>OY282644.1:16674658-17377158 GCA_958299015.1 Tetanocera ferruginea | reverse complement strand
AAAATTTAAAAATTTAAAAATTTAAAAATTTAAAAATTTAAAAATTTAAAAATTTAAAAGTTTAAAAATTTAAAAATCTAAAAATTTAAATATTAGAAATATAAAAAAATCTATTTTTATATAAAAATTTGAAAATATTTTTTGTTTTCTTTAGAGAAATTTTAATTTTGGTGTATTTTTTTCTTGCAGGACTGCCAGCTGAATTTACAAAATCTTATCAAAATCGAAATGGAATTCGACGAGGATTATACAATTTCACCCAGTACGTTCACATACAAAAAGCTGCGCAGGAAGCGAAGATCTCTGCGTAAAAGAACGTAAGCTTTTTTAAATATTTATGCAAGATCTTATGAGTTAAGGAAATATTTTTGAAAATAATATGCAAGAAAAATTATAAAAAAATTTATAAAATTTAAGAAAAATTTTGAAAAATTTATAAAAAATGTCGAAAAAATTTATGAAAAATTTTGAAAAAAATTTTAAAAAATTTTTTGTTTCAAAATTGTATTTAACCTACTGTTTGAGTGGGTTAAACATGAAATTTTTTTTGTATTTTTAAGTAATCAAAAAATTTACTCGACAGAACTACAACCTCAAAATTTGTCTGAAGAGAATTTTTTTAAATTTTTTATCCTGTTGTTGTTGTATGGCTTGTCTCTTAAGCTGCCGTCAGTGATTTTGTAGCGCATGAAAACTTAAAACTGAAACGTCACTTTTTTTATTTATTTTTTTTTTTGCTAAATGGCAACATTGAAGAAATGCTGACAAACGTAATCCGCTTTATGTGTTTTTGTATTATTTTGCTCAGTGTTTGTATTTTTTCACGCTCCAGTGAAGCACATCAGCTGGCGCCCATATTAATAAGAATACAATTTTTTTTTTTACAAATATTTTTCGGCTACTTCGGCTAATTCTTGACGTTTGTAGCAACCGCTTTTCACGCAGTGAACTTGACCATTAGGCTAGAAAGAAAAAAGTTAAATTTAATAAAGAGCAGAGAAATTTCCTTAAAATATATAAAAGACCGCGCGCCACACAATCTTGGCAGCCCACGACAAAAAAAAAAAGAAAAAATAGAAATAAAATATGTATTAAGTGAAAAAGTTTAGCATCCTTCGTCGCCGTTCTTGGAATACTCTGTGTATAACTTACTTTATACACTTTAAATCAAATTTATTACGTTTATCTTGCCACTCAGCAGAGTGTCCTTGGCTTTTGTCCTCAGCTTGTACGGTTCAAAGAAATGCCTGCGATATCGCTGTGTTTCGTTTTTGTGGCGCTATTTGAACTTTGACCTCTCTCTTTCCCTCGCTATCTTTCTCACCCACCAACATGACTTGCCTTTAGCGCTTGTTTTATATACATACATATATATTTTTATAGCTTCTGCTCTGCATTAGTTTTTCATGTTATAGTTTCGACATTTTTTATATTATTTTTAAATTTTTTTATAATATTTTTTTTTTTGTATATTCTTCTTGTACTGCATTTCTTTGTTGCAGTCGTTACTGGCTGTACGACTATAAATCTTGTTGCTTGTGTTGTAAAGTGTTTCATTTTAAGTAAATTCTTGGTTTTTGTGGGTCAACTTATCTGCGTTGTTTGCGGCACTGTTATTGTGTTGACTTTTCTAAAGCATATTTTTAGGGTTGCGCAGCCCTACTTTGCATAGCTGCCAAGTTTTGCATATTTTAAGCATTGCTTCTCTTTGCTTTTGCTTGTTTGATAAAATTACAAAAAAAAAAATCCAGAACAAAAAAAAGTTATTTTAACGCACATTTCAGCTAAATTTTATTTTGAGCAAACAACAAATGTGCCTCGTAATGCTTATATCGAAAAATAATCATTGTAATTATTTCAAAATAACACAACATCGAACAATAATGTTTGTGCTCATCTCTTGCTGCTTGCAACATATATCCATTACTTTAAGCCAACACTGCCAGCCCATTTTGACCGCCCAAATATGCCATTACAAATGTGAAATCCACTCCATTTGCTGTCAGTACGACATATCCACCATCTGCCCATAATCAATCTTCGCATCCTGCATATCCTGTGAACCATTTCCGTTCTAATTCATTCTTTCACACTTATCGACCGTCATTTGCCATTTGTTGTCCCTTGATTATTTGCTGGCCATGCTATTCAGTGGGCATAACACACAACAACAACAATAATAAAAACAACAACAACATGCACTAACACAATAGCTACCAGCAGCAACGCCAACAATACAAAAACAACACACGTACTATAAAACAAAAGGCAAAAGACAAAAAAAAAGGAGCAAAAATACCAAACAATGGCTTTAACAACTGACCCTGATGTCTAACGTTTTCACGTAGACTTCATGCAAAAACAATACAATAAAAATTTTTAAAAGAAAATTCGTAAAACAAAAAAACAAAAAAACAGAAATTCGACAAAACATGAAAACATGTTTTGTTGTCTATTTTGCAGAGCTCTCTGGAGGAATTAATCGCTATTGTTTCGATTGTTATTTTTTGTCATTCTATTTTGAACATTATTTTGCCGTAGAGAGATCTTGAATTGAGTATAAAGCATATAATGGTTAACAAATACCAATTTTACCCTTTATTTGACACCAATTTTTAAACCATTCTATGCAAAGGATATGTATATTAAACAAAAAGGACAATAAGTGTATAAAAAAATATATATATTTAAAGAAAAATAAAAGTTTAATTATAAGAAAAAAAAAAATTATGGAGGAACATAAAAATTGAGACACGGAAAATAAATATTTCTTATATATTAAACTAAAAAAAACGATAGCCAGGAGTTTTACAGGATTGTCTGGTTTTTATTTAAATTACCTGTAAAAGAACACTGTTCCATATTTTTCAATAAAATGCTTTATTAGAAAGTTTAAACCTTCCGTTTAATTTTTAAATGCAACCTCATGCAAATGACTGTGCCTCGATTGGCTCTACAGTAGCCCATCCTATCAAACCAATTTTTCAGCACATTTTACTATCGAAGATTGCAAATACTAGCAGATATATTCTTGCTTGAGCGAACCATACAATTGCAAGGATATCTTGTGTCTTCAATTAACATTCCTTTTCCTCGAACTTTTTTCATAAATTTAAGTAAACGAGACTTGCTGTGGTGGATTTATTATGTCGAGGGAACTTTTATTGTTAAAATTCTCACTTTTTCCTAGAATAGCCCACACTCCAATATGAATAGGTGGTGAACTGAATTCTTCTGAAGAAGTCCTGGAGAAAGCCTTGGAGGTCGCCTTAAGGTCTCAGATATCTACAGCGGTTGAACTTAGTTCTTCTGAAGAAGCCCTGAAAAAAGCCATGAAGAACGCCTTTAAGGTCTCTTGCCCTGTAAATAAGGCGTAAGATTTACCTGTAATAAATCGAAAACCTTATAAAAATCGCCAGCCGCACCGAATGAATAATTAATACACAGTAAATTAAAGGAAATCCTAAATACTTACAAGAAAGCTATTCGTGACTCGAAAGGCGAACTTGGGAAAAATATACCCACTCAATTGATAACGTTTAAAAATCAGCTGGACTTTTTAAAATCTTATCTCAGGAAAACTTGTAACTAACTTCCGTTTTCCGGATTCTAAAGCTAGGGGTATACTCGTCGTTGTCCAGGGTTTGTTGCAGAAAATTAATAATTATAAGAGAACCTTTTGCTTATCTACAGATATTTCTATTTAATTTATTAGTTATTGAATTATTATCAATAATATTCCTAGTTGCTTATTTAAATAAAAATCGATAGTCTTCATACATACAGTATGTCCTTGAGTTGACCTCGACTTGCTGGCGATGTATTTAGCTGTTTTCTTGAGTTGACATTGACTTGATGGCGATGATACAGATCTTGCTGGAGATGTTGACTTACTTGCGCTGATGCAGACTTTGCTGAAAATTTTGAGACGAAATTTAACTTGTTGGTGGTGCGTGGAGAATTGTCTACGACGATGTTTTTCTCTGAAGTTGGACTGTTGTAGTCGACTTGTATGTACTACTTTGGTGGGATTAGAGCATTCTCTGGCGAAGTATGACCTTGTCTTGATATGATTTACTAGACTGGAAACTGAGTAAGTGTGATTTCGTTATTCGTGAAGAGAGCTTACCACCAATACGTTATCGCGGCACCCTATGAGTGGAAACAATATATGATCGGGGAAGAAGACTTACCACCGATAATATGTTTACAGAAATCGACAAGAGAACTTGAAATCCTATCGAAGAAATTTGACTACAATATTGGGGAAAAAAGCTAACCGCCAATACGTTATCGAGGCACTCTATGAGTCAAAACAAAATATTATCGGGGAAAAAGTCTTACCACCCATAATATCTCTAAGTAAATTTCCAATAGAACTCTGACTTCACAAACACTTCTGACGTCCGATCACTTTGACTGCACGAAAAATAAGAAACCGCTCAATGTTGCGACTGGCCTTTTAAACCTTCACTCCTAGCTGCGAGGCCATTATAGCTTTGCTGAGTATGTGTTATCTCTCTATCTCTCTCTCTCTCTCTTCTGTCTTATAGCCTAGACACATTGACTGCGGCTGCAGCATTGCGTCAAACGTCAAATTTTTTTTACATGCTTTTCTTATGGAGGTGAATGTGGTGAAAATGTTGCAACGACACTGCGTCATTGCAGCAATGTTGCTGTCGTCGATTTAGAACTTTTTCTATTTTGACGTGCGACAAGAGTAAGAACATCGGCATTTGTCAATGTTTTCGTTTAATTTCGTGCTTCTTTTGTGTTTTTTATTGTTCATTCTCATTGTTTTTGTGTTAAATGTTTGTTTTTTAATGATAATTCCATGTTTAATAATAAAAATATATGAAAATACGGCTTATCGCGCTGCATCCAAATTAATCAAGTCGTAGACAACATGCCAACATTTTCGTTTTCACCTCGTGTTGTTATGTTGCAGCCGCAGTCAATGTGTCTAGGCTATTACTGCCACTGCTGTCACTTGAAAATTTTACATAGTGGTGGAATTCGCTTAAAAAAGAGTGGTAGATTAATTTACGTAGAGATATTATCGGTGGTAAGACTTTTTCCCCGATAATATTTTATTAAGACAAATAGTGGTAGATTTGTTCCTCTACAAAAAATTTTGATTTATTTGCTATAATCTCATAAAAATTATGGTATAGCTGTATTTTGACGTTTATTAAATATTATTGCAAAAAAGTACTAATAATTCTCAAATTATTTTCCAAAAAAGCATTTCTTCCATTATAAATAGTCAAAACCCGATCATAAAGACAATTTAAATGTGAAATTCAAGGTAATAGAAATGGTCTCCCGCCATTTTCTCCAAGAACATGGGCTAGCTCACGAGCTCAACCCACCAGGAAAAGTGATCATCTCATAGCTTCGAAATATATTAATTTTTATAATAAACAGAGATTATTGTCAGTTTTGTGTCTGTTTTCCAATTATTTTGCTTTCTTTTTTGTTTTGTACACATTGCTTTTCGGCTTCCTGCACATCACCTAAAGTAATAGCGCCTTTTTAAATTCTTTAAGCAGTAGGAAAAGATGTATCAGAAGAGGTGCTCGTCTCTTCCTCGCCTCTTCCAACTGGGAAGCTTATTCGTAAAAAATTGTAAATGCCCTGGCTTGCGAACCTCAAATAGTTTTGAAATATATACACTCTTTATATTCCCGTTAATTTCGCTGCCAATTATGAGCTTCAACGTACGAACCAAAACACAAACAAGGCAAGAGCAGACTGGTATCTGCTTTGCGCACCTAAATATTTGTAGCTAAGATCTTATATTAAATTTGAAAAACTTTTATTTTAAACACTTTAATAAAATATAAGAAATAATCAATAATAATAAACAAATATTTCAACAAAACGAATCCTTTTAAATACCGAAAAATTATTTGTCTCTTGCATATGGGCATCTCCCAAAAAAGGTCCACCAAAAGTGAAGAAAATCATTAAAATAAAGCACTCTAACAGCTTTTGACTTTAACTTTTTTTTATTTTGATTAGTATTACTGCTATGTAACTTGAACTCAACTTATTATGATGTATTTTAGTTAAAATTTATAATGAACATCTTTACTGTATTTTACTACTGTGGAAAAATTTGCCGCATCCATGATGTCGCGTCCGTATTCGTGCTATATCTGTTTAAAAAAAGAGAAGAGATAATTCTTATATTTCATAAGTCTACGAAGAATAGTTATCCTTTGACCTCCATTAACATGTATATTATACATTAAAAAAAAGTTCTAAAAATTAGCTAAATTTGGCATATTTCTATACAAGCTTAAAAAACTTATATTTTTTGTTGCGTCCGTTCCATTGAACGATTGCTTATTACTTTGTACTAATTTGTACTAAATCTCGCCTATATTTTTATAAAATGTAGCACTCTTTCATCGCGTTAGAACACTTAAATACATATCGGCTCATTTTGTTTCTTTCTTGTTTTTCGAGCAATTAAAACCATGCGAATGTCGCGTCCGTGCCATTGAGAGATGCTAATATGTGAAAAATTCGATAATTTACAAGCGCGAGAGGAAGACATTTTATTTTTGGCTCAGGTGGCAAAAAGAAGCGTTTCAAAACCTCTGACTTCAGATTCTGAATGGGGGATACAGATATTATTGAAATGGCTGGATTCCCCAAAGAAAAGGAGCTTTGACTTAGCAAGCTTCTTCGTGATCTGCCAAACTCTAAAAAATATTTGGAATAAAAGAACTGAAAAAAAAATTTTATAATTTTTTGTATTTCATGGAGTTATTTTTAGCAATTATTTAATCTAAATAAAATTTTTTAAATTTAATCGCTCATTTAAAAAATTACCCTGTCTCGGCAAAATGTTCCAAAAATATTTAAATTATTGAAAAAAAACTTGAAATTGTTATGTTAAAATGGGGAATATTATGACGGAAACGAAATAGTGGTAAATTTTGGAAAAAGATAAATAGTGGGTGGTAAAAGTGGTAGAAGTCAAAAATGACGAAAAAAGTGGTAGATCTACCAAAGTTGTGGTAAAGTGGCAGCACTGCTTACTGCCTAGTAGACAATGACAGCGTTGCTAGCAGGCCTTCCTGTGGATTTTGTAGTACTGCCACACTCATATACAATTATACTTTCTTTTTTATATAAAGTGAGAAAATTTCGCAGGCCTTCCGCTCCGATAGCTCAAAAGAGGCCTGATAGAAGCACTTTTTAAG
The DNA here is from genome assembly GCA_958299015.1 of Tetanocera ferruginea. NCBI lineage: Eukaryota > Metazoa > Arthropoda > Insecta > Diptera > Sciomyzidae > Tetanocera > Tetanocera ferruginea. The sequence continues at coordinate 17,369,941 of OY282644.1, read as the reverse complement.
AATGGCTAAAAGAAAGGGTCAACAAAAAGTACACTGAGAAAAAAAACATACTTTAAAATTAAACAAAAAATTTTAAAATAGAAATTTAACGCCTTTGCGTTTCTACAAAACAAAATTTAAAACAAGTGTGTTTAATTTTGAACAGCTTATAAACTTCTTTCTTTGTTTTAATTTTCTTTCTTTTTCTATTTCTTTGAAAAAATAAACAAAAATTTGAACACAATGAAAATTTTTTAATTTTTTGAATTGGTTTGACAAATGTCGAACATATAATAAAATAAAAACTAATTAATTCTTTATTAAATTATTTCAATGGAAACTTCATCGAATGGAGCTAACAGTTGGCATTCGGAGCGTCCCGGAGGTAGCTGGTTGTGATTCTGATGCTAAGAATTCGAAAAAGCTAAGAGAATGCCACCGAAAAAATATGCGTTGAAATCTTTATTTTGAATTTTAAAATTTTTGTTTCACATTTGTTTTTCATAACAAAAACATTGTTTTAAAAACAAAAACTTTTGTTTTGAATGTAACTTAAAAAAGAGTTGTGTTTAATTTTAATGAATTTGTTTCAAGCTCTATTTCAAAAACAAATTCGTTAGATATGAACACAATTTCATTTAATTTTAACACATTTTTCCCTCAGTGTATTGAAAAATATTTTTTTCTGTTAAACCTTTTTCTTTTTTTTATAAATTCTATTATTTTATCTTTTCTCCTATATTTTTTTATGTCAGTTTAATTTCAATCTATAAACTTTGATACAAAAGTAGGAAGGTTCATTATTATGTCATATTTTTAAACTGATATATATTTTGACATCAAACGAAAAAGTTGCCCTGAAGTATATGAAAAGTTAGTCTTTGAAGGGAAAAAAGTTTGTTGTGCTGCCTTTTGTGCAGAAAAAGAAGGCCTTCAAGAAGAGCTCATAAGAGCAGCGAGGAAAGGATGTGATTGGTCTTCAAAAGTAGCAGTCAATGCAGGCTTTCGTTTGAAGAGCGCTTGCTTAATTGCCTATTGGGTGCTATCGACTACGGCATATTGTTAATGTTTGTGTGTGTCAGAACTGGTTTTATTTTGAGTACATGTTCTCTCTCTCTCTCTTTCTCTCTCTCTCTCTCTCTCTCTCTCTCTCTCTCTCTGTCTCTCTCTCTCTCTCTCTAAAGCATTACTGCTATCGCCTACGGCATAATTTATATGTGTTTGTGTGTCAGAACCAGGGTTGCCACAGCCTAAAATTTTCTTTTACCAAAATTCCCAAAAATATTTCACATTTAAGGAAAAAATTTTACACTCACAAAAAGAATATAAAATATTTGTGATCAATCAAAAAAACGTAATATTTTTACTTTTTGACATATGTTTCATCCAATAAAATTGTAATAACAAAAGCTGTGTTTGATGACTCCTCTAGATTTAGATTTCTTACTACAGATCAGTAAAAACTGTTAATTGAGGACATTTTTCTCTTTTTACCTCCTCTTACTTGATATTGCTCTTTGTTTTTTGAAGCTGTTTTAAGTTACGCTTTCAGCTCTTTTGTACGCTTATATTTTTTGTGGTGAAAGTAAGAGTAACATGTAAATAAATCAAGTATTTTGGTTCTTGTTGAAAAATTCGAAAAATTGAAAGAGCATTAAATAGGTTCTTTGCTTACCTATTTCAACAGTTTAATGAAAACTAATAATTTTTCTGGTTTATTTTTTAATTTGTTTGCTTTTGGCACTGAGAATTTGTCATCGAACACAACTAATATTGTTGTATACCAGTATTCATGTATTCAGGTTTCAAATATTTTAAAACATATAGCAGATATCATGGTTAACCGATAAATTTCCAATAATTTTTCTTAACAGTGTTTGGAACTTAAAATTCAACTTCTGAAAAGCGCTTTATTTTTGTTGCGATGATATTGAAGAAAACGAGTAATATTGAGTTTGAGTTTTACGGTCTTTGGTACTACCCCATTTTTATATTTTAAATACCTGTTTTCAGTGTCACTGTCTGAAGAATCTGAATCTTGTTTTTGTGCATGACACGACACCGCGACTCTTACCCTAAACTGTAATTAAATTATTAAGTATTACGATGGTACAAATTTAAAAATGTTCTTTTCAATATGATGAAGGCCAATAATTTTAATACGTTTTTAAAACTAATTGGAGGTTGATAGTGGCCAAAATCGACCTTTTCACTTTCATTCTCTCGATACAAAATTAATGTGAAAAACAAATTTTCTTAATAAAAATTTTGCAAAAAATTTTTTCAAAAAAAAATCGGTGCACTCGTTCTCCGCACTTTGATTCATTTAAAAGAAATTAATCAAAATCGGCTAGAAACATGTGAGAAAATGGTTTTTTACTATTTTCCCTACGCCTTTTTATATGTATGTATATAGATAAAAAAAAAGAGACGATCATTTAAGGGCGGTAAGGTTTTTAACCATTTTTTATATGCTTACCATCTCTAGAATATTGTGTCCAAACTTGAAGTCAATCCGAGTAAAACTAACGGAGGTACAAATTTTTAACCCTAAAAGGACATGCTTATTTTTTATACATAAAGGTCATGCTTCGTCGAATCGACGACACCATTTTTTAAAAGGCCTCTACCGATGTCCTATGCGGTAAAATTTTTAGAAATCACTTGTTTTTGATTATTTAGATTAAGAGAAAATACCAAACTGGTTTATGTATAGTAGTTTTTTATAAAAAAATAACTTTTTTTCTGTTTGAGTTCATTCGGCTTTTTTTAAAAAAGATTCATATAAAAAATTAAAATATTAACAACCTTAAGCATACATTGTATATAAAATTAATTTTTATCATAAAAACCAAGTTCAAAATTTTAATCAGATGCAGTTTTTAAATGGATGAGGTAACACTAAAGGCAATAGGCACAAAGCCCTATTTTATGCTCCCCACATAAGATTATTTAGCATTTTGCGTGGGATGATTTTTTTGTGTGTCGTGTGTTTTTTTTTCTTTAAGATTATGGTTTTTAGCTGGGAGAACACTATTGATTTTGTACCTCTGTCGATTAAGTGAGAACCCTAAGATATCAGCTTATGTCCTTTTATTAGTGCAAAATGTAATTTTTCGCAAATGTGGTTGGCGTGATTGAGGGTGTTTTTCTTGAAACATGTTGTAAAACATGTTGTGCGCTTGAACTATGTAAGTATTTTAGAAATTCATATTATTCATTCATGTAAATTCGCACTAGTCTGCGTGAACAGCTTGGAACACTGTACATTTGATGAAATGCCTCGACGTTTCCTTTAACAAGTTTCCTTTCATCGTCTTCATGAAGGTTTTTATCATGGCTCCTCTGACTAGTTTTTAATCACCCAATGTTTTACTGAGAACGACCTCTTCATCAGTCTGATCATTATAATAATACTGATGACAGTCCATGCCGTAATTCAGAATTTTTTTTTTTAGTCTCCACTGTACCAAAGCGAGCCCTGAAACAATAAAGTTCATCACTCACAAGTTGTAGTCGTCACACATCAATACAAATTGTTTAATTTTCTTAACATTTATATATGTTTTTGGCTGCAGATTTTGCGTTCCAGCAATAGAAATCGAATATTAATACAAAAACTACAAATAATAAAACCAAAATATGAAGCTGAAAAAGTTACTCAAAAGCCATGCTTTGTCGTTTCGACGACGATAATTCTTAAAAATCATACTTACAAACTATTTTTTCAGTTTTACGTCAGCGCATACGTTCAAGCTAGACTTTGACTGGTGCTATAGGAAAAATCAGAACAAAACATACAAAAACAAGGAAGAAAAACGATATAATATGACCATGAGTCGTCGAATCGTCGATTCGACGAAGCATATCCTTCCAGGGTTAAGTAAGTGTACCTCGAACGTACAAACGTACGTGTACAAAACTTTAAAGCAGTTTTCCCACAAGTTGTGTTTTCAAAGTCCGTGTTCACTGCCAGTCTTTTAGAAACTACTTGACCGATTCATTTCAAACTTTCTACATATAAAATACTTTCCTCCAAAGTTGACTAAATTTGAATGGCTTTTGATTTCAGATAATTTCCGACCGAGACATAGTAAACACCGCAAATTGCTATTTTCCAAGACGCTCTGGGAAAAGCTCTGTCACCAGTTTGTTTTACAATATTTCCGGAAGAAAAAGAGTATTGTTAAAAGTACACTCAATGACGTACAAAAGATTTTAATAAATTCGCTCAGTCCATACTCTTAAAAAAATTCACAAAAAAAGTATTTTTTACACTGACACCCTTACTTCGCCCTTAAGCTTTTGGGTAATTTTCATAAAAATGTTTTTCGTTTTCACAAGAAATTTTACCAAAATGAAGCTTAATTTCACATTTTCACATCGAAAAAAAAATTTACCAGTTTTGGTAAATTTTTCACATTCTGGTAACGCTGGTCAGAACTGGTTTTATGTATACATAACTTTAACAATTACATTTTTAAACAATTAACAAACAATAACAAAAATTAAATTAACATTAATAAAATCTACAGTTAAATTATTATGTAAATTTTATATTGCTGTTACAAACTCCAGCCCTTCTTTTATAATAAAAGAGTTTGTTACGTGAACATCATCTTCTAAGGAGTCGTTGGAAGACCTTCTTAGCATACACTTGCTGGCTAACATACACTTGCCGGGAAGACCTACTAGGAGGGCATACTACCAATAATGCTTAAAAAAGTGAAAGAATTGTGGACAGCCTTGCGCCTGACAATACTCACAAACTATATATGCCTTAACTACACTCCATAGAGCTGGAGTAAAGTCAAAATTAACTTTATTCCGAAAGTTGATAGACGGAACCGGTTAAGAACTTTAGACCCAGTAGTCTATCATTATTCGTACTAAAAACACTGAAGATAATTCTAGATATTTATTTTAGAAACAAGTTTCAGAATTGTTTTCTATTGCTTTTAGGACAAAAGAACTCAGAGTGATTGATCTAATGTTTTAGGTTATTGTTCGGGCTTTTTACCCGCTTTTGGAATAAACACCATTTTTACTTGAACTTTCTTGTGAGTGGAAGGACCAGAAATTGTTGCCTTGTTGTTTTAGACATGGAAAGATACCATCTGGTAGATTTCATCGAAATGTTCCCTATCGAAAGTAAAGAGTTTGCTAGGAAGACAAGAAAGCTAACAGAGGGAAGACAGAGGGGAAAACCTCTGTTACAATCATGTACTGAGTGATAAGTCTCTGTGATTGATGGACAGTATCTTGCAAACACACACCATGAAAAGTGCGTCCTTAATAAAAGGCGCATTATTTCATGCGCAATTTTTGTGTAGCTTTTCACAGGTCTGAAAAGGTCTAACTTATACCGTTTCAGTGGTCTTTTTATAGTGACTTTTGTAAACGGATTGTTTCAAGGAGGCTGTCAATACTCACTCCTATGTAATTAACCACAGTAATCACACCATGTGGCTTTTCATTTAACTTTTTCAAACTCTTTGTTTCACCAACACTTTTCTTTGTGACTTTGTGAACATCTGTGAGCAGCTTTCGTAAAATGATAGCGTTATATTTATGTATCGACAAGGAATAACCGCTAAGTACGCCAATTTTGATGGTTGTACCTTGAAAATTAAATGTTAAAAGCAGGGACCGTACCGGTTATGGTTTTTATCGAAAAAGTCACATACTAACTGTTATTTTTTAACTTTTATTTTTTCCGACAAAAATAAAAGTTATTTTCTGCCTTATATTTATACGGGCAAACATAACAGTTACTTTTGACTTTTATTTTATCGGTCAGAAATAACAGTTATTTTCTGCTTTTTATTTTTTCGGTCAATAATATCAGGCAGTTTGTGTTTTTTCAAAAGCTCTTTTGTCGACTAAAAAACTAATGGAACCATTATTTGGGTCTCATCGGTGTGCACAATTTACATATGGTATCAAAAGTTTTTTAATTGGTCAAGCGGCCTTTAAAAAATACAAAGTGCTGATATTTTTGACCGAAAAAATAAAAGTCACAAAATAACTGTTTTTTTGACCGATAAAATAAAAGTCAAAAGTAAACGTTATTTTTGTCCGAAAAAATAAAAGGCAAAAAATAACAGTTAATTTTTAACTTTCATAGAATCAGTCGAAAATTTAAAATGCACTTAATATTCGTGAAGCTGAGGCCATTTGTATCATAATGGTATATTTGAAAAAGTCCTGCGACAATTTTTTCATTGTGTCTTTTTCATTTAGAAATTGTAAAATAACAGTTATTTTCGGTGCCTGGTTAAAAGCCATCAAATCTAAACAGCAAAAGTCAGGGTACCCTGATATAAGACAACAATTTTAATCTTAAAAATGCTCTTCTGAAATTTTGAAAATGAGTTAAGCTGTTATTTCTTGTCGACACAGTTTTGTTTTGAGTTCTAATGCCTCAAATTCAAATTCTTCATAAATAACTGATTAGTTATTGAACTGATTAGTTAAGGTTGAATTCAAGTTTATGAAATTTATGTCAGAATGGCACGGCTCTAGTTACAACCCCAGCTGAAATCTTATATTTTTGTGTTCGAACATGGAGACTTCACGTGCCGCCTTCAGTAATTCACAAGGGCTATAACCTCTTATCGCATCTTCTGGCAAGTAAGCTGAGACCAAAACCACCACATGGTTTTCTTTCAAAGTGGGCAGAGTTGCTCTGATGGTCACCAAATCATCGAAAAAGATTGAACGACTGTTTGAAGTGCTATACAGTAACATACCTTTTGTAACTTGGAGCCCTTTAATGACTTCAGAATTGGTTCATGGTTCCTAGATAAAATCCAGGCCATCTTTGACAAATATTTTGCAAAACATGTTGCTGCTGTGGCGTGTTGAAGGTTAACCTGCAGGTAAGAAATCTGCCTCCATTCTGACGATGATGAGGCTAATCATCGCCTTTATTTTTGCACTATTCCTGACCACTTTCGAGAAGCGTTGAGCTTTATTGGGCTGATTGTTAATGTCCTTTCTGCACGACCATGGGTGCTGGCTGTCTGTTTTGGCTGCACGGTTAAAAATTGTGAACTAAATTTTACTCAATCCTGTACTGTATATATGACGACACCTAAGAATTCTATTAAGATTTAAACCACATCAAATACTAAAACTAAATTTAAGTCCCGCAGGAGTTTAAAATTTAAACCACGTCAAATACTAAAACTTAGTTTTAGTCTCGCATGGGTTTAAAATTTAAACTTTCATAGGCTTAGTTTTAAAATTTCATAAACATTAAAGTACATAATAAGCACGTTCTGTTGGTTAAGCGGATGTCGATTTGATTTGAGGGATCGAGTGAGTCTGGTTCGATCCTCAGTCAAACCTTTTTTTATTTTTATTTATTTTTTATATTACTATTTATAATCTTTTAGTATTAATTATTTAAGCGTGGACTGCAGTAACCATCGCATTAGAGTTCCGTGTTCTAACCTTGCGCTAATCTGTTCTTGCATGCTAGATCATGAACAAAATACAAAATACAGCTTTAATTACCTTTTAATTTTTTCGTATTGAATTTTAAACCTAAAGAACTAAATTTCCAATTTTATTCCCAATTTTTTAAATTTAACTACGACTTTGTCTAAAAAAAAACAAAAATTCGAGTGTGGCAACGTACATGTGGCAGAAGTGAAACTTCTTAAACAGTAAGTAATAAGAGAGATTTAAGTGTGAAATAGCGAGAGAAAGTATCTGAAAAGAAATTCAATCAATACAAAATGGCATAATAATCTGTTGATTCAATATTTACATCCAAGGACCGAACCGACTATGGTTTTTATCGAAAGTGTCACATATTTTGACCGAAAAAATTAAAGTTACAAAATAGCTGCTATTTTTGACTGATAAAATAAAAGTCAAAAGTAAAAGTTTAATAAAATAAAAGCATCAGTGCGTTTTTCTGGGCATTGGTTCTTTGCAGATTCACAAAAATACAATGGTGCTTCGTAAAAATGCATTCTGGAACTCAGCCGATGTTTTTTGGCATAGGAAAAACTATTCTCGGCAGTCTTAAATATTGCACTGTAACACTTTTTGCTTTAAGTATTGAATTAACTGTTTTGCATGTTGTCAATCATCTGTCAAGTTTTTGATAACAACCAACGAAAAAAATTAAGCTTTAAGCTCATTATTCTAGTTCGCTCGCAGCGAACAGGCAGAACATTTTTTTCCACTAGATGTGCCTTATTATTTTCGTTTGAAGCGTTAAGAAATACATACATTTTCCGTGCATACTTTTGGGATGAAAATTAATTTTATGGACGGAATGTTACGCGTTCAATATTAATTACATTTTGTTTACCTGTTTACCATAAGCATATGTGGTGTGATTGTAGAGCTTCGGACTATCAACATCGGTGGTCTGGGTTCAATTCTCGGTAGCGGCCATCATTTTTTGAAAATTTTCATATGCATTGAAAACGTTAGCCTAGCGTCACGAATAAGAGACCTTAAAATTTGAAGGTGGTGACCGATTGGACTGGGGATCAAACTCGGGTACCGAGCATGCTAAGCCACACACTTAACCTGCATGCCACGTTCACCACAGGCCACTAAATTTAAAATTTCATTCCGAATTTATTAAATTTAAGTATAGCTTTGACTAAAAAAAATTAAAACAATTTTGAAAAGTATCAATTCTAATAAAAAAAGGTTTAAAAAATGCATTAGTCCAACACCAGAGATTGCGGGTTTTATCGAGTTTCCCCTCTCTAGATCCACCATATTTAATAAAATCAGGCCCGTTCAAAGATGGCAGCACTTCACCATCTCCGTAATTGTGTCTTGGCTAATAGCAAATGCATAAACCACAAAGTTAGAGGGAGCTACAGCAACTTTTGAGAGTGTCTACCTAATAACTTCACTAGCTTCTGGGTTCATAAAATAAAAAATTTTATCCTCAAAACACCAAAACAAGTCTAAAATCGCTATGAACTTTGCAATTTCAAAAAGCTGAATTGTTTTTTCATTCCCATCAGCTTGAAATTGGAAATTTAAATTTGTTCAGTAGACAAGTGGAATGTGCCACCAAAATAGATTTTTTCTTCCCCTACCTTCAAAGACAGCATTTTTGCTTATTTAGTGGCAGCAGAGATTCACAAACTGTTCGAATTCTTGGCTTTTTCTTATCTAAGTGTAGAACTAAGCTTGTTTTAACTTCTAAACACTTAAATTTCATGAAAACCATAACCCTGCTATAATAAATTTTTTGCCTAAGGCATTACCAACTGCTTACTACTGCTAACTGCATATATATATAGGCTATTTATATAACATCGGCGGGTCTATAAAAATTGTCATTGTTTTTTTTTTATGATCTACAAGTTGGTGATAATAAATTAGCTGCTTTAACATTTATATGCATTTATAAACTCACACCAAAGTGCGGCAACGAATACACTAACGCTCACCTGCTTTCAAATACAAACACATGCATATAAATAAAATTGACTTGACTTGCAATTGTTTGGCGTTGTTGTAGGTTATATCTGGAGGTGGCAGACTAGAAAAGTAATAAATTTAAAAGCACACCGAAACACAAAGTCACACTCATACACACACACACACACACACACACAAACAACAGCAAGAAGCCAATTTATTGACTATGGCCTGCTTTTTACTACTGTTTCTGTTTTTTGTTTGTTGCTTTGCTCGGCTGCATTATTTTTTTTAAGCCTATGCTTATGCTAAGTTTTTTTTTTCTTTGTGTTTTTTGTAAGCTGTTTTCATATGACCACCTAGCTGTCACACCTAAACAAATTGTTGTATTTTGTATTGTATTTTGGAGCATATTATGAACATAATATAACAGCAAAAATAAAAGCAAACAAAACAAAGAGATATACAAATAATGAGAAGAGCCAAATAAATAAAAATCAACAGTACACAAGCACAAAAGCAATAGAAGAAATGAAGAACAACCAACCACTGTGCAAAAGAAAAGTATATAAAAAATGCCAGAAAGCATTCGTAGCGTCAAGCTTTAAATAAATGTAAGCTTTAACTATATGTTAACATTTATTTACAAGCATAACCAACACATAGCTAGTAGATGTATGTCTCTGTTAATGCCGTGTGCACTGAGCAAAAATCTATGTAAATATATATGTCTGTATGTTTGTATGTGGTATGTAACTGTTTGTGGCTCATACATTTTGCTATAAATATTTATTCGCGCCTCTTCAGGGCATTCGGCGCGAAAATGCGAAAATGTGAAAATGCAAAAATAATATAATGGAGAAAATGAAAAATTCCATCATTTATTTTAGTTTTTTTTTTTTCTTTTTTGTGTTCTCGGTATCTTATTTTTTATTCTTATTTTGCTGCTATTTGTGTTGTATTTTGTTATTAATTCGGCCACAAAAGAAATTCTTGGCATACTTTTAAATTTTTAAGAATGTTTGCTTAAATGTTAGCATGTTGCTGCCGAAGGACTTGGGCTAGCGCTGCTCATGCAACTCATGCAACATGAGCTGCCGGAAGAAAAATTTCAATGCATACAAATTAGAAAATTTTCATTTTGTTTTAAAGCAACTATGAAGTGCTTTAAAGTTTTTGCAACAATTTGTGTTGAAGCGGGAAAGCGTTCTGTAGGAGATACAAGAGAAAGTTAGCTTTACCTACAATTTTTTTTTTGTTATTTATAAAATATGCTCTGAACGACGCAACGTCTGATATGTGCAGCCATGTGCCGCACTAGGCTTTGTTATACATTTTTTTAATAACTGTTTTTTATAAAATTTTTTATGAAAATGTTTATTTTCAAGAATTGAGCTAGTTTAAGCTAATGTGAAGTTAGCTCTGCCATTTCTCTTTTATAAAATTTTGAGACTTGTGCTGTAATGTGCTCAAGTTGTGCTGCAATGTGCCGTAAGAACTTTTTTAAAAATCGACTTCTTTACCATTGTTTTTGAATAAAACAGTAGTAAAATATGATTTTATTGGCAGCAAGCAGCATGTTCTTAAAAACTCCTGTCAGATAAACACAAAATTATTGTTTTAAAGCTGGCAATAAGTATCGCTGGCATAGTAAATAAAGTATTTATGCTCTCAAGCAGTCGTACAATAGCACAACATTGGCACATTGCAGCACAAGTCATAAATTGCTAAAAAAATCCCCATTTTCAAACTTCGTAAAAAAAATAAGTAGTTCTTATTTCATTGATCAAAATTTGAGCAATGTGCTGTAATGTGCTCATGTTTTACTCCAATATGATGTACAAAAATTAAAAATATTTATGTATTCAACAATATTTTTATATGAAGTGTAAATAAAATATAATTTTACTGGCAGCAAGCAACATGTTCTTAGAAATTATTGTCAAACAAACAAAAATTATTGTTTTAAAGTTGGCAATTAGTAGCACTGTCAAAGTAAACGTAGTATTTGTGCTCTCAAAAAGCCGTAGATATCTAACTTTTTATAGCGCCTTAAAGCACAACTTTAGAACATTACAGCCAAGTCATAAATAGCTGAAAAGTTGTTACACTCAAATTTCATAAAAATTAATGTATTTTTTATTTTTTCAATCAAATTTTGAGCACTGTGCTGTAATGTGCTCATGTTATACTCCTAGTCGTGCTGTACAGAAATGAAAAAAATTGACGTGTTTGACTGTATTTTTTGATCAAATGGAAGTAAAATCTGCTTGTAATAATAAAATTCAGCATATTACAAACTCGTATGAAAACCATAAAAATTTTATATTTGCTGATGTCATACTGGATTCACTATGCCAAAAAAAAAAAATGTAAGCCGGTAAAATTTTAAAAAAACCAATATTTTTCTATTTTTTTAAAGCCAGCTTATAGCACAAGATGAGCACACTACGGCACAAGTCTTAAGTTTTGGGAAACTGTGCTATTTTAAAATTTGTTTTGTAAAAATTTTTCAAGTTTTTTAAATTAAAATTTAATACTTGTGCTGTTTGTGTCACAAAATGTGCTGCAATATACCATAAAATGATGATGAGTTCGATACTTCGATTTTATTTTTTGATTAAATAAGAATTGAAATTGCTTTCAAGTGCAAAAAACAACATGTTTCAAGCAAATATTAAACAAACAAATGGTTATCACAAAACTATTGTATTTAAGTTACTGAGCTGAGCCAACATGTAAAAACAAAATGTATGAACATTCTTAAATAACATTTAATGCAACATTTATAAACATTTTTATAGCATTGTGTAGCACAATTTAAACATTTTACAGAACAAGGTCTAAGCTAACATATCAAAAAAATTAAAAATGCTCTTAAGTTTAAAAAAAAATGCATTTTATAAAAAATTTGTATAGCATTTTATAGCACAATTTCAAAAACAATACAGCACAAGCTGTGAAAATCTGACCAACAGCCATTTAAATAAAATTCTTAAAAAAAAAATTTTTTTAACATTCTTTAAAAGCCACATTGTAGCACATATTGTGCATATTACAGCACAAAAAAAAATTTATGAAAAAGATCAAAATTGTCAAAGTTCGTTGAAAATTTATATTTTAAAATTTTCTTTTAATTCTTATGAAATGTGCTGTAATGTGCTAGACTTGTGCTACAATGTGCCGTCAGAATTTTAAAAAATTAGACTTTATAACATTTTCGAATGTCCTTTTTTAGAAAAGACTAGAATCGGTTAAAGTTTTTGAGCAGATTGAAATACAACCTGTTTTTTCAGTAAAATGCAGTATATTTGCAGCGGCATAAGGCTAATAGTCACAAAAATTTCTTATTTCAAATGGCATTTAGCAGACTGACATCAAAAGCGCTTTAAAACGTTTTTAAATTTGCTTAGAAAAGCCAATTTTCGAAAATTTTTAAAGCATTGCAAAGCACAAGTAACGAACTTTACAGCACAAGTTTTGCATTTCTGAAAATACACATTTTTTAAATTTTATGATATTAAAACAATTTTTCTTCTAATAGCACTTGATCGAGCATACCATAAAACAAGATTTAGTCTCGCAAGACTAAAATTTCTGAAAATATCGCATTTTTAAGTTTATTGAACAAAAATTTAACATCTCTTTATAGCACACAGCAGCACAAGTTGGGCACATCACAGCGCAAGATCTAAATTTCTGAAAATTATTTCATTTTTAAAATTCGTAAAAATCGAAAATTTTTAAATCTGTTATGGGCAAACGACAGCACAAGTTGAGCTCTCATAGCACAAGATTTAAATTTCTGAAAATTATTTCATTTTAATATTTTCATTTAATAATTTCATAATTTCATTTCAATTCGTAGAAAATCAAAGAATTTAAAATCTTTTATGATCAAACGACAGCACAAGTTGAGCACATCGCAGCACACGTTCAAAATTTTTGAAAATAATTTCATTTTTAAAATTCGTAAAATTTTTTTAAATTTTTTAGGGCAAAAAAGAGCACATCATAGCACATGTTTAAAATTTTTGAAAATAATTTCATCTTTAAAATTCGTAAAAATTCAAAAAAATTGTAAATCTCTGTAAGGAAAACTACAGCACAAGTTGAGCACATCACAGCACAAGTTCAAATTTTCTTACAATACATAATTTCATTTTTAAAATTCGTAAAAAATCAAAATTTTCTAAATCATTTTAAAGCAAACGAAAGCACAAGTCGAGTTCATCACAGCACAAGTGTAAAATTTCAGAAAATAATTTCATTTTAAAAATTGGTAAACAATTTTTTAATCTTTTTAGGGCAAACGAGATCACAAGTCGAGCACATCATAGCACAAGTTCAAAATTTCTCAAAATAATTTCACTTTTAAAATTCATAACAAATCAAAAAAATTTTGTATCTTTTTAGGGAAAACGAGAGCACAAGTTGAGCACATCACAGCACAAGTTCAAAATTTCTGTAAATAATTTCATTTTTGAAATTCTTAAAAAATTTTTAAATTTTTTAAATCAAAATAGAGCACAAGTCGAGCACATCACAGCACACAAGTTCAAAATTTCTGAAAATAATTTCATTTTAAAAATGCGTAGAAAATCAAATAATTTTAAATTTTGTGAGGGCAAACGACAGCACAAGTCGATCACTTTACAGCACAAGATTAAAATTTCTGAAAATGATTTTATTTTTAAAATTCATAAAAAATTAAAAATTTTAAATCTTTTATGGGCAAATCTTTTATGGGTGGTGACCGTGGCATGCAGGTTAAGTGTGTGGCTTAGCATGCTCGGAGCCCGGGTTCGATACCCAACCGCGGCGAATAAATGTTTTCATTAAAAAATTTTTCTGATCGGTCACCACCTCTCTGCAGACAATGGCAAACGTCAGAGAGTAAACAATGCTATGTAAAGCTTCTTGAGAAAATGAACTTTAGCCGTTCGGAGTCGGCATAAAACATGTAGGTCCAGTTCTCGGTCAATTGTGTGCAAACATTTCATAACACACACAACACAATTGATCATAAGAAGCTCGTTCAAAGTCCTTTCAAGGGCTGAAATGGCCAATTTGTTTTGTGTTTTTTTTTTATGGGCAATTGACAGCACAAGTCGAGCACAACTCAGCACAAGATCTAAGTTTCTGCCCATAATCTTAATTTTGAAATTCGTAAAAAATGAACAATTTTCAATATCTTTTAGTGGCACTTGGCTGCACAAGTCGAGCAAATCACACAAGACAAAAATTTCTGAAAATAATTTAATTTTTAAAATTTGTAAAAAGTCAAAAAGTTTTAAATGTTTTAAGGGCAAACGACAGCACAAGTCAAGTACATTACAGCACAGGCTCAAAATTTCTGAAAAATATTTCATTTTTAAAATTTGAATAAAAGCAAAAATTTTTAAATCTTCTTAGGGCAAGCCACAGCAAAAGTTGAGCAAATCACAGCACACGTTCAAAATTTCTGAAAATAATTTAATTTTTAAAATTCATAAACAATTTTTAAATCTTTTTAGGGCAAACGAGAGCACAAGTTGAGCACATCACAGCACAATTTCAAAATTTCTGAAAATAATTTAATTTTTAAAATTCGTAAAAAATTTCCAAATTTTTTAAGGTAAAATAGAGCACAAGTCGAGCACATCATAGCACAAGCTCAAAATTTCTGATAATAATTTCATCTTTGAAATTCGTAGAAAATCCAAAATTTTTAAATCCTGTGAGGGCAAACGACAGCACAAGTCGAGCACTTTACAGCACAAGCTCGAAATTTCTGATAATTATTTCATCTTTAAAATTCGAAAAAAATCAAAAAAATTTAAATCTTGTTAGGGCAAACGACAGCTCAAGTCGAGCACTTTACAGCACAAGCTCAAAATTTCTGAAAATGATTTTACTTTTAAAATTTATAAAAAATTAAAAATTTTAAATCTTTTATGGGCAATCGACAGCACAAGTCGAGCACAGCTCAACACAAGATTTAAATTTTGGAATAAAATCTGATTTTTAAATTTCATTAAAAACGAAAAACTTTGAATATTTTTTATCGGCATATGACAGCACAAGTCGAGCACATTACAGCACAAGACAAAAATTTCTGAAAATAATTTAATTTTAAAAATTCATAAAAATTCAAAAAATTTTAAATCTTTAATAAGCAAACGACAGCACAAGTCGAGCAGAGCTCAGCACAAGATCTAAATTTTGGAATAAAATCTGACTTTTAAATTTCCTTAAAAACGAACAACTTTAAATATCTTTTATCGGCATATGACAGCACAAGTAGAGCACATCACAGCACATTATTTAAATTTCTGAAAATATGTAGTCTCATTTTTATAATTCGTAAAAAACAAATTTTTCTTTTATTTTTTTATCATATGACAGCATTTTTGCTCACTTTCTGAAAAAAATGGATTCTTGTTATAAAATAGAACTCTAATTTTTGTCATTTCATCATTTCAAAATTCAACATGTTTTTTTCTCTAGAAGTAAAAAAAACAATTTTTTCTACTTAGTATGTTTGTATGTGTTGTAAGAAGCGTCCATTGACCATGTTCATAATTTATTAAACTCAAGTGTTGCTCAACACAGTCTCAATGACCTTCGAAATTTTAAGTTAATGACTTGCTTAACCTTACAAGTGGCGTTCGCTTGCAATATTGTTGAATGCATTTTGACTATAAATTTTATTTTAAGTGTTCGCTATGCTTTGATCTTTGCTTTGAAATTTGTAAGAAAATTCAGATGCATCAGCTAGCAATGCTTAAAATAAGCATTTAACAATGAAACTTATTCAGAAAAATTTTATTTCAAAATTGAAAAAAATTCCGCTCTAAAAATGTTACAATTCTCAATACAAGTCAATGTATTGTAAAAGCTTGAAAAAATTCAAACAAAAATAAAGCGAAAAAAAATTGATAAATTTAATTTTTTTTTTATCTCAATCTTAATGCCGAAAAATCTCTTGATCTTAATACCTACACTCAGTGAAATTAATATGTTAACAAGTAGTTAACATATTAAATTGCATGCCAAAAATTTGTCTTCTTCATTTAAACAAGTTTTATATGTGAAATTTGGCAGACTCTGTGATTGGCTCACATATAAATAATTTACTCAAAACATATCAAAAAACCATCTGAACTTTGCCTCATATGGCCAAGAACTTTAAAATCGATGAACAGTCAAAAAAGTTTGCTCACTTCGAAAACTATTTGTTGTATATAAACAGACGTTAAACTTACGTCAATAAATATAAAGTCAAAGACACATAAGACAAACACACATACACTCACTTAGGCGACAAACCAGTAAACAGGAAGTTACTGAAGCAGCACCAAAAGAAAAGCACAAAAATTCTAATGATTTTGTAGAAAATTGAACTTTTCCAATTTTCTAAAATAAATATTGTTGTTGGTTGGAAATGACATTGCAGAAGCAGCAAAAAGAAAGAAGAACAGCAAGAAAAGAAACAAAAAAGCAGCAGCTGAAATATACAAACTCTACATAAAGAAAAGCTAACAGCAACAAAAAAAGTTACAATATAGATAAAAAATTTTCAAAAATAAAAATAAAATCAAAAGCAAAAAATAAAGTATCAAAAACAACCATAAAAGTAAAGCTTGTAGAATAACTGAACCATGATCAATAGACGACACTACCAAACAAAAGAAAAAACAAAACAAAACAAAAGGCAAATCGATAGGGTTTTACATAGAAAGATAACAAAAAATACAAAAAAGTAAGAAACAACAAAATTAAAGATACAAAAAAAAAAAAAGAAAAAAAACAACCAACCCAAAACATTCAAGCGGAAGAAGCAAATTTTGAATAGTTAAATTTTTTGAATTTTTTAATTAAAAATTTAAAAGAATTTTCAAAAAAAAAGTCAGACAATTAAAATAGATTTATATATTTTAGTCGCTCCATTTCAATCAAAAAATCAAAAAATTAATTGAAAATCAAACATGTATATTTTAAACATAATCGGACTTCATGTTCAAGGACACGTTTTGTTAATAAATTTAAAAAAATTCAAGTTTAAGGCAAGGCTGACTTCTTCATATGCGCTGGTATAAACCAGGTCGCAAGGTAAGTCAAGAGTGTGTCCAATTTTAGTTACAAGGACATTTTGTCCATACGTGTCGATATGGACCATACGTGTCCATTTTGTCTCACTACAGCATGCCTGGCTTACGATTATGAAGTCATCCCAGAAACTATTATCGAAAACCTTGTCTTCACACCGACAGCACCAGCGAATGACCTGTTAATCTGATGCGATGCTAACACTCATATTTTGATCTGCGGTATCTCAGACACATGCAAAAATGGTGAGTCTCTTTTTGATTACATCCTTACTACTAACCGTATTATAAGCAATGTAGACAGTGAAATTGTAGGTGACCGTAGCATGCAGGTTAAGTGTGTGGCTTAGCATGCTCGGAGCCCGGGTTCGATCCCCAGCCGCGGCGAAAAGTTTTTTTCAATAAAAAATTTTTCTAATCGGTCACCACCTCTCTGCAGACAATGGCAAACCTCAGAGAGTAAATAATGCCATGTAAAGCTTCTTGAGAACATGAACTTTAGCCGTTCGGAGTCTGCATAAAACATGTAGGTCCAGTTCTCGTTCAATTATGTGCAAACATTTAATAACACACACAACACAATTGATCATAAGAAGCTCGGTCAAAGTCCTTTCAAGGGCTGAAATGGCCAATTTGTTTTTTTTTTAGACAGTGAAATTATCTTTATTTTACTATAGTAGTTTTTTTCACGAATTTTTGATTCTATGATAAGATTTAACTTTTTGAATTTGTTGGAGTACCTCGTGTACAACTTTGTACTTTATTTAGTTAAATTGGCGTAAAATTTTAGGAAAATTATGTTTATTCAAACGGTCGATTTAGAGCTATTCCAAGCTGTTTGCCATGTCTATGAATGACGATCCTGACAACCATTAAAAAAAGTTCAAGTTAATGAAATTCTATGACAATCGGTTTTATGCTACTTTACAATTCACGAGAGTTGGATGGTTATTAAAATTTTCCAGAAATTTTGTTTCTTTTTCAGAAAAATTGACATTCATTTGACGGTACGACAGTTTTATACTTTTTCCATAATTATATGATTTTTCTAAAATGTATTGGTAGAAAAGATATACAAACCTTCAATTAAGACAATTAAAATAGATTTATATATGCGTCGCTCCATATCAAAACCCGTCGTATCCACACTAAATCGAAAGATAAGAAAACATTTTTAAAGCAACGACTCCATTTTAAGAGCATACTATTTATGCTGGTAAAATTTCTAAAAAAGTCATTTTTTTCAGAAATTTGTAGGCAACTTATAGCACAACATAAGCACACTATGGCACAAGTTTTAAATTTTGGAAAACCGTGTCATGTTAAAATTTTATTTGTAAAAATATTTCAAATTTTTTAAATTGAAATTTAATACTTGTGCTGTAAGTGTCACAAAATGTGCTGTATTGTACCATAAAACAATGATAAAATCGATTTTTCGACATTATTTTTTTGATTAAATAAAGTTTAAAACTGCTTTCAAGTGCAACAAGTACAACATATTTCAAGCAAGTATTAAACAAACAAATAGTAATTTCCAAACTCTCGTATTTAAGTTACTGAACTGAGCCAACATATCAGAAAAAAAATCATCGAACATTCTAAAGACAATTAAAATAGATTTATTTATGAGTCGTTCCATTTCAAAACCCGTCGTATCCACACTAAATCGAAAGATAAGAAAACATTTTTAAAGCAACGAATCCTATCAAATAGGATCAATCAGACACTAGAGGGTTTTTTAAAAGAGCACTCTTTTTCAGATAAAATCTTTTTCATATAAATGACTTGAGTTCTTCTTATTAAAAAATTGTCTTATTCCTCGATCTAGTGGGAATAGGATAATTTTTGCAAAATCAATGGATCACTTAGTTACGAAATTATACAGCTTTTGCCATCTCAAACAAGTCAACTGGAATATCTTCACAGAACATATAAATGCACCACCTTGTCCTCCAACCTTTAGAAAATATGTGAGCAACCTAGTAATTAAGTCCCTGCTTTATTGAATAAAACTCTTGACACCACAAGTATGCTCAAATCACCAACGGCAAAGAAAAATGTCACTTTGGTTGAGAACTAAACTAAATAAGTTCCGAAATGAAAAAAACAACAAATTGGCCATTTCAGTCCTTGAAAGAACTTTGACCGAGCTTCTTATGATCCGTTGTATTACGTGTTCTCAAATGTTTGTACAAAATTGATCGTGTACTAGACTTACACAGAGATGGTAGCCATAAAAATAAATTTATTTCTATTGAAAAATTCTTTTGCCCGAGTTAAGGATTGAACTCGGCATTCATGGCTTGCACGCCACACTTAGAATGCAAGACTACGACAGCCATAAAAACTCTTGAATTAGGCAAAAACAATCGCTCCGTGAACAATCTAGAAACTGTCTCTCAAAGATAACAAGCTAGAATAACAAAAAATATAACAATTATCTTGAAGAAACTTTGTATAAAAAATTACTAACCTTTGAGGTGTCGAGACTTAGGATAGTTCTAGAAACAAGCTTTATGCTCGCGTGAATCACCAACAGCGAAAAATCCCTCAATATTTTGTTAGAAACACTTCCCGGGCTTTTCAATTAGCTTTCAAATTAGCTTATTATTTTTTTCGACATTGAAGTTCGGCGATAGTACGGGAGGCTTCATTAGTTGAGGACTGATCCATCATAGCCAGCTTTGCACAATTCTTGATATGTGCTTTGAATCATTGTTCTTGTAAATTATGAAACTGCTTGTTATGAAAACTGACTCAGTTTCTCAGCATTTTGGAGTAAGTTGCCATTAAGTGGTGACCGTGGCATGCAGGTTAAGTGTGTGGCTTAGCATGCTCGGAGCCCGGGTTCGATCCCCAGCCGCGGCGAAAAGTTTTTTTCAATAAAAAATTTTTCTAATCGGTCACCACCTCTCTGCAGACAATGGCAAACCTCAGAGAGTAAATAATGCCATGTAAAGCTTCTTGAGAACATGAACTTTAGCCGTTCGGAGTCGGCATAAAACATGTAGGTCCAGTTCTTGGTCAATTGTGTGCAAGCATTTAATAACACACACAACACAATTTGATCATGAGAAGCTCGGTCAAAGTCCTTTCAAGGGCTGAAATGGCCAATTTGTTTTTTTTTTTGCCATTTAACAATGCCATGGAAGAAGACCATATTTCCGACCCCGCTTGCAACCATGTACGCCCAAACTATTACACTGAAAGTACTTCAGAGAATTGGTTACTACTATGAATTTTCACATGATATCTATAAATCGCATTCTTGACTTTTCTTCCATTAACCAGTTGCATGGGCTACATGAACTTTTTTCATGATATCAAAGCACAAAACACTTAAAAGAAAAAAAAAGAAACAGTTTCGATAGTATCGTAAGTGTAGACGTAGAATTCCGTTTAAGATGTAACCTCTTCTACTTTGTCTCTTTGGTCCGATTGTTTTGTTCATTTTGCACGTATTTTTATTGATCTTACAAAAATTAACAGATTAAGTAATAACACTCAATTATGGACTACTTATCGAGGCCAAAACAAAGAAAAAGTTAAAAAGTAAGTATGATTAAATGAGCAAGCAAAAAGAAACAAGCAAAATTTCAAATTTTTTCGATCATTTCGTTAAGTTTGATAGGTTGAGTTCATTGACTTAGTTGAAAAGAAGGCGAAGCAAATGCACTTTCCATTGGTGCCACTTTCGTCTCTGCCCGATATATATTTAGTTTGCGAGCTACAGTCAGTTTAACTACTAATTTCAAATTAAAATTAAAATCCCGATTTTTAAAAATTGTATGGTAACTATATTTCACGCTGAGCACATGCCTTTTCAATTAGTGCCACTCTCGTCCGATATTTGGTTTGCGAGCTACCCTTTCCTCTCTGTTCGATGTATAGTTTGCGAACTACACTGTATAAAAATTAAACACATAAAACAAAAATTAAAATATACGCCATCTATTGGGTAAAAGCATAAAACGAAATATGATCCAACTCGTTTTTTTTCATAAGAAATAAATCTAACCAAATCACAGACCCATTTCGTTAAATTTAACAGTTCGAGTTCATTGACTGAGTTGAAAAGAGATTCATGACCTCTGGTTTCAAAATAGAGCACTTAGTAAACTAGAACAGAAGTGCGTAAATACACCCAATGCGAACAAATGCTTACAATGCTACCAATACGAACTAGAACTTCCAGTTTCACGTAAGCACGTGTTCACGTGTTTTTAAAAAAATCAAGTAAAAACACAAAACTCAACTACACGTGTCTTTTACTCACGAACAACACGTGAAGTTCGTATTCACGTAAAAGTGCCAATGACCCACTTGTGACCTCAGAAAATCCTACTGCATCCGATTGGCCACAGAATCATCCATTTTGGTCCAAAAGTTCCATGGAAACTATAAAAGTGCCACTGACTCACCTGTGACCTCAGATAATCCCACTGCATCCGATTGGCCATAGAATCATCCATTTTGGTCCAAATGTTCCATGGAACCCATAGATGTGCCAAAGACCAACCTGTGACCTCAGGTAATCCCACTGCATCCGATTGGCCATAGAATCATCCATTTTGGTCCAAATGTTCCATGGAACCCATAAATGTGCCAATGACCCACCTGTGACCTCAGATAATCCCACTGCATCCGATTGGCCATAGAATCATCCATTTTGGTCCAAATGTTCCATGGAACCCATCAAAGTACCAATGACCCACCTGTGACCTCAGGTAATCCCACTGCATCCGATTGGCCATAGAATCATCCATTTTGGTCCAAATGTTCCATGGAACCCATAAATGTGCCAATGACCCACCTGTGACCTCAGATAATCCCACTGCATCCGATTGGCTATAGAATCATCCATTTTGGTTCAAATGCTCCATGGAACCCATAAATGTGCCAATGACCCACCTGTGACCTCAGATAATCCGACTGCATCCGATTGGCCATAGAATCATCCATTTTGGTCCAAATGTTCCACGGAACCCATCAAAGTACCAATGACCCACCTGTGACCTCAGATAATCCCACTGCATCCGATTGGCCATAGAATCATCCATTTTGGTCCAAATGTTCCATGGAACCCATCAAAGTACCAATGACCCGCCTGTAACCTCAGATAATCCCACTGCATCCGATTGGCCATAGAATCATCCATTTTGGTCCAAATGTTCCATGGAACCCAACAAAGTACCAATGACCCGCCTGTGACCTCAGATAATCCCACTGCATCCGATTGGCTATAGAATCATCCATTTTGGTCCAAATGTTCCATGGAACCCATAAATGTGCCAATGACCCACCTGTGACCTCAGATAATCCCACTGCATCCGATTGGCCATAGAATCATCCATTTTGGTCCAAATGTTCCATGGAACCCATCAAAGTACCAATGACCCACCTGTGACCTCAGATAATCCGACTGCATCCGATTGGCCATAGAATCATCCATTTTGGTCCAAATGTTCCATGGAACCCATCAAAGTACCAATGACCCGCCTGTAACCTCAAATAATCCCACTGCATCCGATTGGCCATAGAATCATCCATTTTGGTCCAAATGTTCCATGGAACCCATAAATGTGCGAATGACCCACCAGTGACCTCAGATAATCCCACTGCATCCGATTGGTCATAGAATCATCCATTTTGGTCCAAATGTTCCATGGAAACCATCAAAGTACCAATGACCCGCCTGTGACCTCAGATAATCCCACTGCATCCGATTGGCCATAGAATCATCCATTTTGGTCCAAATTTTCCATGGAACCCATAAATG
The DNA here is from genome assembly GCA_958299015.1 of Tetanocera ferruginea. NCBI lineage: Eukaryota > Metazoa > Arthropoda > Insecta > Diptera > Sciomyzidae > Tetanocera > Tetanocera ferruginea. The sequence goes on along the minus strand of OY282644.1, from coordinate 17,346,682 downwards.
TGCCAATGACCCACCTGTGACCTCAGATAATCCCACTGCATCCGATTGGCCATAGAATCATCCATTTTGGTACAAATGTTCCATGGAAAACATAAATGTGCGAATGACCCACCAGTGACCTCAGATAATCCCACTGCATCCGATTGGTCATAGAATCATCCATTTTGGTCCAAATGTTCCATAGAAACCATCAAAGTACCAATGACTCGCCTGTGACCTCAGATAATCCCACTGCATCCGATTGGCCATAGATTCATCCATTTTGGTCCAAATGTTCCATGGAACCCATAAATGTGTCAATGACCCACCTGTGACCTCAGATAATCCCACTGCATCCGATTGGCCATAGAGTCATCCATTTTGATCCAAATGTTCCATGGAACCCATAAATGTGCCAATGACCCACCTGTGACCTCAGATAATCCCACTGCATCCGATTGGCCATAGAATCATCCATTTTGGTCCAAATGTTCCATGGAAACCATCAAAGTACCAATGACCCGCCTGTGACCTCAGATAATCCCACTGCATCCGATTGGCCATAGAATCATCCATTTTGGTCCAAATGTTCCATGGAACCCATAAATTTGCGAATGAGCCACCAGTGACCTCAGATAATCCCACTGCATCCGATTGGCCATAGAATCATCCATTTTGGTCCAAATGTTCCATGGAACCCATAAATGTGCCAAAGACCAACCTGTGACCTCAGATAATCCCACTGCATCCGATTGGCCATAGAATCATCCATTTTGGTCCAAATGTTCCATGGAAAACATAAATGTGCGAATGACCCACCAGTGACCTCAGATAATCCCACTGCATCCGATTGGCCATAGAATCATCCATGTTGGTCCAAATGTTCCATGGAACCATTAAATGTGCTCATGACCCACCTGTGACCTCAGATAATCCCACTGCATCCGATTGGCCATAGAATCATCCATTTTGGTCCAAATGTTCCATGGAAAACATAAATGTGCGAATGACCCACCAGTGACCTCAGATAATCCCACTGCATCCGATTGGTCATAGAATCATCCATTTTGGTCCAAATGTTCCATGGAAACCATCAAAGTACCAATGACTCGCCTGTGACCTCAGATAATCCCACTGCATCCGATTGGCCATAGAATCATCCATTTTGATCCAAATGTTCCATGGAACCCATAAATGTGCGAATGAGCCACCAGTGACCTCAGATAATCCCACTGCATCCGATTGGCTATAGAATCATCCATTTTGGTCCAAATGTTCCATGGAACCCATAAATGTGCCAAAGACCAACCTGTGACCTCAGATAATCCCACTGCATCCGATTGGCGATAGTATCATCCATTTTGGTCCAAATGTTCCATGGAAAACATAAATGTGCGAATGACCCACCAGTGACCTCAGATAATCCCACTGCATCCGATTGGCCATAGAATCATCCATTTTGGTCCAAATGTTCCATGGAACCATTAAATGTGCTCATGACCCACCTGTGACCTCAGATAATCCCACTGCATCCGATTGGCCATAGAATCATCCATTTTGGTCCAAATGTTCCATGGAAAACATAAATGTGCGAATGACCCACCAGTGACCTCAGATAATCCCACTGCATCCGATTGGTCATAGAATCATCCATTTTGGTCCAAATGTTCCATGGAAACCATCAAAGTACCAATGACTCGCCTGTGACCTCAGATAATCCCACTGCATCCGATTGGCCATAGAATCATCCATTTTGATCCAAATGTTCCATGGAACCCATAAATGTGCCAATGACCCACCTGTGACCTCAGATAATCCCACTACATCCGATTGGCCATAGAATCATCCATTTTGGTCCAAATGTTCCATGGAAACCATCAAAGTACCAATGACCCGCCTGTGACCTCAGATAATCCCACTGCATCCGATTGGCCATAGAATCATCCATTTTGGTCCAAATGTTCCATGGAACCCATCAAAGTACCAATGACCCGCCTGTGACCTCAGATAATCCTACTGCATCCGATTGGCCATAGAATCATCCATTTTGGTCCAAATGTTCCATGGAACCCATAAATTTTCGAATGAGCCACCAGTGACCTCAGATAATCCCACTGCATCCGATTGGCCATAGAATCATCCATTTTGGTCCAAATGTTCCATGGAACCCATAAATGTGCCAAAGACCAACCTGTGACCTCAGATAATCCCACTGCATCCGATTGGCCATAGAATCATCCATTTTGGTCCAAATGTTCCATGGAACCCATCAAAGTACCAATGACCCACCTGTGACCTCAGATAATCCGACTGCATCCGATTGGCCATAGAATCATCCATTTTGGTCCAAATGTTCCATGGAACCCATCAAAGTACCAACGACCCGCCTGTAACCTCAGATAATCCCACTGCATCCGATTGGCCATAGAATCATCCATTTTGGTCCAAATGTTCCATGGAAACCATCAAAGTACCAATGACCCGCCTGTGACCTCAGATAATCCCACTGCATCCGATTGGCCATAGAATCATCCATTTTGGTCCAAATTTTCCATGGAACCCATAAATGTGCCAATGACCCGCCTGTGACCTCAGATAATCCCACTGCATCCGATTGGCCATAGAATCATCCATTTTGGTCCAAATGTTCCATGGAACCATTAAATGTGCTCATGACCCACCTGTGACCTCAGATAATCCCACTGCATCCGATTGGCCATAGAATCATCCATTTTGGTCCAAATGTTCCATGGAAAACATAAATGTGCGAATGACCCACCAGTGACCTCAGATAATCCCACTGCATCCGATTGGTCATAGAATCATCCATTTTGGTCCAAATGTTCCATGGAAACCATCAAAGTACCAATGACTCGCCTGTGACCTCAGATAATCCCACTGCATCCGATTGGCCATAGAATCATCCATTTTGGTCCAAATGTTCCATGGAACCAATAAATGTGTCAATGACCCACCTGTGACCTCAGATAATCCCACTGCATCCGATTGGCCATAGAATCATCCATTTTGATCCAAATGTTCCATGGAACCCATAAATGTGCCAATGACCCACCTGTGACCTCAGATAATCCCACTGCATCCGATTGGCCATAGAATCATCCATTTTGGTCCAAATGTTCCATGGAAACCATCAAAGTACCAATGACCCGCCTGTGACCTCAGATAATCCCACTGCATCCGATTGGCCATAGAATCATCCATTTTGGTCCAAATGTTCCATGGAACCCATAAATGTGCCAAAGACCAACCTGTGACCTCAGATAATCCCACTGCATCCGATTGGCCATAGAATCATCCATTTTGGTCCAAATGTTCCATGGAACCCATACGAATACGAACCAATCAGTTCGTGCAAAATTAAAACAATACAATTATAAACAACGAAACAAAAACAAAGAAAGCAGCAGGCACATAAGCAGCTGATGATTGATTTTCTTATATAAAAACATGCATTTTTCTTCTTATATTTTACTATTTTCTGACTTTCATATAATAGTGACAAAATCCAAAATTAGATATTCATTCAGCGTAGGATATATCTGATATTTAAGTATATATATTATCTTTGAACGATAAGTATTAAAGGCTGTAGGTATACCCTAAAGTATTCGCCAAAAACGTTGCATGACCTTCAAAAAATCTGTTAAAACGACCCCATACAAACCGCGCTGTAAGACGTAATTCTACGTCAAAAAAAAACCCCAGAACATAATATTTCATAAGCCTAGTGCTCAAAGTTTAAGTGTGTGTACAAGATACATGAATCAATAAAAATTTCGTAAGTTTCATAAAAAAAAAACAAGCGAAATATGAATCACTAATAGTTTTTGTGCATAACATTCATAAAATGCATGCACAATTACGAGGAGAATACGAACAGTTTATGAGATAAGTGTCAAAAATGCATGAATCTCATTTCAACATACTGGATAAACGTGAACTTTTTATGAGTTTAGTGACCGAAATTCATATAATTCATGAAGAAATTCAAGGGCAGCAAGAAAATTTCTTAAGATAAGTGTCAAAAATGCATGAAACATGATACATGGTGCATGTTACAATGGAAGAATGAACTACTCAATGCATGTAATGATCATCCTATCATACAACCTGTATAAAACAAACAAAACAAATTGGCCATTTCAGCCCTTGAAAGGACTTTGACCGAGCTTCTTATGTTCAATTGTGTTGTGTGTGTTATTAAATGTTTGCACACAATTGACCGAGAACTGGACCTACATGTTTTATGCCGACTCCGAACGGCTAAATTTCATGTTCTCTAGAAGCTTTACATGGCATTGTTTACTCTCTGAGGTTTGCCATTGTCTGCAGAGAGGTGGCGACCGATCAGACAAATTTTTTATTGAAAAAACTTTTCGCCACGGCTGGGGATCGAACCCGGGCTTCGAGTATGCTAGGCCACACACTTAACCTGCATGCCGCGGTCACCACGATCTTTATACGGGATGAAATAATGAAATTCGGTATGAAGATTTAACTGCGCACAAGAATAAACATAAAATATAAAAAATTCCAAAGAATTCCGCAAGAGGGCGCTTTAAGTAGTGCATTTTTTATACTCAATAACTCCTAAACGCCTGGACCGATTTCAATGAAATTTGGTATAATGGTTCAACTGCACCCGATTGCAATGAAATCGTCGATCGTCGCTACTGTCATCATAAAGGAAGTTCCAAAAACAATGGAACTGTACCGTTTTAAAGTCCTAAAAACTATCGGTGTTTGTAAATTTGGCTTTTGTATGCTATAGTTCTGTTATTTTTTGAACAACCCTATTAATTCAATTACGAACGGTAAGGCATAAATTCTTAACATATTTCCATTTTTGTTTTTATTTTCACATGATAAACAAAAATTTCTTGATTTCCTGTGCATCTTCTTTTTTTTTTTTTTTTGTTGGTCTTCTTTGATATGACATGTTAAAACAAAAATAACGACAACAATAATTTTTAAATTAAGATTAATTTATTCCTATTTAATAGATAAAACCGTTTTTCGATATCTATTATATTTTTTGTGAAATTTAATTTTTATCAGGACATTAAATATTGTGTCGTCAAGGTGAAGAGTGGCCTTAACTATGATATCTATACAATTTTTTTTGAAATCATGAAATAATGTTCAACTCTAATTGAGCTAATTAATGAAACCTATACGTACTTCCACACACACTATCAACCACCTGTTGTAATTGGTTGCTATTTTTGTTGCTTTGTTTTTTTTTTTTTTTTGTAATTTTTGGTGAGTGTGTTATCAGGGCCGTCTCGAGAACTTGTAGCACCCTAGGCCAAGAATTATAATTGCGCCCCTAAAAGTTGAATAAACTTAGTTAAATGTAGAAAATTTAGACCTAAGAATAAAACAAAAGAAAAATCATATGAAATTCTATTTAAGTAGAATAATTAAAATTTTTTGTCAAATTATTCAACAAAAAGGTTAAAAATTTCAACTACAAAGTTCAAAAACGAAAATATTTACAGAAAAAAAATGAAAAATAAAACAGAAAGGTTGACTTTTTCAATCCAAGCAGTTAGCAATACAATTAAAAGAACAACTTTTCAACCGAAAAAGTTGACTTTTTCAACACAACAAGTTGAAAAATTTAACAAAAAGGCTTTCTCAATCCTAAAAGATAACAATTCAAGTAGAAGACCAATTTTTCAAACGAAAAAGTTGAAAGAAGTTTAACGAATACGAGCAGAACCTATATAAAAATGAACAAAAATCAACCGAACAATATCGACCGAAAGAGAAGTTGAACGAAGACAGTCCAAAAATCGAATCGATTCCAAAGGATTTTTTAAAATTGGAATTTTTGTTGAGATAAAAATGCATATTAAATGCACGCTAAAAAAAACTTTAAACGCATTTTTCTCGAAATTACTTCTTTCAAAATGGGTGACCATTTTCCTCAGAAACCAGACGTCAGATGGACGAGATGTTGAAGATGTAATTTTTTTTTGTAATCATGACCGGCAGGTACAGTTTTACGGAAATTCGACTTAACACTACCGACGGAGAGAGGAGCAAAACCTCAAAAAACGATACTTCAAAATGAGAGCAGTACTAAAAGTCGTAATTTTTCTGTGTTCGAGGCACAACCCCGAGTAACACCGGGTTACATCCGCTAGTCCTTAATAAATAAAATAATATACGAACAATTGATAATTTATAAAATTTGCTTTTTATTGATATGAAATTATAAATGAAAGTTTTTTGAAACTGTAGGTACACAAATAATTTGAATTCACTGCAGACGACTGTCGAGGAAACAAAAAAAAAATTATATATAAAAAATTTCATCATTCATGGCAAAAATATGTTGACTTTTTCAAAAAAATTTTCAACCTATGAAGATGAAAATCTGAACTTAAATAGTTGAAGAAGTAAATTTTAAGGATGTTTAATTCGTGTCTAAGGTTGAAATACTTCTTGAACTCAGCAATAAAGAAAAACTTTGCCAAAATAGTTTAGGAAATTTACTAAAAAAGTTGAAAAATTCGTTCCTTAAAGTTCTTATAAGTTTTATTTACTTACTAGTATCGTCTGGGGTTGAAATTCGACCAATTTATTGATTACTTATTTATAATTATATGCGAGATGATTAAAATAAGTTCGAGGCTATAACTCTTAATTGATTGAAGATATAAAGCTATTTTCTTCTAAAAAATTAATTTTTTTATTTTATTATTTTGTTCAAAAACAGAAAAACAACATTTTGTAAAAATTTAATTTTGTCAAAGAAATCATAGGGGGTACCCTTGATTTTTTGATGGCACGGACAGTTTATTAAATTAATGTCAAGGCAAAATAAATTTACCTAAAATTCGGTAGAGACTTTGAAAGCAAATCAAAAATGCAATTTTGAGTTTTTGTTTTTTTACAACAAAAAACATTTTTACCCCTTATTTTAAAAATAAATCAAATTTTATGGTATTTTTTTAAAAGGAATAATTTAAATATAAACAAATAAAAAACGGTATTATTTTTAAAAGTTTTTTTAAGCTAACTGATAAGACTTAAATACAAAAAAAAAAAAAAATAAAATCTATGCACAGATGGCGGAGATATTGGCTTCCCAATTTAGAACATTCACTTTGAGACAGTTTTTTTCTCTCTCTTGGCATTTGATTGAAACACACGCTAAATAACTAACGACAATATTAAGAAAATTCATTGAAAATACTTTTGGTCATAACTTTGCTGTAATTTTTATGACATTTGAAAGAAAATTTAACAAACTTTTAGAAAAATTAGAAAAATTGAAAAACCGTTAAAATTTAACCAAGATATTCACATGGAAAGTCAAATTTTTGAATTCAAAACACATTTTTTTACTAATTTTAAAATTGACGAATGTTTAAAACTACATTTTTTTAAGAAATTGTATACTCTTAAAAAAAATTCAAATTCGACCAACTCAAAAACTCTTGCCCAACCAAATTTCATATTAATCAAAGAGCAGATTTTTTCTCAAAAATTTAATTTCTCTCTCAGAAGGTTGGGAACCCCCTCTATCAGATATATCATTTATATATACATTCTGCACATCTGCGCAACATAGCCTTTCGAATATTATAAGTTTCATTAATTTTGAGTTTTAATTAATACCAAAAAAGCGTACGACAAACTTTAATGTTCACGTATTTAAATATAAGATGAATGTTGAATTTTGACGTAAATAGTTGAAAAATTAGACCCTTTTATTTAAATTATTTTTTAACTAAAAAAAAATTGAAAAACTTGACTCAAATAGATGAAAAATTTAAATTAAATGTTGACAAAAAATAATCTTTTAGGTATAAATTTTAAATATTTACTGATTTCAAGCAATGAAAGGTTTAACATTTGAACTTAAACGTTGAAAATATAATCTTATATAGGAAAAATTTTGGTTTCAACCACAAAAAAATTTCACTGAGGTTGAAAATTTACTCTTGAATTTTTAACCGTGCATAAAATAACAGAAAAAAAAACAAATTAGCCATTTCAGCCCTTGAAAGGAGTTTGACCGAGCTTCTTATGATCAATTGTGTTGTGTGTGTTATTAAATGTTTGCACACAATTGACCGAGAACTGGACCTACATGTTTTATGCCGACTCCGAACGGCTAAAGTTCATGTTCTCAAGAAGCAGCTTTACATGGCTTTTTTTTACGCTCTGAGGTTTGCCATTGTCTGCAAAGAGGTGGTGACCCATCAGAAAAATTTTTTTATATAAAAAATTTTTCGCCACGACTGGGTATCGAACTCGGGCTCCGAGCATGCTAAGCCACATCATATAACATACCATTCTTTTAATTTACTTTTAAATACATGTAAGTCTCGTTGGTCCTTATTACTTATGATAGATTGATATATATATTTTTTTAATGTATATGTATATGGCGCCCCGAGCCTGGGCCTTACTGCCTCGGCTCTAGGCCGGCCCTGTGTGTAATAAATTTCGCTCAGCTCTTGCTATGATTGCCTGTAAACAATATACCTAACTGTATTCTATTGTTGAACAGCTTTTTTGTGCCATTTGTTCTTTTTTCTACTTCTGCTGGAAGGTCTCTCCACTGCGTCAGAGACCTTACAAGCGGCCTACTTTGCTTAAAATTTCTACAGTAATTTTTTTTTTATTTATTTTGTACTTGATATATTCATGTGATTTACCTACTTTATGCGCTAAGTTAGAAACATGCTCTTTAGTATGGCTGAAATTCCTTAAAACAAAAGAGCTTTTCTTTCTTCGTATTCTCAACACTTTTAAAATGATGTGTGCGCCAAGCTTTAAGCACGTTTTGTACCTGCATTAAGTTAATTTATATGAAGCACATTAATTTAAGGCCATGAATTATGTGAGCACATAAAAACGTTACGCCGCCCCCCAACACGAAATGCGTTTTGAGCGGGCGGCAAGAAATGTTTGAGCGGGTGAGCTGGCGAAACTTAACTTAATTTGTGCTTTTATAAAAATTTGCTGCTAATAAATATATGCTGCGCTTAATAAGTGGAGATGCATAAATTAAATTAATGAATAGTAACGGTATAAATATGGCAAGCTAATAGATCAAATTTATTTAAAGCTTGAGAGAGAGAGAGAAAGCTTTTGCAGCAAGAAAAAAATTCTAAACATTTTTGTTCGTCTTCGAGCAGACAATTGTTATGATTTCAATTTGTGTGGTTTTATTTAAATTTTTAATAGCGCACTTAAAAAGTTTGTCAGGCTTTTTGGCGTTTCTAGCTTGAGCACAAAAAAAAAATAAAGTTTGACTAAGAATATTAAAGGTCAAAAAGTAATATAAAGCATAAGTTTAAAATAAAAATGTTTCATGAATACAACAAAGCAATAATTAAATAACAGCCAAACTGAGTAAAAACAAAAAACAAAAACAAAACTAGAACTGCAACAACAACAGCAACAATAACAATAAGCTTTGTTGAACTGGGTCACAAACTTTCATTAAAACTAAGTGCAACATTGGCAACAACCCTAGAGATTCGTTGCATGAAAGAGATAGAAAGTGTGTGTGAAGAGTTTTGAGCGAGCGACAAAATAATTCTCTAGAGTATCCTGAAAGTAAACAGGATATAGAAAAAAAAAATTCCAAATTCACATACAGACACACCCTAGCAAGGCGCTTTTCGAAAGTGGTCACCATGGCGGAGCTACGAAAGCCTGAAATTGTAGTTGTGGAAGTTGTTTTTTTTTGTTGTTGTTGTTGTTGTTGTTGTTGTTGTTGTTGTTGTTGTTGTTGTTGTTGTTGTTGTTGTTGTTGTTGTTGTTGTTGTTGTTGTTTTTGTTGTTGTTGTTGTTGTTTTTCAGTTGCTGTTTTGAAGTCAGTTCAGTTGCTAGTAACTACAACGACATCAACGTCATCAGCAGAGTCATCAGCATTGGCAGCAACAGCAACAACAGCAAGCGTAGCAATTGCAGCAATAACAACAACAATTACGCCAACAAAATTGGCCATATCGAGCAACAAATTCGAGAACAACAATAACAACAATAACAACAAAAGTAAAAGCATTGCAAATACAAACAATAACAAAAGCTTTACATTTCACTGCACACAAGATAATGAATAAAACAGCCAACAAGCGAGCTGATCGGTGGAGTGGAGCCGGGGAAGTAGTAAAAGAAATTAAAGCAGCCTTTTAGGCGCACAAAAACCTTGACTTAGAAATACTACGAAAATGGCGGAGCTGGCTAGAGAGCGACTGTTAGACAGTGCCTTGGGAATGACAACAACTAGCTAAACAATAACATTGCACTTCAATTTGCTGGCAACAGCAACAACAATAATTTTCACAACTACAGCAACTACAACAATATTAAAACAACACAAACTGCATTGAACCTGCACAAAAACAATGCAAAACAACAACAACGATGAATTTAAAATCATTTTCAAAAAAGACTTAAATGAAAAACAATGAATTGCTAGCATGTAACAGAGATAAAAGTAGCAGCAGCAACGACAACATCAAAACCATTCAGTGCAGTTAAACCAGTCAAAGAACAAGAGAGAGAGAGAGAAAAAAACAAAAACTAGACCAAGCCACTCAATGCGGTTTATTGAGTTCAACAAATAAATTGAAAATTGATTTAAGCTCTAAAAGCTTAAAAGTGCCAACAGCACTGAAAACAGTGCAGCAGCACAAAAGCATTGAGATACACACATCCACTCATACACACACATATATACAGACAAAGAATGTTGTTAGTTTGTTGAAATACTTGTGTTTTATTAAACTGCATTATCGACAATTTTTGTTAAGTGTTGCTGCACTGAGTTAGAGATAACTAGATAAACAGGGTGCTACAAAGTGTTGCATGTAACAAAAGCTACATGAATGAGAGGCTAGGAGTAATTGAATAAAGAAGTAATGTTACAAAGTTTTTTGGTAGTGTTTGAAAGTGTTTTGAAAGTAGCTTAAAATAAAAAGCTGTGTTGAATTCAATTTTTTTTAACGTTGTTTTTTTTTTGTCAAAAAAAAAATCAATTGAAATTCAAAATTTTCATTTAAAATTCAGAAAAAATCAATTGAAATTCAGAAAACATTAACTAAAATTTAGGAAAATTTTTTTTTGTCAAAAAAATCAATTGAAATTCAAAATTTTCATTTGAAATTCAGAAAAAATCAATTGAAATTCAGAAAACATTAACTTAAATTCAAGAAAAATCAGTTCAAATTCAGAAAAGTGCAAGTGAATTTTAGAAAACATCAATTTAAATTCGAAAAGCTTGTTTGAAATTTGGTAAAGATTAATTTTGACATCAATAACTGAAATTCTAAAAGAATGAATTGAAATTCAATTCTATTTGAAATTCAAAATATATTGAAGTTAAAACAAGTAAAGAAAGTCTAAAGTCGGTCTAGGCCGACTATGAAATTCCCTAAACCCACTTTTCAAAAAAAAAAAAAAATTTATTGTAAATGGGCGTGTCCGTGGGCGGATGAAGTCCATTTTTCCAAACCATCTTTTTTTTGTTATAAAAAACATACGTGCCAAATTTTAGCTCTTTAGGTTAAACAGAGGCTTATTTATTGCGTTTTCAATTTTTGGGTTGTATGGGAGGTGGGCGTGTCCGTGAGCGGATGACGTCCAGTTTTCAAAAACATATTTGTGTTGATATAAAACACACACATATTAAATTTTATTGTTGTAGACTTATTATGAGCTGAGTTATCTAGTTTTAAATTTTTGCGTTGTATGGGAGGTAGGCGTGTCCGTGGGCGGATTCCAAAAATATTCAATAGTGCAGATCCTTGGGTACATGTGACCATGTGTACCAAGTTTCATTCAATTATCTCAACTCCTTCTTCTTAATCTGTGTATACGGACAGCACACAGACGGACGGACGGACATAGATAGCTCGACTCACGTGGTGACGCTGATATATATACTTTTCTATACCGGACTCGCTTCGTTCTATGCGTTACAAACGTTTGCACAAAGTTAATATACCCTGACCTTTCAGGTTTAGGGTATAAAAATTTAAAATTAAAAATACATATTGAAATGCAAAAAATTCTTTTCGAAAAGATAAATAAAAATTCATAAAACATCAATTGAAATTCTTGAAAAATTCGATGCAATTTAGAAATTTTAGTTGATATTTAGAAAAGATCAATTCAAATTCTGAAATTTTATTTGAATATTTAATACATTTCAACATTTGGAATACTGAAATTTCATTTGAAATTCAAAACAACATCTGTTGAAAATCAAAAATTCCGTTTAAAATTTAGAAAATATCACTTTAAGTTCAGAAAATATCATATGAAATATTGAAAAGATCACTTCAAATTCATAAAAAATCAATTGAAATTCAGAAAATATCAGATGCAATTAAGAAATTTTGGTTAAAATTCAGAAAAGATCAATTGATATTCAGAAAACATCAATTGAAATTCCTAAAAGGTCAATTGACATTCAGAAATTATAATATCAATATTTTATTTGAAATTTAGAAGTCATCAGTTGAAGTTCGGAATAGTTAAAATACACTTAAAAATTCCAGTTGCAATTTCATTCAGTCAATTCAGAACTTCTTTTTGATATTTAAAAAAAAAGAAAATACCAATTGAAATCCAAAATGTCCAGTTTAAATTCAGAAAATATTGATTAAAATTCAGAAAACATTAATTGAAATTTTGAAAAAATCACTTGATATTCATAAAAGAACAATTGACATTTAGAATAAATTAATTGAAATTCATATAAAAATCAAATGCAATTCAGAAATTTTGCTTAAAATTCACTAAAGATCAATTGAAATTCCGAAATTATATTTGAAATTCAGAAAACACTGAAATTCAGTAAAAGATAAAATTCAGTTGAAAATTTCAGTTGAAATTCCAAAACGATCGTTTTAAATTCAGAACTTATTTTTTTATCAAAAAGAAATACTATTAAAATCCAAAATTTCCAAATGAAATTCAGAAAAGATCAATTGAAATTCAGAAAATATCAATTGAAATTTAGAAAAAATTAACTGATATTAAAAAAAAAAGATCACTTGAAATTCAAAAAATTCGGTCGAAATTCAAAAATCATCAACTGAAATTCAGAAAAGTTCACATACAGTTCAAAGTTCCAGTTGAAATTCCAAAAAGATCATTTGAAATTCCAAATTTGTTTGAATTTAAAAAATGTTATTGAAATTCAAAATTTCCAAATTAAAATTCAGAAAAGATCAATTGAAATTCAGAAAATATCAATTGAAATTTTAAAAAGATCAATTGATATTCATAAAAGATCAATTGAAATTTAGAAAAAATTTACTTAAATTTAAAAAAAAAAAGATCACTTGAAATTCCAAAAATTCTGTCCAAATTCAAAAATCATCAACTGAAATTCAGAAAAGTTCACATACAGTTCAAAGTTCCAGTTGAAATTCCAAAAAGATCATTTGAAATTCCAAATTTGTTTGAATTTAAAAAATATTATTGAAATTCAAAATTTCCAAATTAAAATTCAGAAAAGATCAATTGAAATTCAGAAAATATCAATTGAAATTTTAAAAAGATCAATTGATATTCAAAAAAGATCAATTGAAATTTAGAAAAAATTTACTAAAATTAAAAAAAAAGATCACTTGAAATTCCAAAAATTCTGTCCAAATTCAAAAATCATCAACTGAAATTCAGAAAAGTTCACATACAGTTCAAAGTTCCAGTTGAAATTCCAAAAAGATCATTTGAAATTCCAAATTTGTTTGAGTTTAAAAAATATTATTGAAATTCAAAATTTCCAAATTAAAATTCAGAAAAGATCAATTGAAATTAAAAAAAAAAACAATTAAAATTATCAAAACATTTATTGAAATTTAAAAAAGATTGAATACAATTCTGAAGCACTGTTGGAAATTTAAAAGAGATCAATTGAAATTCCAGAATTCAGTTTGAAATTCCAACATCATCAATTGAAATTAAAAAAAAAAAAATGCAGTTCAAAATTGAAAAAATTGAAATTCCGAAAAGATCATATGAAACTCAGAACTTCTATTTGAATTTTTAAAAAACTACCATTGAAATTCAAAATTTCCAATTGAAATTCAGAAGAGATCAATTGAAGTTCAGAAAATATCAGTTGATGAACTGAAAAAATAAATTTGAATTCATTAAAAATCAATTGAGGTTAAGAAAACATTATTGAAATTAAAAAAAAAAAATAACATGATATTCCGAAATACTGCTTGAAATTCAAAAATGTTCAATTGAAACACTGAAATTCTATTTGAAATTCAAATAACATCACTTCTTATTCATAAAAGATCGAATGCAGCTCAAAATTCCAAAAAGATCAATTGAAATTAATTTTGAAATTAAAAAAAAGCTTACATTGAAATTCAATACTTTCTTTTAAAATTCAGAAAAAATCAATTGAAGTTAAAAAAACAGCAATTAAAATTCTAAAAAAATCAACAGGACTTTAAAACTCAGAAAAATCAAATGCAAAAATTCGATTAAAAATTCTAAATAAACGAATCTCTGTTGATCCGAGTTCGAGTCACCATCTGAGACAGAAAGGTTTTTCATTAGATAAACTTTTTTCTGATCAACCTGTTACTCTCTGCAGACAATGGCTAACCTTAGAAAATAAACAATGCCATGTAAAGCTTTTAGAAAACATGTATAATAGCCGTTTAGAGTCGCCATATAACCTGTGGATTCAGTTCTTGATCAATTGCGTACAAATATTTAACAACACACAACAGAATTGATCATAAGAAGCTTAATGATAAAGCATACTTCTATACCTCTAAAAAAAACTGCTTTAAAAACCCTATGCTTTATCATCACGCTGCAACGCTAACATTCGCTACATAAGGTAAGGTTTTTCGATCACGATCAAAAAGCACAACAAAGCAAATAATGTTTTTTGATCAAACAGCGCCACCTCTTCCATTTTTTTTCCGCTCTCTTTCTTCGGCGTGGTTGTGATTTTGCTTGTGTTTGAGTAGAAGAGCTGAATTCGCATAAAGCCGAATAAAGATTGCGCTCTCTCGAAAAGAACAAAAAAATAACCGTTCGTTTAGGTTTTTTTCCATTTCCTGCACAAAATCAACAACAATAACAACAACTGCTTAGAAGACAAACAAAAACAAATTACTACAAGAATTGCACACGCCACCAAAGAATGGTATGTTATGCAGACACACACAATTAGAACAACAATGTTAAACACGTGCCGAAAAATGAACAATAACAAAGCCACAGCACAATAACAACAGCGTAGGCGAGCAAGAGCTTGAGACAAAGCTAAGAAGTAAACACGCGGCTTAAGAACAACAACAAGAAACTGATGCACAGTTAGATGTGCAAAACATTTGTTGGGGAATCGCACAAACAAGATCCCGTTAGTGAATGCAGCGATTTTTGTGCTATAAAATGGGGGGGGGGGGGGGGGGCTGAAGACAGAATCGATTTCTTAGATCGCTGATCGTGAAAGGTAAGACATCTCTTCCTATCCTTTATTCCGGGTTTCGAGCATTTCTAAACGGTTACCCTTGTGAAACTAGAGAAAACTTAATGTTTCGTTTTTCGAGCTTTTCTAAGCGGTTACCCTAGTAGAATTAGAATATTATTTATAAGTTCGGGTTTTGAGCTACTCTAAGCGGTTACCCGAGTAGCACTACAGAACACTTTATGTTTCGGGTTTCGAGCATTTCTAAGCGGTTACCCTAGTAGAACTAAATAAAACTGTATGTTTCGGGTTTCGAGCTTTTCTAAGCGGTTACCCTGGAAGCACTCGATACATCATGGAATCTCAAAATCCCACCTAAACTCCTAAAACCCTCATCTTCACGAGTCAGCAAACGGAGCGGTAAACAGACCACTCGGAAGACCGAGAAAAAGCAAGACATCCCAGGACAACCGGCAACATAGTAATAATAGTCGAATAATAATAGTTGAATAAAAAGAGCTAAATAATATAAATGGAAAATAAATCAAATTTGTAATTATAATATTAATGATAGTGAATTTAAATAATAAATCAGATCTGTATTAGTTTTAAAAAGTGCTTTTAGTCTTAAATAGATAAATATTTTTGTACAGAACCCTGGGTATCCGGCGAGATATGCACCGGCTTAAAAACTTCGTTAGTATCGTAACTGGGCAGTTGAGACTTAACTTTAACCCGAAACATACCCAACAAGTACATACCTCGAAAGTCACCTAAAGTAGCCTAAAGTAGTATCGTAGTTAGTCTGTATTATATATATAAAATGTTCAAAAACGAGTTACTCTATTCGGACACAATAAGCCAACGAGTGCCTGATAAGGTCTTCATTCTTACACTGTACCTGCCCAAGGTGTTCCAGAACTGGCACTTCTTTCGGTGCAGAGGTTGGATATCTGATATATCTGCTACTTTTTTGACACAAATTTTGAAATATTTTCTTGGGTTAGGGTCACGCCTTCTATTTTTTTCCAACTTTTAAATGGGCTCAATATATGGGATGGAAGAAACGAACACGATGGAAGTAGCAAACTTATTAAAATTTGGACAGGATGTCGGATGAAGTGATTTTTCTCGAATTGATGATAAAAAGGTTTGAATTAATTAATAACGCACTTTTGAATATTTAACCCACGTTTCGACTAATTGCCTTCGGTATTGAAAGAAGCAAAAAAAAACTTAAAAACAAGTATAAAATCTTGACAGAACAAATCTTATTAAAACCTTTTTCTTTTGATGTTCTTATAAATCAAATTTTAATTAAAAAATCTTTCATCTTAAATTGTTGAAAAGTTAGGTTCTGAAAGAAATACATAAAAATAAACTTTTTACCTTTTCTTTCATTACGAAAGCAAAGTGCGTACGTCAAACCAACTGGCAAAAATTTGACCACTCAAATATTATTTTTCTTTTAATCTTTCTTAACAGTCAATTGTCCTTGAAGGCATTAGACAAAAAAACTCATCTTCCCACAAATTGCATATTTCTAAAAAGCGAAAAATTAAGTTCGTCGCTTGAACTGTGTGGTATGCAATCTATTTATTGATTTTGAACCATTTTGCAGACTAAAATTTGTTTTTTTTTAACTTAAAATCTATGTCAACGTTAAATTCAACACATATCTTTAGTAAAGTTTTAATAAAAAAAATATAAAAAATTTCAACAGGATATTGCTTTTGTCTTCGAAACTTAATACATTAAAATTAAGTTGTACTATTTTTTTTTTTTTTGAGAGAAAATCGGCAACAGCGCCTTACCACGTAAGTAGAAGAGCTTCACCCTAGTTTTGGTACAAAAAATTTGGCAACATTGCAACGTTTTTTTGCTTAGCACACAACTGGTTGCAGTTTTTGTTTATTTTTTTTTTTTTTGTCTATTGCAAGAAACTCGAACAATTTTTCATGCTTATGCTATATAGTCCTTTTTCAGTTATGTTGCTTTATTGTTGTTGTTGTTATTTTTGTTACAGCCATAAATTAATGCCTGCCAACAAGGTGTATCCCTAAAACAAACATCAAGTAAACAAAAGCAAATTCTAAGCCAGGAGCATGCCAAAATGACAAAAACAATAACGTTAACAACAACACAGCTGAACTGAATATTTAAAATATCAAAAATAGAGTCTGAGAGAGAGAAAAACCAAAAACTTTCAATGACAGTCAGGATGTGTTAGACCTTAAAAAGCACAACAAAAAGAAAACAAAAATATATTAAAAATACTGCAAAAACAACAAAAACAACAACAACAGCTTACAAAATGTGAATTTTCAATATGGTTACTTGTGCGCTCAACGAGGTATATGCAAATATTCCAAATTATAATTTACAACAACAACATCAAATGTCTTGAGGCCAAAAATACTTGCAAAGACGAAGAAGGCACTGTTTGGTTAAGCTTTTCATGAAAGCAACTGGCTGCTGACTTGAAATTTCGCAACGTTCGGGCTTGCTTTCCTTTAAGCCACGAGAGAATAAAACTGCTTGAGCTAGGATAAGTTTTATAATTGGTCTAAAGTTTGGCCCACAGCTAAGACGTAAACACCAAACAGACGGACAGACAAATAGCTAGAGCTGGTTGTGCTGGCTATGAGCTCAAAGTATGGAACAATGTTCTTGTCTACGAGCTAAGTTGGCAGAAAATAGGTACCAAGCAAGTTACTCCATGTATCTAAAGCAAACATGATTATGTAATAGCCACCTAAGGCTAAGCGCAGCAGTTGCGAAGAAAATAAGACACAGTCTAAAACTTGGCGTTTTCAAAGGAAGTGAAAAACATGGTTTTCAAGTTTGTGGCAGTAAGTGTGAAAGCATGGCCTGGTCTAGTCTTAAAGTGGTAAATGGCAACGGAAATAGTGGCTGTTGAAGGCGTTCAGAAAGAAATTTAAAAATTAAAGTCAAATGCAAAGGTTTTTTTTCTTGACAAAAATTAATTTCAAAATTATTTGAACCGGGAAATTTAATAAAAACGTTTAAGGAGGGACATAACATTCGCGGCAGAGAAAACAGACCTTTTTTTTAAATTCATAACTCAGTCAAAAACAAACATTTTTCCAAAATTGTAGAGAATTGAACAAATTACAAGAAAAAATTCAAGAAATATATTTTTCACTCCAACATGGTTTTATAGAGCTCCAAACTGGAGGCAGAGAAAAAAACGGGGCCTCGTGGTTGCAGCGCTGGGAGTCGCAAAAATTGTCCGATCTGGGAAAAAACTGACTTTTTTAAATCTTAAAAAAATTGGTTATCGTATGACAGGAGCTTTTTTTAAATTTTTTTTCGATTTTCGGTGATGTTCCAAATTTGAAAGTGTGTTTTTTTTCGAAAAAAATATTGACTTTAAAAATTCACAAAAAATCGAAAAAAAAATTTTAAAAAAAAGCTCATGGCAAAGGATAGCAAATAGTTTAAAAAAATACAAAAAAAAAAATTTGTCAAAAAATAAACCCGCTAGTGCCGCAACCATGGTTCCGAGATAAACGTGTTCAAACTTTGTGAACAAAGAAAAATGCAAATAAAAATAAAAATGCGCTCTCATTTATCCGGCTGTAACTTTTGAACCCAAAGGAATTTTTGCATGTTTATTTTTTTCTTAGAATCTTAAGAATATATACTAAAATAAAAAATTAAAAAAAAAGTTGATTTAAAAAACCAATGTCATGTTCCCTGTTAAAGGCAAATTTTATCGAAATCAGATGAATATTTATTAAGTTATTAAATTAAGGGTTTAGTGAAGTCCGGAAAGCCACTTTGGAACTAAAATTCATATCAAAAATTCTGTTATAAAAAAAAAATATATGAAACTTGTACACATTATCGAGGCAATAATTTCTGAAAAAAAGGAAATTCTCTCTTTTTAAAAACACTTTGTTTCTTAAACTCATATAAAGGACTGAACCGTTTTGAATAAAATTTGATGTGAAGACGCAACAGAGCTCAAAAAAGAACCATAAGCTATAGAAATTTCAAAACTCCATTATTTTCGCTGCTTCCTAGAACTATTTTAAAATTTTTGAAAATCTACGTATATTAATGCCGCCAAAATGGCTTGATCAATTTGAATGAAACTTTGTATAAAAGGTGCATTTTAGTCAGCAATAGAACATGGGCCAGTTTTTTATAGTTAAATCTCTCCTTTTTTTCAATCAGAGAGAAAAAATGGGCTCAAATCAAGCTCAAAGCGCGTTCTTAACTGAAATCAGCTTAATAGAGCTCAAAACCATCTCAAAACATGATATCCTCAGTTTTACCAGAAATTGGACTTGAACATTATTTTGATAAACAAGTCAATTTGTGCTAAATACGTATAATCTTGGGCTTGTTTATAAAAAATTTAATTATGTTGTTGGTGTGGTTTTTGCACATCAAAAAAAAAAATTAGCAACCAAACGACGAAATTCTCAGTTGGTTTTTGTTCCATTTAGCATAAAAAAGCGGAATAAAAATTAAAATATTATATTTTTCTGTCCAAATGTATCAAATAACAATTGAAATTTTACCGACAAATAAAACATTTTCTATTTTTTAATGCATTTTAATGCGCAACTTCATATTTATGTGCAGAACTTCATAGGAGTTCTGACTTAACAGTTGCCAATTGTTGAGTACGTTGAATGTGACCAATGAAAATTAATTGTATGCAATGGCGGATTGTGAGCGCTCTCTTCTTTGTTATATTTTTTGACAGATGGTTGTTTCCAACAGTAACGTCAGCACTACCTTGTCGTTATTATATCATGGTTCAGGCTTTCAGTGTGTTAAAAGAGAGAGAAAATGAAAAAGCATTAACAACAACAACAATAAGACACAGCTCTGTTAATCTCTGTTTCTCTCACTGTTACGCTCGCATTCTTTCTGTAGGCTACAACTGCGATGTTTAGCAATTCTGTGTCGGTATTTATTTTGATGTTGTTTCTGATTGTCCCATTAGGAAAACGGTGTTTTTACGTTTCCTTGGATTGACCTAAGAAAACGTCGATAGGTAATGACTATAGTGACATCCTATCTTAAATGCGCTTTAGATGTTGAAAGAGAATCAAAAATGAAAATTTAAGTTTTTCTTTTTTAAAAACAAAGAAAATATTTTTTTTTATTTGAGAAAAGGTCAAATTTTGTGATCTCTTTTTAAAAGAAATGAAGCAAAAAAATTAAATATTTTTTTAACATGTCAGTCATATTGGCTTGCCAAAACTGAACATTCAATTTGAGACAGTTTTTTTCTAGCTCTTGGCATTAGGTTGACATACCCGCTAAATAACTAACGACAATATTAAAAAAATTCATTTAATTCATTAAAAGTATGACCTCGCATACAATATCATTTTAAAAAAATTTCAATTTTTCTATAATACGGTCTTGCAGAACCCATATAAAATTTCTTTGTTATTTAGACCTCATGGGGCCAAAAATATTTTTTTTGCATATGAGTTTTTATATTTTTGTCCCAGTTTGTTAATTTTTGGTGTTTTGTAGTCTAAATACTGTGAAAAAGTCAGAGAAAACACACAATATTTTCGAACTTTGATCTAAAGGTGCCCAAGACCTGGTTTTTGATATTTGGTATGTTTACAAAAGATAAAGACTGACACATACTGAACGGCTTTTTCAAAAAAATCTTGCCGAAAAAGCCAATCAGATACAACTTACAAGCCATAAAAAAGCGAAAAGCGGGCAAATTTTTAACAAAAAAATTTTGTAAACTTAAAAAACTAATGATGCAGTTCGGTTCCTCACATTTGAAATAAGATTAAATCATGCAAATGCTACAGTGATCACGAATTTTAGTCCAATTTTGGTACATGGGACATGTGTGTTAATAGAATTTTATAGGGAGTGATTTTATTTAAAAAAGTTATTTATTTGCTATGAAGAAAAGTACTTATTATTCACCTTTTTTTATTTTAATGGTATTTTATAAAAAATAAAAGAATTGCTATTCATGGTAAAATATTATTTCGACCATTAAAAATAACATATAATTATAAGAATTGAATTTAAGTTTTATGATTAGATAAACGTTAATATGGTTAAAATATTTAAGTTATAATATTTTTATTATAAGATATACAGCCATGCTCAAAAGAACTAGGCACCCTGTAATATCACGTGAAACAAAGCGATTACAATTTTTTCATTATTCTCTTCTATTTACACATAATGAAAGAGAAGTAAAAAACTTTTTAAAACCCGTTATAAAGTCATAGACTCATAAAGTAAAATTGTTATTGTCGAAAGTGTTCAAATAACAAATTTTTGCTTATTTGGTTATTAGTGATTTACGTGTCGTTAAGTAAACACAAAATAGTGCTAATAGAAAAAAATTTTAATATTATCTTAAAACGGGAATTTTTTTATATGAATCGTAGAAAAAATATAAGAAAATGCAAACCAATTTTGCATGATGACCGAGTAAAAATACAGATTTTACATGAATCTGGTTATTCGCAGAAATCAATTGCGAAAAAGATGAAGTGCTCCAGATGTGCCGTCCAGAACGCTCTAAGACGCTATGCTGACACTGGATCTCACAAAAATAAACCAAAAACAGGGGACCAACAAAGTATTAATATTTTCTAATAAATAATTGAAAACCAAAAACTTTTGCATTTTTAGTTTTGTCGAAAATTGAATGATCGCTCTGTTTCACGTGATATTACAGGGTGCCTAGTTCTTTTGAGCATGGCTGTATTTTGAGAATTTTAAAAATTTAGTGATGTAAGGCTGGATTGATAACAATTGATGAGCCTTTAATTAAGCCTTTATAAGAAAAATATCAAAAACATTAGGTCTGTTCACTTACTTAACTTGTTAAAACTTGCAGTGAGAGAGAAAAACAAAAATTGAGAACAAAATTTAAAAAAGAGAAAAAACGCAGAAAAAATACGTGAACAGAAAACTTTTAGAAACTTGCAGTGAGAGAGAAAAACAAAAATTGAGAACAAAATTTAAAAAAGAGAAAAAACGCAGAAAAACGTACTGTAGAACAGTGCTGTCACTTGAAAATTATAAATAGAGGTAGATTGTGTCTGAAAAAAGTGGTTGATTAAGAAAATGAGTGTTATTTTTTTCCAATCTTAAAAAATTGGGGCTTACATGCCGTACTCTCATAAAAATTATGGTATAGCTAGCTTTATTTTGACATTAATTTAAATTTTATTGGAAAAAAAATAATTGTACTCAAAGTATTATCCAAACATTTCATAACATCAATTTTCAATTGTGATTACCGGATTATGAAGACTATTAAACGTAAAAATCTCGCTATTGGATCGAACTTGAGCTTATTTGTATACACTTAAACGCTCGTGACCCAAGACGGTTTTTTTCAATTATGAGCTGCAAAGTACAAACCGAACCGCGAGCAAGCCCAGACCCAAGTTATGAGCTGCTCGCGAACCAGAAAATGAGCAATTTTCAAGCAAAGTTTTCATGCACACCAACAAATAGTTAGCTCAGGTGTTATATTAAATTGAAAAATTTTTATGAAGCCATTTCTTAGCTTTTCGTGTCCTACAAAACTAAGAATATTTCGGGATAACTGAAAAAAACTGTAAAACTAATTATTTTTCTTTTTTTTGCATGGGTTTTATGATATATAATATAATACAATTCAAATTCAAATCCAATCACACATTTAAAAAAATCCATTTCCTGTCTCGTTAAAATATTCTGAAAATTTAATTATAGAAACTACTTCAACAATTATTATTTAAAAATTGGTTGATTGGTTGAAATAAAATAGTGGTAGATTTTGAGAAAAGGTAAATAGTGGGTGGTAAAAGTGGTAGAAGTCAAAAAAGTTGAAAAAAGTGGTATATCTACCACAATTGTGGTAAAGTGACAGCACTGCTGTAGAAACTTGCAGTGTGAGAGAAAAAGAAAAATTGAGAACAAAATTTAAAAAAGAGAAAAAATGCAGAAAAAGTACGTGAACAGAAAACTTGTAGAAACTTGCAAGTAAGCAGCGGATCGAGAGACTTGACAGCTTATTTGAAACATGACTCAATAATTTATAAGGATATCCCGATATTTGACATACCCTTATTTTTTGTAAACAAAAAAATATTCTCTCTCGAAAATGAATGACAAACAGGGTTTTGTGGTCATCTCAAAAAATTTTATGTTTCAGTGTTGTGTTGGGTTTTTTTTTATTGAAAAAGTATGTGTTTTCAATATTTTAATAAGTATGCATTGCTTTCATTGAATTTTTTAAGGCAATAAATTCGTGAAAATATTTCAAGCTTGGACTCTGTAAAGTCCCAGAACCCAGAATCTGATGGATGCTTCAAAATACAAAAGTAGCAGAAAATGTATTGACTAGAAATTTTAAGATATATTGTACTTAAAAATATTAAGATATTCAAGCAGCTGTGGGATTTTTGTGTCATTAAAAATGCTCTCCTCTTCAAATAAGGGTATATATCTCCATTTTCGTCAGAAGACGTCAAATATCGGGATAACCTTATAAATTATTGAGTCATGATTTGAAATAAAAAAAAATTTGTGAATTTTTGTGCTTGCTTTTTGACAAATAATTTTTTTCTGCAGCTTTTTTTAAACCTTTTAGATTTGTTCATTAACAAAAAATTGTTACAAAATGTAAAGGTACTGCAGCGCTGTGTTGTGCTCTCTTTTTGTTATTGCCGGTTTTGTCAAAATCAGCTGTGTGGCAAATGTGTGTTGTAGTTGAATTGCAGTGAAATTCTTTTAATTAGTTTTCAATGATGCTGAACTTGAAACACTTTTTAATTGCTTTGGTATCAACAAAAACACGGAAAAGAACAATTTTTTACAGTTTTTAATTTAAGAAACAAGACAGATTCAACTTCGTTTACAATTTCAAAAGTCTTGCTTTCTCACGTCTATCTCATTGCTTTGAGATTTTATGAGTTGTCAACTTTGTTTTGACATTTGCGGCAGTAGGCTCTCATCCAGCTAGTTTACCTTTAGTTTTTGTATCATGCTTGCAAGTTCTACAAGTTTTCTGTTCACGTACTTTTACTGCTATTTTTCTCTTTACCAAATTTTTTTTCACTCAATTTTTCCTGTTCTCTCTTCATGTAAGTTTTAACATGTTAAGCTGTGTCCGAAACCTTGAATTAACCCTTGATATAGCAATTATAAAATTTGTAATTTCATCTGAGCACACATATTGTTAAAAATACTTTAGAATATTTGAAAAAAATATGAAAACATGGCAAAAAATTTCAAAATATTGAACATAAATATAAAAAACGACAATTTCTTCAGAGCAAAACCATGATATAATTACTCCAAGGTAGTATTGACGTTTCTGTTGGAAACGGACATTTGTCAAAAAATATAACAAGAAAGAGAGCGCTCACAATCCGTCATAGCATACAATTAATTTTCACTGGTCACATTCAGCGTACCCAACAGTTGCCAACTGCTAAGTCAAAACTTGATGTACATAAATATGAAGTTGCGCATTAAAATGCATTTAAAAATAGAAAATTTTTAATTTGTCAGTAAAATTTCCATTCGTATTTGATACAAAGCTTGATATTTCATAAACTTGACAATTTTTCTGAAACTTCTGATGAATGTGGCCAATGAATATAACAACGAACAGCTGTTTTTGACAAGGGTTCGTTTATTTGTAGCTGAGAGAATCAACATTTGTCAACACTACCTGGTAAAATTATTCTATCATGGAGCAAAACATAGAAAAAAAAAATTTCTGACTGTTTGAATGTCAAAATATTGATAAAATTGTGTCAATTAAATAAAAAATTTTTGAATTTATCAAATTCAGAAACCATTTTTGATATTATTCCTACTTTAAATTGAAAGTGTGCCTATTTTAATAAAAAAATCTGAAACAATATTTTTATGAATAACTATAAATAAAATTAAAAAAAGCAATTTTAAAAAGCATTTTAATTCTAAAGAGCTTTTTAACTGTTATACATAATAAAGCTATTTTATGCAATTTTTCTGAAAAAGACCGTTAGAATATTCGTCAAAAAAATTTAAATGTTTCGTCTTTAAATCATTTTTTTTTTTGTTTTAATATAAAATGCCAATATTTGCTTTTATATGCTTGGGTCGATTAGATATTTTATATACTCTTCGATACCTATGGGGGAAGGGGGTTTAATCTTACAAAACTCCCCCTTGGCTATGGGCCTGATAACATATCGAATCTGTATTTATATGTTCATTAGAAGCAATATCTAGCAACAAATTTCTAAGAATCTTAAAAATGGATTCTGTTGGATGTGCAATTATTAGGTGGGAAAAAAAAATAATTTGTAAAAACTGGCTGAATAAAAAAATCGTATGTGCCAATCGTAGTTTATTATTGAGGAAGCCTGACTAGATGTCGAGCATTATTATGAGCTCGAACTGTATTATTTTAGATTAAAATTTGTTTTTCATGCTCACGACAAAGTTATTAGAACTCAACTTTTTCAAAGAATTAAACTAAAATGAGGGAGGCTAATCCTTAACAGCGATTATTTATAATATAAGCCTTTTACTGTTTATAATAATGATTGTTTTTTTTCTTATAAATTGGTTAAGAAGCCAAATTAAATGCCTTTTCCATTTTCTTACAAAATTGGCAACAAAACCAAGGTCAAATATTAAGCATTAAATAAAAATCTACAAGCACGCGCTTCCTCACAGACAGTGGAGCTTGTTTGGTTTTGCTGGTTTGAGTGCAGCTAATGATGTCAGAACAAGATGACGCCAATTTATTATTAATTAATTAGTCAGTATTTTTTTCCAATCATTTTTTTTGTATCGTTAACTTTTACGGCTACTTTCTGCTGTCACTCCGGCTTGTTAGGCATTTTAATTAAGTTGTCGGTAAATTGATACTTAATAACAACGAAAACAAGAAAATACAAAAGGAAATGAGTGCCAAAAATATAAAAAAAAAAATTTTAAATATTGAAAAATATACCTTTTGCCTTGAAACTAGTTTTGGTCGGCGAAAGTTTGGCCAAAATAGGGCGTGATAGACGGAGTGCTCAAATTTGGCAAACATGAATTTTAATTGAGGCGTCAATGCGTTTTGCCTGATTTTCGCAACCGATTTTGGCAACTGCGACGTGTGTCCTTTCAAGGTGTGTGCTTTTCAAGTATGTGTCAATGCGTTGTTTTGCTTTTTTAGACAAAACAATTTATCAATAAATGATGGTCAAGGTTACTGCGCTGATAGCTGCAAATTTGAAAACATTTCATAATTAATTGGTTGTGCGAAGATTTGTGTGGCGCCTTTTTGACCTTGACAGGCATTTTCCTATTGCGTGTCAAGTTTAATGATTGGCTTTTGGTATATATTTATTAAAATGCGTTTAATTTATGCTACGCTAAACGAAATCGTGCTAAAGTCTTAATTAAACTTGCATTTTTGACAGAATAAATGGCAGAAAATAAAATAAATTTTAGCTTAAATGTTAATGAAACAAAATGTCAAAATATATGAATGTGAGGGTGTGAAAACTTAAATTCAATACTAAGCTAAGGTTGAGCAATGAAACTTCCAAACTTCCAAAGAAATTTTTCAATATTTTTTATTAAAGATAACTTAAAATATTATATTTAAATTAAAATTATTAAAAATAATCAATTAAACTTTATAAATTTTATTTTCATTACAGCCTGATTATCACGCATTAAGTGTCGTCAGTTGAACTACAAAAACAACCCACTTGTTACGCCCATATCGCATATAGAGAAGCTGCTCAATTTCCATGAACTCCTAAATGTATGCTACATAAAACACAACAAAAAAAAACCAACAAATAATGCTGTATAGTAAACCATTTTGATGTATTTATATAGATATACTTATATACATACATATATATATATATAATAATTGTAACTAAATAAATTTGTTAAAAAAACCTAGCGTAATATTTTACTTCTAAGCCTAGCCCATGAGCAGAAACAATTTCAGCAAAAAACAAAAAAAAAAATATATAAAAATATGTACAACAAAACTCAAAAAGGATTTGCTAAATAAAATACTATTATTAAGTTTATGTATGTAAATTTCCTAATAAAAGCTACTTTAAAAATGCAACAACATCCAAAAAAAAAAAAATGCTTTGTATTAAAGTTGCTGCGAAAATACACAAACAAAAATAGGTAAAAACTATAGAAAACCTTTAAACATAAGCATTGAAACAATAATTAAGCCTAAATGTATACACTGAAAATATGTTATATATAACAAGCATCAAGCAAAACAATAAATTTATATAACATTTATGTAATTTTGGAAAAAAAACTATAACAAATAGATCAGCATTTTCAAAAAAAAAAAATACTAAAAAAAAAACCAAAAACCAATTACAAGGACAAAGAAATAATTTGACAATAGTTTTAAGCGGCTTTTAAGCAAAAACCAACTAACTTCAGCATGTTCATTATTGCATTTTGGAATTTTAAAAAAACTTGCTGTAGCATAAAAATTGTGTACAAAAATTTAGCAAAACAAAAAATTATACTCATAAATAAGCAAAAACTATATTCGGTTCTATGCCATTAAATACAAAAAGCAAATTATTTTAAAACTGATATCATTCATTTTTCAACTTATATCAATATTATTCCTAGGATAAGCAACCACTTGAATATCGTTATACTAGCCTAATGTAAGGCTAGAATAGTTGGGCTAGCTAGACCTAGTTGTCCATCCTAGGGTTAAGATAAGGCCTGTGCAATTAGTAAGATTTTTGAGTTATTCGAATCGAGTCGAGTGGAGTAATTCGACTCGAACTCCAATCGAATAAATGGAGTTTTCGAGTAACTTGCAGGTTTTTGAG
Organism: Tetanocera ferruginea; assembly: GCA_958299015.1. Taxonomy (NCBI): domain Eukaryota; kingdom Metazoa; phylum Arthropoda; class Insecta; order Diptera; family Sciomyzidae; genus Tetanocera; species Tetanocera ferruginea. The sequence goes on along the minus strand of OY282644.1, from coordinate 17,318,401 downwards.
TGTTTCTCATATCACTGAAAATACCCAGTAGGAAATTTGTCTCAAAATATAAACAGCATGTCCTTTTTCATTGTAGGTATATCTCGTAATTAACAAATTCAATGCTGTGTTGCATTATTCTCGCTTCTTTTTCGAGATACCTGGTTTTTCAAATTTTTTTTTATTTTACTATTCTATTCTCATAAACTTTGATTTCTATCTGTGCATGCCAATATTTTCATTCCGATCATCGTTTTGGAGATATTCCCTTTTATTTATATTTTTGTCTATTTTTGTAGGTTAATATTTTCATATAGTGTGACCTCCTTATATACGAATCTCAATATTTTCAGCTCTCTTTGAAATTTGTAAGGAATATGATTTATGGCCTTTCTCATTTCGTTTTCGAGATATCCCATTTCAACTATTTTTTTTTTTAATTTTAAGGATAAATGTGAGATATTAGGTCGTATGTATAAAATCTATATCAAACTCAGAGATCGAGCGAAAAAGATCAAACTCAAAAAGTGAGTTGCAGGAATTTGCTCATTCTCATTCCCAAAATGGTATGCAAAAAGTGGACTTCGATCTTATGTCCATTTACTCAGCTTATATACAATCGATGTCAAAGCTCTTATTAAGTTTTAGTGTAATAAGTTAAAAAAAATGAAAAAAATTACCAAACGTGGATGACGAGAATGCCAGGAAAAGACAAGTATTTTAAACTTTAATTAAAATACAAACTTTTGTATATTCTTCAAAATGAATAAATTCAGCAAATACATCACTCCAAAAGTCTAAACTTTCTGCGCTCCATATAAAGAAAAAAAGGAACTTTCAAAAATGTATGTGAAAAATGGGAAAGCCAATATAAAGAAACAAATAATGAAAAACATATAATGAAAAACTTGCAAATATGAAATCCTGATCAAAACAAAAGCCTGGCATGAAAAAAACAAAAAAAAAAGAATAATCTTGAGGGATTTTTAGAAACCTCTTCTGGATGTAAAAAGTGCAGGTTAAAATCTCAGCATTTTGCATTTGATGTCAGGTTTGTAAAAAACTTGAAAATTTTAATAAGATGCATAGGAAAGTAAGCTGTTAACAGCCTTGTCTCCAATTAAAACGGCTCCACCACTGTTTCTGTTCTTCGAGTAATAAATTAAACTGATGCTAATATTGAAAATTCTCGAATTGGTCTTAAGGTTGTCTGGTAAATAACAAAAATAAATTGTTTTAAAACATCCTAATCTGGGGTTTATTTAGTTAGATCTGGTAAAAAAAGTGTAAAGATTGAGCTTTTTAAAAAAAAAGAAAATACTTTTTGAATAACGAAAATTTTTAAATTTGAAAATTTTTTAAGTAGTTGCTTATAAAAGTACCTAAATGACTGAAATTATGAATTCCGGGTCTTAAAGAAGGTTCTCTATGTCTATACTTAAAGATGAACAGTTTTTTAGTTCGAAGAATGCGACTAAAATGGTTAAATCGGGTGCTTTTGCTCCAAAAATTTTTTTTTATTTTAAGAGTGAAGCATCCGTCGACTTTAAAAAAATGTTGATTTCATTTTTTGCGGTCTATTCTACTGTTAGCTTTCTGTGTTACTCGGGATTTCATGCAAGCGATTTGGTTTTTTTTTTTTTGACAGATTTTTCGCTTAGTTTTTCATCATAACAGTTTTTCCATTGTTCATCCAAATTTATAAAATTGTGTACCGGTCAGTTTGTTTTCTTAAGCTTAACTTGAGATTCTTTAAGTCACTCAATAAGAAAACGTACTAGTTAATAGTTTTTGCTTTCTGATAAATTACAGGTTTTTCGTAAGACATGATTTTCGCCATGTTTCAAATTTTAACATCCACATATTGAGTTGAGTTTCAACCAGCTTGAACTCAACTGTATGCATACCATTTGAGACTGATACTGAACAAGCGTCTTGTGGCTCACGCCTTGAGTTCGATCTTATAAGATCCATATCTGAGAAACATCTCATTTTTTACATAACAAAGACCCATGGAGTGAACACCCTATCTGTGCGTCCCGTCATTGCTCTTTGCACTTAAACTTCTAACAAAATACTAATTTTTGGTCTATCTCTTTTCACTTTCCCGTTTCTTTTAATTTTTTTAATTTCTTATATTTATTAACCCTAGACACCTAACCTACGTCGATTCGACGAGTACGTGACAGAATATTCGTTGCCTCTTTTGCAAGATGTGTACAATTAAAGATGTGTACAACAAATACAATTTGAAATATAATATAAACTGATTGTTTTATTTTGTACAAAAGTTCCTGAAATACATATATTTGCAATTAAAATAATAAAAGATTGTTTAAATGCATGAAATTAAGGTTAGGGCTTATAGTGGTGACTGAAGGTTAGGTGTCTAGGCTTAAAATTAATAATTTAGTTATATCTTCATCCAGTGTGATCTACCGCTTTGATCCCCGATGCATGCCTCCCAATATTTCTTTCCCCCAAACTTTTTTGTTGATTTTCAATCAAGAAATTCTTAAAACCTGTAATTCTTCCAGCTTTATATCTTCCATTATATATATCTTCTCCTAGTTGCATTATGCTTTAATTTCTACTGGGTGTGTATTATTGAGAGAGAGTTGAGTGAGAAGTTGAGAGCATGTAAGAAAAAACTCGAATTACTGGATACTTCCTTGAGTTAGTTATAATTTCGAGTTATTCGAAAAACCGAATCGAAATGGAGTCGAGTTGCTCTACCCGTCTCGGCTCAAAGCAATTCGTAGAGACCTTTTTAACCCTTTGGCGAGTGGTGTACACTATACAGTACTGATTTTTTTACAAAAAAGTGAGTCTTTGTTTTTATCATTATCCGTACTAAAAATTCGAAAAATTTAAAGTTATTTTTGAAACTTTTTATCAAAATAAGTGTTTAAATGAATTGAACAAGTGTCTAAAATCCATCACCCAGGACATTTTTTCTACAAAAAACTTTTAAAATGGGTAAAGATAGGCTTTTGTATAAAATAAAGCTATTCCCATATTTTTCTTTACGCTAGATTTCATTCCCGTGTCAAAGTTAAGATCAATTATAAATTGTGTTGATTTTTATAATTTTGTTTTTTTAATATTCGCGAACTTTTGTAAAACTTAATGATCGGTAAGAAAGAAAATCTTAAAGCCAATAGTATATAATTCTATACTCAGACTTTAACTTAAAACACCGATATATGTGGAAGATCTTTAGCCTTTTCTAGACACAACAACGGCAGTAATCAAATATTTTAGTGTGTTTTTCCGAAACTTTTATTTTATATATGCACAATGTGAGACACCGACAGGCAGAATCTAAATTTCGATCCGATCTAAGGCACATATTCAAAAAGAAGTTTCAAATTGGGCATAAAGAGGCAAACAATTGTATGAAAAAATCGAGACTATTTTCAAAGAACAATCAGGATTCGGCAGGCATGATTCAGGTCTGAAGTCCAGCCTGCACAGACATTACATTTTTTGCTAAGACTATAAAATTGTCATTTTAAGAAGACATTTTGAACTATTACATAATAGAAAAATGTAAATTCTTCTCAGACTTTGAACGACTGTTGAAAATATATTTTTTTCTTACGAACTGTCTAAATCGAACCGTCTTTTTAATTTTGTTCATTGATCCAAAAGAGATACTATTCAAGCATTCTGATCGAGTTCCGTTTTGACCTGGAAACTTTTATATGCAGCTCTATATAGCTTTCTATGCAAAACTATATAACAAATTAATATAGGTTCAAGAGATGTATCTCTGAGGACTGACCGATTTCAACAAATTTTGTGTACATATCGTTCAAGGGAACGAAAAGGAATTGCAGAATCAAACAATAAAAACTAAAACATGGTTGAATATTAGCTAAACTGTTTTTAAACCAACAAGAGGCTATATAAAGATCGCAAATCTTGTCAACTTTTGCTTTGACACAACATAAGTACTGCATTATTAAAGAATAAATCCATAATTATTATATATTTTTCGATCAATATATAAAAAATTTGTAATTATAGAACATTTTACTAATTATCTTATGACTTTTTACTTATTATTTATTTTCAAATATTAAATTATTTGAAAATTTTATATATTCGCAAGTATTAAAAGCCATTTTTAAAATTCTGGTTTAAATATTATTTATAATTTCCGATCTATGAAGTTTTTTTAAGAGTGTTGATCTTGCTTAATCAAAATAAATTTAAAAGCTAGCTTTTCCTTCATGTAAACTTATCTAAAATCATTGTCTAAATGTCTAAATAATCTAGTTATAAAAAGATTTAATTTAAGTCATAAATCGTAAATTTATATGTATAAAACCATATATATATATACTATATACATATATGAACAAACATAGTCATTTATATAGGTATTCATAAATAACCATAGCATGTACTCAAAAGAAAAAATCTTAAGCATTAAAATATAATTTATAAATAGTAAATGTTGATTTATGTACATAACTATATATCTATACATATATATACATGCATATATATATATATATATATTTAACAAATATATAAAAGAAGTATATTAAAGAATTGTTTAACAAAAATTTATTGATTTATTTAAAACTAGAGCATAAAGCAATGAAAAATGCTAAATTAATAAAAGAAAAGAAAGCAAAATTATTAAATTTCAACCAATATTGTTTTATTTCAAAGACAAATATTGACTAACTGTTACTTATACTTAAAAAAGATGCTTTTTTCTTTTGAAGCAATTTAAAACAGAATATTTAATATCATAATAATATGTATCCCGTCTACCATCAAGTCTCACGCGTTATGCATAATTTTGCTGTAAATGTCGCCGCTGCTTAAGTCCTGTCGCTGTCCTTGAATGGCAAAACAGCAAAACAACACATGAAAGACAATCCTGCACATTAGCAAATCAGAGTGCCATAAATATTTATTACCACTTTGCATTTCTTTAATGCATTAAAAATTGAAAAAAAAAAACGAAGACCATAAAAATGACCAGCAGACACGTCAGCCTGAAACTTAGTCTGAACAACTTAAAACACCGTAAAGCGCTTTCTGCGCCTCAGGAGCACGAAAAGCTGCAGTTAGCCAGCCTAGAATATGCACACAAACACACCCTGCACTACCAGCCGACGCGCATCATCAGCACCAGCAACAACATCATCGTCATTATCATCATCAACAACATCGATGCGGGGAAAATTATAGAACTCAGCAGATGCGGCTAATTTGAGTGATTAAGAAATGGAAATCGTCGACACGCAAAGGTTTGTGGCACGCCGCCGTTGAATGAGGTCATTGAAGGCGGTCATCGAGTGTGTCACGATAAGCTTTGAAGTGGTTGTTTGGCTTCAGGCATTCTTGATAGTGGGGGCTAATGTGGGGGTTGGTAAGACCAAGTCTAGCATTCGGCAGGTAGGGTTAATTAGCTGGCTGTGAAGCAAATCATTCACAGAGCAGCAGAGCAGTTAAGAGCGCGAGAGAGATTTGCATTGACTTGCATGATATAAAAAACTCAATAAAGCTTTTTGTGGCTTGTGTGATCATTGCGTAGATTTGAATTGAACTAACAAAGTCGTACAAAGAGTTAGCAGAGAGAACTTTAATACAGGAATGAGAAACTGATCGTGTGCTCAATTAAAAACGTTGTTAGCTTTAATCTTACAGTTTCTCAAATGCTAAATAGTTGTGAGAGTGTAAAATCATAAATACAAATCTTCTTTCGATTAAAATTTTTGGCGCATGCTATAGTGAGAATTCATTATTAAAGGATAATCGGCATTTTTAAACTTTAACAACGAATAACGACTTCGATGATTCCTTTTTTTTTCGAGTGTATTTTGTACAATATAAAAACCGGGACTGGACAAATTTCAGCCAACCCATAACCAACGCAGAACTAACTGCAATGTTGTTAGGGTTACCAGATCAAAATTTGGCTTCAGAGAACAAAATATGACAAAAAGCAAGGCATTTATTCTAGTGAAAATGAACAAGAAGGATACATAGATAAATTTTAGGCTGGGTAGATTTGTATGGAGGAAAAAAAAACTGTTGTTGTCTGGGAGCTTTTTGGTTCGGGTATGAAAAGTCATTTAAGAAAAACAAAACAAAAACGTGGATCTGGGGTGCACTTTACCATATCACACCCTCTATTTACCCTTTTTTATCCTAACGAATTTTTTCGAAAAATTATATTTTTCAAAACGTGCACAGCTAGAGCAAAACTGATGCCAGAAATGAAATCCTCGTACCCAATTCAACCTAAATACGGTCTAACATGTAAACGTTTTTTCAAAAAATTCCTAAAGGAAAAAGTTCACAAAATTCGATGTAAATCTTATCGTAGGTACGTATTTTTTACTATCACGGCTGAACCACTGAAGCTAAAAACAAATCTTTTCTCAAAAATATAAAAGTCTTTTTCTCTAAAAACAATATACTTTTACATATTTTTCTTTTTCATAGAAGCTTTTTATCATTTTTAGAGAATTTTTAAGATCACATTTAGAGAAAAGCATTTTCTGGAGCAAAGTCTATACCATTTTTCTCTTAATATGATGCCTTTTAGATATATGGAATATGATATTTTGGAATATGATATATTCCGTGAAACTTTTTTCTTTGAAACTTTAAACGGAGCACATTTTATTAATTGAACATGTCTTCCTTTGGAATACCATCCTGTAAACCTTACTGAAGTCAACCATTTTCTGCAAATTCTTCGGATTCATGGTCAGATATTTCCAAATCATCTGCTTGAAAAATATTTTAAAATGTATTACACTCCATAATTTCTCTACTAATCCTCCTTTTTCAGGTGACAGATTGTACGTGATAGATTTTGTACGGTTTCTGCCAAAAATTCGACATTTTTCTTTGGTCTCAGCACTCTGGTAAGGCTCACCGAGTAACTTTTATGCAGATCTTTTAAAAAAATGATCTAAAGATATACATATATGATTTTACAAATATTGAAAGAAATTTTTTAAACTTTTGCAATTTTCTCATAACTAACATACAAAAATTTTTTGAAAATTTTGATATTTTAGCCAAACAAAATAAAAAACAATAAAGTAAAAAGTTTTGAACACGCTTACCTTTAGTAGCCCTTTTGAACGCTATGAACTGAAATTTTGAACTCGCCGCATTTCAAACTTTAAAGTAAGAGTCTGAGGTCACTATTTACAGTCTATCTATTTAGTTAGAGTGTAATGGGCACACGGTTAAAAATTTTGGACTAGTTTTTAATCCAAACTTTGGTTTAAAGGAATTTTTACTCCAAAAAGTACTATTTTTTATTCCATACTTTAGTTTTATTTGTTTTTAATCCAAAAAAGTTTAAGTTTAAGACTATTTTTGGACTACAAATTTACAATAAGGAAGTATTTTTAGGAAAAATTATTTATGTTACCTAAGATTGAAAACTACTACTGCTATGAAATTTACGCTAAATATAATAATTAATGTTGTTAAAGCATCCGAAGTTTATTTTTTAATTAAATGAAACAAATTGTTTCTTAAAATCTGAAAAAAAATATTATTATATTACATTGAGCAGTGTTTCATAATACATAATAAGGGTATTCATGCAAAGCGGCAAGCTTGTATTTTGGGCAATTAGTTATTTTTATCAGTCGATTGTGCATTTGGAGAGATATGTCAGCTGTTAACTTGTTAACAGTCAACTTTCAGCATACATATAAACAGCTGATTGCTGGTTTGTGATATATCTGGTTTGTGTAAACGGTTCTCCATACATTTAATTTATAAGGCTGATAAACTTATACGGTTTATATAATTTTTAAGGGCATTGCCCATTTGCATGAATACCCTTAATGTATATATAGTGAAGTTTATGGCAATACAATAATATGTTCACACGAAGGCCTTTTGGCTGAAGAGCCAACGAAAAGCAGCTCTTTATTTGACAGTTCTTCTATGGCGAAAAGCTGAATGTTGCTTTCCAGCTGAAAAGCCATTGGCACGGACGCGACACTCGCACGGTTTTAATAACTCGAAAAACAAGAAAGAAACAAAAAGAACCGATATGTATTTTAAGTGTTCTAACGCGATGAAAGAGTACTACATTTTATAAAAATATTGGCAAGATTTAGTACAAATTAGTTCAAAGTACGCGACAAAAAAAAAGAATTTTTTTTTAGCTCGTATAGAAATATGCAAAATATAGCATAAATTAAGTTTAAGAACTTTTTTTAATATATATATACATGCTTATGGAGGTCAAAGGATAACTTTTCTTCGTAGACTTATGAAATATGAGAATTATCTCTTACCTTTTTTTCTCACGAGTTCTCAACTTTGTGGATTAAAAAGTAATCCTTTTATATTTTTAATTTTTTTGGACTAAAATCTAATCCTTTTTGGATTATAATATTTTATACTTTCTGCGGATTAAAAATTATTCCTTTTTGGATTAAAAATTTTTAAACTTTTTGCGGATTAAAAATAAGTCCTTTTTGGATTGGAAAATTTAAAACTTTTCATTGGATTAAAAAGTAATCTTTTTTTGGTCGTGTCCTATATGTAATCCAAAAAAGATTAAAATTTAGCCCAAGATTTTTAACCGTGCAGAATTTCTCGTAAATAGTTTCCAGTTATGCATGAATGAAATATGCAAAAATAAAGAGGAAAGGTTACTTCAGGATATAAAACATAAAAGAAATTAATTAATTTCTTAAATTAATTATTTGTCATCAAACTCTAAATATAATTCTTGAAAAAAATGTTTTTTTTAAGAATTATAAACTAATATAAACAATTAAAATGCCAAAATTTTTTAACTCAAATTAATTTAGTTTGTTCTTTCAAGTGGATTTATATAATATGAAGAGTATATTAGAAGAGTTTCTGCATTTGAAAAGCGGTTTTATGCAGTGTTTCTGTGTTTTTTGTCAAAGTAACTGAAATTTCCTTGTTATTGGTAGTAAAATTTCAGAAAAAATCAAAGCAGTTCCTTGCAAAGTGGGTTAACTGCAACATGTCTGTAAAAATATCGATGATTTCCTAAGGCACAGAGCAAGAAAAAATCAACTTGAAGAAAAATGATAGGAAAGTCCTGAATTATATACAAAACCCATACACAAATCACTGTTCTCATCAGCTAATTCAATGTTTGAAAGGAGAATAGTTTCGTAGATATTACAAGATAAGAACTATCCCAATCATCGAAGTCGTTTGTGCAACCAGTGGAAAGAGCAAAATTGAAATCAACTCTTGCATTGGTCTTCACAATCTACAGGTGCAAATCCAATCGAAAATGTCTGGATAATTATAAAAGAAAAATTATCCCTCACCCTCTAAATTTCTCTTATCACCCTTTAAACAAATTAAAAGGGAGTTGTTACGGGAGTTTGCGTAAAAACTAGTTCAAAGTACCTATGCCCCGTTGATTTGATGCTTTTATTGTTAATGTGGACGATTATGCATTTTAATAAATTAAATCCAAAATGCTATTAATTTCAAAAAAATTGAGTAAACGTCTTAGAAGTTATGTTGATCACGTTCTTGTCAGACAGGCTGTTTATAGAAAATATTAAATTTCTATATATCTTATCGATTGGGAATTATGAATTAGGAGGACTTAATTGATAAATTTGCTTTTCTTTTAGAAATTTACCTAATCTTAAAGTAAGTAAATAAAAACTTACAGATGCAGCCTTACAAGCTTACTCCAAAGTGACGAATAATGCAAGTTCACAAAGTTTTTAATATTTTTTTTTTGACTATTCAAAAAAAAATACACAAAAAATTTAACATTCATTCTTTAGAAGGATTCCTATACTTTGTTTTAATAAAAATAATATTTAGTTCATGAAGTTTCAGCTTCAAAGATATGATTGTTTTGATAATTAGTTTACAATAGTTTCTAATATTTTTTTTTTAAATTTTCTTAATGAACTTTTAATTTCTACTACAACTTCATATCTTTGTAACAGAATATGTATACAAAAAAATTTAAAACCCATACTTTAGAAGGATTGCTTTACTTTGTTTTAGTAAAAATAATACGTATTCTTGTTTTTAATAACTTCCATAAATGCACCACAGGAAAAATATAACTTCAAACTATAGTGAACATCGTCCAGAAAAGTAAAAATTGCATTGTTCCTACGATTCTCACTAGAAAATTCTATTTTGAAACAACAGTGAACATTTTAAAAATGAAAAATTCCATTTTTGCTGGTATGTAAATCTAAAGCACAATGCAATTAATGCTTACAAAATCAGATTAAAATTGAAAGGACCTAAAAGAATGCCCGAGTGTTAAAAAAATTTCCGGAAAAAGCGCATTTAAAGTTTCAAGGTGCAAAATATTGCTATAACGACTATTCTCAAAAATTCTACTTTTTGGACTATATAAAATATGACATTCTTATGAATTTTGTGTAACATCCATGGTTAGTTAAGAGAGCTTTAGAACCAATAAAAAAAATACAAGCAAAATAGGCACAAGAAAGATAATAAAACCTCTTTATTCCTTACATAACTACCAACCCAAACTTCGATTATAAAGGAATATAGAAAGGAATATATTGTCTTCAAAGATGTCAAAGTAGAAACATAATATTTTGCATGAGAAACAAACAAAAAAGGAATAGAACAACACTCAAAATGCGTTTTTAATATAGAATTTTGCGGTAGAAATAAACCCTTATTCGGCATACTGGGATTTTATAATGTTGTGACTAATCTCGTTACTTTCAGCAACAGAAATCTTGCGAATTATCATTTTTTAGGACTTTTTCTTGTATATTTACTGAAGAAACTATTCTCGTTCCATCTCTGTCTCGCAAAATGAATAATACATTTAAATATAGATAAATACTAGTTATTATATATATTATAATAATTAGTATTTATCTTTCATAATAGAATTATAGTTTGAAAAATAACTAAACGAACTAAAGCACAGATTTACTTCCCATACAAAGTTATCTAAAAAATTAAAAAAAAAACTTAAAAATCCATATAAAAGTATTTTTTAAAAGTATATTTTTTTCGACATTTTTAAAAAAGTTTTCATGTTTAATAAAGACAGTTTGTTTTAAATTTTACGGAGACACATGAAGTTATGAATATTAGCTTAATTTTTTAATAATTTTTCATCCATCGTATGTTGCTCCATTGATGTAGTTATTTACATTCATTAAAAAATTCCTGAAATAAAGCAATATGTCTGGCAACTCTACTTAAATATAACAAAACAGCTGTTGGCTGAAAAAAAAAACCTAAGCACCATAACAAAATACTAGCCGCTCTTTTGAAACAGCTGTTTCTTGCTCGTATACTAAATTAAGCTCTTTTCATATCAAAGAACTTAATAGCGTACTCTTTAAACGTGCCGAAGAGTATTTCCACAAAAGAAGTATTTATTGAGTGTATCTAAATAATTAAGAGTGTGTTTAAGTAACTAAAAAGCTTTTCTAAATAAGTTTCTACAAATTTAGTTCAGATTTAATTTTATTGTATGCTCTTAAATCGTCATTCGACCTCACTAGTCTTTGCTCTGCTCAAACTAATAAAATTATTTAATTTTCAGCTCGTACTCATTTTCAGTTCCTCAGCAATCGACATTGCTTTTGCGCTCTTGATTAAACTCCTTCACCTTGTTTTACAGAAAAACTAAAAAAAAAAACAAAAATACTCACCGTGTAGCGAGCGATCAGTGTTGGGCGACCATGGAATAAATTTATGCAAGTGGGAGTTTAAATATCAAACAGATAATTATGAAAATTCGTGCTTTTTAGTGAAATTTTTCATGTGAGTCAATGTTACTTGTAGAAGAAAAAGAAATTTTTAATTTATAAATAAATTCAAGTGTTTAATTAAAAAGTTAAATGATATAAAAATAAATCAAAAATGAATTAAAAGATTAATTTAAAAATTGAATTAAAAATTTAATTCAAAATTAATATAAATTAAATTTCAAAATAAAAATATGCTTAAAGTATCACACAAAATAATTGTTGACTCAATTCTTAATTATTATTCATCATTTTTTTATACAAGTAAATTACATAATATATTTATATTATTCATGAAGTTAAGTAATGAGTTCTTTATAAATTAAAAATTTTTCTAAATGTTGTATCTGCAAAAAAACAAATAAGCTATTGGAGGTACGTACGAATTACAAATTCAGTCAATTGAATAAGGCAGAGTTTTTTTGTCATAATTTGTATCAAGTTTATCGCAAAGATCGAGATAAAGAGTGGATGCAGTTGTCGTGGAGAAGTTCTCATAGCAACAAAGAAATAACTTCCAGCTTCCAGTGTGGAATTAATAAATATATATTCATTGTAGATAAATTAATTTGGTCCTCTAAGGGTGAAGATATATGCCATAAAATATAAAATTTTTAGTCCTTGTGATATGTGTAATTGATAGATTTAAACGATCAAATGATATCAAAGCAAGCTTCAAACAGAATCTTAGATCTTGGGAATATTAAAATAAAAGCATTAACTTAAAAATCGGTGCTTATGCATTCGCCATTTCTTTTCTAGTCATGCATAACACTGTTCTGCATATTGATTTAAAATTCTATAATTTTCTTTCCTATGAAAATATTCTTGTAAACATCGTAATTTTAATTCAAGAATTTCTAATTTTGATTGGCAAAACGATCTTGGAGCACTTTCAGTTGATCTTTCTTTTCACTTTTTTTAATACAAATTCTCAAATTTATGCAAAAACAGATTTATTACTTAATGAAAACAAAAAGGGGGCAAAAGCATACATCAAATTTAGAAACATTAAAAATATTTAGAAATAAATTCTATAGAAAGTTTGCTATTTTTTTAAGATACGCTTCATTTTAATAAACATCGACATTTTCTGAGTGAGTTCGACTTTCTTGATAAATATCTGTATAATTAATATTAAATGAAATTTGAATCCAATATTGAATCGAAGCCGAAAGCTTTTTGGACATAAATTTAAAAACGATAACTCAAATATTTCATCTGCGATGTTTTTAAAAAATTTACATCAAATAATCTTGATGAAACGCCAAATTTATTTGCAGATTTTTATAAATCAAATTATAAACCGGATTAAGATTACTCAGTTAGCATAAATAAAATAGGTATAAATAAAGATTTATCACCCATTTTTGCGGTTCTTTAAATCCATCTGAGGAAGAGTTGGCTCTAATGAAAATGAAAGCTTCAACAAAATCTGATATTGACGGTTTTTCTGGTACTCTTTTTATCAAGTTTAATATTTGTCTTTTAAAACCGTTTTTAATTATTTTCAATAAGTCCTTAAGCGCAGGAAATTTTATCATTGACTGAAAGAATCGTTAAAAAGACGTATATTCAAATCAGGAAATAAAAAGAACATAACTATTGACCTATCTTCTTGACTCTCAATGATTTCAAAACTATTCGAGAGTATTGTTAACCTTCCTGTATTCGCGCAGTGGTTCCACAGACCGACAAAACAATTAATCCACTTTTTTTTTTAAATACAATCACTAGACCTTTGTTGTGTTTAGTAGCTTTCTAATTTGTTGTTACGCATTGTTCAGTGGAGCGAAAGTGCAGGTGGCGAACACAGGTGTCGCTCTTTTGAACAGTTATCGGTATGTTAGACCGACGCTAGAAGAAATAATTGCATAATAATAAGAAAAAATATTTAATTTCAGAACATTACTCAGTAAAATATTTTTACTTATGAATAATTATAATAATCAAGTAAGTCTCTTCCTTTTGTTTTTCAAAAACACAATCGTAAAACACGGTGCAACTGCAAGAACTGCAAGAAATAATTTACACTTTTTTATTTGAATTTAAGAGCTTTTACTGTACTGTACACATAAAGAAGTTTATTTTTGTTATATAGGCTTGGGTGCCAAAAATTATATTCTTTTTTTAGAGACATTGTAAAAAGCAAAATTTTAACAGGATAAAGTTAAGTTTTAATATTTTTTGTATTTCTTTTATTAATTATATCCTCTTCTATACAACAAATACCAAAAATGCAAATCTCGGTCTACTTGTCATGCCGTTGCGCTTGAGTATAGGTAGGTTAAATATAAGCTTTTGTTTGCTGTAAAAAATTTTCAATTTCCGCATATACGTGGTTTTTTTTCTTGTAGATCTACTCTATTAAATTTTAAATTTTTTTCTGAACATTGCATTTCAGTTTTTCGAGAAGGGTTAGATACAATTTACACGGATTTTTCGAAAGCTCGACAAAGTGCTGCAATTTTTTTACTGAATAAATAAGTCAGCTAAGGTTAACATTCGAGTTTTTGAATAGGTTTCGCTCGTACCTACCCAAGAGGACTTCCTTCGTCAATGTTGAAGGTGCTAAATCATGAACTTTCGTCGTATCGTCGGCAAGTTCCACAAGGTAGTATCCTAGGTCCATCGTTATTCAGTTTGCTCATAAATTACATCACTTATATTGTTAAAAACTCTCCATGTTTACTATTTTTGGATGACTTAAAATTGTTTCTAAAATTTCAAAATCGTTCAGACGCCCTAAACTCCAAGTGGACTATCATTCGGCCGATAACTGGTGCCTTAACAGCTAAGAATTCCTGAATTCAAATAAATATGCTATTTTACCCCTTAGCAAAACTGAACTATCTTCAACAGTATTATATATATTTTTTAAAAAAATTCGCCACTTAAAAGGTTAAATGAGGTGAAAGGTCTACATGTAGTATTTGAACTCCATATTTAATTTTATGAATAAAAATAGCTTTAACTTTACTGATATGCAAAATTGAAAGACCCTGTGCACCTTCGTTCGTTCGAAACTTTAATATTAGAAGAATTATTTTACAAAAAATTTTCTGATGAGAAACTTGGAAATCCGAAAAAAATTGATTAAAACTAAGACCGTTAAAAGCGAAAACAATTATTTTGTTTTCAAGGGTTTTCAAATCTGATCCTTTTTAAATTAAAAAGTCTTGAAACTAGGGTACCTATTATATTTGTTATTTATATTTGATATTGATGCCATGAAAATGTTTGCTCAATTAGCATTAAGCTTTTCGCGGATTGAAAACAGACCTTTTTTGAAAATTCATAACTCAGTCAAAAACAAACATTTATCCAAAATTTTATTAGTGAAGAGAATTGACCAAATTATAAGAAAAAATTTAAAAAATATATTTTTCACTCTAACATGGTTTTTTAGAGCTCCAAATTGGTGGCAGAGAAAAAAAAGGGGCCTCGTGGTTGCAGCACTGGGAGTCGCAAAAGTTGTCTGATCTGGAAAAAAATTACTTTTTTTAAATCTTAACAAAATTGGTTATCGTATGACAGAAGCTTTTTACTTTTTTTTTTAATTTTAGGTGATGTTGTTCCAAATTTGAAAGTATGTTTTTTCGACAAAAAATTTTGACTTTAAAAATTCATAAAAAATCGAAAAAAATTGAAAAAAGCTCGTGTCATACGATAGCGAATCAAGTTTAAAAAAATAAAATAAAAAAAAAAACTTTCATCAAAAAATGAACCCGCTAGTGCTACAACCAGTACGAAAAACATGGTTTCGAGATAAACGCGTTCAAAGTTTGTACGTAGGTACGTAGTTTGTGCGTAGAATCTTAAGAATATTTACTAACTAAATAAATACCTAATTTATAATTATTTTTTTTTTCATATAATTTTATAGTAAGTTATAAAACTTTATGAACATCTTTTTTCATTTAAGAAAAAAAAATAAGGATAAATGATATACATAAATGTTTTCGATTAAAAATACATTATTGATGAACACTTTTGAATTAAATTTTCTTTAGCAATACATATGATATTAAAAATTAAAATATACAAAATTCATTAAAAATTATCCGGTCGAAAATTTACCACAAAACACTTACTTTTCGTCAAACCATTGCTTGTGGTTTAATGGGTTAATGTCGAAATACTGTGGTAGTTGTTGATCATTGAATGAGAAAATTGTGGGTGTTTTCATTCAAGCACTTCATGCGGGATTATATCTCACAAAAACACTGCCTCCCAACACTGATTGCGATCCATGTGCTGCTTGAACTAATAATACTCATTGGTTGCCGCTCACAGCAAAAATGTTGTCTTTGCCTCTCTGTGTTTTTTTGTAACTATTTTCTCGTCGGTATTTATTACGTGCAAGCTTACGTCTCGCCATAAACGCTTGCCACAGGTTCGTTACGTTATGTTGCCGCCGTTGCTGCTGTTTTAAACAAATTCATTGATTGCGGTAGATTCAGTTCTGAATAAAACTCGCTTCAGATCGGTTGTGTTCGCGGTAAACATTTAGCAATTTTTTTTTATTTACGTATTTTCTTTAACAACAATACGAGAGTGCGTAATTTTTAAACCATCGTGTGTGCAATTTTCTTCAATTAAAAGAAAATTAATTTAAAACTTGTTTGAAAAATTGATTTAATATAAAATTTACTTAAAAAAAAAAATAATTTTGCTGGCACTAAAAATATATTTTATGCAAAATTTTTGCAATAAATTTTTTTGTTGCAGTTGACAAAAAATTTGTAGTGTGTGCATATTTTGGAAAAAAAAAATCAGTTTTGTTTTGCTGCAGTTCGCTGTTAAAAAAAGTACGTAAATCTAGCTCATATGCGAATGTTCTTGTTCTTCTTCTGCTTAAACTTTTTTTAATTCTTAACGATATTGATTCTAGATGTAGTTGTATTTTTGTTGTTTGTTGTTGTGATTATTTTAGTTGTTGCCTGGCAGTGCGTTTACGCATTAATTAGCACTGTCTTTGTTGTTGTTGTTGTTGTTGTTGTTGTTGTTGGTGTTGTTGGTGTTGTTGTTGTTGCACTTACGTTTTAAATATTGGCTTATCGTACTCCAGTTGACTACCGTTGTTTTTTTGTGGTTGTTGTTAAGGTTTTTTTTGTTATAGTTTTTGGTCTACTTTTAACTGTGGTTGCTATTTTTTGTTGATATTCAGAGACGTAGCCAGCATTTTCTTATGAAGGGGTCAGCAGAAATTCTATGAAGCTACTTTTATTATACTGAAAGCATCCTTCTTACTAAATTTTTGATTTGAAACGGGCACGTTTTTTTAATTATATAAATCTTTTGTGTTTAGGTATGTCTCAAATTTTGAAAATATTCAAATTTGCAAAATCAAAATTTGCTATCTTCAAATTTCAAAATTAAAATTTGAAATAAAAAATTTTTAAGTTTATTAAATAATTGCAAAATCTATGAAACTCTTCAAAATCTACTCTTTTTTTGAATCATTTACCCTTTAACATGTTTCTCCAGCAATTCCTTTTTGTTTCGTAAATGATCAATATAATTTTTGTTTTTTTAATTTTAAAAGACCCATTTTAAAAATTTTTCACTATTAAATTAAATTTAATTCTATTATAAAAAGTATTATTTTCTACTTCAATGCTAAAAGTGGCTCTTTTTCGATTTGAAATCAATTTTTTATTAATTTCTCGAAAAAATTTTCGAGCAAATTTGTTACGTAGTAAATTTATTCTGACGAATTTTCACTTTCTTAAAAGATTTTTTATGGTTAAATAAATGTAGGTTGTACCGTAAAATTTTCTTTTTTACAAAATCCTTTCCTTTAATTTAATTAAAAAAAAAATAACTTATAAAGATATTTCGATATACAAATCATCAAGAAATTTTCATTAATTAACGAATTAAATTATTTATTTATTAAGTATTAATATTTTATTATTATTTTATTTTAATATTTTCAAATCAAAATTTTTGTTTTTTTTTTAAAAAAAAGATATTTTCAAACCGCTGTAAAATGTGTTTTTTAATGCCTGTTTAGAAACGAAAAAATATCCAACAAAAAAAAATATATTTTTTAGCACAAAATTTTTTATTGAAACGGCAAAATTTTTAAGTTTTGAGGATTATGTCTATATGTCAACATGTTTTTCAGGACTCAAAATGCTATAATTATAATAAATAGTTAAAAACAAACTTGATTATTGACTCAGAGGAAAACACATATCTTTCTCCTATAAAAAATTTCTCTATTTCAATAAAAGCAATTTTCTCTTATTCAAATAAAATTTTCTTCAATTAGAATAAATTTTCACATATGGAAATATTTCAATGTCTTTAATAATAATAATTATTTTCTCGCACAAAAAAATTCTCATTTATAGAGAAAAATTTATTGAAAATGAAAAATTGTTTCTATATTATGATAAAAAATTCACTATGTGAAGTATTTTCTTCAATAAAAGCAAATCTTTTCTAAACAGTAAATAATTCCTCTTTTATAAAAACGATATATTTTATATATATCTCTTTTTCATGGAAGCTTTTTATAATTTTTAGGGCATTTTTAGGATCACAGTTAAAGAAAAACATTCTCTGGAGTCTTTACCATTTTTCTGTAAATATCTTGGCTCTTTTATCATAGTCCGAGAAACTTTTTTCTGAGTGCACAATAGGCCGTACCTCATTTTTAAGATCATCTGATTTTCCCTCCAACACCGAAATCAGCTTCAGTTTGATCTAAAAACACTTCTAACAAAATTTTGTGTCGATTGGACCACGGTTAATAGGCCCGGCGTTTCCTCAAAGTCCTTGGGCTGTAAAAAATATTTCAGTTTATATATATCTTTTCATTGTTGTTGTGAAATAGTTTTACCTGCAGCCAAATTTTCTAAGCCATACCTAACTTTTACTCAGAAACTTCAGATTGTCACAATAACATAATAAAATTTTAAAAGATTCCGATTGCAGTTCACAGTTTTCTGTTCCATCCAGAAAGTTTTTGCAAATTTGGCAGAAGTTTTTTGTCAAAGCAATTACATTTTGCTTGTTCTACATGATTATTATTTTTACTTGCATAGCCCTTTAAGATTTCAGAAAGTCACCGGGGCCATTTACTGTGGTCCAATCGAAATAGAATTTTGTATGACATGTTCTAAGGCCTAACCGAATATAAATTTGTTTTTGGAAAGAAAATTTAACGCACTTGCATAAAACCCATCAAAATAAGGTTCGGTCTAGTGTACATTAAAGTAGGCCTCAAGACTTGCATTTTATGTCAATAAACTTGTCTTTTAAATTTTGTTGTTTTTGATCGTTCCTGCAAGTTTCAAAAATCTTGTTTCAAGAAAAACACCTTGAAATTTTTGAATTAAACAGGCGTCGAACTATTTGGCTCCGAGAAAAGAGAGTAAAACTAATATTTAACCCTCATTTTTTCTTCCACTTTGCTTTTTTGTGTTTATTTTGTCTATTCTTGAAAATCCCAAAATTTTATTTAATTGCATTTGCAGCAAGTTCTAGTACGCATACCAGCACTTACAATCAGCAATCAAATAACCGGCTGAAATATTTTTTTCTTTTAAAGTGTGGAAAACAAAGTATTATATTCTATTTTAGTTTTTAAGAATAATAAGTGCCCGAATTTAAAAAAACTATTCATGTGTTGCTGATAGCATTAAGTTACTTAAAGCTGCAGTTTGATTTTTAGCTGTTTTGAATGTAGAGGCGATTCAAAGTTTTGACTCCATAAAATCTAATCGTCATAACTAAGTAACTTTTCTTTTTAAAATTCTTTACTTTTGACATAAAATTAAACCAAAAAAAAAAAAATTGGTTACTAGAATAAATTATTAAATTTAACAAGTTCTTGAAATACACTATTTAAGCTTTATTTGTTATTGTTTTCTGAAAAAATCGCCAAAAATCCTTAAAATAAATTGTATATTAATCCAGCCAATTTATTTTAAACATTTTAATAGCATTTTTGTCAGTGACCTGATATTAGTTCAGTTTCCGTACTCGCTACAAGAAACTTAAAGTTACTCGAAAACATTTCTTTACACATTTTTTGAGCTCGAGAGAGAAGCACAAGAAAAACTTCGATCTCTTGAGCTTGAAACTAGCTTGAACTTTACTTGAAAGATTTCTTCGAGCACGATTCGATCAGCTATGAACAACTGATAGAACAGCTTCGTCAAATTGACGGATCAAAATTTTAAATTTATTTTTTGAAAATAAATACGCTAAGTATCCTAAAATATGAGTGCTAGTGTTTTAAATATGATGAATAATATGTTTTTTATTAAAATAACTCATGAATTTCAAGCAAATAATAATTGTTTTCTAATGGAAAAATGTATGGCAATCTGTTATACTTTAAGTCGTTTCCTTACTTTTTGATAAAATCTCCGAAATACTCTCACAGCTTGAACTTTGCTCAAACTTTACTTTAAGTGAGTACGGAAACAGACCTATTACAATGTGTGACGAAATCCACAAAAAAAAAGCACAAGCAAACCTTATTGAAATTCTTAAAGAGGGACATGTTGCGAATCCATCGCACCTTGACAGACCTCTCAATGTCGTCACAGTTTTTTTTAATTAATTTTTTAAGTTGAAGTGTTCAAATGTTGTTGTGCCGACATTCATTGAATTTTAACAGTCATTTGCCTTGTCGGAAATAAAAACTATGCAGCACTTCTTTTCAGTAGAATTTCACGTAGAATAAGGCTGTATAAAAAGAAATTTGATAAAATTCAAAATGAAGTGTGTAGCGAAGCAAATTCTTTTGTTTTTCGTTAAATTCAGAAAAAAATTCATGTTTCTATGAATTTTAATGACATAATTTTGCATGAATAACATTATAATTTTCACAAAAACTCATTTCGCGTAAATTTACCTTTCAATTGCACTTATTTTTCTAGCCCTCAAACCCTATTTTTTAGTCAATGCATGTATTTTTTCTAATCTTCTTACATTTAAATTGTTTAGTTTTGTATAATTTTTCATATAGTCTCAGAAAATGGTCGAAAGTTTAATTTTAAGTAGCTTTTTTAATATAATCATTTTGTATCCTCAGTTGAAGTAGTATGGTACCATTTGTCGTAATTTTTTTTTACACACTGACTTACACAGTATTTATGAATGAAAATTATTAAATAAAAAAAAAATCATGTAATTTAAGAATATAAATTTTATTAAAAGGTAAAGAAAATTGTAACATATACGGCTTCTTAGACAAAAAAACAAAAATTAAGTATGATTTCATTTCACTTAATCTCAACTGAAAGACCTCTTAAAGAATAATTTGATGAACATTTAATTACACGAATTTTTTTAAAAATAATTCTCAAACGTTGTCTTTATTTTAATTTAAGTTTCGCAAAATTTTACTAGTGAAATCAGTCATGATATAGATAATTAACTGACTTAAAAAAAAAAAAAATATATCTTAATACTTAGTTCACCTATTTTATGAATCTTGTGTTTGAAATGATAAACTTGTTAGATATACACTGGTCCCCGGTTACTTGCGTCAGCTAAAATGCTTGATTTTCAACGCATTTAGCCATGGTAAGGGAAGAGTGGCATGAAAGAGCCAAGTTTTGAAAGAGCCATCTTGATTTACGCGGTAGTTTTCATACGAATGCTTCTTAAATTATAATTTTTAAGAAGCAATACTCGCCATATGGCACCCTCGAACATTTAACAGTTCACTGATAATAAACGACGATGGTGCATCGTATTTTGGATTTCTTCATCATTAAGTAAGTTTTTCAGAACATTTTATTTGTTTTGTGACGTCTTCACCTTTAAAACTAACAGTAATATTATTATACTATAATTTTATGGATATATTAGGCCTACCAATAACATATTTGTTTTGCCGGCAAAATCTTGATTTCATACTAATTTTTGAGGTTATGTTTCTTTGGACAATATGTTTTGAAAGAGCTGGGTTGCGTTGGTATGAAGAAGCGTATTTTTAAGTTTTTTAACTATTTTTTGTTTTTAGTTTTGAATTTTTTTATTTATTTAATTTGTTTTTGTAAAAACAATACTTTTTATGATAACAATTAATATTTTTAATAAAATATTCGTTATTTTTCGTGTTAAGTCTTGTAATAAGAAGATGGCTCTTTCAAAACTTTGGTTGGCTCTTTCAATGCCCATGTGTTTTGAAAGAGCAGAATTTCATGTTTTTTATAAATGGCTACAGGTCCAAGAATATTGTTGATTTTGGAAAATATTTCATGGTATTACGTTTATAAATGAATGAGAACATACTTTTGATGCAAGAATTATAATTTTATTAATTATTTTTATATATTTTGTAACTTTTTTAAAACTGGCTCTTTCATGCCACTCTTCCCCTACTTGATTACGATAATTCCGCTTATCCTATAGTTTATTAATATTATTTACTTTCCAATTAATTTAAAACTGGAACCCAATAAAGCGGGACGCACCTAACCGTGGTCACTGTAGTATTATAATTTTCATAATTTGAATAGAGGATGTAAAAGTTTATTTTCATGTAGCCTAAATTTTGATATAGTTTCATTACTATGGTTCCTTTTTAAAAAAATTGCATTATTTTTTTATTTAAAATATTAACGGTTTTATTATGCAAAATGTTTTTTTTTTTTAGAATAACACTTTTTTTGCATCATATATATTTTATATATAAATTTGTGTGTATTTTTCTTTTGAAAGTCATACAAAAGAGTTACCTAACACCGACATCGTCCCCCACCTGAACTACGCATCTGTTGTTATTAATAGTGTAATTTATTTTTTATTTAGACTTTGTTCCCCTCATTTTTGATGACATCGATTTTTTTGTGGCTACCTTAAAGTTTTGTGTGTTGTTGTTGTTGTTGCACTAGATAATGCTTTTGGTTTTTGGTTACATGTGGCTTAACTCGTTGTTTTTGTTGTTGTTGTTGTTGTTGTTGTTGTTGTTGTTGTTGTTGTTATTGTTCTTGTTAAAGTTTTTGTGAAATTCTCTAACAATGAAACCCACAGCAAAAGTGATATAAATAATTTTTCTATTTTGTTGTTGTTGTTGTAACGTGTTTTCTTCTGGTTTTATTAACACTCTGATAAGCAATTTGTTTGTTTTTGTTGGTTTTTATTAGCAGTACTTATATTTCTTCATGGTTTCGTTGCGGTTACTTTTCTACAGTTAAAATCTGTTATTTAGGAAAAAATTAAATTACTTTAATGCGCAACTGTGTGGCCACACCGTTTCGATTATTGCTTAAATATTTCATAATTTTTATTTCAATTTCAACACTTCAAATTTAAAAATGAAAATTTAAATTAAAAAAATTCATGTCGGAGGTGAAGGGTGCGATCCACATCATAACAGAATCGTTGTTCTCTGTTATTGTAGTTACTGTTACTGTTACTGTTACTGTTACTGTTACTGTTACTGTTACTGTTACTGTTACTGTTACTGTTACTGTTACTGTTACTGTTACTGTTACTGTTACTGTTACTGTTACTGTTACTGTTACTGTTACTGTTACTGTTACTGTTACTGTTACTGTTACTGTTACTGTTACTGTTACTGTTACTGTTACTGTTACTGTTACTGTTACTGTTACTGTTACTGTTACTGTTACTGTTACTGTTACTGTTACTGTTACTGTTACTGTTACTGTTACTGTTACTGTTACTGTTACTGTTACTGTTACTGTTACTGTTACTGTTACTGTTACTGTTACTGTTACTGTTACTGTTACTGTTACTGTTACTGTTACTGTTACTGTTACTGTTACTGTTACTGTTACTGTTACTGTTACTGTTACTGTTACTGTTACTGTTACTGTTACTGTTACTGTTACTGTTACTGTTACTGTTACTGTTACTGTTACTGTTACTGTTACTGTTACTGTTACTGTTACTGTTACTGTTACTGTTACTGTTACTGTTACTGTTACTGTTACTGTTACTGTTACTGTTACTGTTACTGTTACTGTTACTGTTACTGTTACTGTTACTGTTACTGTTACTGTTACTGTTACTGTTACTGTTACTGTTACTGTTACCGTTACTGTTACCGTTACTTTTACTGTTACTGGCGGAAGTAAATCCGATACTTTTCACCACATTTCAAGCTTTTTCGTCTGGATTGAAATTTGTTTTTTTTATATTTTGAATTTGTATGTTATTTATATTAATTTGATTTTTTTCTATTTTCTTTCAGAATCTCATAATTGCAGTGAAAATTTACGGCGTATCAAATATTTTCGTGAACTGAACGATGATATTTGTATAAAAATTTATACAAATATTTAGTGTTATTCATAAGAGTTTTAGTGCTAAAGTTTAAACATTGCCTATAAATATAACTTAAACATATTTAAATAAATAAATAAAATTTCTGTGTAAGATAAAAATAAATATTTTAAAAAATTGAATTGTTTGGAAATAAAATAATTTATATATAAAAAAGTGCAGTGAAAAATTTTAAGCTTAAAAAATAAATATCAAAAAAATTTCATAGCCAAACAATAATTTCATTGTTAAAAGAAAAAGTTTTTAAATTACAACGTGCTAGTTTTAATTTATGCGCTCACACGCTCTTGTTTACAGTGCCGACGCCTACATCAAGGATTTCACACAAGGTTAACATGAGCCGTCGCCGAGTTTCAACGGTTGCGTCATCAACAAACGTCAATTTGACGTTTTGTCTGTTGCTGCTGCTGACATTGAATGTTTCAACAATTTTGACAGGTGAGTGAAAATTATAGCCGTTAATGAGAAGTCGACTGCTAAAGGTGAGCGCAGCAAAATAGCGGAGAATTCCTCAAATTTTTCATTGCATTTTACTCGCTGTTTTTAGAAAAAATCATGTCTTTTGTTTGTTATTTACTTTTATTTTTAATTTATTGTTTAATTTTTTTTATTTTTTTTTTGTCATACCTTTGCTTCTATTTTAAGCGATTTCATCGTTGCACAAAAATGAAAACAAAATTCACTTAAATTTAAATATAATTTGCAATTAATTTTTATTGTCGCCAAATATTAAGCAATTCTCATTCGGAGAATACTTTCTTTGGCATTAAATGAGATATATTTTGTTATGGCTGGTTAGAGAAATGGTGAGTGGTGAGTGAAAGTACAAGTAAGCAAAGTCAGCTGTTGTTGTAGAAATTCAACAGAAAGCAAATAAGCTACAGTAAGTCAAAAAAATCATAGGACATAAAGCAAATCTCAACCAAGTTATTCTTCACAGTATTACGCCCAGTATATCTCCCGTTCTCAGAGATCAAAATAAATTGATGTAGAAAGTTTTAAATGTCTATGTGTCTGAAAATTATGCTAATTGACGAAGGATAAAAGTCGATAAAGGGTAAGGTTTAGGTATTATAAAATCTAAATGTGAAATAAGAGTAAATTTTTTATCAAAGATAACAAAAATTTTTTTATACTTGTAAAAATGGTATAAAGGAGTATTACTAATGTTATATTTGTACAGAAATTGAATATGATTCTTGTAAAAGGACATAAAAAAATTTCTTTTAATTTAAAATGACTATTTTTTTGAAACCATGTGTAAAGTTTAACAATGCCACTTTGAAGACGGGAAATATCAGATTGATTTCTAATTTTAAGGAAAATTGTTAGGTCATCTGCGGAAAGAAGACATTAAGAATGAAAAAAAATATTGTTGAATTATCATTCATAAGCAAAACAAAAAACAGGGTCCCAAAATACTTTCCTGTGAAACACCAGAAATTGCAACCAAGGACAATAACTTGAAATTATCAAAAGCAACTATACACTGTCTATTAGAGAGTTAAGATTTAATTCGTCTCAAAAAAGTTGAGTGAAAACCAATATTTCTTTATTTTTCAATGAGTAAACTTTAAGAAACTTTATCAAAAGCTTTTGAAAAATCGAAAAGATTACATCAACTTGAAACCCATTAAAAAAATGCTGATATACAATATTAAAAAAAGTACTTAATTTGATATAGTCGAGCGTTCTTTGTGGCAAATATTACCTCTTCCTTAACAATAATTTTAAACAGCTTAGATATTTTTGAGAGTTTATAAATTGGTCTATAGTTAGATATATCATTTTTAGAAACTGTTTTATGTACTACACAGTAAAAAGTTTGAGAGTAAATTTTATCTTTTTATTAACATTTCTGTAGTATAAACTCGTTTTATTCTAAATTTATTATAAGTTTTATCCCACTCTATAGTATAAAACTAGCATTTTACTCCCACTCAAACAGCTATTTTACTCCAAAAAAGTTTAATTTCTATATCGTAAATTTATAAATTTCATATATGTATATATATTCTAGTTATGTACACGAGAACCTCACGAAGCGAATCGGCTTTCACGTACAAGTCGAGTTTTCCAAGCAGGGGCGGATCTGGAAAAAATCTTGGGGGGGGTAAATTATCAAAGACACACATTTTCGATTTGAGAAAATTTTGCCTTTTTACAAATAGATAAATTGTACTTTTTTGAATTGAAATTATTGAATTGTTTAAGAAACATTTTTCCCAGATACATACACGCACATTTCCGTATTTATTTATTTCTCCCTTTTTCTGGAATAATATCTTAGCGAAAAGTAAATAAAACTCTAAATTTAAATTATTTTAGAATTAAGGTTGACTTATTAAAATTTTTCACATTTATTCCATTATATAAAAATTGCATAATTATATTTTCAAGTATGTGCAATGAAAAAACATAGTTCTTTTTACGACTATGATATGGTACACTTTGAAAAATAAATGAACAATACAAAATGAATACTGATTACACTGCGCGACGGAAGTTCTGGTGCCGGAGATTTTTCAGCTGATTATAGACAAATTGGGTTTCCTGATTTCAAATATGAACTCCGTTTTTATCCATCAGCTCGAGTTTTTGAGCTTTAGGCAAAAACATGAAAATTAGTTCTTTTTCTGATAATTTCGCTAAATCTATTATTTTGATCTACCGATTTGTATTACTATGACTGATTTCAGCGAAGACTAGTAGACCTTTCCATTTTTGCACATTCAATAACAATATCTTTGGCAGGTTCGAAGATATCGACGTTTAAAGTCAAAAAAATTTCACAATATTACGTAGGCTGCTCTTTTGAAACCCTTGTATCTTTGATATTTTTCAACGAATTTACAAAAACTTTTTTTTACTTGGTAGAAAATCTTTGGAATTTTAATAAACATTTTGGTTTTTTTATTATCTTGCATATTTTCAAAGAACTTGAAAAAACAAACAGTTTTGTACATTCAATTTTATTAAAATGCTCACAACTTTTATATAAAACTCTTTTCTACTTACCTACGTACTTTTGAAGTAAATTTTAATAAAATGGAATGTAAAAATCAGTCATAGTAATACAAATCGGTAGATCAATATAATAGATTATAAGAAAATTATCAGAATAAGAACTGATTTTTATGTTTTTTCCTATAACTCAAAAACTCGAGCTGATGGAGAAAAAGGGAGTCCATTTTTTAAATCAGCAGCTAAAATACATTCAGGATTGTTTATCGAGATCTCTGCAACTTTTATAAAGATTTTCCTATAACTCAAAAACTCGAGCTGATGGAGAAAAAGGGAGTCCATTTTTTAAATCAGCAGCTAAAATACATTCAGGATTGTTTATCGAGATCTCTGCAACTTTTATAAAGATTCATTTTGTTACTCTATGTTATTAGATCGTCATTAGATAGAGAAAAAAATTATATAACAAAATCATCGCAAAATTATCAATAACTTCGTAAATACTTATTTTAATATCTCTTAGTATATGCAATAATTCGAGTCCATTCAATCGTTCTTACAATGCACGTATTGTTTTTTTTTGCTAAAATTTGTTGGCACATAGGTTGCAAAAAAGTTTGGCAGGTTTTCAGTAAAAATTAAGAAGAATAAAATATTTTAAGTGGCAACTCTGGTCTGCATTGCCAAAATCTTAATTGTGCTTATTGCAAATCAAAATCAATGTTGCTTGCTCAATGATTTCATATAAAGGACATTTTAAACTAATCGTTAATATTTTGCAAAAATATAATTTTTATAAAGCAAACACTTACTACGCTGACTTCAAGTTTTTTTTTTAAAATTTTTATTTGTAATGCTTGGTTTTCACTTAGTCATTTTTTGTTTGACATCAAATTTAAAAGTTTAAAAAATCACATAAATAACAACTTTTTTGCAATTTTTGCTATAAACATGTGAAGAGATCAGTTTTCCTATTTTTCGACATTGTCAAACAGAAAAAAAATGACAACATGTTGGCATTTTTCATGTGACTGACAGCAACTGACCATTGAAATTGACATAGTGAAAACCAGGCTTAAGAAAATATCGCATCTTTAAAGTTGATTGTTTAAAAAATGGCTGTAAATTTGAGTACATAACGTGCTATAACTTTATTTTCAGGCTCATTTTTAAAAAAAGATGAAGTTACTGCCTTGATGTAAGTGTTTGCTTTACATATAATTATATTTTTTTTTTGCAGATGACTACAGATTTAGTTATTTTACAAGCAAAATGGTCCTACTCTTCTCGCATCGCTTCATAAAAACGGCACCTACACGCAAATGACGTTACAAAAAAAAAAAAAAACAATATTTTTTTTATATACTGTAATCATTTTTGAAATCAATAAAAAAACTAGAGTTTAACAATGTCTCTGACCTTCTTTTTGTAGTATTTTTTCAAAAAACGCCTTCAGAATGGCTTATATATACATAAAAGTACCCTTAAGCTGTGGGCACAATTATTTTCTTCAAATAAAGTATTAAAAAGTAAAGTATTTAAAAGTTCTTGGGGGGGGTAATTACCCCCTTTACCCCCCCCCTTGTATCCGCGCCTGTTTCCAAGCTACCGAACTTCATAGAGTCAGGAGTCATTCAGTCAGTAATCATGCTATGAGCAAATAGTTCCGTTGAATATTTTTTTTTGCACACACATATTTCGACAAAAATATTGCGCTTGAATTGAAAGCTCTGCCAACATGATTAAACATGCAAATTTCTAAGTAAAATTTTTTACACTTTATTTTTCCTGTCAAATTGTTTTTGAAAATATAAAAAAAAAAACAATATTCATGAAATCAATCAATGGAAATCTAAATATTATTCCTAATTTATGACTTTAAATGTAACACATACTAATATATTTCATGTATGTTTACATATGTGCCACATATTTTTATACAGTATTACTATAAAAAGTAACCAAATGTGGTTTAAAAAGATTTCATACTTTTGCTTATTTAAATGTATACCAACCTAGTGTTAATACATTTTACACATTTTACACACTTTTCGGATAAAATCTATACCAACTTTGTATAAATTTGGTTTTTACGATTTTATGGTATAAATTTTATTACATATTTGGTATGGATTTATATTTATACCAAATAGTATACAATTTATCCTCATATTTTTTACTGTGCAGTGTTATAAACAATACCTTCCTGAAGTCCAAAAATAGCACAGAACTTAAAAAGAAAACAGACCATCACTATCGACATGATACCTTTA
Source organism: Tetanocera ferruginea (assembly GCA_958299015.1). Classification (NCBI taxonomy): domain Eukaryota; kingdom Metazoa; phylum Arthropoda; class Insecta; order Diptera; family Sciomyzidae; genus Tetanocera; species Tetanocera ferruginea. The sequence continues at coordinate 17,289,126 of OY282644.1, read as the reverse complement.
GTAAACCTTAAGTGATTGTATACCCTTAAAAAAACATGATTTTCAGAAATTGTAAAATAACCAAAATTAATTCCTGAGTCAGAATTAGAACTATAAAACGAGCAGTTATGATGTGATTCAAAATAAGATTGAAAGAATTCCGCAAATATGTTTGCAGTGCATGTCTCATCATTTGAACACTTATCTTTAAAAAACATTGCAAAAGAAATATCTGAACAACCGTTTTTCGTCTTTACGTAACTCCAAAAACACATTTGCGTTAGTTTTAATATTCGATTCATAATTAAATATATATTTTTTTAAACGATATTTATTATAATAAAGCTAATTTTGTAATTTACTTAACAAATTAACACTCAACCTCCACTTAATGAAACTAGAAACGGTGGGGGAGGGGGATGAGTTGGTAGTAACATTTAACTTTGTTTCAAAGACCATGTCCTTAAATTATCTTAAAAAATTTTTGACGTAGAATTACGTCTTACAGTGCGGTTTGTATGGGTTTGTATTTAACAAATTTTTTCAAGGCCATGAAACTTTTTTGACGAATACTTTAGGGTATAGCTACAGCCCTTAATACTCATCGTTCAAAGATAATATATATACCAAAATATCAGATATATCCTGCGCTGATTAAATACCTTATTTTGGATTTTGTCACTATTATATTAAAGTCACAAAATAGTAAAATATAAGAAGAAAAATGCATGTGTTTATATAAGAAAATCAATCATCAGCTGCTTATGCTGTGCCTGCTGCTTTCTTTGTTTTTGTTTCGTTGTTTTCTTTTACTTGTATTGGTTTTGTTTTATACGAACTGATTCGCAGGCTTCTTCATTGGGTTCTTGTATGTACTACTTCTTTATTGGGTTCTTGTAAGTACTACTTAGAAAAGAGTGCTCTATTTTAACACCAGATGTCAATCACAATCTTTTTTCAACTCCCGTCAATGAACTCAAACTGTCAAACTTAACAAAATGGGTCCGTGATCCGATTAGATTTAGCTCTTATGAAAAAACTAGTTAGATTATATTTCGTTTTATACTTTTTCCCAATAGATGGCGTAAAATTTTAATTTTTGTTTTTAATGCAAATTAGTTTGAATCCCACATCCCACTAGCACTAGCGAGTGCAGCTCGTAAATTATACATCATACAGAGACGAAAGTGTAGCTCGCAAACTAAACATCGGACAGAAACGAAAGTCTAACTTGCAAATTAAACATCGGACAGAGACGAAAGTGGCACTAATAGAAAAGACATGTGCTCAGCGTGAGATATAGTCACCATGCAATTTTTTTTTATATTAATTTTATTTTTAAATTAGTAGTTAAACTGACTGTAGCTCGCAAACTATATATCGGGCAGACACGAAAGTGGCACCAATGGAAAGTGCATTTGCTTCGCCTTCTTTTGAACCTGTCAAACTTAATCTGTCAAACTTAAAATAAATATAGATTTTATTATAAATTCAATTGGTATTTTAATGAAATTTATCGATGTTTTTTTAATTTATCAATATTTTATCGATATTTTTATAAATTTTGTTGATTATTTCAATATTAATCGGTATTTTTTATAAAGTTTATTGATATTTTATAAAATTCATGCATAATTTTATAAAATTTATAGATATTTTTAAAAATTTATCGATATTTTTATAAAATTTATCGGCATTTTTATAGAATTTATCGATTTTTTTCAAAATTTATCAATATTTTATTGATTTTTTATAATTTTTGTTCATGTGTTCATAATTTATCGATATTTTTTGTAAAGTTTATTGATATCTTATAAATTTATTGATACTTTTATAAAATTGATTGATATCTTCATTGTTTTATAAATTTTGTTTATATTTTATAAAATTTATCGATATTTTCTAAATGTTATCGATATTTTTATGAATTTATCGGCATTTTGATTAAAATTTATCGACATCGTCTACAGAATTAATCAATAATTTATTGTCAATAAACTCAACCTGTCAAACTTAACGAAACGATCGAAAAATTTGACATTTTTCTTGTTTCTTGTTGCTTGCTCATTTTATCATGCTCACTTTTAAGGTTTTCTTGGTTTTGGTCTCGATAAGAAGTCTATAATTGAGTGTTATTAATTTATTTGTTAATTTTCGGAAGATCAATAAAAAAAAAGTGCAAAATGGTCAAAACAATCGGACCAAAGAGACAAAATAGAAGAGGTTACAACGTAAATGGAATTTTACGTCTATACTTACGTTACTATCGAAACTAAAAAAAAAAATTTTTTATCAAAAATTAGAGTAGATCGAAAGATCAACCTTAAAAATAATGCACTACGCTTCTCATAAATTTTTTTTTTCTGATTTCTTATCAAAAATTAGTGTAGATCAATAGCCCAAACATTAAAATAATCGACAACGTTTCTCTCATAATTGTTTTTCTGGTGAGGTACTCGAACTTATATTTTATTATATTTTAAAAAAATTGATTGAAATAGAAATACAGTCAGATTAAACATCAATTTTTAAAAAACAGTAAACATTTTGTAAGTATGTTAAAATAAAAAACTTTTCCATAAGGGTTTATAAAGATCATGATAGAAAGCAATTATTGTTCGGGGAAGAATTCGGGCCCGACAGACATGACGGTACCAAGAACAGAATCATACATTTTTCATAAAAATTGCATCTCTTCAGACCATCGAGACCATCTTCAGACCACTTGAATGTTGATACCGGTGAGGTACTCGAATTAAATAGTTTCACAACTCTACCAATTTTCATTATATTTTAAAAAAATTTATTGAAATAGAAATACAGTCAGATTAAACATCAATTTTTGAAAAATAGTAAACATTTTGTAAGTATGTTAAAAAAAAAAATTATTTTCCATAAAGGTTTTTAAAGGTAATGATTGTTCGGGGTGGAATTCGGGTACGACAGACATGACGGTACTAGAATAGAGTCTTAAATTTTTCATAAAAATGCCATCTTCAACCCACCTAAATGTTGGTACAATTAGTTTTTAAATTTTGACCCATGATTTCTGGCCTAAATATCTTAAATAACTTTTCTTTAACTCAAGCCTTACTTGAAATATTACATTTTTACTCTGACATCGTGGCAGTGCTCTAAGTTCATGTTTGAATCTGGCCTGGAATATATAGGCTATCGTTTTAATTTTATTTCAGCTTCGAAATCAAGGTCATGTCTTCGAAGCCATAATTTTTTTCTGATTTAAAAGGATTTATGTTAGTATCGAAAAATTCCGGATACTGTGGTCAAACATAAAAAAAATTTTAAAAATTTGTTGACATTTTTGAGGCTCGAACTCAACACGTACCTATTGCAAAGCAAATGCTTTTCGTACAGAGGTATAGAACTTACATGATAATATTTTCTAAATAGCAAAAAATCAAACAAAATTTTTAAATATTTATAAAAATACAAATTATACAACTTTTATACATTTTTTTTTTTTTTTTACATTCAGTGGTAAATTTTTGAAAATTTTAATTAGTTTCATTAACCGCTATTCTGTAGCTCAAGTAAGGTTGAGAGTTTGAGCCTCAAAAAAGTCAATGAGTCTCTTTCAGCTTTTGTTTAATTTTTAATAAACACGTTATAGCTGTGTACCAAATAATTTGGCAATTTTGCCAAAAAAAACAAACGGAAAGACAATAATATTAATTAATATTGTGTTGTCATCCAGTCCTGAGCTATATTTTAAGTTTGAAATATCTAGCTCATCAGGAAGTTTGCTAAAAATAAATTCCAAGGTTTGTATGGGCCAAACAGTAATACATTACTTTTAAATTTTAAATATATTATTGCCACTATTTGGTGGCAATAATTCTCCACTATTTGGTGGCATAAATGCAGCTTAATGTTTGTATTTTAACCACTAAACTTCACATCATACAGTTCCAGTGCTAAGCGTTGACATCAAGTGATTTATTACCACAAGTGGCAATAATACCCTTAAGGTTGGTAATTAGTGCCAAGCGCATTATTGCCACCAAATCGGTGCTGTTCAAAAGCAAATCATTTTGTAAAAAAAGAACAGCATTTCGCACCTTACACAGACTCATAGAAATGAAGAGATTGATACGAACCTTGGCGAAAGTACCTTATGTCTTGTTAGTTATTGCCACTACTAATTTGGTGGCACTAATGCACTTTTTGTGTGGTAATAATTCGCATTCTGGGACTTGCTTAATTTAACACTCTTACAAAAATTCACATTTGCTAGTGGCAACAATGCGCGTGGCAATAATTCTTCACACCGTCTGAAATCTGAAATAAATCCTTAATTTAAATTTTTGTTTTTTGCCACAGGAATTATGAAAAGAAAATGCTCCGATAGTTGCTTCCGGTGCGGAGGAGGTATTTTCAAAACGTGATACAGTTTTATATTTAGACTGACTTAAAGCCGGTTCAGGTCCGGATTGTGTTAGTGAGGCCAAATTATTTCTCGATTTATTTCAAATATATTCTTAGCATATTTGTATCATTTTGGTTTTCTTTTTTATTTTATTTATTTTTGGTTCTGTCATTTTGGTTTAATAAAAAAATGTTCTCAAAATATTGTCTGAAAATAAACATATGTACGCAGACTATATAACTTAGTTTTATTTTTCTTGAATTCATTCACAAAATTTTGACTCACTTGAACATCAAATTTTCAAGTGTTTCCATATCAGTCGAAAAATTTCTGACGTCATTAGTCAGTCATCATGCTTTATCTGCAAAGAAAGTTTGTTTTTTTTTATATTTTTGTTTTTATATATTTGTCTGTCTTGCACTAAATAATTTCGCTGAATTTTAGTTTCTTCTCTCACATTCTCAGCATATTTGAATATTTTCATACTCTAGCTATAGTAAACTATTTCTTTATGTTTTATTTTGTTTTGATTCTGCAATGTTTTTTCTCTATTCTCTCTATATTGTTAGGTTTTATTTCGTTTTTTGTTTTTCTTTAATTCTTCTACAGCTGCTACTGCTGCTGCTACTCTTACGTTTTGTTTTCTTTTCATCATTCGTAGTTTTCTGTTTTGAAAAAAACAAAAACAAAAATTTTACGATTTTCATTCATAATTTTGTGGTTGCTGTTTTTAGTTTTTGAAATACAAATGTGTTCATTTCTTGTTTTTATATTTGTAGTCATTTCAATATTTTTCATTCTCAGTTTTTTGTTGTTGTTGTTTTGGTGTTTCTGACGGCATATTTTTAGTGTGCCGTGAAAAATTTATTACCGCATATTTCTTTGTGTATTTTATGTTCTTGACATGTGATTTTTGGATTTTTACTCATCATTTTTTTTTCTGGGGTGATGATTTTAATGTTTATGATGTCAGAAAAATTTGTTAATTGCAAACATAAAAGGAAAATTATTATGTGGGAGTTTTATTTTTTCTTATGTTGTACGTTAGAGGAAGTTTAATGGCTGTAGCAAAGTGAAGCAGATTCACTCATTTTATTTCAAATAGATGAAAATTTAAATAATATTACTATAAAATTTTATATTTTTTAAAAATTTATATTCTATGATAGTTTATCGAGCGCAACTCTAGATATAAAAATTTTTAAAATAAAAAAAAAATATTTAACACAGCAAAAATTTTTCAAAAGTTATTGCAGTCTATTTTGAAATTTGTAGAAACGTAAGCAATTAATACTAAGTTACAAACTGTGCATATAATTCTGCATTAGTTTTGTCGAATGTTATCAAGTCAGCTGATGTAGCTACCAGTAAAGAACACACTGCTTAGGTAAATTTAAAAGTGTTTGCAAGTGATTCCGTGTTGGTTTTGCTATACTTGCGCTTATTAGCATTTCAAAGTTTAAAAACTCTAGAAACCACAGAGACGTCTGATGAGTTGATAAAAAGTTCGAGGAAAACATGATCCATATTGCTTGGTTTGTTTTGCAAAGAACTTTGTTGTAGTAAACTGTTATTTTATGAATTTTATGGTCTAAATTAAGGTCTTTAATATAAGATCTTTAATAAAAATTATAATACAAAAAAAAAATTTTCATATAAAAAATTTAAATAAATTAATAAAAACCATTGTTGTAATAAAAACATGTAAAATATAACTCTCTAGTTTTAAAATTTAAATGTAAAAACAAGTTTAAAATTTATTTTATATTAAGGAATAAAAACTTCAAATTTCAAAATTAAAGGGTTAATATATAAAAGTTAACAATTAAAAAAATTAACTTTATCTGAAATTACAACTTTAACAACTAAATATATTAAAATAAAATTTTTTTATAAGTGCTTCACTGCTAAAGATTTTTATATACAAAAATTTTAAAATAAATTTGAAAACGTTTTAAATTTGTTAATTAAATTATATTTTTGAAATATAAATAAAATTATATCTATATTTTTTTTTTTATTTTTCTTCAAAATAAAATAAAAATTCAATAAAAAATCTTAAATTTTACAAAATTATTTATAAAAATTTAATAAATATTTAAAAAATTTTACTGGCATAAATTTGGATAATTTGGATTTAAATACATAGTTCAATTAAAAAAAAAAATAATTATTCAAAACATTCAAATATAAAAAGGTTAACAATTTACAACCAAGAATTATAATTTTTTTTTAATTTTATCTTAAATTATAATTTTAAAAAAACATAACATTTAAGCAAAAGTTGTAATATTTATGCCAATTAATTTAATTTAATTTAATTTAAAAGCCAAAAAAATAAAAAATTTTTAAATCTAACCAAAAACTTTTAAGTCTTAAAAAATTTGTTTTAAACAAAAAAAGAAAGAAAGAGAGGTAATATAGTTTTTGACCAATTTTAACCCAAAAAAATTGGGCATATTCGTAAAAACACCGCCATTTTCTTATTATACGACCAACATTTTCTTTCTTCTAGTTCATTTCATGACGGTTTTGATGCCGATTACAACGCAGTTTTTGTTGTTTGTTCTTCAAATGTTCCAATGAGCGGTGCCGCAATCATTACCGCCATGATTTTTTAATACTTTTTAAAAAATATCCAGCATTCATGTTTGTGATAAAAAAACAAAAGATAATTTTTTTTAATTGTTTTTATTAAAAATATATGTGCTATTTTTCAAAATAATATCTCAATTTGTATTCGACTTATACGAATCTTAAAACATTACAATTTTATTCTTGTTCATTTATTTATGTAAAATCCTAACTTCAAAAATGTATTTTATTTAAATTTTATGTGAAAAAAATAAATTAATAAATAAATATATAAATAAAAAGGTAAACTATAAAAAATTTGTGCAAAATAATAAAATTTGTGACAATTTTCAAAATAAATCAAAAAAATTAATGTATAAAAAAAAATTCAAAATTTAAAAATTTTTTACATCAACTGTAATTTTTAAATTTTAACGAGATGAGGAACTTTTTTTTTTTTTGTTAAAACTTTTAAACTTTTTTATCAATTTTATGTAAAAATAAAATTTTTCAAAAATGAAAAAATGTTAAATTTCATATAAAAAATTTTTAAAAATCTCTATTTTTTAAGATTTATATATAAAAAAACACAATTAAAAGAGCTTTAAAATTGATGTGTGCAAAATAATTTATTAAAAAAATTTAAATATATATTTAAAAACATTTTCTTTTTCAATATTTAAAAGTTTTAAAATTTTTTATGTTAAAAGAAAGTCAAAGTTTGAGTCATCAAATAAAAACTTTGTTTTCAAGCAATTTAAAATTAAACATTTTTGTGTTTTATGTGTAAAAGTTAATAACTTTAAAAGCAAACATTTCTATTATTGAATTTATTTTAAAATTCAAAGCGTACATTTAAAAATATGCATTAAAAACCTTTTAAAAAAAATAAACATTTTAAAATTATAATTTTAAGTATAAAAAATAAAATCGAAAACCTAAATTTTTTAAAGCTTTTTGTTAAAACAAATTTTTAAAATAAATTTATATAAATTTTAAGTCGTAAAAATCTTATAAAAATTTTAACAAATTTTAATTAAATTAATTAATTTTTATATTTTTTTAAAAAAAAAAAAAAATAAAATCCTTAAATTACAAATTTATTTTATTTTAATTTTAAATAAGAAAATAAAACAAAATAATAAAAAAATAAAAAGTTAAAAATTTTAATTTTTTTGACATATTTTAACTTTTAAATTTTTAAGAAATGTAGTAAAATTTTTAAATTCAAGTCTTCATAGTCTTTTGATTTCATTCATTTAATTTAAAATATTATGTTTTAAAAAGTGCAACATGCAAGAAATATATAAAAAAATAATTGGCATCAAATTTAACTTTAAAATTGTAACAAAAATTTAAATAAATTTTAATTAATTTTTTTAATTTAATTTAAAAAAGTAAGTTTTAGAAAGTTAAAAATGTAAAAAATAATATAAAAGAATGAATACAATTACTAATTATTTTGTTATTATTTTGCTCATTAACGCAATAAACAAATAAAAAATTTTAAAATAAATTTTACAGCTAAATTTTTATATATATGAATTTAAATTTAAAAAATTGCGTGTTTTAAACAAGAAACTTTAAAAGTTTCAACACAATTACAATGACAAACACAAAGTACAATTTTTCGATTTTTTTTTAATTTGCAAAATAAAAAATTAATATACATACTTTTCTATACGTAAAAAATCAACAATATTTTTAAATTAAAGAAATTTAAATTATATATTTAAAGTTTTAAATTTTTTTTTCAAACATAAATATTATATATTAAATTCCACAGTCTTAAATTTTTATGGTGACCGTGGCATGCAGGTTCAGTGTGTGGCTTAGCATGCTCGGAGCCCGAGTTCGAACCTTAGTCGCGGCGAAAAAGTTTTTTCAATAAAAAAATTTTTCTGATCGGTGACCACCTCTCTGCAGACAATGGCAAAACCTCAGAGAGTAAATAATGCCATGTTAAGCTTCTTGAGAACATAAACTTTAGCCGTTCGGAGTCGGCATAAAACATGTAGGTCCAGTTCTCGGTCAATTGTGTGCAAACGTTTATAACCCACACAACACAATTGATCATAAGAAGCTCGGTCAAAGTCCTTTCAAGGGCTGAAATGGCCAATTTGTTTTTTTTTTTTTTTTTTTTTTTAAAATTTTTATATATTTGTAAATATATTAAATTAAATCCATTTAAAAACTTGCGTGTTTTAAACAAAAAATTTTAAAAGTTTTAACACAATTTTTTTTTATTAATATTTTAAAATGTAAATTTAAATAATTTCATTTCTAATTTTTAAAAATTTTTTTATAAAAAAACTTTACATTTATGTTTTATAATTAAAAAATAAAAGTAAAATTTTTCGATTTTTTTTAATTCACAAAATAAAAAATAAATTAACGTAATTTTCAATTCGTTAAAATCATAAAAATTTTTAAATTTAAGAAATTTAAATTATATTTTTTTAAAAATTTTATTTATTTTTTATGTTACTTTTAAGTTTTAAACTCTTAATTCATAAATTTTCGATTAATATTTTTCAAGAAAAGTTGAGTTAAATGTAAATTATTTAGAATTTTGTTTAAAATTTAGAAAAAAAAAATACATTTATATAATTTTCAATTCGTAAAAAACTAAAGTTCGTAAAGTTAAATGTAAATTTTTTAGAATTTTTTCTTAAATTTAAAAAAAAAAATACATTTATATAATTTTCAATTCGTAAAAAACTCATCAAAATTTTTAAATTTAAAAAATTTAAATTATATTTTTTTTTAAATTTTATTTAATCTTTATGTTAATTTTAACTCTTAATTCACAAATTTTCGATTCATTTTTTTCAATAAAAGTTAAGTTAAATGTAAATATTTTATATTTTTTTTTTTAAATTTACAAAATAAAAAATAAATTTAAAAATAAATTTATATAATTTTTAAATCGTAAAGAAATCATCAAAATTTTTTAATTTTAGAAATTTTAATTATATATGTGTAAAGATTAAATTTTTTTGTATGTTAATTTTAAGTTTTAAACTCTTAAGTCATAAATTTTCTATTCATTTTTTCAATTAAAGTTTAGTTAAATGTAAATATTTTATATTTTTTTTTTTAAATTTACAAAATAAAAAATAAATTTAAAAATAAATTTATATAATTTTTAAATCGTAAAGAAATCATCAAAATTTTTAAATTTTAGAAATTTTAATTATATATGTTTAAAGATTAAATTTTTTTGTATGTTAATTTTAAGTTTTAAACTCTTAAGTCATAAATTTTCTATTCATTTTTTCAATAAAAGTTTAGTTAAATGTAAATATTTTAGATTTTAAAATTTAATCAAATTTAGAAAAAGAATACATTTATATAACTTTCAATTCGTAAAAAAGTCATCAACATTTTTAAATTTAAGAAATTTAAATTATTTTTTTTTAAAAATTTTATTTATTTTTTTATGTAAATTTTAAGTTTTAAACTCTTAATTCATAAATTTTCGATTCATTTTTTTCAAGAAAAGTTTAAGTTGAATGTAATTATTTTGGAATTTAAGAAAAGCTTCAAATAACGTTTTTTTTAATATATTAATTTTATAAGCTTAAATAAATTTTTTTTTTTAAGAAATTTTGTAAACTAAAGCCTAGTACTCTGTTCAGTTTCATGTGAAATTTCACTCGAATTTACTTACAAAAAACTATAGCTATGAAATATGGCTGAAGTTTTCCACAACATGTTCGTCAAAGCAGTATTCTGTTGCGCTGTGAAAAATGCTCGCAACATTTCTCTTGCAACATTTTTTTACGACAATTTTATTGAACTGCCTATTTATTTTGTAGTGAAAAGTAACAATTGTAATTTTTTATTTGTATACATATTTATTTTTCTATATATTTACTTAGTAGTAAAATATGAGTATCTCAATTTTTTAAATTTCTTCGCAACAAAATATTTGTCATAATTTTAACGCAACAAAAATATGAATGTTGAGAGCGAAATTTCAAGCAAACATAGTAGCTACTTAAATTTTAATTAAATTATATCGAAATTTTTGCTACTTAGACAAATTTAAAAAAATTTAAATTTTTTTGCATTTATATAGAAAAATATTTAAATTTTCTAGTTAATATGTTTAAAATATTAATTATAACAAAATATTACAACTTAAAATTTAAATTTCAAAAATTTGTAATATTTTTAAAATTAACTCTTTATCCATGCTACAATGCAAGCGCATAATTCTATAGAAGAACTTAAAAAAATAAAATAAAACGTCTGCTCCAAAACAAAATATTCGCACTTTTCACTCATTCTTCTTTTGTGGTTTGGTGGGCAGTCTTATCAAACATAAACAACACTAGCTTGCGTATCATTTAAGCTTAAAGCTGAGTTCAAGTTCTCTACACGTGCACACAGACGTTAGATTCAAATTAAAAGCGATAAAAATAGCGGCTGAATTATATAGAATGTTGCTGGGGAGAATGAAAAAAAAAAAAAAATGTAATGCTAGTTTTATCCACTTCCTTTTCCTTTCCCAGAAACTTGAACAGAAGCTTATAAAAAATATAAATGCGGTGCAATTTTTTTTTTTTTTTTTTGCACATAAAAGCAGCTATTTTTATAAAATAAAATTTACTCGCATGCTATAAAAAAAAAAAATAAATGCTTATCACACTTAGAACCAGCAGCAGAAGAATTAGAAATTCTTGAGCGTATTAATCATGCAAGCGGTTAAATGTTTACTATGACAACAACAACAAGAACAACAGCAGCAATTTCTACTATAATAAAAAAATATACAAACCTTACAACTGAAGTTGTTTTATTGTATATGTTTAAATAAATATAATTAAATTGCAACAATAACACTTGCAACAAAGTTAATGATAAAATTTTTTTTTATTTATATATAAATATTTGCTAGAAGTAGCAGCAACAACAGCGTTGTCAGCCCTAAATAAACTTGGCAAAGTTGAGTCATTAGCCGCTGGTGCAGCTTTTTTCTGCATTTTTTTTCTTGTTGTTGTTGTATTTTTTTAATAACAGCCCAGCTTTCTCTGGCCGCTTAAGCTGTACAACAAATTTTTTTGTTATTTCTCTAAAGTTTAAAAACACTCTCGCAACTTGTTTCATTAAAATTTGTTTATTTACCTTATTTGGTGCTTTTTTGTGATGGCTTAAAATTCTTTTCCCCTTTTTTTTAACATATACTAAATATTTTTGTTTTGTTTTTTTTTGTTTCTTTATTTTTGTATTGCTAGCTTTATTTAAGCTATCAGCTTTTTTTTATGGCTTTAATAACTTTTATCAGTTGTTGTCTGGCTTTAAATACCAGCAATAAAAATTTCACACACTCGCAAACATACCTACACACACTCACACACCCCCTCCAAAGTTGGCACTTGAAATTCCTTTGATTCCCGCTTGACGCCTGCGTCTTCTACTCCTACATCGCATGCTTTCGCTGGCTTCACAAAAGCTTTATTTTGCAATAAATTCCATTCTCTTAACTGTTTTGTTTAAATAACAAATTCCTTTAACTCAAGTGCAAAATGAACAACAACAACAACAACAACAAAAACAACAACAGCAACAGCAATTAAACCAACAATAGCAATAACTAGGCAGCAAACATTATTTCATGCCCATGTGATGCGTTCATAATTTGAAGAATGTGAATTGTGACTTTTGTGTTTAGTTGCGGAAAGCCATGCGGAAAATTGAACTCAAAACTTATTGACTTTTGTCAGTGGCTTGCATGCCATCAGCAACAAAATATTACCTAGAAATGGCTGGTGCTTACCTAGCCATTTAACACCGTTATATCTATATAATTAAAAATTGTTTGTTTTTTCTTTTTTTCTTACATTTTTTTATATATTTTTTTAAATGAGTTCTTATTTGCTAAGCTTAATTATTTGATTTGTCGCTTCGTTGCTGTTGCCGTTGCCGTTGCCGTTGCTGTTTCGTCAGAATTGACTCATTCATTGCTTAGCGCAATACCGTTTTTGTTTTAATGATGAGCCAAATGTTTAAGTGAACTTTGTTCTATCTTTTTGATACGCATTAATTTTCCGAGAAATGCGTGTTCAACGAAGTGAATTCTGAATCTCTGCGAAGGTTTTTTGTTAAGCCAACATCCTGTTAACTACTAGATTGCTCGTCAATGGAATGACTTCTGCAGGTGTTTGTTCATAAAAAATAATATGCTTCATATTTTAGAAGTTCAAATATTTTGTTGTATATTTGTATTTCAAAAATGAAAATCAAAACTTGCTATTTTATCATCAAATATCATTGTTCAAGTGGTACTATAGATATATGATGAAAATGAGCAATTTTTTCTGACTAAATACAGTTCCTGAAAGTAGGCAATACAATTTTCTGCTAATAATACGTAATAATCATGCTGATGCTCATTTCTACATTGAGGGAGTTGTTAGACAACCGGTATTTTTCTCTATAAAAAACAAAAGATCAAAGGATTCAGAAAAAGTCTGCAAAAAGAAAAACGATAAAGAAATTATAAGTTTTGGAGTTTAAAATTTTATGTCTGAGCTATATTTAACATTGTTTTTAAGTAAACTCTTAAATTTGGAAACTTTGGAAAATTTTCCTGAAACTTGACAGAAAACTTTTAAATATCTTAATATATAAAAGACAAGTGTCCTGCTCCGTGCTCTATATCGCTCAAACTATTATAGTTGTTATTGCTATGCTTTTTAAAAGTTCAGCCTGAACCAGAACCTATTTCGCTATTACAGTGCTTTTTATATGAAAAAAATTGTTAGCCTAAAAGTATGCACACAAAATTTATTTGATATTTATTAGTAAGGATACATTGAAGACGACTGGAACAAAACAACATTTGAGGTAAAAGAAACATGTCATATCGTCTGCTACTTAATTATCGTATGACGTATGACTCGTCGTATGACGGGCTTCTATACTAGTATGATTATAATTGTATCTGATATAATTGTTATGTAATATCTGATATACCTGATATAATTGTTGTGTGGCGGGTGACGTCCATTTTGTGTGCACACCTTAGTTTTGTTATAAAATCCTCCCATACCAACTTCTATCCCTGTGGGTCTTATAGAAAATTTTTTTATGGTATTTTTACTATTGTGATTTGCATGGGAGGTGGGCGTATTGGCAGGCGGATGACGCCTATTTTGTGTGCACACTTAAATTTTGAGATTTAATCCTCTCATACCAAGTTTTATCCCTGTGGGTCGTATGTAAACCTTTTTATGGTACTTTCAATATTATGTGTTGTATGGGAGATCGGCGTATTCTTTCCCAAGTGACGTTCATTTTGTGTGCACACTTTAGTTTTTATATAAAATCCTCCCATACCAACTTCTATCTCTGTATGCCTTATATAAACCTATTTATGGTATTTTCAATATTGTGAGTTGTATGGGAGGAGGCCGTGTTCGTGAATGGATGACGCACATTTTGTGTGCACACCTTAGTTTTGATATTAAATCCTCCCGTACCAAGTTTAATTTCTGTAGGTCATATATAAACCTTTTTTGGTATTTTCAATATTGTGAGTTGTTTGGGAGTTGGGCGTGTTGGCAGGCGGATGACGCCCATTTTGTGTGCACAGCTTAGATTTGATATAAAATCTTCTCATACCAAGTTTAATCTCTGTAGGTCATATAAAAACATTTTTATAAAATTGTCAATATTGCGGCTTGTATGGTAGGTGGGCGTATTTGTGAGCGGATCACGGCCACTTTTTGCACATGTCTTACTTTTTATAAAAAATACAAAACGTATTAAATTTTCTTTCAGTAGCTTTAATAAAACCCTCTATACAACTTTTTCAATTTTGTGGTTGTATGGGAGGTAGGCCTGTCCGTAGGCGCATTAAAAAATATTCAACAGTGCAAATCCTTGCGTTTATGTGAATATGTGTACCAAGTTATATGCAAGTATTTCAACTCCTTCTTATCCTATTTACGAACAACACACAGACGTACAGACTGACAGCTCTAAATCGACTCACGAGGTGACTCTGAACAAGAATTTATATACTTTTCTATACCGGCCTCGCTTCGTTCCATGCGTTACAAACGTTTATCCAAAGTGTAAAAAGTATAAAAAGAAATTTTTAAGGATTTCAAGTACTACCTGAAAAAGCTTCAACTGAACTTTGAGAAATGTGAAGAAATTTTCATTGCATGCTTATAGATACCTTAAAAACTGGTTTATGCCTAAAAAAATTACAAAATTTTTGTTGCATACTTTTAGAAATTTGTTTATGCCTCAAAAAAAAAAAAATTTTATAATATTTTTATAGTTAACTTTTAGAAACTCATTTATTGCTTGAATAAAGTTTTTACTGTATCTTTTGCTGCATTTTAAGTAATGCTTCCCATTTAAAATTTGGCTTCGGCAAAATATGACAGTTTCGCGATTGTTATCGGATTATAAGAAAAATATTGAAGAAAAACAAAAAAACCAGTTTCGATAGTATCGTTAGTGTAGACGTAGAATTCCGTTTAAGTTGTAAACTCTTCTACTTTGTCTCTTTGGTCCGATTGTTTTGTCCATTTTGCTCGTATTTTTTATTGATCTTCCGAAAATTAACAAATAAATTAAAAACACTCAATTTTTTGGTTTCTTATCGAGACCAAAACAAAGAAAACATTAAAAGTAAGCCTGATAAAATGAGCAGGCAAAAACAAACAAGCAAAATATCAAACTTTTTCGATCGTTTCATTAAGTTTGACAGGTTGAGTTTATTGACAATAAATTATTGATAAATTTTCTAGACGATGTCGATAAATTTTAATAAAAATTGCGGATAAATTCATAAAAATATCGATAAAATTTAGAAAATATCGATAAATTTTATAAAATACCGATAAATTTTATAAAATATAAATAAAATTTATAAAACAATAAAGATATCAATCAATTTTATAAAAGTATCAATAAATTTTATACAATGTCAATAAACTTTACAAAAAATATCGATAAATTATGAACACATGAACAAAATTTATAAAAAATATTGATAAATTTTGGAAAAAATCGATAAATTCTATAAAAATGCCGATAAATTTTATAAAAATATCGACAAAATTTTAAAAATATCTATAAATTTCATAAAATTATGCATCAATTTTATAAAATATAAATAAACTTTACAAAAAAATATCGATTAATATTGAAATAATCTACAAAATTTATAAAAATATCGATAAAATATTGATACATTGAAAAAAAATCGATAAATTTTATTAAAATACCAATTGAATTTATAATAAAATCTATATTTATTATAAGTTTGACAGGTTCAAAAGAAGGCGAGGCAAATGCACTTTCCATTGGTGCCACTTTCGTCTCTGCCCGATAAATACTTTGCGAGCTACAGTCAGTTTAACTACTAATTTCAAAATAAAATTAAGACCCCGATTTTTTTTTAAAAAATCGTATGGTAAAAAAATCGTATCTTACTCTGAGCATATGTCCTTTGCATTAGTGCCACTTTCGTTTCAGTCCGATGTTTAGTTTGCGAGCTACACTTTCGTCTCCGTCCGATGTATAGTTTGCGAGCTACGCTCGCTAGTGCTAGTGGAATGTGGGATCCAAATTAATTTGCATTAAAAACAAAAACTAAAATTTAACGCCATCTTTTAGGTAAAAGCATAAAACGAAACATGATCCAACTCTTTTTTTCATAAGAGTTAAGTCTAACCGGATCACAGACCCATTTCGTTAAGTTTGACAGTTTGAGTTCATGGAATGAGTTGAAAGGGGTTGTGAATGTAGTATATACATGAACCCTCAGTACACAAACAAGAACAATCAGTTCTAAGTAGTACATACAAGAACCCAATTAAGATGTATTACATACAAGAACCCAATGAAGAAGCCTGCGAATTATTAGGTCGTATAAAACAAAAACAATACAAGCAAAAACAACTGAACAAAAGTAATGAAAGTAGCAGTCACAGCATAAGCAGCTGATGATTGATTTTCTTATATAAACACATGCATTTTTCTTCTTATATTTTACTATTTTGTGACTTTAATATAATAGTAACAAAATCCAAAATTAGGCATTCATTCAGCGCGAGATATATCTGATAGTATAGTATATATTTTAACTTTGAACGATGAGTATTAAAAGCTGTAGGTATATCCTAAAGTATTCGTCAAAAAAGTTGCATGGCCTTGAAAAAATTTGTTAAAATGACCCCATACAAACTGCATATGAAAACGCGTTGAAAAAATATTTTCAATTTAACAGCCTTATTCTGGTGATGATTGACAATTGTTACTTTATTGAAAGGGTAAGTTTTTCTATTTTGTTTAATTGATTTTTTAATTTTTATTTTTTTTTTTTTTGAAAAAGTTGAAAACTCAAAACTATTTTACATAGTTAGTTTTTGTTATGGGATGTATTAAGATGTTTACTAATATTGTCAAATAATATACATTCGATTTCATTACACTATGAAAAATTCTTACTTGTGTTAAGATATTAACACTTTTCAATCTACAAAATATTGAAATATTTAAATCAAAAATATTTTATTAAATTATTTTTGGTTATCAACTAGTATTAAAGCCCGTTCTACGTTGGATTGCTTCCAAAATATTCGTACTGTTAAAAAAGTATGAATTTAACTTCATCCATACTAATGGGTTCGTGTATAAAAAAATATGGGTTCGTGTCTTTGCTAACATTGCTACGGATTTACGAATTTATGTTCACGCATTTACTTTTTGATACCTAATTTTTTTTTTTTAGTTTGTTTTGTTCTTAACAACTGATATGATACAACTTTTGTGGCTATTGAGCACTGAGCACTGCTTGTTTTGTCATTTTAATATCAAGATTTGACTAAATCATTGTTAAGCTGGTCAACAGCAAACCGAAGTATCATAAAAATAATGACATTACAACACGTGACGGGCATGTAACACAACATAGCTGCTGGTTATACAGCCACCAACTATTGTAAGTGTCTCATAAAATGCTTGGTTCTCTGCTTAATGCATGATCTTATCTAGGAACAAATAAATAAATGATTTAATTTTTATTTGTATCATTAGTTCTAACAAAATTGCCGTTTGCTGCTTAAAGTCAGAAAATTTATTTGTAAAATAAGGCAGATACTTTGATACAACAAATTAAATGTAAGAAACATTAAAGAATTTGACAAAAACAGTTTTGTTTGTATCAGCGGCAACTTTTATCTCAAAAATGCCATCTTAATTTGGCAATTACAAAGCGCTCTCTCACAAACACATGAAAAAATTTCAAATTTTTTTTTGGTGTTTTAATATCCGTAAAAATAATTTATTTCACTACATTTTAACGAGGTGCAAATTAAAGTGGCCATTTCAGCCCTTCAAAGCACTTTGACCGAGCTTCTTATGGTCAATTTTGTTATGTGTGCTGTTAAATGTTTTTACACAATGGAATAAGAACTGGACCAACATGTTTTATGCCAACTCCGAACGGCTAAATTTCATTTGCCAACATGCTGTCTGAGGTTTGCCAAATAGAAAAAATAAAGTAATAAATTCGGACGTATAAAACCTTTTACTTTCTTAAGCCACAATGATCCGTTTGAAATTATTTTTCAGAAACTTTATACCATGCTTCTATTTTTTCTTCCATGTCTTAAATGAAAAAAATCTTCGTGTATGGTTTTGTGTTAGTAGCCATATTGATTTAAGTATTGATAAAATATGACGTCTGACGATTACACAGTTAAAGACAAAAGATATTTACAGACTTTAAGCAAAGACTACTGCTAGAAGAGAGGAAAAAATGACAAAATATAAAAAAAGAAAAATGAAATCAAACGTCTATCAGCGTTTTATAACTTTTCGTTCTGTCTTTTCGTATAAAATACATAAAAGTATCCGCACCTTATATCGCTCAAACTGTTCTTTCTTGCTATTACAGTGCTTTTATTATGCGCATAAATTGTCAGCCTAAAAGTATGCACACAAAATTAATTTGATTTTTAGCAGCAACGATACATTAGCCACAATTGCAACAAAACAACATACAAGGTGAGAGTAGAAATGTTGTCATATCGTCTGCTACTTAATTATTTTGGAATGCAACCTGCCGTAGGATGGTATTTTTTAATAGTTTAATATAAGTTTTATGCCGTTTTAATACAAAATTTAACAATTTACTAAAATAAAGTATGCAAAGGCTTCCTACGATATGTGTTCTACTTAGTTGTTGTGCTCACAAATCTAGCTTAGTAAAATTATATAAGGACGTTTTTTGGAAAATATTTTAACCCTCTGGCGCTTGTATTTTGTTGTATTTTTGCTACTCTTTTCAAGAACAGGTAAAAAAAACACCCGTTAGCATTGTCATAGAGCGTCAAAATATTCAATGAAAATGTTCTAGGTTAAATTTAAAAATAGGCCTTACGACAAAAATTGATAAAAATTGACAAAAATCCGCCCACGGACACGCCCACCTACCATACAACCAAAAATTTAAAACGCAACAAATAAGCTCATGTTTAACCTACAGAGATAAGATTTAGTACGTATGTTTTTTATAACAAATCAAAGATTTCATCGAAAAATGGGTGTCATCCACCCACGGGCACGTCCCCCTTCCAAACAACTCAAAAATTGAAAACTCAATAAATAAGCTCATGTTTAACATACAGAGATAAAATTTGGTACGTTTGTATTTATATCAAAAAAAAATATTTTTTCCAAACATCTATGTCATCCGCCTACGCACACGCCCACCTCCCATACAATCAAAAATTGAAAACTCAACAAATAAGCTCATGTTTAACCTACATTGATAAGATTTAGTGCGCATGTTTATTAATATCAAAACAAAGATTTTATCGAATAATGGAAGTCGTCCGCTCACGGACACGCCCACCTCCCATAGAACCCAAAAATTGAAAACTCAATAAATAAGCTCATGTATTACCTACAGAGATAAACTTTGGTAGGTTTGTATTTTATTTAAAAAAAAAATATTTTTTCGAAACATCTATGTCATTCGCCCACGGCCACGCCCACCTTCCATACAACTGAAAAATTGAAAACTCTATAAATAAGCTCATGTTTAACCTACAGAGATAAGATTTAGTACGTATGTATTTGATAACAAAACAAAGATTTCTTCGAAAAATCGATGTCATCCACCGACGAACACGCCTACCTCCCATACCGAAAAGATAATACGAGCATTATTATGTGAAGTACAGGAGTCAAACTTGGTATTTTTTATCAAAATTTAAATGCATATAAAATATGGGCTTCATCAGCTCGTGGACACGCCCATTTTCAACACAATTATTGTATTTTGAAAAAGTAGGTTTAGGGTATTTCATAGTCAGGCTAGACCGACTTTAGACTTTTGTACTTGTTTCAACTGAAACCCTACAAAAACTCCCTAAAAGTATGTCATGAACATTTCTTCGCGTGATGTCAACTTTTTACAGGAAATTATTAAAAACTTGCTGTGTTTTGCTTCATAAATGTAAGCATGAGACAATTTTTGTCTAAAGTGACTTATAGTGAAATTGTGCAAACAATATTTTTATAGAACATTCTGAGCCTCTAAAACTACTTTTTAGTACATTTCATGTAACAGTTTTTGAAAAGTTTCAAAAAAAGACCTATAAAAATAGAGCTAGAGGCTTAAAATATTTTACAAAAATATAGCTCATATCATTTTACTAAAACTCCGTGAACACAAAAACTCTCTCAAAGTCATATTTTTATAAGTTTTCTGCCCTTTATTTTAGTAAACTACTAATTTAAGTATTACATTTGAATCCATAACAAACATCTGGATTACATTTTTTTTGTGCTTTAAAGTTTTTTTTTAATTTACACAAATTATGTACCACATTTTAAATTGTTGTACTGTACTACTACTCTTCCTGATCTGCATTTGTTAAAATATAAAATTGAAAATGACTCATCGAGTTAAACAAGCAACATGTTCAACATGTTTTTGTTTAAACCGCACCTGTTGGCACATTTTTTGACTTTTGCATTAATTTTCCAAAATTATGCAAAATCATTAAATTATCTTAAAACAACAAAAACAAGTCTAACCAAATGCCTCTTAATCATCAAACTTTTGGAGTCCATTAGCATGATTCACTCTATATTTGTGGCCAAAAATTAAGTGCAAATAATTATACGTAAATAAATAGCAACGAAAAAAAACAATAAAAAATATCTAACAATACATTGTTCGGCAGAAAAAAAAACACACATCATGAAGGTATTAGCTTCATCGCAGGAAATCGTAACACACAATTTCACAAGATATGGAAATAAATACGCATGAGTCATACGGCTATCTTCAAGAAAATGCAATTGAGTGTATTGTATGAGACGCCACGAACTTGAAAATCTCAAAGTATGTCTGACGTATTTTAGAAGCTGACTAAAGATGTGAGTTCCGAAGACGATAAAAAAAAAAACCCAAACTCTGAAGCTAAAAATTAGCGAAAAGTGAGAGTTATACTCATTTCTACGACTTGATATTGGTCTTCTATAAATTTTTATTCCCAACTTGAAGTTTTCTGGAGTTGTTATAAAATTAGAATACCTGTAAAAGATATGCCGAAGCTTTTCCCTGGAAAATACATTACAAGTTTGTAACGTTTTTATATATTTTTCTAAAATAAGAAAAAGACTAACACTGAACATTTTTATATTGCATAAAACTTTTTCTGAAACTTTTTGTAGCAAACCATTGAATGAAATAAGGTTCTGAAGTCTCATAACATGAGTTTTTGTGGTGTCCTACATGTAGTACATCAGGCATATCTGATTTAAGTGAAATTTTTGAACACACAAATTTTGTGTTTTCATGCAAATTTCATCAAAAGTGAATTTTTTATAAATAAGCAGACACAATTTTGCAAAATACTAAAAAAAATTATGTGTGAATTACGTTTTTTTAACCGACTTCAAAAAGGAGGAGGTTCTCAAGTTGGTTGGTTTCTCTGTTTTTTTTTTTTTTTTTTTTTTTTTTTTTTTTTTTTTTTTTTTTTTTTTTTGTGAATGTATGTACATCGATTACTCCTAAAGTACTTGCCCGATTGCCGTAATTTTTTGTCAACATATAGAGATTAGCAACGCGGAGGTGCCCGTTTATGAAAGGGGGCGGTATTCGGAAAAGGGGCGTGTCTCTATAAGAAAAACACTGTATATCAGTAAATATTGACACTACGGTAATAAAATTCACAGTAAAATTACAAGGGCAAGCACAAGTATTAAAAATGACGATCACTTAAGTGGGCGTAATTCTAAAAAAGGGTGTGGCAATATTGTAAAAACTCTGTATCTCGAAGAAAATTGACACTAGAGTACTGAAATTAAGTACAGAGGTAGGTACAATTATTGGAAATTACTATAACAAAAGTGGGCGTAATTCGACTAAGGGGTGTGGCAATATAAGAGAATTACTGTGTCTTGAATAATATTGATACTAGGGTACAGAAATTTATTACAAAGGTAGGAAAAATTACTACAAATTTTTGTAAAAAAAAAAATGGGCGTTAATCGAGAAGGGGAGTGGCAATATTAAAAAAAACACTGTATCTCGATTACTATTAACACTACGATACTAAAATTTAGTACAAAGGTAGGTACAAATATAACAAATAACTGTCAGTAATGTGGGCGGTATTCGATAAAGGGGCGTGTCACTGTAAGAAAACACTGTATTTCAGTATATATTGACACTAGAGTACTAGAGTTAATAAAATTCACAGAAAAAATGCAAGGGTAGGTAAAAAATAACAGTCAATTAAGTGGGTGTTAGTCGACAAAGAGGTGTGGCAATATTAGAAAAACTCTGTATCTCGAATAATATTGACACTAGAGTACCTAAGTTAACTACAGGGGTAGGCACAGTTATAAAACAATTAATTTCAATACAGTGGACCTTGTTTGATAAAGGGGTGTGGCAATATATAAAATACACTGTATCGCGAATAATATTGACACTAGAGTACTGATATTTAGTATAGAGGTAGGCACACTTATAACAAGTTATTGTGAATAAAGTGGGCATCATTCGACAAAGGGGTGTGGCAATATTAGAAAACACTAAATCGAATACTGACACTACTAACTGAAGAAGTACATACGTAGGCACAATTATTACAAATTACTACCGAAGAATTGGGCGTTATTCGACTAAGGGGTGAGGCAGTGTGTAAAAAACTGTATCATATTGACTAAAGGGTGGAAAAATTCATTGTTAGAATGGGTAGAACTATTGAAAACACTATGACAAAGAATGTGATATTCTCGACAAAGAGGCGTGTCAATATTATAAACACACTATATTTCAGTCAATATTGACATTGGGGTAGTGATAAAAATACAAGAGTAGGTACTGATATACATACTGACAAAGACCAGAATAAGAAACGACAGAAAAGCATTTTCCATATTATGAGCATAAATAATTGGTGTTTAATTAATTTATACACTTTTTTAATATACATCATTTTCTCTAAAAAGAAAGAAATAAAAACTTTTTAACAAAAAAAAAACCTACTTCAAAATCACTAGAAAGTAAAAAATAATTTTAAATTACTTTTACTATTTATTTCTTGGTCAAATTTGTATTTTTATAATAAATATATTTATTTTTTTATGATAATAAGAGCTTCGAAGTCGGCGCTAATATAATCAGATTTGTTTGTGCAGCTGCAACACACATAAGGCATTTTAATTAAGATTTAAGAAAAATTAAGATTACAAATTAATACAGCGTCACCCAAGCAGGATATTTACAAATAAAAAAGTCTTAAATAGAGTAGGGATGGCGAAAAAATCATGATTTTACGTCAATGATTAGCGCTGACTAGAAGCTTTTATTATCATGAAAAAATAAATATATTTATTATAAAAATACAAATTTGACCAAGAAATAAATAGTAAAAGTAATTTAAAATTATTTTTTACTTTCTAGTGATTTTGAAGTAGGTTTTTTTTTTTGTTAAAAAGTTTTTTACTATTTAGCATGTAGCAAAATTTCAGAATTTACTTTGATGAGGAGCAAGACGAATATGATTCCGCATTTGTTTTGCAAAATTCTAGTTCAAAATTGTTTACAGTTAGTGAACTGCAAGACGATACAAAAGTCTACAGATGAGTTGGTGTAGCGACCGAGAGAATAGCTGTCTACAGTGCTGGTGTTCTCTTTAAATCAACTTAACTCAATATAAAATAAGTAAAGAAAGTCACCTCACTGCAGACAATGGCAAACCTCAGAGAGTAAATAATGCCATGTAAAGCTTCTTGAGAACATGAACTTCAGCCGTTCGGAGTCGGCATAAAACATGTAGGTCCAGTTCTCGGTCAATTGTGTGCAAACATTTAATAACACACACAACACAATTGATCATAAGAAGCTCGGTCAAAGTCCTTTCAAGGGCTGAAATGGCCAATTTGTTTTTTTTTTTTTTTTTTTTTTATTTTAAAGAAAGTCTAAAGTCGGTCTAGCCCGACTATGGAATACAATAAACCTCCTATAATATTTAAATATATATTCAAATACTAATACAAATAGACATAACATAACTACCTATCAAAATTCATGTATTCTTTATACCTACAGGATTAACTTATCTGGTTTATAAAAAAAATAACTCGGTGTTATACTGCAGCAAAAATATGTTATTTTAAAATTTATTTCATAAATATCTGTACATTAGTTTTTGAATTTACTTGTAACAAAAATATGGTACTGCAATTTTCCATAAAAGCATAGATTTAAGTCATGTAACGCACCTAATATCGCTTAAACTGTAATTATTTATTGTTTTTTAAGTGCTTTTCAAACCTTTTATCTCATTCTAATCGAAAAAACGTACAGCCTAAAAATATGCATATTTATTATAAAATTTTCCTAAAGAAAATAATCCGATGTTAAACTGCAAAACAAATATGTTATTTTAAAATTTATTTCATAAAAATCGACTCAGTACTTTTGGAGTTTACTTTTAACAAAAAAATTAGACTTAGTTTTACCCCTTTATAAAAGCAAAAAAAAAAACAAATTGAACATTTCAGGATTGGCCTTGAAAGGACTTTGACCGAGCTTCTTATGATCAATTGTGTTGTGTGTGTTATCAAATGTTTACACGTAATTGACCAAGAACTGGACCTAAATGTTTTATGCCGACTCCGAACGGCTAAAGTTCATGTTCTTAAGAAGCTTTACATGGCATTATTTACTCTCTGAGACTACTGAGACTACTGCTACTGTCTGCAGAGAAGTGGTGACCGGTCAGAAAAATTATTTTTTGAAAAATTTTTTCGCCGCGACTGGAGATCGAACTCGACCTCCGAGCATGCTAAGCCACACACTTAACCTGCATGCCACAGTCGCCGCCCTCTATAATAGCACCTCCCAAAAATTACTGGATAATAGCTGAAGGTCAATTTGAACCCAATAGGATGAAGATCCTATTTTGAAGTGGAGTCACTGTGATCCCGTGCTATTTTAGGGGGTTAATATATAAGTTTAGACTTTCGTCATGCTTTTCAAACCTTTTAACTTTGTTCAACCAAAAAATTGTGCAGCCTAAAAGTATGCACATAAAATTTATTTGATAAAAAGAGCATTGGATATGATGTGAAGAGATATTGAATAATTGAAGAGATAGTGATAGGTTCCAACTTGTCTTAGTTCGTATTTTTATACGAGTTTTATATAAAAGAGTTTGTTTTTTCAAAACATTTTATTTAAACGTTTGATTAAAAAACGAATCAAATTCCGTTTAAAATTTTTATATAGTTTTATTTCGTTCAATTTTTTCAAATTATTAGTTTTTCATTATTTTTAGCTAAATTGAACAATTTCTATTAAAGTACTTTATTAGAATTACTATTACTTATAGCCCACTTTTGATTCATTTAATTATGACAAGTGATAACGCTTAAATCAGCAAATCTGGCCAAAACTAATGACTGGAAAAATAAAGATAACACAACAACAATAGATTGTTATAAAAATAAAAATAACATGCAGCAACAAGTGATCGACATTTTTTTTTTATTTATTTTTTTGTTAAACGTCACAAAAATAACATTAAACCAAAAACAGATTAAATCACTTCAGCCAAATAGAGAAATAAACACAAAAACTGGTGTCAATGACTTCGATTATATTTTACTGAAATTTATGTATGTATATATATTTCATATAAATCGAAACTTGAGACGGTACAAAGTGCAAAAAAACCGGCAAAATTTCGAAAAAATATAATAAAGAGAAAACATATGTTAAGCAATATGTTTTATATGCTATGCAAGATTATTAATATTAATAAGAAAATGTTTGAAACTTATATGAACACAAAGATTAAACAAAGAATGAAAGAGGAAAGAATTACAAAAAACGACTTCGCGGTTGATTACAAAAATAGCAAAAAACAAAAAAAAAAAATAAAAGCACACAAAGAATAATTCAAAATGTAGGGGCGTTACACACTTAAAAAGTGTAACTTATACACGAAAAAGTAAATATCTTTAAATGATCTGATATTTTTTTATACAATTCAGAGTTTGGAGTCTCAAATTCAATTGTTTTATATTGCTAAGAGCAGATTTAAAAAAAAAGATTTATGCAGCCAGCCATAGACACATAAATAGCACAAAAATACAGGACAAGTTTTTCCACATAAATTATAATAAAATACATCGTTAAAAACAAAAATTTGTTTCATGGCATTTGAGTTCAAACATCAAAAAACTTTAAATCAGTTGAATAATTGAAAATATAAAATATAAAACAATAATATATAACAAAATCAGTTCAAAAACTTGAATGGCTCTGTATAAGAATTCGGCATATAAGCATGATTTTGTTTTAGTTTTAAGCTTTGAACCAAGGATTTCAGGTATCAAACCTATTCAGTCAAGTCAACCTAGGTTCGGAAAATGGGGAGATAGATAAGTAGAAGAGAAAGTGAAATCAAGAGAAACAAGTGTATAATGTTGTAAGTGTGGCGGAGAGCTATATTAACATGCGAATTTGAATCTGAGGCAAGTTTTATGTCTTTATCTCAGTCAATTTACCTCAGGCCAACTACAACTTCCAAAGTCGTATATATTAATGAATTTTTAATTTCAATTGATTAGAAATGAGGACAGAACTAGGAAAAGGTAAAAGTGTAGGACCATAGCTAGACCGGGCTTCGAACCCGCAACCTCTGAGTTGGCAGTCAAGCACGCTAACCACTCGACTACCAAGGCCCCATAAAGTAGGCCCCAAAAAGGAAAAACTTTAATAAATTTTCATATTTCGACAATGATTCATAAATATGCTGACGGGGAGGGAGTAACTGGTACTGGTCCCGGAATTGTCCAAAAAGGTCTGATATCTTGGTCCCATACTCGCCGCAAGCTTCTATACCATATGCTTTGGTAAAGAGTACAAATCCTTCTCAATTCAACTCCGTAACTCATATAAATTCTTAAAATTTCGATTTCTTATGTTCACCATCATATTATTTCATAAATTTTCTCTATTCAGGTCAATAATTTTGAATTCAGTTCAATATTTTGAGCCGACAAATCCAAAATATTTATTTTTTTAATGTGCAGCCAATCTTTGCTTTGTCTTTTGTAGATTATGTCCGATTTTATAGATTATTTCCTTGAAGGTTATGTCATTACACCATTATACCATATTCATCATACCATTTTAATCATTCATATTAATCATGACTAGTCATCACACCGCATCCATTATACCATATCAATCATAAAATATCTATAATACCATGTCAATCATACTATACCCATCATAAAATACTCATCGTATCATACCCATCATTATATATCCATCATAACATAGCCATAATTCCATTCTCCATTCCATTCTACATTCTCCATCATTCCATTAATTTTATGTTCATATTACCATTTCCATTTTAAAATATCTTTCATACATATCCATCATACCATAACCATACATA
Organism: Tetanocera ferruginea; assembly: GCA_958299015.1. Classification (NCBI taxonomy): domain Eukaryota; kingdom Metazoa; phylum Arthropoda; class Insecta; order Diptera; family Sciomyzidae; genus Tetanocera; species Tetanocera ferruginea. The sequence continues at coordinate 17,261,208 of OY282644.1, read as the reverse complement.
AAATACCATCTATAATATCATTCTCATCATATTATTACCATCAGATAAAACCCATCATACCATATTTTTCATAATATACCATTCGCGTCAAGCCATTCCCATCCTACCATATCCGTCATATCATTTTTATCATACAACACTCATTATACTATATCCATAATATTGATTCTGTCATACAAATTCTATCATACCATTTATATCATACCATATACATCATATTATAATACATCATATCACATCACATCACATCACATCACATAACATTACATAACTACATTTTAATGAACTATTATACAAATAAGTTATATCAATTCTTCATTTCATTTCTATCAAAACATATCCATCATACTATTTCCATCTTACAAAATCGATTATTAAATATCCATCTTGAATATGAAATCATCATACCCTATTCATAACCTATCCATAAAACCATCATAACATACACAAAATACCCTTAATTCCAAATCCATTACATCATTCATCTTATAATTACCATCATATATAGCCCATAGTAGAGTATGTTGACGCGTCTAGTACTCGACAGCCCGAGGTTCAATTACCGACAAGACCAACATTGAATTTTTTTTAATTAAAATATTTTTTGCCGTAGAATAACGTCTTACAGCGCGGTTTGTATTTGAGTCGTTTTAACATATTTTTTTCAAGGCCATGCAACTTTTTTGACGAATACTTTAGGGTATACCTACAGCCTTTAATACTCATCGTTCAAAGATAATATATATACCAAAATATCAGATATATCCTGCGCTGAATAAATATCTAATGTTGAATTTTGTCACAATTATATTAAGGTTACAAAATAGTAAAATAAAAGAAGAAAAAAGAAACAGTTTCGATAGTATCGTAAGTGTAGACGTAGAATTCCGTTTAAGTTGTAACCTCTTCTACTTTGTCTCTTTGGTCCGATTGTTTTGTTCATTTTGCACGTATTTTTATTGATCTTACAAAAATTAACAAATTAATTAATAACACTCAATTATGGACTACTTATCGAGGCTAAAAGAAAGAAAAATTAAAAAGTAAGTATGATTAAATGAGCAAGCAAAAAGAAACAAGCAAAATTTCAAATTTTTTCGATCATTTCGTTAAGTTTGATAGGTTGAGTTCATTGACTTAGTTGAAAAGAAGGCGAAGCAAATGCACTTTCCATTGGTGCCACTTTCGTCTCTGCTCGATATATATTTAGTTTGCGAGCTACAGTCAGTTTAACTACTAATTTCAAATTAAAATTAAAATCCCGATTTTTAAAAATTGTATGGTAACTATATTTCACGCTGAGCACATGCCTTTTCAATTAGTGCCACTCTCGTCCGATATTTAGTTTGCGAGCTACCCTTTCCTTCCGTTCGATGTATAGTTTGCGAACTACACTGTATAAAAATTAAACACATAAAAACAAAAATTAAAATTTTACGCCATCTATTGGATCAAAGCATAAACCGAAATATGATCCAACTCGTTTTTTTTCATAAGAGTTAATTCTAACCGGATCACAGACCCATTTCGTTAAATTTAAAAGTTCGAGTTCATTGACTGAGTTGAAAAGAGATTCATGACCTCTGGTTTCAAAATAGAGCACTTAATAAACTAGAACAGAAGTGCATAAATACACCCAATGCGAACCAATGCTTACAATGCTACCAATACGAACTAGAACTTCCAGTTTCACGTAAGCACGTGTTCACGTGTTTTTAAAAATATCAAGTAAAAACACAAAACTCAACTACACGTGTCTTTTATTCACGAACAACACGTGAAGTTCGTATTCACGTGAAAGTGCCAATGACCCACTTGTGACCATCCATTTTGGTCCAAAAGTTCCATGGAAACTATAAACGTGCCAATGACTCACCTGTGACCTCAGATAATCCCACTGCATCCGATTGGCCATAGAATCATCCAGTTTGGTCCAAATGTTTCATGGAACCCATTATAGTACCTACCAATGACCCGCCTGTGACCTCAGATAATCCCACTGCATCCGATTGGTCATAGAATCATCCATTTTGGTCAAAACGTTCCATGGAACCCATAAATGTGCCAATGACCCACCTGTGACCTCAGATAATCCCACTGCATCCGATTGGCCATAGAATCATCCATTTTGGTCCAACTGTTCCATGGAACCCATCAAAGTAACAATGACCCGCCTGTAACCTCAGATAATCCCACTACATCCGATTGGCCATAGAATCATCCATTTTGGTCCAAATGTTCCATGGAACCCATCAAAGTACCAATGACCCGCCTGTGACCTCAGATAATCCCACTGCATCCGATTGGTCATAGAATCATCCATTTTGATCCAAACGTTCCATGGAACCCATAAATGTGCCAATGACCCACCTGTGACCTCAGGTAATCCCACTGCATCCGATTGTCCATAGAATCATCCATTTTGGTCCAAATGATCCATGGAACCCATAAATGTGCCAATGACCCACCTGTGACCTCAGATAATCCCACTGCATCCGATTGGCCATAGAATCATCCATTTTGGTCCAACTGTTCCATGGAACCCATCAAAGTACCAATGACCCGCCTGTAACCTCAGATAATCCCACTGCATCCGATTGGCCATAGAATCATCCATTTTGGTCCAAATGTTCCATGGGACCCATAAATGTGCGAATGACCCACCAGTGACCTCAGATAATCCCACTGCATCCGATTGGCCATAGAATCATCCATTTTGGTCCAACTGTTCCATGGAACCCATCAAAGTACCAATGACCCGCCTGTAACCTCAGATAATCCCACTGCATCCGATTGGCCATAGAATCATCCATTTTGGTCCAAATGTTCCATGGGACCCATAAATGTGCGAATGACCCACCAGTGACCTCAGATAATCCCACTGCATCCGATTGGCCATAGAATCATCCATTTTGGTCCAAATGTTCCATGGAACCCATAAATGTGCCAATGACCCACCTGTGACCTCAGATAATCCCACTGCATCCGATTGGCCATAGAATCATCCATTTTGGTCCAAATGTTCCATGGAACCCATCAAAGTACCAATGACCCGCCTGTGACCTCAGATAATCCCACTGCATCCGATTGGCCATAGAATCATCCATTTTGGTCCAAATGTTCCATGGAACCCATAAATGTGCCAATGACCCGCCTGTGACCTCAGATAATCCCACTGCATCCGATTGGCCATAGAATCATCCATTTTGGTCCAAATGTTCCATGGAACCCATCAAAGTACCAATGACCCGCCTGTGACCTCAGATAATCCCACTGCATCCGATTGGCCATAGAATCATCCATTTTGGTCCAAATGTTCCATGGAACCCATCAAAGTACCAATGACCCGCCTGTGACCTCAGATAATCCCACTGCATCCGATTGGCCATAGAATCATCCATTTTGGTCCAAATGTTCCATGGAACCCATAAATGTGCCAATGACCCACCTGTGACCTCAGATAATCCCACTGCATCCGATTGGCCATAGAATCATCCATTTTGGTCCAAATGTTCCATGGAACCCATAAATGTACCAAAGACCCACCTGTGACCTCAGATAATCCCACTGCATCCGATTGGCCATAGAATCATCCATTTTGGTCCAAATGTTCCATGGAACCCATAAATGTGCCAATGACCCGCCTGTGACCTCAGATAATCCCACTGCATCCGATTGGCCATAGAATCATCCATTTTGGTCCAAATGTTCCATGGAACCCATAAATGTGCCAATGACCCACCTGTGACCTCAGATAATCCCACTGCATCCGATTGGCCATAGAATCATCCATTTTGGTCCAAATGTTCCATGGAACCCATAAATGTACCAATGACCCACCTGTGACCTCAGATAATCCCACTACATCCGATTGGCCATAGAATCATCCATTTTGGTCCAAATGTTCCATGGAACCCATAAATGTGCCAATGACCCACCTGTGACCTCAGATAATCCCACTGCATCCGATTGGCCATAGAATCATTCTGAAGCTGAATACGAACCAATCAGTTCGTGCAAAATTAAAACAATACAACCATAAACAACGAAACAAAAACAAAGAAAGCAGCAGGCACATAAACAGCTGATGATTGATTTTCTTATATAAAAACATGCATTTTTCTTCTTATATTTTACTATTTTCTGACTTTCATATTATAGTGACAAAATCCAAAATTAGATATTCATTCAGCGTAGGATATATCTGATATTTAAGTATATATATTATCTTTGAACGATTAGTATTAAAGGCTGTAGGTATACACTAAAGTATTCGCCAAAAACGTTGCATGACCTTCAAAAAATCTGTTAAAACGACCCCATACAAACCGCGCTGTAAGACGTAATTCTACGTCAAAATGCATTTGTTTATATAAAAAAATCAATCATCAGTTGCTTTTGCTGTGCCTGCTGCTTTCTTTGTTTTTGTTTCGTTGTTTCTGCTTGTATTGTTTTTGTTTTTTACGAACTTATCTGCAGGCTTCTTCATTGGGTTCTTGTATGTACTACTTCTTTACTGGGTTCTTGTATGTACTACTTAGTAATGAGTGCTCTGTTTTAACACCAGATGTCAATCACAATCTCTTTTCAACTCAGTCAATGAACTCTAACTGTCAAACTTAACGAAATGGGTATGTGATCCTGTGAATGGGTTAGATTTAACTCTTTTGAAAAAACTAGTTGGATCTTATTTCGTTTTATGTTTTTATCCAACAGATGGGGTTTAATTTTAATTTTTGTTTTTAATGCAAATTAATTTGGATCACACATCCCACTAGCACTAGCGAGTGCAGCTCGGAGATTATACATCAGACAGAGACGAAAGTGAAGCTTGCAAGCTAAAAATCGGACAGAAACGAAAGTGTGGCTCGCAAACTAAACATCGGACAGAGGCGAAAGCGCCACTAATGGAAAGGACATGAGCTCAGCGTGTGATATAGTCACCAAACGATTTTTTTAAAAATCGGGGTCTTAAGGTGGAACATAACATGCGCGGCAGAGAAACAATTTTTTTTAAAAATTCATAACTCAGTCCAAAACAAACATTTTTCCAAATTTTTTTTATTATTGTAGAGAATTGAACAAATTACAAGAAAAACTAAATTCAAAAAAATATATTTTTCACTCCAACATGGTTTTTAGAGCTCCAAACTGGCGGCAGAAAAAAAAACGGGGCCTCGTGGTTACAGCGCTGGGAATCCGATCAAAAATTGTCCGATCTGAAAAAAAACTGACTTTTTTAAATCTTAACAAAATTGGTTATTGTATGATAGAAGCTTTTTTTAAATTTTTTTTCAATTTTTGGTGATGTTCCAAATTTGAAAGTGTGTTTTTTCGAAAGAAATATTGACTTTAAAAATTCATAAAAAATCGAAAAAAAATTTAAAAAAAGCTTCTGTCATACGAGAACCAATTTTGTTAAGATTTAAAGAAATAATTTTTTTTCCAGATTGGACAATTTTTGATCGGTCTCCCAGCGCTGCAACCACGAGGCCCCGTTTTTTTCTCTGCCACCAGTTTGGAGCTCTATAAAACCATGTTGGAGTGAAAAATATATTTTTTGAATTTAGTTTTTCTTGTAATTTGTTCAATCCTCTACAATAATAAAACAAATTTGGAAAAATGTTTGTTTTTGACTGAGTTATGAATTTTTAAAAAAAGGTCTGTTTTCTCTGCCGCGAATGTTATGTCCCACCTTAAGAACCCGATTTTTAAAAAATCGTTTGGTGACTATATCTCACGTTGAGCTCATGTCCTTTCCATTAGTGGCACTTTCGTCTGTGTCTCGACAAATCAAATTTAAAAAAAATACAAAAAAAAAAATTTCGTAATAAACGCGTTCAAAGTTTGTGAACAAAGAGAAAAAAGGCGAAAATTAAAAATGCGCTCTCACTAATCCGGCTGTTAGTTTTGAACTGGAAGGAATTTTTCCATGAAATTTTTCTTATAAATATTTCTTAGAATAGAAGCTTAAGAATTTAAGTAAATAAATACAAAATTATAAAAAAAGTCGATTTTAAAAAAACCGCCAATGGCATGTCCCCCCTTAATTTTATTTTGAAATTAGTTCAAGCCAACTTATATTGAGGGTTATTTTTTACTAAAAAGTTTTTACAGGAAACAGAATTAAAATTTCAATTTTTAAATAAAAATTGTTGATACTTACACAGCAAGGATACGAACCCACCGCCTCCGCATGACAGTCTAGCACACTTCTACTGAGATATTGGTAACGATAAGATAAATATAGCAAAATACGTTGAAAAGCTTTAGCTTAGAAAAGACAGATATTTCCAAAATGGTTTCCGTGAATGAGAATAAAAGGGTCCTAAAAACCGAGGTAAAACGAGTTCTGGGTTCAAATACCGGCAGAACTAGGTTTTCAACTCGGTTTCTTCATTTTGTGTGTATTTTGTAGAAGGATTTGTAGAAAAGAGGCAGATAAGGGTGAGATGTGTTAAAAAGTATTGGAAAAACAATTTAGAAGAGCTGGTGATACATCGGACTCCTAGACTCCTAGACTCAAGAATCATCTAGAGTACGCACCGTGAAATTCTAGTGATGCATTTGACATGTTTAGGGACAGTAACAGAAATTCATCAGAAAATTAGCATTTTCTAACAGGCAACAGAGAAAATTGACAGATATTGAATGAGTATGCCTGGAAAAAATGTTGGAGGTGAGAAAATAATAGTACCTGGAGATACATTTAACTCCAAAAGCCGAAATGCCAGAGGAGTTTGTAATTATTTTCGACAGTTTTAGTTATTGTCTAGTTATTGTCTGCCTTCAAAAGCAAGTCATGGGATGGATGTGTTAAGTATAACTTCCATTATTAAATGGAATTTAACATTTCATGCTTTTATCACTCGATGACTGACTCTAGGACAGTCTGCAAAATTTTTATTTTGTATGATTGGGTCCCCTAAGGAGAATCCCATCCTAACTATAAAGAAAAGTAGTGTCTTTACTAGAAAGAAAATCAATCCATTGACAGAATAATGCTTAAAAATCGTACTCGAACATGAACAAAAACTAAATTCGGTTTCAAAAATTTTGGTTAAGTACGAACCAGTAGCATCTATGGGAAACTATTGATCTAAACTCTTAAGAATAACCATCAAAAACATTGACCAAATTAATGCATCTGATTGTTTCTGACGACACGAAGAACATTTCGTGCAAAATTTGGTACCGATTGTTTAACTGTAACTGAGCCTAGCAACTTCTTGAAATCAAAGGGCTATTCTACTTACTACCTGCTTCATCTTAAAATGATTTTCTTATGTCATCACATGCTGCTCATAAATCCAACAGGCGACAACATTTTTCTCCAACATCATTTCAACACCGCTAACGACGTTTTTAACTCATGTCATGTCTTTCAGTGATCTTATCAGTGATAAAATTAAATCAATTCCAACACTTCGTTGAGTTTATTATCTATGACTAATAGATAAACATAAAGCTAAGACAAAAATTAATATGAATGACAAGCTCATCGTGACAGCTTGAATTTATATGGACTAAAAGAAGAGTTAGAAATATATGCCATAATTCGAACACGGTTATTTCATCTAAACGTTGAAATACCAAACAGTGGAATCTTAAATGAAGAAATGTAACACCAAATAGCGAAATAAGTTATGTTAATTTCATGCAGCGAAAATTTGTATAAACTTAAAGATTGATATATCTAGATAAATAAACATATCTATCTATCTATTCATCTAAATAACTGTGTGATCATGAGGTGTCAAAACAACAAAATGTTAGTGAGTGATAAATAGGTTAAAACAATATGATATGCATATCTTTGAAGTTGGCTGATTTTGCCTAATGACGATTTTATTCAAAACTGTTCGAAATATACACGGCATTGCCCGGGTTTTGTATTGGATTTTAGGTCTAAATAATGTTGGAAATTTTATACGACGCATTGTTCAAACTCGACAATATATTTTTTGAAGATCATATCAGGCAATAAATTTTGAAATGAAATTCCAAAGCCACGCCCTGTTTTTGAATTTAATTTCAAAAATTTAATTTTTAGTATTTAAATTACAGAAAATTTGGGCTTCGTAATCAATAATTAGCTCTAAAGCTAGAAGTTACACGCATGCGCTACATACATTTTTTTATACCTGGGGCCCTACTCTGTAACGCGATTCGAAAGTTAAATTGTTCGAATTCGGATTTATGATACTCTGCAAATCGATTTTCGTATTCAATATTTTGACGTATCTTCTGTTTCTTTACACTTATTTTCGCATTTTTGACGTTTAAAAGTCAGTCATACTAACTTTAACTGAATATTTCATGGAACGATAAGTTAACTCACTGTCAGGAATGCAAAAGAGTAACACAGTGCGATTTAACTTTCGAATCGCATTTAATTTTCGAATCGCATTACTTTTCGAATCACGTTACAGAGTAAGGCCCCTGGCTTTGATATATAAGTTTTACAAATTTTCTGAAAACCTCTTCATGTTTCTTTAACTTCTTGTGACTTGGTTTTATTTACAGCGTTTTCTTCTTTTTTCTTTTCCACAAATCACAGATAAGCCACGCAATTCCAGGAATCAATGCTAAAAATAACAATTGATATACTATAAGTTTCTATAATTTTTATGACTTTGAAATATTATTTATAGCTTGTTTACGTATGTGGCAACTATTTTGAGATATTTATATAGAAAATAAAAAAAAAACCACTTGGGGCTGCTGATAACTGATTTGCGTGCAGAAATATGCGCAAAACGCAAAATAAAACAATAAAATATATGAAAGAACAAAGTATTAAGAAGAAATGCTGCATGACAGTCATTTTTCAAAGCTAAATCATATACATAACTAAAGGCGTCATCAATAATATCAATACTTTGAAGTGGTCATTAACTAGATTATCTATGGTTATCATCTAAGTACCTCAAAGTTATGTTAATGGTTTAATTTATAGATTATACTAAGATAGGTAACACAGCAAAGCATACGACGCTAACACACTAGCTCAACCACATTTTGATGTATTATTAAAATGCGCCAGCACAATTGCGCCATGGCTCAATTTGATATACTATAATTCCTGTTGCAACGTTAATCTACGCAGTGAGTTATCGAGTTTAATAGCACAAAAAGCCAACACTAACAAAAAATCATTCGATACCTGCACAATAAGCAATTACCAACAACAACAAAAAATATACAAAAACAACACAACGCTAGCGACAAAAGTTGATGTTTGTGTGTGCATTTTCCAACAACAAAAAGGGGACAAATTCAATAACACTCATGCCGGCAGCGCACAGTGTATCGTCTAGACAACTTACCTGGACAAACATGATTTTACCAATGAATAAAAAGTTATATGCAATTTTGTGAACAAATGACCCGAGAAAGTAAAACAAAAATAATTAGTTTAAAAAGACCAGTTACTTTTGAGCATGAAGCACAGAAATAGAAACTTCGTTATGATTGCTGATTGCATTTGATAATCGGCGGTAGCACGAGTTGCGATTATTTTTTATCAAAACGCTTATGAGTTTGTCCAGAAAATGGTCAACAAGAAATTTCAAAAATTTTTAAATAAAATGTCTCTGAAAGCAGCAACACCTGCAATTCGTAATAAACTAAAATCAATGTGTGAAGAAACTGAATAATTTAAGCGGAGTTGCATTTTTTTTCGTTATTAATAAATATTTTAAAAAATGCATGAGAATTTTTAATATGGAAGTGAAAATGTGTAACGTCCGACTTGTAACGTACGAACACATGCAATTCTTGTCTATAACATTAATATTACGATTTTTAAGATGTTGTTGAACGTTTTTTAAAACTTTTTTTAAAAAGGTATTTTTAAAGCTCAAAATATTATTTTTAAAGAATATGTTTTTTAAGAATTATAAATTAAAACTAAACTTATGTTATTTGAAATTATTTGCTCATTGCACTTTCAACGTGTGACCTACCATTTCACAGAATTATTCACAGTCTCAAAAGTATTTCCTATTTTTGTAACGTTCGAACGGCCGACAAAAATAAAAAATTTAAGTTAAGTTGCGGTCAAAATCATAATGTTTTAATTATCATTATTAGTACTCATGGAGGGCTATTTAAACAGATTTATCTTAATTGCATAGCTCTTTGCTCTTTCCTCTCTGCAAAATGTGTAAAATATATGAAGAAATGTGTCCGAATGTAACGACTGAATTTGATAGGATATACTAGGATGTAACCATATTTTATAAAAAAAGTGAAAATGGAAGTTCTGAGTGGTCAGAACTTTTTAATTTTGTTAAAATTTAAAAGTAAGTAAATTTTACATGATAAAAAACAGTACTTTTGATATTTGTTGTAGCGCAACACAATAATCACTTTTATTTTTTTTTTTTTTTTTTTTGTAAAATTTGTAAACACGCGAAATAAATAGACTTTAGGCTTCTGTTGGGCACAAAATCGAAAATCCAACTAAGTTAAATCAGACATATCTCTCTAAATTTATGTTTTTCATGTTGGTACAATTGGATTTCATAGCACCGATCTATTTGATTTAAGAAAAGACGATGGAAAATAAAAAAAAAAATTTTTTCTGATGTGTCCAATATAATGGACAAATCCATTTAAAGGGTTAAGCAGGGAGTTATAGAACATCTTTTTCGTTTAAAAAAAAATACAATCCATCTGATATTTCAGATAAACAATTGTAATCAATTAAAATAAAATCAGCAGAAAATTCAAAAAATTTACAAAATTGTGATATGATTGAGGAAAGTTAAGGTATCGGTTTTTGAGCAAAAATACTAACATCCTCAATATTGATATGCAAATTCACTTTTGAAGCATATATTTGATGAATATGATATAACAAAGTCACACTCACAAGGAAAGGTCCCCAAGTGACAGTCTCCGATTTGAATGATTTTCGGATATGTGATAGAAGACAAAAAACATTAGGTCGACGTATTTTTTTAAACGTGCTCAATCGATGGTATATCGTAAAAATGTCCATGTTTGGTACTTTGAATGATTACAGCTATTGTTTACTGGTGCTAAGAGACTTGCAAGAAAAAAACACACATTTTGTATGGAGTTGTTTTAAAACGTAAACTTTTCCGATAAAATAGTTAAACATGAGAAAAGGCCATACAAAAATAAAATTTGTGATACCCATATTGGCTACTTTTAATGCAATGAAATTTTTTCTTTACGGAAAATAAATTCATTGTAATAAAACAAAAATTTTATTATAAAAAGTGACAAATTTAAAAAAAAAACAAGAAAAAAGGTAAGTTTACAAATTTCATTAAATCGAACATAAATTAATACGCAATAATTGTGTCAACATACTTCTTTTATATAGACTAAACATTACTTAAAATTACAACAAAAAAATTACAACAACAAAATTTTCTTATGTAAAATTGATGCCATCGTGTGTGATTTTATAAGAGCTTTCGTTTGGTAGGTACCAAATTTGTAAATATTTCCATGTAAAACAGCAAAATTATTGCCAAAAACAAAATTTTCGCTGAATTTTGAACGCGAGTTTGAAACTTTAAACCAACAAAATACGTCGACCTCAGATTTTTGTCTTTTATCATATATTCGAATATCATTCAAATCGGAGACTGTCACCTGGGGACCTTTCCTTGTCAGTTCAAAATAATTTTTTAATATTTGTTTATTTCCTTTCTATAAATACTTTTTCTTCAGATTTCTTCATAAGTGAGTTTTTTTTTCGAATTCAAAAATGAAAAAATTTGAAAATAAAATATTTTTCTTGAAATATCCTTTCCAAATTATATATTAATAGCCTTTTAACTTCGGTACTTTCAGAGTTCTAGCAGCTGCAGATGAAACAACTTATTTTTTACATTAATTAAACCGTATCAGCAAAGGGGGTTCATATGCAACCTTGGTCATTCTACACAATTTTTTTCTTGTTTTGACTTAAGGAATACAAATAACCAAAAAAATAATTTTGCGCAACTAGCTTATTCTAGACGAAACACTGTGCAGCGTCAAGTTAAAATTGTTAACATGCATCGATCAGCAGCGCGAATACAACAATAATGCAATAAGAAGTAAGGGTGAAGCTGCACATTAAATTAATTAAATAACAAAGTTGTTGCTAGGAGTGGAAAAAGTAAGACGCTGGCAATCGCTGGTCTGTATCATCATCAGGTAGTTAAACTAAAAGTAGAATTCTTACAACCAACTTGTCTTTCGAACATAACCTACCGCTTTATGGTGGTGAAATTTATGACAACACTTTCACGGTGTAACTACTAGATAAGTCAAATATCAAATACCAGCTAGTCTGTTTTTCTAGTCTAACCCTTATCTGACTCCATTCAGATTGAACAGATTGAAAAATAGTTTTGAGCTCCTTTGGTGTACCATATTGAGAGGTCAAATGTATCACATGGTCTTAATTTTTCTGATAGTAGGATCCTTACACCCAAATACCTTCCGAAATGTCCACTTACCAGATAATAGTGCTAAAATGCTAAATCATTCATTTAATCATTCTTTCTAACTCATTTTTTTAAACTTTTATTTACTTTTATGGCTAAAATTTGCTACTTTAAAAAAATATCAACAAAATTTTTGTTCAAAAATTTCTTAAATTATTCTAAATTTATTATAAATTAGCTATTTTAGACCTTAAATTTAATTAATCATTACTAAAATACTATTTTTTGTCTAATTTTTTAACACGAATTTTTTTGATAATTCAAATATTACATCATTTTACCTGAAATAAATTTAAAAAAAAAAATTTTGTTCAAAACACTTCCATGTTTTATTTTAATTTCTTCTAGTTTTATGGTTTTCTAATTTCGAAAAAAATTTGGTTAAATTTTCTCCGACCCACAATTTTCTGGCTACGTGCCATGGCACATACCCATCTACCATCGCCTATCCATAAAAATAAAAGTTTTTAATAAAATACTGTCATGGTCCCTTGTTGGCCCTTAAATAGGTCAAATGTTTCACCAGCTACTATTTAGTTTTCAACTATAATATTTTCTGTGAACACATCTGCCGCTATCTGTCACCCTTCCGTAGGTCTCCCTATAAAACTCACAAAAAATAAAGAACAATTTCAAATAAAAACAAGTAAAGAGAGTCTAAAGTCGGTCTAGGCCGACTATGAAATACCCTAAACCCACTTTTCAAAAAAAAAAAAAAAAAATTTATTGTAAATGGGCGTGTCCGTGGGCGGATGTAGTCCATTTTTCCAAACCATCTTTGTCTTGTCATAAAAAACATACGTGCCAAATTTTAGCTCTGTAGGTTAAACACATGCTTATATATTGCGTTTTCAATTTTTGGTTTGTATGGGAGGTAGGCGTGGCCGTGATCGGATGACGTCCATTTTCCGAAGACATATTTGTGTTAGTATGAAACACATACATATCAAATTTTATTGTTGTAGGGTAATTATGAGCTGAGCTATGCAGTTTTCAATTTTCGCGTTGTATGGGAAGTAGGCGTGTCCGTGAGCGGACGATGTCCATTTTTCAAAACCATCTTTTTTTTGTTATAAAAAACATACGTGCCAAATTTTAGCTCTGTAGGTTAAACAGAGGCTTATTTATTGCATTTTCAATTTTTGGGTTGTATGGGAGGTGGGCGTGTCCGTGAGCGGATGACGTCCATTTTTCAAAGACATCTTTGTGTTGGTATAAAACACACACATACCAAATTTTGTTGTTGTAGACTTATTATCAGCTGAGTTATGCAGTTTTAAATTTTTGCGTTGTATGGGAGGTAGGCGTGTCCGTGGGCGGATTCCAAAAATATTCGATAGTGCAGATCCTTGGGTACATGTGACCATGTGTACCAAGTTTCATCCAATTATCTCAACTCCTTCTTCTTATCCTGTGTATACGGACAACACACAGACGGACGGACGGACGGACGGACGGACGGACGGACGGACGGACGGACATAGATAGCTCGACTCACGTGGTGACGCTGATCAAGAATATATATACTTTTCTATACCGGACTCGCTTCGTTCTATGCGTTACAAACGTTTGCACAAAGTTAATATACCCTGACCTTTCAGGTTTAGGGTATAATTATAGTACCCTTGGGTAGATGTCGAGAGGATTACAATGCATTACCAGAATGTTTTATGCTTTCACCTCCAAGATTTTTTCTGAACATAACCACCCCTAGCTCAAATTCTTCTAAGAATCCCTCTAGAAAATGCAAATTTTTTTAAAATTACTGTAATTTGGTATCAATTTGTTCATAAGAAGCTTATTCAAAGCCCTTTAATTAGGGGCTGTAAGGTTCAATTTTTATATTTATTTTTTTAATTTTACCAGGATGTCCAAATAAATGTCTGGACAGACCCATTAGCTTTCTTTTCATATAGTTTCTTTTCTTTTGCTAGCAATGTGCTGGAGACCTGCGACAGAAAACACCCACAACAGGAATAATTTCAAATAATAATTCATAGCTTCCTCTGAGTGGTCTCTCTACTACATGGTTCAAATGTATCAGACCCATATATTTTTTCATACCCAAAATTGCTCTCCGCTATAGCCACCTTCTTTCAACCATCCTTCCGGATTTGCTTTACAAAATAATTTCTTTTTAAATTCCTGGTATTTGTCCCGGTATTCCTGTATTAACTAGCCGGTTTTACACCTAAATGGGTCAAATTTAGCACCAGATTCTTTAAATTTATCTTTCCCTACAATATTTTTTAACAATAACATTTCTGCCTCTCTTCTAGTTTCGACCTACAAAAGCCAGTAAAATTAATAAAAATTTCCAAAAATGATTCGTTTTTGTCGAAAAAAATTGTTATGCTCTTTATTAAGATTTAAGCACTTCTTACCCTAAAACAACCACTCCGCACATAATCACTCTCCTTATCTGCCATCCTTTGGGGAGTCCCCGTTCAGAATGTACTTGTTTTTAATCGCTGTATCTATCTGTGGTGATGACTCTTATCTTACTGCTTCCCTTCTAAAGATTGAACTACAAAAAACACGAATTACGAAAATTTTCGGAAAATTTATTCATTTTAATTAAACACCTGCCCGGCGTTTTCCTTAGATGGGTCAAATGTATTTTCAGGTTCTATTATTTTTGTACACCCAACATTCTTTCCTAACATATGTGCCTTATCTATATCATCAGATCCTTTTATTTTTTTATACCCAACATTTCTTCAGAACATACTCACCTCCATTCAGCTACCCTTCTGGAAGTCCCTCTAAAAAATTGGTCAACTGTTCCAGGCTGACCACTAGGCGGTTCAAATGTATCACCACCAGCTTCTATTATTTTTTCTAACCCAAAATTTTTTCTGAACGCATTCTCCCAATAGCTGCCTCTATTTTCGGGGTTTCCCCACAAAAGAATGAAACACATGCATACTTACATCACTTTACATTTCAATATAATTTACAAAAATTAAAAAAAAATTTTTAGCTGACATTGTAACAGTGCAAAAATACACTCCTTGATTTTTTGCTGAACTTAGCTGTATTGCTTTCTATTTCTTTAAACATGATGTTTATTTCGCTATAAATCAACAAATATGTAAATAAAGTTAACGTTGCCAATTTTGAAAAATTAAATGAACTCTGAAACAACTAAAACATCTCAAGATTTACAAAAAAAAAAAATAAATCGTAAAACTCCACCCTGATTTTAAAACACAACTATAGCAAATTTAAATTTTGCATAACCTAAAAAAAAAATAAAACAAAAATTAATTGAGTGAAAATAACATTAAATCAAATTTTAAAAATCACTGCATTAAAAGACGACGGGTGGGCGCAGCGCCACTAGCGAAAATTAACACACTTAAAAAAACAAACACACATACATATGAACAATTCAAGTTTTTTAAACAATCAAAATACAATTTAGTTAATTAACTTCGACAGGAAATTTTAATGAGTTATCAAAAATAAAGCAAAAGCAAAAAATTAATTAATTATTTTTTTTCAAATTTTTTTTTTTGACTTAAGACCAGAGGCCAAATAGTTTCTATAATTTTAAAGCTTTCTTTGTTTTATTGTTCTTCTTAATTCACACACACACACTTAACCTTGTTAAAAGGTCAAGAAAACAAAACACAAAAACAAAAATGTTGTTACCATTATTATTATTATATGTGGCTTAAAGTACATTTCAACTTGAATTTATGATGATTACAACAAAGCTATTAAAAGGGCTTAAAAAAGCTTTGCTGTAAGTAAGTTTTAATTTTTACAGCAGAGAGCATTAAACTCTGCTACGAAAAAGACACAAAAAAAAAAAATTAAAACAAAATAGTCATCTATATTTAAGACACTTCATAACAACAAAAAGTGTTAACATAAACTTTACTACCTGCTGCTGAAATCTTTGTGCGAGTTGCTGAACTTTATGCGCGTTCTTTTAAACATTAACCTGGCTGCTGCTATTAATTCACACATATTTTCTCTTTTGTTTCTGTTGCTGTTGTTGTTGAAAAAGCAACACTAGCCCAACAGCAGCAACACTGCTTTTTTTTTGGCCAAAGAAAAGCAAAAAGTTATGGAAACCATAAAAAGTTATTTCCAACTCGTTCTTCGTAGTAAGCAGCAACTTTAATTTTTCATGATTAAAATTTTTTTGTTTTTTTTTCGCAAATTTTGAACTTTTATACAAAAAATTTGTTGAGTTTTGTAACCTTTTCTGTTTTCTGTTTTAATGTTGCATGCCCGAAATTGTAAAGCTTTTATAGAGCGGTTCTATTTCTATAAATTATAAGCTTATCTTTTGTTTGTTTTAATTAAAATAGAGGGCTTAAAAATAGTTAAGAAGGAAATAACAATAGATCAAAATGCCTAAAATTAAGCAGATTAAAAAAAAAAACAAAAAAGAAACAAATTGTTAAAAAAAAAACAAATATTTAGAAACCGATTGATATATTGTGCGTAAAAATTTATGCTAATTTAGGTGTTGTTTTTTTTTTTAATTCGGTTATCTTCAAAGCGTTAGAATATGTGTTCTCAGTTCTGTAACACAATAAATAAATCACTTCATAAGCTTAATAATCAAAATAAAATTAATTCAAAGAATTATGACTAAACCTTTAAGCCGCTCATAAATGTATTGTTCTCAGATTTAAAGAGACAACAAAAATATACATAAGAACATAGAAAAATTATAGGAACTGACGTAAATTTAAAAGCGATAATTTTTTTTAATGAAATTACAACTTTTGAAGATTCTTTCAAAATCTTGTTAAAATTCTTCATACTGACAACTTTGTAAATTCTTAAAAATGTCCAAATTGAATATAAATGATTCTAGTTAATGAGAAAATAATAAAAAAAACACCTGTAAATACACAAAAAAAATTAAAAAATACAATTCAACTTTTAGAGTAATATTAATCTTTCAAAACATGTGACAAAAGTTACAAAACAAAAGATTCAGCAGATAAAAGATACAAGATAAATCATTAAAGATACAAAATATAAGATTAAGCAGATAAAAGATAGAAAATACATCATAAAAGATACCAGATACATCAAAAAAGATACAAAATACAAGATACAAGATCCAACAGATGAAAGATACAAGATAAATCATAAAAGATACAAAACACTAGATGCATGAAACAAGATACAAGAAACAAAACACTAGATGCAAGAAACAAGATACATCATAAAAGATACAAAACACTAGATGCAAGAAACAAGATACAAGATACAAGATACAAAACACTAGACAAAAAAAACAAAAAAGAAAAAAAAGACAAAAAAGACAAAAAAGACAAAAAAAGCACAAAAGGCAAAAAAAGCATAGAAAACAAAAATAAGATAAAAAAAACTACAAAAAATAAAAAAAAAAAAATTAATGACGAAGACCAAGATCAAGACTAAGACCAAGACCAAGACCAAAACCAAGACCAAGACCAAGACCAAGACCAAGACCAAGACCAACACCAAGACCACGACTAAGACCAAGACCAAGACCAAGACCAAGACCAAGACCAAGACCAAGGATCAAGATCAAGATCAAAATCATAACCGAGATCAAGATAAAGATCTAAATCCAAATCAAAATCCAAAGCCAGATCCAGATCCAGATCCAGATCTATTTTCAGACAAAGAAAGATATCAAGATCAAGATCAAAATCAAGATCAAGATCAAGATCACGATCAAGATCAAGATCAAGATCAAGATCAAGATCAAGATCAAGATCAGGATCAAGATCAAGATCAAGATCAAGATCAAGATCAAGATCAAGATCAAGATCAAGATCAAGATCAAGATCAAGATCAAGATCAAGATCAAGATCAAGATCAAGATCAAGATCAAGATCAAGATCAAGATCAAGATCAAGATCAAGATCAAGATCAAGATCAAGATCAAGATCAAGATCAATATCAAGATCAAGATCAAGATCAAGATCAAGATCAAAATCAAGATCAAGATCAAGATCAAGATCAAGATCAAGACCAAAACTCAAGATCAAGATCAAGATCAAGATCCAGATCCAGATCCAAATCCAGATCCAGACCCAGGTCCAGGTCCAGGTCCAGGTCTAGGTCCAGGTCCAGGTCCAGATCAAGATCAATATCTAGATCAAAGTCAAGATCCAGATCAATATCAATGCCAAGATCAACATCAACATCAAGATCAAACTCAAGATCAAGATTATAGGAGACCAAGACAAAGACTAAGATCACGATCTAGGATGAAGATCAAGATCAAGATCAAGATCAAGATCAAGATCAAGATCAAGATCAAGATCAAGATCAAAATCAAGATCAAGAGTAAGATCAAGATCAAAATCCAAACCGAGATCAAGATAAAGATCCAGATCCAATTCCAGATCCAGTTCTAGATCCAGATCCAGATCCAGATCCAGATCTGGATTCAGATCAAGATCAAAATCAAAATCAGAATTAAGATCAATATAAAATCTTAACCAAAATCTAACTCACGATCAAGATTATAACAGAATAAGACCAAGACTAAGATCGCGGTCAAGGATCACGATCAAGGATCAAGGTCAAGATCAAGATGAGGATCAAGATGAAAATCAAAACCAAGATGAAGAGAAAGATCCAGATCCAAATCCAGATCCGGATCCAGATCAAGATTCAGATCCAAATCCAGATCCAGATCCAGATCAAGATTCAGATCCAATTCCAGATCCAGATCTAGATTCAGATCAAGATCAAAATCAAGATCAAGATCAAGATCAAGATCAAGATCAAAATCAAAACCGAGATCAAGGTTCAAAATCAAGATACAGATCCAGAGCCAAATCCAGATCCATAGCAAGATCAAAATCAAAATCAAGACCCAGGTCAAGATTAAGATCAAGATCAAGATCATGATTAAAATCAGAATTAAGATCAATATAAAATCAAAAACAAACTCAGGATCGAGATCAGAATCTTAAAATTGATCTTGATTGATCTTGATCCTTGATCGTGATCTTAGTCTTGGTCTTGATATATGACCAAGACTAAGATCGCGATCAAGGATTAAGATCAATATTAAGATCAATATCATGATTAAGATCAAGATCAAGACTTAGTCTTAGATTATGATGAATATTAAGATTTAGATTAAGATTTAGATAAAGATTTAGATTAAAATTTAGACAAAGATTTAGATTAAGATTTAGATTAAGATTTAGATTGAGATTTAGATTAAGATTAAGTTGAAGATAGAGTAGAGATATAGTTAAAAATTTTTAAAATTTATTTGACAAGCTCTTCTTCTAATCAATCTTCTGAAATGTTCTTTCCATGTTCTGAAAAGTAAAGCGATGGCCTCCCGCTGTTTTTATATTTTATTTCTGCTCAAACCTATCGAACGGCTTTCAGCAGCTGCCACGCCTTTCATTTATATTATTTCAACATCAAATATAAAAGTAAAACGCTAATTAGCATCAAATTGTAGCAACTGCTAAATTATATTTGTTTGTTCCTTTTTGTTTTTGCACTAATTTTAAGAAGAACAACAAAGCAGGAAAATCCAAAAATACAAGAACAAAGCGCACCGAAAAATCACTTCTTTTCACACAAAATTGTGATTAACATTAATTAGTTTAGAAATAAAATTTATATCTATAGCTGAGTCGTCTGCTAAATGTCTGCGACGCTGACGGCATGTGAAGCCGTACAGCTACATGCTATACAGCATGAAAAGCAAAGAAAAAAAAGTATTAAAATACGAGAAGCCAAAAATAAGCAAGCGGAAGACGCAGAGGTGGTGCTAGTGATGGTGGCTGAGCAATATGGCCAACATTTAAATTCAAATTAGTTGTTAATTGCTAGCGTTTCCTCAGGCGTTGTTGTCTCGCTTTTGTTTTTGCTAACTTGCTGATTTGAGCATATTTTTGAATTATATATTTTTGATTTAAAAAAAAAAAATATTAAACTAAAGCTGCGGTTTTAGTGAAGTTCTTTTGAAGGTGCAATGAAAAATGATGATTTGGCATTTAATAAAATTACCACGAATCAAAACTTTGTCTTATTAGCTGCCAAAATTCATTAATCAAATTCAAAATATTCAAAAATAATTTTGCATTGAAAAAAAAAAATAAGCAATGCATTTGTATTTAGAACTAATATTGAGTCTTCACCTTTGATGTTGTTCATGGCAAAGTGATTGCTTTTCAAGAAATTTCATGAACTGAAATCCAGAACAACCTTGACTGTACTGTGTGGTAAGTGGCTAGACGTACCCTTAGCCTAACTGAGTTTAAGAAGGATTTCAAGCGTTTTGCTTAACTTTTTATTTCTCTTTATTTTATTGGTTTGTTGAATTTTTTGAGAAAATTAAAATTTTATAGCATTCATGTCTGTAGACTAACCGTTGATGGGAAACTCAAGCTTGAGTGCAGGCAGTTGAAACTTTTTATCTAATTAAAATTGAGAAAATTTTTCATAAGAATTCCAAAGAATAACGACAGACAAATCAGTCTTAAAAATAAAAAATGCTTTAAAACGTATTTCATGAAATGAAAAATATTATTTTTAAACTACTTTTCATAACTATCGGCATATATATAAGTTTTGTGCTATAAAATAATTCCAAAATGTTTTATCATTTCATTTGAACATTTTTGTTGTATTCATTTTTTGTCCAGCTAATTGATTTGTCAGACATTTTTTTTTTGTTTTCTAAAAGTAACAAAATTTTGTCAATTTTTATTAAAGCGCAATTATTTCATTAACAACAAAACGCTGTTCATTTAGAATATTAGCAGTTTTTTTTTCTATTTTAATGCACATTCATTATGACAACGTAAATGCTGAGCTTAGCAATTAATTACAACAATAACATACAATTACCAGACAACGACACTTAATTAAAAAATAATAAAATTAACAAGACGTCAAAAGATATAATTGTGATGATGATGATGATGATGACGATGATAAAATTTCCAAAAATAAACTCAATGCAATAACTCGAAATCGAACAAGTTCAAAGATACACAAAACTACAAACACACTTATACAAACTAAACTTTAGAAATCGTATTAAGAATTTTAAGTAAAAAAAACGAACTAAAATAATTGGCTCAAAGCAATAAACTGGAGCTACTCAGTGTCGGCTGGCAAGCAAGCGGTATAGCGTGCTACCATTCGAAACAACAACGACAACAAAAACAATATTGAACAAAACGTTTCAAGTTAAGAAAAGCGAGACTTTGGCTTTGACCAGTCATCATAATGATGACTAATTAAAATAAGATCACGCTTATAGAAAACACAACGCTACAACTAAAACAGCGCACAAAATTATCATTTTTAATTCTTTTAATTTTTTAATTTGTAATTTTTAATTTGTAATTTGTAATTTTTAATTTTTAATTTTTAATTTTTAATTTTTAATTTTTAATTTTTAATTTTTAATTTTTAATTTTTAATTTTTAATTTTTAATTTTTAATTTTTAATTTTTAATTTTTAATTTTTAATTTTTAATTTTTAATTTTTAATTTTTAATTTTTAATTTTTAATTTTTAATTTTTAATTTTTAATTTTTAATTTTTAATTTTTAATTTTTAATTTTTAATTTTTAATTTTTAATTTTTAATTTTTAATTTTTAATTTTTAATTTTTAATTTTTAATTTTTAATTTTTAATTTTTAATTTTTAATTTTTAATTTTTAATTTTTAATTTTAAATTTTTAATTTTTAATTTTTAATTTTTAATTTTTAATTTTTAATTTTTAATTTTTAATTTTTAATTTTTAATTTTTAATTTTTAATTTTTAATTTTTAATTTTTAATTTTTAATTTTTAATTTTTAATTTTTAATTTTTAATTTTTAATTTTTAATTTTTAATTTTTAATTTTTAATTTTTAATTTTTAATTTTTAATTTTTAATTTTTAATTTTTAATTTTTAATTTTTAATTTTTAATTTTTAATTTTTAATTTTTAATTTTTAATTTTTAATTTTTAATTTTTAATTTTTAATTTTTAATTTTTAATTTTTAATTTTTAATTTTTAATTTTTAATTTTTAATTTTTAATTTTTAATTTTTAATTTTTAATTTTTAATTTTTAATTTTTAATTTTTAATTTTTAATTTTTAATTTTTAATTTTTAATTTTTAATTTTTAATTTTTAATTTTTAATTTTTAATTTTTAATTTTTAATTTTTAATTTTTAATTTTTAATTTTTAATTTTTAATTTTTAATTTTTAATTTTTAATTTTTAATTTTTAATTTTTAATTTTTAATTTTTAATTTTTAATTTTTAATTTTTAATTTTTAATTTTTAATTTTTAATTTTTAATTTTTAATTTTTAATTTTTAATTTTTAATTTTTAATTTTTGATTTTTAATTTTTAATTTTTAATTTTTAATTTTTAATTTTTAATTTTTAATTTTTAATTTTTAATTTTTAATTTTTAATTTTTAATTTTTAATTTTTAATTTTTAATTTTTAATTTTTAATTTTTAATTTTTAATTTTTAATTTTTAATTTTTAATTTTTAATTTTTAATTTTTAATTTTTAATTTTTAATTTTTAATTTTTAATTTTTAATTTTTAATTTTTAATTTTTAATTTTTAATTTTTAATTTTTAATTTTTAATTTTTAATTTTTAATTTTTAATTTTTAATTTTTAATTTTTAATTTTTAATTTTTAATTTTTAATTTTTAATTTTTAATTTTTAATTTTTAATTTTTAATTTTTAATTTTTAATTTTTAATTTTTAATTATTAATTTTTAATTTTTAATTTTTAATTTTTAATTTTTAATTTTTAATTTTTAATTTTTAATTTTTAATTTTTAATTTTTAATTTTTAATTTTTAATTTTTAATTTTTAATTTTTAATTTTTAATTTTTAATTTTTAATTTTTAATTTTTAATTTTTAATTTTTAATTTTTAATTTTTAATTTTTAATTTTTAATTTTTAATTTTTAATTTTTAATTTTTAATTTTTAATTTTTAATTTTAAATTTTTAATTTTTAATTTTTAATTTTTGATTTTTAATTTTTAATTTTTAATTTTTAATTTTTAATTTTTAATTTTTAATTTTTAATTTTTAATTTTTAATTTTTTAATTTTTAATTTTTAATTTTTAATTTTTAATTTTTAATTTTTAATTTTAAATTTTAAATTTTTAATTTTTAATTTTTAATTTTTAATTTTTAAATTTTAATTTTTAATTTTTAATTTTTAACTTTTAATTTTTAATTTTTAATTTTTAATTTTTAATTTTTACCGAAAATAACTGTTATTTTACAATTTTTAAATGAAAAAGACACAATGAAAAAATTGTCGAAGGTCTTTTTCAAATATACCATTATGATACAAATGGCCTTAGCTTCACAAATATTAAGTGCCTTTTAAATTTTCGACTGATTCTATAAAAGTTATTTTTTACTGTTATTTTTTGCCTGTTATTTTTTCGGACAAAAATAACGGTTACTTTTGACTTTTATTTATCGGTCAAAAATAACAGTTATTTTGTGACTTTTATTTTTTCGGTCAAAAATATCAGTCACTTTGTATTTTTATAAAGGCCTCTTGACCAATTAAAAAACTATTGATACCATATGTAAATTGTGCGCGTCAACGAGACGAAAATAATGGTATCAATAGTTTTTTAGTCGGTAAAACAGCCTTTTGAAAAAACACAAATTGCCTGATATGTTCGACCGAAAAATAAAAGGCAGAATATAACTGTTATTTTTGACCGATAAAATAAAAGTCAAAAGTAACTATTATAATAACCCGAAAAAATATAAGGCACACAATAACTATAATTTCTGTCGGAAAAAATAAAAGTTAAAAAATAACAGTTATTATGTGACTTTTTCGATAAAAACCATAACCGGTACGGTCCCTGATTTTTAATTTTTAATTTTTAATTTTTAATTTTTAATTTTTAATAATTAATTATAATTAATAAAAAATATATAATTTATAAATATAATATTTATAATTAATATATAAATTATATATATATATAATTATTAAAAAATTATAAATTATAACGCTCCCATCGTTTCAAAACTTTTTCATCCTTCAGGAAGTGTTCATTTTATTTCTTCTGCATTAATTTTTTAACTTGTTTTTCGGTATTTCTTTCTGGAATTATTTTCGTAAATTCCTGTTTTTTTTCTTCTCTAAGATTTTTACCGCTTTTGTCTTCTATGTGTCTGAATAATTAGGTTCATTGTTATGGCGACAGCATTTGACGTTACGGCCTGAATGTTCTCGAACTAAGGAGATTCCACAGGACGTGTACCTATGCTCCTCAACAAGAGGAAATCAGAAAGATAAAAGATAGTTCTTGAAACTCGAACACCAAACTACATCCTTAAAATATTCCTGAAATTGATTTATCTATGGTTTTTTATTAAAGTGGTCCGTTTATTAGATAAGACACATTAGTTTTTAGGCAGAGGCGTGTGAAATTTCGAAATGCACTACGAAAAGGCACGAAGAGGAAGGGAGGGGTCAACATATGCTGAAAATCGTTCACTCAATTTATGGACGACCAGTAACCAAAAGTTGAATTTTTTTTTTTGTTTGCAAAAATGTCGTATTGAATAAAATCGGTTCACAGATTCCGGTTGCGGTACTTATAGATTCTCAAAAGATTCAAATTATATTTATACGACTACAACTTGAGATACACTGCATTTTTGTCGTAAATTTGGTATAGGCAGTGGTCCTACGGAAATTCCTTCTATTTTTGTCTCTCATCCCGATAATTAAATGTTCGATATAATTAAATGTTTATAAACTTGTTTTTCCTCATTGATGTACTATAATAGAATATTCTTAATGTACAACTCTTTTAAAAAAATTAATATTAAAGCAGTTCGTTATATCCAGTTTTTCTATTTTTAATTTTTAATATTATATTTTGAAATAGTTTAACCCTTTTATCTGTTGGTGGTGATATTTTTATACCCTTTTATACCCTTTTATACCTTTTTATACCCTTTTTTATACCCTTTTTTAAAATTTTTAGTTTTGTCCTATCTTCCTTCATTTTCGAAATATCCCATTTTTTATATTATTTTTTTAATGTGAAGAAATTATATTTTCTTATGATTTTGGCTTTTTTGGATGCGTTCTGTAATTGCCATCCTTCTTTCACGCTTCGTTTTCAAAATATGACATTTTCATTGTCAATCTCTTCCATGTTTCATAACATATATCTTCTCTTAGTTTCACGAGGGCTTAATTTCTACTGGGTATGTATAATTGTGAAATAGTTGAGAGAAAAGTTGAGCGCATGTAGGCAGAAAACTAGAGTTACTCGATAATTCCTCGAGTTACTCATAATTTCGAGTTATTTAAAAAACCAAATTGCTCGAATCGAAAATTAAGTTTAGTTGCTCTACTCGACTTGAAGAAACTCGCATTGGCCTATTTTACAAAAATGTTTTTGGGAGAATATAATTCATGCAGGGGAAAATCGTTCAATTTCTTTTTAGTTTACTGGAAATTTGTAAGTCCAATTATAATTATTAGAATTTTCATAATTAGACAATAATAAATTAAATATTTTTATAAAAATAGAATATAAATTAAATAGAAAATATATTAAAGGAATAAATAGTAAATTTAAAAACCATTTTCCTTTGAGTCATTTTCAAAATTCATTTTAGAAGATATAAAGAACTACCTTTTAGGAAAAATAGCCCATTTAAAAAAACTTTTATAAGAAAAAGTGTAAAAATCGATGTTGAAAAAAACAAAGAATAACATTAAGTTTAGAAATTTTGAAATAACATTAAGTTTAGAAAATTTGTTTCGTAAAATAATAAGTTTATAATAATTTACAAGATTTTTTGAACTTAAAAAAGGCTATGACGTTGTTCTTACGTTCCTTTTATATTTAACGCCACTGCTTTTTCGGTTAAATTTCCATTTTAACTGATGAATACGACTTCGCGATTTATTCCAGTAATTTTTGGTATCTATTCTTTAGATAATGAAACCCGTTAAGGTTGAGTTTAAGCTGAGTTTAATGGATGTTTATTGAAATTTTGTTTTTGGTATACTTTAATTTTTATTTATATGCTAATTTGAGTTTATATTGAAATAATAATTTTGTTAAAAGACCGAATGCGGGCCTGGGTTTTGATTTTATTTTAATAAATTGTATTTTAAATGCTTGAACAGTACAGGCAGTAAAATAATTAAAAACTGACATGTTTATAGTTTAAATGCTTTTCATAAAAATGATAAACTTTAATAAAGACGTTCAAAGTCGATCAAACACTCACTCACTGAACACTGAGAGAAAAAATGTTTAAGAATATTAATTGCATATTAAATAAATTTGTTCTAATGTTAGTACCGGAATTTTATTTCAAATTTTTTCCGAAAAATATATGCATAATTTTTCAGAAAATTATGAATGTGAGAAGAAGATTGGGCATGTGAGGAAAAACAAATTCATGCATTGATTTCAATCCAATATCAGTGAAATTTAAAGCTTTCGTTCGACATATTGGATTTGTCATTTTGAAATTTGACAAATCTGTGCTTCTATTCTCAGTGCGAAACCTTTTCAAATATAAAATTGAAAAATAAACTTAAAAAAATTAACCAGATTTAAAAATTAAACGAAAATCCAAAGATTCTTAATACGAAAAGCTTATATTCATGATCAGTCCGTAAGACTAGAGCTTGTGTTGTGTGATCGTGTCATTACATTAAAAAAAAAACTTAAAATTATTATCTACTACTTTTTTACTAGTGTACGCAATGTAAACTGAATTAATAACCTCTAAATAAACTATATTTAATGTATTTTAAATGTTTTAATACATGTATTTTAAATATTTTCCGTCTGAATACTTAAGTTAAACGTTTATTTCAAAATTTATTTTTGTTTTTGCCTATAAGTATTTTAACCAAAAAGTATGCCCAACACTTTTTCATGACAGTCTCAACTGAACAGTTACAATAGACGAAATGTTAGCAAAAATTTGCAAAATACTAAAAATATTTCAATATTTGCTCTTGCTACAACAATCAGGTTTATCAAGTGCCAAAGTAAGTGAACAAATTTGTACCTAACTTAAATTGATAATATTTTTTAGGCCGCACGTTATCTTCTTACGTGGACAAGCCTAACTTGCTCTCATAATACAGACTTTATACAAAATTTTTCTTGTAAAATACATCAACCAGAATTGCAACATTTTGATATGATTGTTGTATATGCGCGCAAAATAGAAAATAAATATACTTGCCGTTTAACAATGGATGTGCCACGCCTTAATGGCAGCAACATGAGAGTCATGGATTTTGATATGGACATTTGCGAGTTTTTAAGTG
Organism: Tetanocera ferruginea; assembly: GCA_958299015.1. Lineage (NCBI taxonomy): Eukaryota > Metazoa > Arthropoda > Insecta > Diptera > Sciomyzidae > Tetanocera > Tetanocera ferruginea. The sequence continues at coordinate 17,233,402 of OY282644.1, read as the reverse complement.
ACAAACGTGTCAATAATTTTGTTTCAGTTATACGCGATGGCTTTTTAAGACACGGAAATTTTACAACATGTCCGCTGGAAAAGGTACAATACAATTTTTTTTATGTTAGATAAAAACGTTAATTTTAATTTAAAGGACATTACATACGGAGTCTTCAACTTTACCATTGATATTACTAAACTACCCTACGCTCCAGAAACCAATTTGACAATGAATATTATTTATCGAATGGCACCTAATATTGAAGTAGCCAGAATGGATTTAATAGCTAGCTTAGATCAACGCAGAAAACGTAAAATAGGACCATACTGAGCAAAACTCATACAGTGTTGAGTAAAAAATATATAAGAAAGATACATACATTTTTCACTCTCAAGAACAAAAACAAAAAAAAAAAAATTGGTGTAAAAAGGAGTCTTAATGTGAATAAGTTACATATCGCACTAAAGTTATAAAATTTTCATATTATTTATTCCACAATTATACATACATAAATACAAGCATATTTATATGCTAATGGAAGTTTAGAATCTGTTGAACGTGTTTAAAAAAAGAACACTTGAAATAAATTTAAATAACAATCTCAAAAAAAAAAGTTAAACTTAACTTAAAATATTAACTTGGTTTATAATTAAACAAAAAATATAAACGTATACTTTTTATAAATAAATTAATAACAATAATAAAATATTTCCGTTATTCCAAAAAAAGAAAAAAAAAATCTATAAATATTGAATTTACAACAAACCTAATGGCCGAGGATATATTATGTTGGAAAACATATTTATATTCAACAAGTTTATTTTTTTAAGAAACATTTTTATATATAACTATATACTATATGTAACTATATACTATATATAGCTATATTATATATAGTTTGCGAAGGAAAAATACTTTGCTTGAAAAATTATATTATGTTCACTAGCAAATATGCTAAATTGTTGCAGTAAGCATATTTTGTTTACTGTGCTTATTTTTTAAGCAACCAAGCTAATAGTAAACTAAGTATACAAATATAGTTTGGCGGTAGTCGGTAGCTCGGTTGTCAAGTGGAAAGCTTGACTGCCAAATCAAACGTCCCGAGTTCGAACCTCGGCCAGACCATGCCTCTACGGTTTCACATTTATTGAATTTTTTCAATTCTTATACGCTAAAATAAAAAATGCAACGACTTTTAAAGATGTAGTTGATGATAGAAAATTATGTGGATTATAATTGCTGGAATAACTTCAATTGACTGAAGTAAAGGCATAACCGTTTTTGCAGTGCAAAATTTGCAAACAGATAAACTATCGCAAGTTGGTAAAAGCTTATGTCCACACACAGAACACTCTACACTTATTTCACTAAATTTGTCTATCTTTTCAACTAATCTATCACCTCATTTTTGAACCACGGCAGACCTAACCGAATAGGTTACACACATGAAATTCTTGGTGCAAGCTTAAAAACAAAAAACAAATACGAAATGTTTTATTATTTATATATTATTTTTAGTTTTTATTTTTGTTTATATTTAAAATAGTAAATTTAATATATTAAATATTAATTTTTAAAGGAAAAAATAAAATTTAAAATTTATTAAAATTTAAAATTAAAAATTTAAAAATAAAAATTTAAAATTTAAAATTTAAAATTTAAAATTTAAAATTTAAAATTTAAAATTTAAAATTTAAAATTTAAAATTTAAAATTTAAAATTTAAAATTTAAAATTTAAAATTTAAAATTTAAAATTTAAAATTTAAAATTTAAAATTTAAAATTTAAAATTTAAAATTTAAAATTTAAAATTTAAAATTTAAAATTTAAAATTAAAAAAATTCTACTTAAATTTAATATTTAATATATTAAATTTACTAATTTAAAAAGTAAAACAAAGAAATAAAAACATAAAACAATATATAAAAAACAAAAAATTTCGTTTTTGTTTTTTTTTAAGTTTGCACCAAGAATTTCATGTGTGTAACATATTTTAAAATTAAAATTTAATATTGTATTTTGTATTTGTATTTTGTATTTTGTATTTTGTATTTTGTATTTTGTATTTTGTATTTTGTATTTTGTATTTTGTATTTTGTATTTTGTATTTTGTATTTTGTATTTTGTATTTTGTATTTTGTATTTTGTATTTTGTATTTTGTATTTTGTATTTTGTATTTTGTATTTTGTATTTTGTATTTTGTATTTTGTATTTTGTATTTTGTATTTTGTATTTTGTATTTTGTATTTTGTATTTTGTATTTTGTATTTTGTATTTTGTATTTTGTATTTTGTATTTTGTATTTTGTATTTTGTATTTTGTATTTTTATATTCCATTTTTTTTGTGTTTTTTAGATGTGTTTCTTATTCTTTGTATTTTGTATATTTAGTGTTTTATTTGTGTTTAAAATTTTGTATTTTGTTATTATTTATTAGTTATTAGTTATAAATTATTAGACATTTGTTATTAATATGTATATATAAATATCAAATATATTTTCTACCAATTATGTCATACTGTGTAGCTATTATGTTCTGTTAACAGTTAATAGTCAACAACAGTGGCGACAGGGAGTATTAAATATAAACACACACACATTTTATATAATATAGCTTATGTAAACCGGCCGGTGTTTGGCTCTAAAATAGTCACAATAGATATATATTATTTAGACAAATATTTTTGCTTACTTAAGCTCGAAGAGGTACCAGCGTGTACCTCTTTCCTACATGCCTGAGCTGGCAAATAATCTAGAAAATTTTGTCTAGGTAATGGTTTATCTTTATGACCACAACTATACTACATTATCGACTAATGATTATTAAACTTTAAGTGGCGAACACCGACATTCATAAAAATATAAAAAAAAAAATCATGTAGCTCTATCGATGCGTATCTGATAGATACGCATAAGGTAAAAAGCTATAAAATTGTTTCTCACGTTAAACATTACTTTTTTTAACACTTTGCAACATTATATGGCAAGCTTGAAAAATTTATAATGAATCCATCAAAATTGTTATAATTAATTGCCAAATTGTTTAAAATATTTCATCGTGGGCTTGGTGCTTACTGCTTGTCCTCAATTTACTTAGGAAGAAGGCAACATTTTGAGAAGGCCTTTGTTATATTCTCCATTACATCTTCCATGCTTAGACGTTCGGAGAAAACATTCGGAAAAGCCAACCTACCATGGATGACAGAACATAGTTTTTAACCTAGTTTTAAGCTTAGTTAAGCTTAGTTATCCTAGTTTTAAGTTTTTTTTTTTTTTTAAGTTCCTACATGGTTTTGTATTGATGCATTTAAAGCTGATATTGTAAACTTTTCATCGAAATCTGTTCCACCCGTTACTATGAAAATGCCCCCCATGTGCAAAATTGAGTTGAAAACTAAAAAAATAGTCAAATTTCATTAAGTTTAAACAAAATTTTTGGGTGGCCTGTGTAGTCGAGTGGTAAGCGTGTATGACCCGGAAGTAACTTGTTGGATTGGACTGGCTAGACCATGTGGCGTGTAGAATCTTTCACCACACATAGAAGTTCTAAATTTCTTTCCTTTCTCCACTTCTTATCTATCTCACTATTTTCGAACCAAAGCAGACTTGACTAAAAGGTTTGAGAACTGAAATCCCTTGTGCAAAATTTAAAAAAAAATTGTTCATAAGAAAAATAGTTCGGACTCATTATTTTAAACGCCGTTGATCAGCTGTTGATGTTTACGTTCGATCTGAAGCGAAAGCGTCACTTTTATCAATAAATTCGTAGCGTTGAAACAAAACAAAAAATGCTGTCGTCTTAATGAAATCGACGGAAAATTGCGTTGTTTGGCCTTGAAAATTTTAATGAAGTTGAACATAATTTTTTTTTTTTGTATATTTTTCTTATTGTCTGCGTTGTTTACATGCGCCATTTTAATCAATTTCTGTTGTTTATTATTTTTTAGTGTATTAATTGTGGGTTGTTTTGTTTTCTTTTTTTTTTGTGGGTTTTGTTTTTTGTTTTCAATTTTAATTGTATTTTTATTTTGTTTAATTTTCATTTATTTTGAGGGTGGATTTTTTTTTAATGTTATTTTATTTTTAATTAATATAAAATGTAGGTCAAATACACGCAAGCTTAAATAAGTTTTTGTATATTTTTTTTTGTTTATATCTTTATTTTTTTGGGTGTTTGTTATTGTTTTTCTGTTGTTAATTTTTTGTGTTATTTTTTTATTTTTTTTTAATTTTTTTTTTTTTGGTGTTATTGTTATTTTTACTGTCTGTGATAACAATTGACTGGTTATCAGTTTGAACATGATGTATTGTATTTATTTATCTTATTGTTAACATGTTTGTATCAGTTTTTATTTTTTGTTATGGTTCTGTTTTGACATACAACTGCGCACAACAACAAAAAATAAACAAAAAAATATGCAGTGTTAGTTTTTTTTTATAAAATCATATAAAAACTGGTAAACATTAATTACGAAATTTTTTTTTTATTTAATTAAAATTGTATCTATAAAATAACTGATATCAAAGTTACAGCTTTAAATATAAATGTATAATAAAATAATTTTATAAATGTGGTTTTTTAATCTGAACCAGGCCCGTAGCCAGAAAATTGTAGCTCGGAAGGCAACAAAATTTTTTTCGAAATTAAAAAACCATAAAACTAGAAGAAATAATTATTAATTATTAAAAGACTCAGAAAAAAGTGTCTCGAAATATGATAAAAAAGGCATCATATTTAGAGAAAAATGGCATGGACTTTGCTCCATTCTCTAATTGCGATACAAAAAATTCTCTAAAAATGATAAAAAGCTTCCAAAAAATAGAAAAATATATCGTTTTTAGAAAAAATACTTTTAATTTTTGAGAAAATATTTGTTTTTATTGAAGAAAATACTTCTCATAGAGAATTTTTTATCAAAATATAAGAAAAGTTTTTCATTTTCAATAAAATTTCTCTATAAATGAGAAATTTTTTGTGCGAGAAAAATACTTATCATTATTAGAGACATTGAAATATTTCCATTTCCTAGAAGTAAAGAAATATTTCTTCGAAAATGTGAAAATTTTTTCTAATTGAAGAAAATTTTATTTGAAAAAGAGAAAATTGCTATTATCAAAAATAGAGAAATTTTTTACCGGAGCAAGGTATGTGTTTTTTTTCTCAGTGTAAAATACTATTTTTTTAATTAATTTTTTAAAATACATTTTTTTTGTTATTTCAAAAACTACCTCATTTTATACTTTAAAATATATTTAGTTCAAAACTAGAGATGGGCGCGTGAGTGGTTTTACTCACGATCACCCACGCTCACGATGTGATTTCTTCTAATCACGTACGATCACGCTTAAAAAGAAGTTTTTAACACGTTAACGATGGCATATTTTGCTCACGAGATATCACGAATACGTGTTATAGAAAGAAGAATACATATAAGTTTTTTGATAAAATTTCTCAGCTTATTATTTGTATATAAAATTACCAAAATTGCTTCAAGTTGTTGCTGACGTTTCGCAAAATAAGTAAAGAGATGGAAGTTAGTTGTTGTCGTTTCCTTAGAAGTGGTTATTGTTGCATTTTGTATGCAATTGGTTGCAAAAGCGTAAGAAAACATGATAACGACATTTGGCACAGGTTTGAAAAATGTTGGTACACAAGTCGTGACACGAATAAATTTAAATCACGCAAGAGAAAAATTTAATCACGCACGTTTACGAATTTTTCGTGATTTTTTTATTGTTCACGATCACGACTTGATTCGTCGTGACACATCGTGTCACGTCAAAATTCGTGACACGCGCCCATTTCTCTTCAAAACACCCCATTTTTTATTTTAATTTCTTCTAGTTTTATTTTTTTCTAATTTCGAAAAAAACTTGGTTGCCCTTTGACCCACAATTTTCTGGCTACGGGCCTGACCTTCAGGTCACACAGTTATTTAATAATTTCTACCATCATAATTTAACTATTTGTTCCATCATGCAAATTTTTTTGTTATCTATGATGGTGACCTTTTTTTATTTAATATATAAAATTAAATTAATATTGCTTTAAAACCAAATGATCATCAATGAACTGCTTTTTGGGCATATTATTGCATATTTAATGCTTGCCAGTCATTTAAAAATCTGTACCTTTTAACCTCTAATGACTAGCACATCTCTACAATTTCCGGCAAATTGTCTGTCACATCCGGTGCCAACAGCTTGACATAATTTGAATTTTGGTGTTAGGTGCTCTTCACACCTAGCAAAATTCCTCGCACTACTTCAACTTGTGAAGCCAGCAACTAAAAAAGGCAAAAAAAAAAAACTAAATATAAACATAAATAAAATAATAAAAAATTATATTTAATTAATAAACTTTTGACAGCACTCCATGGAGAGATGATAGCAACAGCATGTTGCCACTTGGTAACGAGCATATCTTCTTCACACACACACACATACACACACACTCAAACTGTCGCCAAGACTGTCACAGTTGCGGTTGTCTAAATTGCTGCTGCTTGAAAGTTGGCATCAAGATGGGGCATGACACCAAGTTGGGCGGTGAAGAACCATGTTGTTGTCTTGCTTGCCTTCAACATGTGCTTTCAACACTTGGCCTAGTCGTCGAGTCGAGAGCGAGGACATGCTTGAACTCGTTTATATTTCTTTGTCATTCAACTCACTCATTCGCTTACTCACTCCTCACTCTCTTACTCACTCCCGTCACTTATTCATTAAAACACACTCTATGACTTCATCATTCATTCATTAATTCATTCATTCACTCTAAGAATGCATTAATTTATGTGCTCAGCAGTTGCAACGGAGAAGAGCGTCACGGTTACGACATTAAAGAGGTTTAAATAAATTATGACCAACATTAACGGTAACTTATGAACGTAGCAATGTCTGTATGTGCACAAGTGTGCCACCTGGCAATAACCCAGTGAACCGCAAGTTGAGATGATGTTCGAGCGAAAAATGAGAGTTATGCTCTCATTCAGTTGATCAGACACAAGAAAATATTTAAAACAAGGCTAACGCATGGGGACCATGGCCTGATCAGGATTCGAACCCGGGGCCATTGGAATGGCAGTGAAGCATTCCTAACACTCGACTACCGAGGCCGCGAAGTTTTATTTCTTAATATTATCAATGAGTTTGTTTGTCTCGATTCTAGATAACTCCTTGTTTTTATTCCAATGTTAATTTCTTCCACTTGCACCACAACCCATGGAATTATATTCTATTATGCATTTTTTTTTCTTTTTATGCATTTAAACAATTTTTCTTGCTTGATATCCCAAAACCTATCCTGGGTTTTCTGGATGGTGTCACAAATGCCGCACCAAAGTAGAGAAATCTGAGTTCAAAAATTGCTGGGCATTTACAAAGGATGTGCTCTGGAGTCTCAAACAGAGTCTGCAGATATCCGATGTCGATAGAAATATTATTTTTAAAATGGTATCTGAGAGCTGTTCTGAAAAAAAAATCGATATTTCGTCATTTTCGAAAAGATTCACTGAACTACTGATTAGAACTACTGAGCAGTGGCGCACATTGGTTGAGCTTCATAGAACGAGTGGCTAAAAATAGAAGAAGTTGTCGAAGGACAATGAAACTTAGCACATAGGCAGTTTTTGTTTGAGTCAAGAACAAAATTGAAAAATTAAAATGATCCGCCCACCTCCCATACAAAGTGAAAAATAAATTTTGACCTACGGCATTGTGTTTTGACACATTTTGATATTTTTAAACAATCAGAATCATTTGTGTAAAATTTGAAAAATATCCGCCCACTTTTACGCCTACCTCCCATACAACTTGTATTGAAAAAGTGGCATAACTCCCTTGACTTGCATCAACTCAATTTTCACAAAAAGTAAATATTATAATTGTAGAATAGGCTCCTGAAAATATATACCTGATCCGCCCACTTTTACGCCCACTTCCAATAGATATAACAAAGAGAAAAACATTAATAAGTAATTTAAGCATAGTCTTTTAGTACGTTTTTAACATCATTATCGTACTCTTTTTTTTTTGGAAAAGAGCAGGTAGGAGCAGCTGAATTTGTTTTTAACTTTTAACTGATACTTCAAGCTATAGCGCTCCACAGCGCTAAAAAGATGCAGTTAGCGGAAGTTGATGAACATTGAAATTTTGATGTTGTTTATATATTGTTCTACAAAATTTGTTATATGGCTTTTTTCCAACTTTTTTTAATGCAAATCTCATCTTTGACAATTGTTATTCACGAAAATATGCAACAAAGTCAAATGATAAGTTTACTTTCATTGTACCAAAAGATTGAATACACAGTAAATTTTGAATGTCATTTTAAACAAGCGAACATTTATGAACGATTTATTACGAGCATGTCTGTCCAAGCATATAATAAATATATCAGCCTAATATAACGGAATCATAATATTCAGTTATCTGACAACAAAATACTAAAAAATTATCCAAATCGGCGAACATCAAAAAAATTAATTTCGGCCTCTCTTCAACCAATATGTGGCGTAGCTAGGTTTGGTGGCACCCGAGGCGGTAACTAAATTGTGCACCCTTTCAGAAGGATATTCTAAACCTTAAAAAATACCACAAAATTAATATAATTTTTTTAAATGACAGTGCACTGTTATAATTTATTGGTTAAGGTGCAAATGACAATATATATATATATTTTAATTCTTTATTTAATCTATAAATTTCGGTTACTATTGTAACAAAATTAAAAAAAATCTCATCGATATTAATTTATTTGATATCATTTGAAAGATAATTTTGTATCTGACACAAAACTTAAAAAATGTCGCTTAATTTCAAATTTGAAATATATGTTAATATTTTTGAGAGCAGGATTTTCCGCAATCAAGTAATTTTTCAAAAAATATTTTTTTTACGCAAAAGTTTGGCTTACAATAGAATAAAATTTTTCAATATTTCTGTTTTTCAATTTTACAATAACTGTCGATGAATCTTACTACATATTTTTCAATCTCTACAAAAATTACGTATTTTAGAAGAGATTTTAAAAAAGGCGAAATTATGCTATCCAAGATATTTGCTAAAAGAAGTGAAAATATAAAATTTTCAGAAACTTAAAAAATTTTCTTAGAATTTTTTCAATATTTTTGTCAACCGGGCTTATAAGTTATGCGAGAAAAATCAGTAAACCACAGAATATCAGTTTTAAATATTTGGAGAATTCACATTATGAAGTAATAAAAACTTAAGCTAGTTTTACATAAAAAATTGTGAAAAATGTTGCATAATTGAGGAAAAAAAGGATCTGTTAGCAAACGTTGACAAATTTTCCCTGAGTGACCATGAATAACTATCAATTCAAATATTTTTTCGAAATCAATTCAAGTTAAGTGAACATTAAAATGAAATATTATTATAAAAGAAATTTTTCTAAGAATTTACAAATGTCAACGTAAAGGCAGGCTATCTTGTCAAAACAGGGTCATCTTGGTCTCTGATTGGCCCTGAACCATTATGTAGCCTGTTAAAAGGCCTTTTTTTGCGGAAAAGTTAAGGAACTGGGAAAGCAAAAAGTGTCAGTGCCACTGGAAAACAAGACCAGAGACTTACAAGACTGAGGCAAGCAAAGAAATTTATTACTCAGTAGCAAGGGGGGGTCAGTCCGCTCCGGCTGCGCGCCCAAATGGTGTGCAAAATTTCTCAAAATAACTTTTTAACACATAATTTTTGATTTTTGTAATAATAAGAACACACTTTAATGACTGCGTTTGATGTTGAATGGAGACATCAGTTATTTTGTAAGTAATACATTTCTCCAGAACTTTTTAGAAAAACGTGCTCATGTCATAAATGTCAAGAATAAAAATATACTCTATGATTTTGTGATTACTAATTTCTTACTAATTTCTGAGACGAACTACTAATTTCATGAAACAAACCTTTTTTACAGCTCTTGGTTTTTGGAACCATAATTATATCACCTAAAGCTGATAAAATATATATCCACATTAACGGTGCGACCCTTAGGGAGTCCAATATATCATTAGCTCCTCTAAATTGTTTTCTTTTATATTTTCGTTATACATCGAAGCCATATCTGCCTTCATGATACGAATCTTTTCACAAAATACACTCGAAATGAAGAAAATAAGTTGAAAATAGTTCTTAGCTCCTTGACCCATTGAGGGATCAAATGTATGCCCAGGTTTTCATTTTGCTAGAAGTAGTTTCCTTACAACCAACATGTCTTCCGAGCAAACCTATCTTCCATCTAATATTGTTCAAATGTTTCAATGTAAGCCTGATTTAGGTATGAACCCATAATTTTGCTACATTTGCCTGTTGGGTATAACTACCTCGTAGCACTTCGAGAAATTAAGCTTGGATAACACCCTTTCAGGACTTTTTAGAAAACGGTCTTTTGTTTAATTTCTTCCGTAAGAGTAACTGGCGAAAATTTTGGTCTGATGATGACAGCAAATGACTGTGCTGAAGAGATATGGTACACTGGGATGCTGCTGCTGCTTTTTACTTTTCACGTAATGCATTAAAAATTCTCAAATTTGACAAAATGTTGCTGGCATAAAACGAGAAATGTCGAAGTAGCTGTGAGAGTATATATCTGCCTCGCTCTTTTGCCCATACCATATTCTATCTTATTCCTCTTCTTATGCTCAAACTAATGATGCTTAAATGTAATGCTTTAATTGCAGACTATTTGTGTTACTTACATGTTTATTTATTTAGTTATGTAGTCTGCTTTTAGGTACATCAACCAGTGTTAATTGCTGTCAAATGTTTTATGTTGAAGTTTGGTAGCGAGCATTATTGTAAGAGAGCTCAGTTAAGTATATTGTCGGATTTTTTAAAGTTGTCGCTACATTACTTAACCCTTATGTTGCTTTAGTTACTAACAAATGTTGTCAACCAGAAATCATCATGTTCAAAATCACTTGAACTTAAGCTTCATTTTATTTTTAAATTAATTTTTTTATTTTCTAAACCAATATTGTGATGCCTAAAATAATCATTTTGGCACTTCATATGTATTTTTTTTTGTTTGCGCACACTTTTTAAACACTTTTAAACCAATAAATTTAAGGATTTTTCCGAAATCTCAATCTTTATTTTATTAAGTTTACCTTTTGTGCAGCTATCAACTTTTTATGGCTTAAAATAAGCCATTAAATTTTTCTCTCTTCAATTATTCAGCTGTCATCTTTATGACAGCTTATTTAACTGTCTCGCCCATTGTTATGATCTATGAAAAATCACATAAATGTAAAATGATTTTGGCACTTTGCAAAAATTAACAATATTTTGAAAATGGTATTTTATTATTCTTGCCTAGAAAAGCGGTTTATTTTATTTCGTTTCAATCTCATTTGATTAAAAATAAGGAAAGAAGTATGAAAAGGTTAAGGCGTAAGACCATGCACTAGCCAGGACTTGAACCCGGGAACTCTGAATTGGCAGTCAGGCAAGTTAACCACTCACTACCCAGACCGGCCATTTCTTCTATCTTGTGCATTCTGAAGAACCACACAGGTCAATTATAGGGCAGCTCGTAAAAATATATATGCTTTTGTCATTCTCCTTGGTTAAAGTGAAGTGGTTGAAATAAAAAAACCATTAGGGAACATCTATTTATTTAAGAACCTAGTTCTTCTTAAAAAAACTTATACCAACAAAACTCTACAAATTGCATTTGTTCTTAGAAAAGCTACTTTTTGAAAAAATAACTAATAAATTTTGTATTTCTTCTCCTTTTCAGGTATGTAAGGATATTCATATAGAGCGTTTTTAAGCATAACGAATTGTAAGTAATTTTTATAGACAAGCAATAACTCTCTCGTTACATTTTTTTTAGAATATTTAACAGTGTTACTGTGCACAATAATATATGAATCTAAGAAAATTCTAAACTAAATAAAAAAACACAAAATTCAAAATACAAAATACAAAATACAAAATACAAAATACAAAATACAAAATACAAAATACAAAATACAAAATACAAAATACAAAATACAAAATACAAAATACAAAATACAAAATACAAAATACAAAATACAAAATACAAAATACAAAATACAAAATACAAAATACAAAATACAAAATACAAAATACAAAATACAAAATACAAAATACAAAATACAAAATACAAAATACAAAATACAAAATACAAAATACAAAATACAAAATACAAAATACAAAATACAAAATACAAAATACAAAATACAAAATACAAAATACAAAATACAAAATACAAAATACAAAATACAAAATACAAAATACAAAATACAAAATACAAAATACAAAATACAAAATACAAAATACAAAATACAAAATACAAAATACAAAATACAAAATACAAAATACAAAATACAAAATACAAAATACAAAATACAAAATACAAAATACAAAATACAAAATACAAAATACAAAATACAAAATACAAAATACAAAATACAAAATACAAAATACAAAATACAAAATACAAAATACAAAATACAAAATACAAAATACAAAATACAAAATACAAAATACAAAATACAAAATACAAAATACAAAATACAAAATACAAAATACAAAATACAAAATACAAAATACAAAATACAAAATACAAAATACAAAATACAAAATACAAAATACAAAATACAAAATACAAAATACAAAATACAAAATACAAAATACAAAATACAAAATACAAAATACAAAATACAAAATACAAAATACAAAATACAAAATACAAAATACAAAATACAAAATACAAAATACAAAATACAAAATACAAAATACAAAATACAAAATACAAAATACAAAATACAAAATACAAAATACAAAATACAAAATACAAAATACAAAATACAAAATACAAAATACAAAATACAAAATACAAAATACAAAATACAAAATACAAAATACAAAATACAAAATACAAAATACAAAATACAAAATACAAAATACAAAATACAAAATACAAAATACAAAATACAAAATACAAAATACAAAATACAAAATACAAAATACAAAATACAAAATACAAAATACAAAATACAAAATACAAAATACAAAATACAAAATACAAAATACAAAATACAAAATACAAAATACAAAATACAAAATACAAAATACAAAATACAAAATACAAAATACAAAATACAAAATACAAAATACAAAATACAAAATACAAAATACAAAATACAAAATACAAAATACAAAATACAAAATACAAAATACAAAATACAAAATACAAAATACAAAATACAAAATACAAAATACAAAATACAAAATACAAAATACAAAATACAAAATACAAAATACAAAATACAAAATACAAAATACAAAATACAAAATACAAAATACAAAATACAAAATACAAAATACAAAATACAAAATACAAAATACAAAATACAAAATACAAAATACAAAATACAAAATACAAAATACAAAATACAAAATACAAAATACAAAATACAAAATACAAAATACAAAATACAAAATACAAAATACAAAATACAAAATACAAAATACAAAATACAAAATACAAAATACAAAATACAAAATACAAAATACAAAATACAAAATACAAAATACAAAATACAAAATACAAAATACAAAATACAAAATACAAAATACAAAATACAAAATACAAAATACAAAATACAAAATACAAAATACAAAATACAAAATACAAAATACAAAATACAAAATACAAAATACAAAATACAAAATACAAAATACAAAATACAAAATACAAAATACAAAATACAAAATACAAAATACAAAATACAAAATACAAAATACAAAATACAAAATACAAAATACAAAATACAAAATACAAAATACAAAATACAAAATACAAAATACAAAATACAAAATACAAAATACAAAATACAAAATACAAAATACAAAATACAAAATACAAAATACAAAATACAAAATACAAAATACAAAATACAAAATACAAAATACAAAATACAAAATACAAAATACAAAATACAAAATACAAAATACAAAATACAAAATACAAAATACAAAATACAAAATACAAAATACAAAATACAAAATACAAAATACAAAATACAAAATACAAAATACAAAATACAAAATACAAAATACAAAATACAAAATACAAAATACAAAATACAAAATACAAAATACAAAATACAAAATACAAAATACAAAATACAAAATACAAAATACAAAATACAAAATACAAAATACAAAATACAAAATACAAAATACAAAATACAAAATACAAAATACAAAATACAAAATACAAAATACAAAATACAAAATACAAAATACAAAATACAAAATACAAAATACAAAATACAAAATACAAAATACAAAATACAAAATACAAAATACAAAATACAAAATACAAAATACAAAATACAAAATACAAAATACAAAATACAAAATACAAAATACAAAATACAAAATACAAAATACAAAATACAAAATACAAAATACAAAATACAAAATACAAAATACAAAATACAAAATACAAAATACAAAATACAAAATACAAAATACAAAATACAAAATACAAAATACAAAATACAAAATACAAAATACAAAATACAAAATACAAAATACAAAATACAAAATACAAAATACAAAATACAAAATACAAAATACAAAATACAAAATACAAAATACAAAATACAAAATACAAAATACAAAATACAAAATACAAAATACAAAATACAAAATACAAAATACAAAATACAAAATACAAAATACAAAATACAAAATACAAAATACAAAATACAAAATACAAAATACAAAATACAAAATACAAAATACAAAATACAAAATACAAAATACAAAATACAAAATACAAAATACAAAATACAAAATACAAAATACAAAATACAAAATACAAAATACAAAATACAAAATACAAAATACAAAATACAAAATACAAAATACAAAATACAAAATACAAAATACAAAATACAAAATACAAAATACAAAATACAAAATACAAAATACAAAATACAAAATACAAAATACAAAATACAAAATACAAAATACAAAATACAAAATACAAAATACAAAATACAAAATACAAAATACAAAATACAAAATACAAAATACAAAATACAAAATACAAAATACAAAATACAAAATACAAAATACAAAATACAAAATACAAAATACAAAATACAAAATACAAAATACAAAATACAAAATACAAAATACAAAATACAAAATACAAAATACAAAATACAAAATACAAAATACAAAATACAAAATACAAAATACAAAATACAAAATACAAAATACAAAATACAAAATACAAAATACAAAATACAAAATACAAAATACAAAATACAAAATACAAAATACAAAATACAAAATACAAAATACAAAATACAAAATACAAAATACAAAATACAAAATACAAAATACAAAATACAAAATACAAAATACAAAATACAAAATACAAAATACAAAATACAAAATACAAAATACAAAATACAAAATACAAAATACAAAATACAAAATACAAAATACAAAATACAAAATACAAAATACAAAATACAAAATACAAAATACAAAATACAAAATACAAAATACAAAATACAAAATACAAAATACAAAATACAAAATACAAAATACAAAATACAAAATACAAAATACAAAATACAAAATACAAAATACAAAATACAAAATACAAAATACAAAATACAAAATACAAAATACAAAATACAAAATACAAAATACAAAATACAAAATACAAAATACAAAATACAAAATACAAAATACAAAATACAAAATACAAAATACAAAATACAAAATACAAAATACAAAATACAAAATACAAAATACAAAATACAAAATACAAAATACAAAATACAAAATACAAAATACAAAATACAAAATACAAAATACAAAATACAAAATACAAAATACAAAATACAAAATACAAAATACAAAATACAAAATACAAAATACAAAATACAAAATACAAAATACAAAATACAAAATACAAAATACAAAACACAAAATACAAAATACAAAATACAAAATACAAAATACAAATACAAAATACAATATTAAATTTTAATTTTAAAATATGTTACACACATGAAATTCTTGGTGCAAACTTAAAAAAAAACAAAAACGAAATTTTTTGTTTTTTATATATTGTTTTATGTTTTTATTTCTTTGTTTTACTTTTTAAATTAGTAAATTTAATATATTAAATATTAAATTTAAGTAGAATTTTTTTAATTTTAAATTTTAAATTATTTTAAATTTTAAATTTTAAATTTTAAATTTTAAATTTTAAATTTTAAATTTTAAATTTTAAATTTTAAATTTTAAATTTTAAATTTTAAATTTTAAATTTTAAATTTTAAATTTTAAATTTTAAATTTTAAATTTTAAATTTTAAATTTTAAATTTTAAATTTTAAATTTTAAATTTTAAATTTTAAATTTTAAATTTTAAATTTTAAATTTTAAATTTTAAATTTTAAATTTTAAATTTTAAATTTTAAATTTTAAATTTTAAATTTTAAATTTTAAATTTTTTTACTTCAGTCAATTGAAGTTATTCCAGCAATTATAATCCACATAATTTTCTATCATCAACTACATCTTTAAAAGTCGTTGCATTTTTTATTTTAGCGTATAAGAATTGAAAAAATTCAATAAATGTGAAACCGTAGAAGCATGGTCTGGCCGAGGTTCGAACTCGGGACGTTTGATTTGGCAGTCAAGCTTTCCACTTGACAACCGAGCTACCGACTACCGCCAAACTATATTTGTATACTTAGTTTACTATTAGCTTGGTTGCTTAAAAAATTGGCACAGTAAACAAAATATGCTTACTGCAACAATTTAGCATATTTGCTAGTGAACATAATATAATTTTTCAAGCAAAGTATTTTTCCTTCGCAAACTATATATAATATAGCTATATATAGTATATAGTTACATATAGTATATAGTTATATATAAAAATGTTTCTTAAAAAAATAAACTTGTTGAATATAAATATGTTTTCCAACATAATATATCCTCGGCCATTAGGTTTGTTGTAAATTCAATATTCATAGATTTTTTTTTTTCTTTTTTTGGAATAACGGAAATATTTTATTATTGTTATTAATTTATTTATAAAAATTATACGTTTATATTTTTTGTTTAATTATAAACCAAGTTAATATTTTAAGTTAAGTTTAACTTTTTTTTTTGAGATTGTTATTTAAATTTATTTCAAGTGTTCTTTTTTTAAACACGTTCAACAGATTCTAAACTTCCATTAGCATATAAATATGCTTGTATTTATGTATGTATAATTGTGGAATAAATATTATGAAAATTTTATAACTTTAGTGCGATATGTAACTTATTCACATTAAGACTCCTTTTTACACCAATTTTTTTTTTTTTGTTTTTGTTCTTGAGAGTGAAAAACGTATGTATCTTTCTTATATATTTTTTACTCAACACTGTATGAGTTTTGCTCAGTATGGTCCTATTTTACGTTTTCTGCGTTGATCTAAGCTAGCTATTAAATCCATTCTGGCTACTTCAATATTAGGTGCCATTCGATAAATAATATTCATTGTCAAATTGGTTTCTGGAGCGTAGGGTAGTTTAGTAATATCAATGGTAAAGTTGAAGACTCCGTATGTAATGTCCTTTAAATTAAAATTAACTTTTTTATATAACATAAAAAAAATTGTATTGTACCTTTTCCAGCGGACATGTTGTAAAATTTCCGTGTCTTAAAAAGCCATCGCGTATAACTGAAACAAAATTATTGACACGTTTGTCACTTAAAAACTCGCAAATGTCCATATCAAAATCCATGACTCTCATGTTGCTGCCATTAAGGCGTGGCACATCCATTGTTAAACGGCAAGTATATTTATTTTCTATTTTGCGCGCATATACAACAATCATATCAAAATGTTGCAATTCTGGTTGATGTATTTTACAAGAAAAATTTTGTATAAAGTCTGTATTATGAGAGCAAGTTAGGCTTGTCCACGTAAGAAGATAACGTGCGGCCTAAAAAATATTATCAATTTAAGTTAGGTACAAATTTGTTCACTTACCTTGGCACTTGATAAACCTGATTGTTGTAGCAAGAGCAAATATTGAAATATTTTTAGAATTTTCCAAATTTCTACTAACATTTCGTCTATTGTAACTGTTCAGTTGAGACTGTCATGAAAAAGTGTTGGGCATACTTTTTGGTTAAAATACTTATAGGCAAAAACAAAAATAAATTTTGAAATAAACGTTTAGCTCAAGTACTCAAATGGAAAAATATTTGAAAATTAAATACATTTTTTAGAGATAATTAATTCAGTTCATATTGCATACACTAGTAAAAAAGTAGTAGATAATATATAAAAATTATTTTTTTAACTAAATTATATGGGCACATAATAAAAAGCTTTAACCTAAAGACTGACCATGAATGTTACCTGTTCGTCTTAAGAATCTTTGATTTTTTGTTTTCAATTTCATTTACTATTATATATTTGAAGCATTGAGAATATAAATGTAGGTTTTGAAAATTCAAAATGACAAATCTATATTGTCAAACGAAAGTTTTAAATTTCACCGATATTATATTATATAATTTATATAAAAACCCATTCATGAATTTGTTTTTCCTAACATGTCCTAACTTCTTTTCACATTCCTAATTCTCAGAAAAAGTATGCATATAGTTTCCGAAAAAATTTGAAATAAAATTCCGTTACTAACATTAGAACAAATTTATTTAATATGAATTTAATATTCTTAAACATTTTTTCTCTCAGTGTTTAGTGAGTGAGTGTTTGATCGACTTTGAACATCTTT
The DNA here is from genome assembly GCA_958299015.1 of Tetanocera ferruginea. Lineage (NCBI taxonomy): Eukaryota > Metazoa > Arthropoda > Insecta > Diptera > Sciomyzidae > Tetanocera > Tetanocera ferruginea. Next base: position 17,214,593 of record OY282644.1, on the reverse strand, counting down.
ATTAAAGTTTATCATTTTTATGAAAAGCATTTAAAACTATAAACATGTTGGTTTTTAACTATCTTGTTCAAGCATTTAAAATACAATTTATTAAAATAAAATCAAAACCCACGTCCGCATACGGTCTATTAACAAAATTATTATTTCAATATAAACTCAAATTAGCATATAAATAAAAATTAAAGTATACCAAAAAACAAAATTTCAATACACATCCATTAAACTCAGCTTTAACTCAACCTTAACGGATTTCATTATCTAAAGAATAGATAACAAAAATTACTTGAATAAACCGCGAATTCGTATTAATCAGTTTAACTGGAAACTACAGTGGCGTAAAATATAAAAGAGACGTTAGAACAAGGTCAAAGCCTCTATTTTAAGTTAAAAAAAATCTTGTAAATTATTATAGACTTACTAGGACCCAGCGCGTTGCTGCCGTCCTTGTCTAATGGCAGTTCCAGTTTGCCAATAAAAGGCCATCAACAAATAATAACTTTATTCTTTGTTTCAATATTTTGTGAACATTATTTTCAAAGCTATTAAATACAAAAAATTGTCTTTTATGGGTGATGTCATACTCCTTGTCTACTAACAGTTCTAGTTCTCGAGTATTTATCAGTGGTAGGATATCACCACATAGTAACTCCAAACTAAGTTTTTTTGTTCTGTGATTATTTTACCAAAGGGAGTCAATTTAAAAAGAAATTGTCTTATATGGGCGGAGTCACACCACTTGTGCAGTTCCCGTTCTAGTTTTCTAGTAGTAAGACACCGCCAAATAGTAACTTCAGTCTGAGTTTTTTTTTTGTTGAGCCTTGTTCTGTTTTTTTTACTTCCATAGTGCGTTTTTACATTCCTTGTTCTATGCCTTTTAGAAATATTCTGTATAGACAATTTTAATTGTACAGTCGGATCCACGCCCCGTTTGCCAATACCCTTGTTAGATTTATAATTGAAAGACCTGGCCAATAAACTACTTCATACTGAGTTTCATTGTTATACGACATTTACTTCCAAATCTATTCGATATCCGAAACTTTAATTGTATGGGCGGTACCATGACCTTTTTTCAATTTCTGCTCAAATTTGTCAGTCGAGGGGCACAACTAATTAGTAAATTCGTACCGAGTTTCATTGATGTGTGACTTAAAGGTCAAAAGATAAACCGAAAAATTGTGTTCTTAAAAAAAACCACGCCCCTCGTGGGTAAGAGGATGAAAAATTACTTAACGACCTGTTCTCATACCAACCAAATATTAAAAAAAAAAATTTCATGAAAATCGGTTCAGCCATTTTGGAGGAGTTCAAACACTAACACCGTGACACGAGATTTTTATATATAAGAAAGATTATTTTACGAAACAAATTTTAAAATATTTCTAAACTTAATGTTATTCCTTGTATCTGTTTCAACATCGATTTTTACACCTTTTCTTATAAAAGTTGTCTTAATGGGCCTGTTTTTCCTAAAAGTTAATTTTTTAAAATTTTTCTCAAAGGAAAATGGTTTTTAAATTTATTATTTAATCCTTTTATATATTTACTATTTAATTTATATTCTATTTTTATAAATATATTTAATTTATTATTGTCCAATTATGAAAATTCCAATAAGACTATGAAACAAATTCTGGTAAGAAAAAGTTGGGTTGATTCTGAGAGTGAGGGGTGAAAAAAAAGGCTAAATTAGACAGCAAAGTTCGAAGGTCGATTAAAAAAAATTTGAACTAACATGAACAAACGCCGCGATACGGGTCTTTTAATTTAGCCTCTATTTTCACCCCTCAGTCTTAGAATCGTCCTTATTTTTGCTAACCAGAATTTGTTCCATGGTGTAATTATAGTTGGACTAACAAATTTCCAGTAATACAGAACTAAAAGGAAATTGAACGATTTTCCCCTGCATGAATTATATTCTTCCAAAAATCATTTTTGTAAAATAGGCCTATGCGAGTTTCTTCACGTGCGAGTTAAGTCGAGTAGAGCAACTAAACTTAATTTTCAATTCGAGCAATTTGGTTTTTCAAATAACTCGAAATTATGAGTAACTCGAGGAATTATCGAACAACTTTAGTTTTCTGCCTACATGCGCTCAACTTTTCTCTCAACTCTTACTCAATTATACATACCCAGTAGGAATTAAGACCTAATGAAACGAAGAAGAAGTATGTTATGAAACATGGAAGAGATTGACAATGAAAATGCCATATTTTGAAAACGAAGCGGGAAAGAAGGATGGCAATAACAGCACGCATCCAAAAAGGACAACATTATATGAAAATAGAAACTCTTCACATTAAAAAAATAAAATAAAAAATGGGATATTTCGAAAATGAAGGAAAAAAAGGACAAAAATAAAAATTTGTGCAGGTTTCAAAAGGGGATTAAAATATCGTCATCAACAAATAAAAGGTTTAGACTATGTCAAAATCTAATCTTAAAAATAAAAAATAGAAAAACTGGATATAACGAACTGCTGTTTTCGTCAGTGAACGAGATCTATGAATTGTTTTAATTTTAATTTATTTAAAAATACAGAGTTGTACATTCAGAATATTCTTTTATAGTACATCAATGAAGATAAACAAGTTTATAAACATTTAATTATATCGAACATTTAATTATCGGGATGAGAGACAAAAATAGAAGGAATTTACGTAGGACCACCGCCTATACCAAATTTACGACAAAAAGGCAGTGTTTCTCAATTTGTAGTCGTATACGAAATAATTTTAATCCTTTGAGAATCTATAAGTACCGCAACCGGAATCTGTGAACCGATTTTATTCAATATACAATGCTGCAAACAAAAAAAAATTCAAATTTCGGTTACGATAAAAATCGTCCATAAATTAGGTGAACGATTTTCAGCATATGTTGACCCCTCCCTTCCTCTTCGTGACTTTTCGTAGTGCATTTTGAAATTCCACACCCCTCTCCCTAAAAAGTAATGTGTCATACGAAATAAACTAAATTTAAAAAAAACCATAGATAGATCAATTTCAGGAACATTTTAAGGATGTAGTTTGGTGTTCGAGTTTCAATAACTATTTTTAACTTATTTCCTCCTTTTGAGGAGCATATGTACAAGTCCTGTGGAGTCTCCTTAGTTCGAGAACATTCAGGCGAGAACATTCCTAACGTCAAATGCTGTCGCAATAACAACTTTTATTATTCAGATACATAGAAGACATAAGCGGAGAAAACTTAGAGGAAAAATAATAGGGAATTAATGAAAATAGATCCTGAAAGACATGCCGAAAAGCAAGCAAAGGAGACTGTCAAACATTGGGGAGAGTAAACAATTCTTGAAGAATGAAAAGAAATCGAAATGATCGGAGCGTTAGAACTTATAATTTTTTCTAGTTTTTCTCAATTTTAGTCACGTTGCAATTTCTCAATCGTCCCCCCCCCACTCTTTTCGTTTCTTATCATAGTACCTTTCAAACGTAATGTATCAAGAACCATTTGTCGCTCCGAAGTTTTTCTTTAGGAAAACGTTGCAAAATCAACAATGTTTGTATTAAAACACTTATGTAATATTGCGGATATTGTATAAGGTTTTTGTAACCATAAAAGTGTTTAAAAGCAACACTTAAAATCAAAATGCTCTTATGTATAAATTTTGCTCTGACTTTTTTCTTGACTAATGGCTTAAATTTGATACTTTATCTAAAAACATTTCGGCTTATAATAGTAGTAAAAATATTTTTTTTCTTAAATTTTTTAGAAAGGATCTAAAAAGTGTGAACCTATTGTCAAAACCCTTGCTATCATACAAAGCATCCGAGTGTCCAGATTTTTTAAATGGTTCCAAAAATAATTCACTACAGTTAAACGACACGTCATATAAATGAGCGAAAATGGAGTGCATTTTGCATATTAGGACAGAAGCTTTATCTTCTAGACCTTTTAGCCTAGAAGCTTTTAGACCTCATATGATTGTTATTTTATGGTTATCAATAATTTGCTTTAAAGGTAAATAAAATTTATCACAAATACATAATAAAATACCAAAATACCATACGCTGTGAATAGCTCTTATAACTTTTTCATCTAAATTTTGGAGAAGTACCTTCTTTTTCTGTGAATATACTTGATGATAAAATTCCTAATGTTAAAATTAAGCACAGCAAACTTCATTGTGCGCAGCTGGAAACACTTAATTATACAAATTTTGATATCATCAGGTCAATGGCACAATATCAAGTTTAGTGCAGTTAACTGATTTATGATAACAAATACTTTGAATAACTCGTCTCTGATAAGAGTTGACAATAATGATAATTCAGTGCTTGAAAAAGCTGTTATATTTAGAGCAGCATGATAAAATTTTAAAATAATGATATTAAAAATATGATTATAATAAATACCAAATAATTATGACATACATAACTCATTCATTTCACTCGAAAGACAAGTGATATAATTTTCTAATCATCAAATTGAATTCTTTGAAAAGTTACTGACTAATAAATAAACAAATATTTTAAATAAAGAATTTCATAATATTGCATAAAAAGCTATGAAAACAAAATTATTTTCTTACTCATTTCTCATTTTCGAACTCAATATATTTGATCTACCTGATTATCCGATTCATCGCATTTGAGTCCAAAATGTTCGTCTTAGGGAAAATTTTTCTGGTAAGCTTCTCATTTTTCCCAAGAAATATTTATTATAGTTGTAAAGCCAACAAAATGTAGACGACTGTGCTTTGATTGTAGCTGTGCCACAACAATTTTCTATTAATTTTATTAATTTTCGATTTCCTCTGAAGACTTCATCAAAAAGTAAAAATTTCCTTATAAAAGAGTAAAAAAAAGATAAAATATACTGATGCTTACAACCATAGATGCTTATAATTTATTTACAAAAAAGCACTTTGGTTGCACACCCTCAAACTTTGAATGCTTGAAATCATTTTATTATAACAAAGTAAGTAAGATTATTTTTCGATTTTTTTAATCTAATGACTTTTAAAATACATTTTAAAATATATGTAATCGGTTTTATATATTTTTATTCTAATTTTTTGCTTTCACTACGTCATTTTCGATTTGAAATGCATTTAAAAGCCTAAAATAGCATAAATGACATTTTTTAAACAATTTTTCTCTAAAAATATGTTAATAGCTCATTTTAACGTTTTTTTCGGTCATTGACAAACGAAAATAATTGACAACATGTTGATATTTTTTATTAAACTGACAATAAATGACCACAGAAAATGACGCAGCAAAAACCAACCTTTATTTAGAAAATATAAATGGTTCTTAGCTCATCTCAAATTTTTTCATAAAAACTGATTTGAAAATTTTATAATTCATTATTATCATAGATATAAGTATACACATCTGTTTGCATTTATTTTATTTTTATGAGTCCTAGTCATGGTTTAAGTGATTTTTAAAGTTCCATATTTTAGTCTTTACCTATAAAAATATCAAACTGATATGAACTTTAAACACGAAACGATAAAGTATTTATTTTTTTATCTTATTTTAATAACGTATTCCATACAATTTTTAATTCTCTGCTACTGCTGTTTCGACTTTTTCTCCTTTCTTACAATTGTTGCATCCACACCAATGCCTACCATGCGAATTGACTGTTCCACAATAAATTCTAGTTCCATGGTGAAATTCATGTCCGGCGTATAGGGCGGAAAGTGTTCCGGATTAAGAGAAAAGCGCGTTTCCGAAAAAGTGCGATTCTGCGAAAAGTAATTTTTCTAAAAACAGCAAACGATGACCGAAAAAACTTACCGAACGCATAGGACATCGTCTAAAGTTGCCATTTTGCACCAATTTCTTGAGCACTGCCCTCAGTAGACTGTTCTTAGAAGACAACTGATTCAAATGACAGCCATCGGTTTTAAAGTTGAACATTTCGTAGGTTTCATTGCTCATGGGACGTGGCACAATGAAACGAAAGTGCAGTAGTAGCTTGAAAATATCACGCTTTATGACCAGTTTAACGTTCATAAAATTACGACGCTGACCCACTGGACCGGGCACAATAGAGCACACAAACGAGGAAGCATAACTGTTATCAAGGACGTTGCAACGAGTGTCAGTGAAAAGTATCTCAAAGGGACGCTGGATTTAGAATAGATGAAGAAATTATTTTGACAGTCTAAGATTTAGGCTAGAAGAATTCTACTTACGACCGCTTCATGTGAGCTCAGAAAGAGCGAGAGCAGCACGATACGCAACAACATTGCAGAATAGTTTTTTTATATTAAACTACATTAAGTACTGTGACTATTTTTACTGGCTCATTAAAAAGACATTACCACACATTATAGAGTGTGTGTATTTAGACAAAAAATTACGTTAATGAGCTTATAAAAAAAAAATTGAAATTTTGATGGATAAACAAGGTAAACCTAATTGTCGAGTGCAGTTGTGGTTAATGATGTTATTATTGAATTTGAATTTTGATTTTGTCAAACGCAATTAAAATTAAAAAATAAATAAATACTTAGTGGGTCTTTAAAATATATAAAATAACCAAGGGTTTTGTAAACATGGTCTGTAGATTGTATTAATAAAAAAAAATTTTTTTTTTTAAATGTATATCAAAAAATCTTTTCACCACTTAACTAGAAAATTCACTCAATTGAATTTCTTCAAAAATGTTTAAAGAAAACCATTCATTAAAAAACTCCGTGATATATTAAGGTGCATAAACCTCTTCATGAGCCCCTTAAGCACGCCCCTGTGGAATATACTATCAATTCTTTCCTCTGTTATGGATTTGTCATTAAAAAAAAAAAATAGTGCGACAAGCATATTTCACTCATAGATTTCAAGCTCTATGCAAGCCCGGTAGGAAATATGAAATGTTTTTGATTACTTGTGTGAATTTGTAGCTTACAAAAAGTCAATGTAATGTCATGGTCTGATATGGCCAATTGGTTTTTTTTTTATACTGCAGTTTGAAAACATTAAGAAATGTGTCATGCAATGTCTAATATTAAAAAGATTGTATTAAAATTTCAAATAAAGAACTTTATGAGTAAATTTAGTAGGTACTCAAATAATATATCATAATTCATAGCACACAAACGTTAATGAATTTTAAGATTCGTTAGTTGAAGCTTTGATTAAGTTTCTATTGCACTTGTGATCAAGAGTCAATGAAGCCATAGCTGATAATAAATCTTTTTTATACTCTTTCCAACATAAAATTCATACGAATATAATGGATTTTACTACTTAATTTCGATATTAATTTTAAAACTTACTTATGCTAATTATTAAAATTTGTACCTTCTATAAATCTTCTTTAAAAATAATAACTAGATAACCGTAGTAGTTTTTGCTGGAAACTTCTTGAAAGTTGTATCAAAACTACATCTGTTTTGAAGCACATTGAGTTCTGCATTATTTTATTCATCGAAATAAAATGATATAGAACACAAGGTAAAAGATTGCATAGCTGACTTAAGCTTATTTTAGAAATGCTATTTTTTGTGCAGATTCTTAGAAGTGTTACTGCAGGTGTTGGCGTTGTTGTAATAGTTGAAATTTTTTTTAAATACCTAGTGTATTAATTTTTATGAAAGTCGAAGTTTCCATAAGCTTATCATCTACTTTATTTCGGTTTTTTTCATCGACCTTCTGTCGTTGACACATTATCCAATTCATTCATTTGCGGACGAAAGCAGCTTTTGCCGTTCATATTCTTAAAAAAATCGCCTGAACTCTTTTGAAGAAGGGGGAAAGAGGCAACATATGAATGACACTTTCCTTAATGAATTGAAAAAAATATCCGCGTGAAGTCTAGGTAATAATGTTAAGTTAAATGCAAGCAAATTCCAGAGTTTTCTGTTAAGTCACAAGAGAATGTATTGCCCCTTTGCTTCCCTCATTATGAATGGTGTAGATATTGCAAAGTCAGCCGCTTTTCACGTTCTGGGCATATCGGTTTAATCTGATCTTTGTTGAAAAGATCATATTTTGATGTCTAGGTTATAAGTAAATCCTTTACTTCAGCTGATCTTTGCATTTTCTATACATCAAATATTAAACCGAAAATGGAGTACCTTTTAAATAGGTACTTCAATGGTAAAGGTTTAAGGTAGGTAGACTATCTGGCACCACCAGTTCGAGAATTTCCAAGATAAACTCCACCATTTCGATTCAACTTTTTCACTTGATTGCTGGAATGCATGATATTTCATAATGTTGCTGACTATTGCTCTCCATTTAACCAGAGTTTTGTGCAACCATTCTCTAACTTATGGAGAAATCCAACTTCTGTACACAGTAAAAAATATGAGGATAAATTTTATACTATTTGGTGTAAATATAAATCAATTCCAAATATGTTATAAAATTTATACCATAAAATCGTATAAACCAAATTTATACAAAGTTGGTATAGATTTTATCCGAAAAGTGTATAAAATGTGTTTACACCAGGTTGGTATACATTTTTATAAGCAAAAGCATAAAATCTTTTTAAACCACATTTGGTTTAATGTCATAAATCAGTAGTAATATTTAGATTTCAATTGGTATATATCATGATAGATAATTTTTTTATATTTTCAAAAACAATTTGACAGGAAAAATAAAGCGTAAAAAATTTAACTCAAAAATTTGTATCTTTAATCATGTTGGCAGAGCTTTCAATTCAAGTGCAATATTTGTGTCTTAATCTGTGTAGACAAAAAATATTCAACGGAACTATTTGTGCATAACATGATTACTGACTGAAAAACAAACTCAACCTGATTACCTGCTAGCATCGCTGAAGTTCGATAGCTTCGAAAACTCGACTTGTACGTGAAAGACGAGTGACCCCGTGAGGTTTTCGTGTGTATAACTGGAATACATATGTGATTTTTATAAATTTATGGTATAAAATTTATACTATTTTGTAGTAAAATAGCTGTTGGAATGGAAATGCAAGTTTTATAATATTGATTAGGATAAACCTTATAATAAATTTGGAATAAAACGAGTTTATACAACAGAAATGTTATAAAAAAGATAAAATTTATCCTCAAACTTTTTACAGTGTAGGGACTTCATCCGAGATTGTTTCACATCTGAACAAATACCAAAATTTTCTACTCATCGCATTATATGGGAATAATTTTTTCTATAGTTCATAAGATTTTGAAGATATTTGTAAAATATTTGATGTGCTGGTGAAGTATTGGTCTTATTTTTAAGATATGTCTGGCATTTAGTCTTCAATAGTGACAGAATTTCATGTTCCACAAATTATATCCGAACGACTTTTCTCCAAAATGTTTGTTTCTGAAGTTATTTGCAAAAAGCAAGCTAGCACCAGTGCTTACAACATAGCATGCTACAAACTAGTAATCATAAGATTTCTTTACGATTGAAGCGACTGAAACGATTAATAACTTTTCGTCAATTATTTCTAAGTGAAATTCTTAGTTGAACTTATATTTTCCAAAATTCACACATAATCTTAAAATTTAAGTGATATTCCATATAACTTTCTTGTGAGAGTGAATATCGAAACTCCCCTTTTCAAATTTTCCCGTTTTCACATTCAATGTCAGAAAATTCCCCGTTCCAAAACTCATTCTTTTATAAATGCATCTGTTTTAAAATTAATTTTTTTTTTTTTAATTATCTCTGATAAAATTCGTTTTAACGAAATTCCACTTTACAAAATTCTCCTTTTATGAAATACGACTTGTGAAATGTATTAAAAGTGAAAAATCTCGCTAGTTGTATGAATGTCGAGTTATTTTTTCAATCATTTTTTCGCAGAATTTCGTAAAGTTTAATTTTATAAAGGAGAATTTTGAAAAGTGAAAGATTTTGTGAAGAGAAATTTTGTAAAGGAAAATATAAGATATGAATTTTGAAAAGGGGAATTTTGAAAAGTGAAATTTACCAAAAAAGTATTTTATAGGAAACCCCATTGACCCCAACCCGTTTTTTGTTTTTGTTGTTAAGATTATGAAAAACAAAAATAAAAACTTATAAAATCCATATCAGTCACTAAATGAATGTCATGTCAAATGATCTATTGATTTACTTTTCCTATTGGGTCACTCTATAGCACTACTGCTCAATAGTTTGCTCCTCATTGAGCTGCCAATTTAATTTTCCTCTTCGAAAAAGGAAGAGTTAACAGCAGAGCACACTTTGGCGCTTCCCTAATGGGAAGAATAATCAACAGAGCGCAAACGGACGGACTTTTTAAGAGAAGCGACAAAATGAAGCGGTATTCAATGCTATGCACTCACTCTCCTCAAATTGATATTTGATGGAAACTAATGACACTTGCAATAAGCAGCAGGATGCAGCTAAGTGCGCACAACTAACTCAACTAACTCACTCTGTTGCTCACTTACTAACTTCAAAGACCTAACATAGCTTCTTACTAGCAGCTACCACACTCCGCCTCTTTCAGCGCCCCCTTGAACATTATTTTAACATCCGCTTGTGCAGTTTGTGCTCATTAGTCTTGAAAATAAGCACGCTTTGCAATTGAATTTTCATAACGATGCCGTTTGTCACGACTTTAATTCGCTCGTTCGCTTACTCGCGCTCTCTTTCTTTATTTTTTGTTTTTTTTTTTTTTTTTTTGGTTGCTTTCCATTAAATGTCAGTTTGTCCTTTGCTCATTCAATTGAATGATGACAGCTGTTTACGAGGATTACGCGACGCATTTAATGCATGCTATGGATGCTAGATGGTGTAGCGCGATAGTCATCAATGTTAATAAATAGCTCAAGTTTATGATTGAGATTGAGTGCAACACGAATTTGACATTTTCTATGACATTAAGTTTTAATAATCTGTATAAAGAGCTTTTATGAGGAGTGAGAAAAATAAAAGCGAAAATGCATGAAATGAACATTTTTAGGGAGTGCACGAGAAACTTGGGAAAAGAAAATAACTGTAAAAAACACTGATGGAAAAATGTGATGTGATGTGAGCTAAAGGTACTCTGTTTTTTGAGACAAGTCAAATTAATGCCAAAAATCATATTGAATGGTGGAAATATATAACGGACAGAAAACTGAAAATCGTTTTAAGAGATGGACAAAACAGGAATAAAATTTGAGTAGAAATGCTTATTTAAAATTTAAAAACCATTGATTCTGAAATACCAGAGGTTTTAAAATTGGTACGTGTATGGATTTGACACCGAAATTGTCAGAAGCTGATTTATTTAACAGATAAAAAGTTTTAGTTTTATAGAATTATACCTACCTAGGTTTCGAAAATACCTTAGAATAAATATTCCAAAGTTTTCCGCAGAAAATTCCAAAAAAGCAAACTATAAACTGGATAAAAGATTATTTCTTGGTTGAGGTAAGCCAACAATTTAGAAATTACAATACAAGACGGTTGAACTCAGGTTTCATGGTATTAATCTTGATATCAACGATTGTGTATAAAAGTATTGAAATTAAGATAAAAGAAAAGCAAAGGACATTTTTTACTAAATCTATGACGAATTTAAGAAAACCTTCACTCTTCCTACGTTTTTGACTACGTTTTGACTCCAACAAGGTAACGTTCCAAAATTCTCTATTCTCTTTGTAAGGCAGTTCTTGTAGTATATAGCTTCAGAAAAACTCTAGCCTTCATCAAGATACATGACTCAGGAGATATTATCAACAATTTTTGACTGCCAGAACCGCCCTTGCTCTGTTAAATTGTGAGTTAAATAACCGGCTTATTCATGGACAGAGGCTGACTTGCTTGATACTTGACGAGAAAAGTTTCCTAATTCATACGAATTTCGAATTGAACAATGCTATATATTTTTATTCAATTTAATTAATACTTTATCAACTACTGGACCATTGCACAGTGGAACTCAGTATGTCTATTCAGTTGGTAATCCACAATATTGGTATAAATCAAAACTAGTTTTTAATTTATCTCTTCCAAATTTAGCGATTTACCAGTCCGTTTGTAATAGAATACCAATAAACACCGACTACTGAAAATTTGACTCTTTAATAATTCATTCAAGATCCAGTACTATTCATCCATTACTATTTAGTACTATTCATCCAGTACTATTTAAAACTACTTTCCTTAAAATAAGTAACATCTTTATAACAAAAATTGAACTTGAAAACTCAGAAGAATATCCATAAAATTTTTTCAGTATCAAACTGACAAGAATAAAGGCGGCATTACTTCGATTGTAATATAATTGACAAACAAAAAATTAATGAATCCAACTTCTCTTCAAAGTTTTATATATTAGCTTTCTTATGAGGTAATAAATTAAAAAGAGAACAACTTAAAAGTATATTCTTGTTTAATTTTTATAAACGTTTTTCTGAAACTTAAACTTGATGTGGAATAATCCTTTAAATACAGAAGCGAAACATAATTAAGACTAACATGTTATAATTTGTGAATTTTCAATTTGTTTTAATTTACTTCATAAATTCAAAGTGAGTTTTAAAGTATGTTTTAAGAAGAATATAAGAATTAATATGATTCGTTTTACGAACACTTTACTGTTAATGACGAAGAAAATGAGGGTGTGAAGAGAACGATTTACACTTAAACTACAAAATGTGCTTCTGACTTTCATTTCAACCTTGTAGCACTTGAGAAATAAAGCTATACAATAATGAAAAGCTTCATGTCAAATTATTTTATAGGTTACTCTTTCGAATGACGTTTTGCAAATTGTTGTTAACTGACGTCAATCTATGTTTTTTTCAAAATACACCCAAAAACGTGATTTTTGAGGTGAGATTTTGTAATAAAACGAAATTTTCGCTATGACTATAGTACCCAGGCGTCTTCAAAATTAGGACAGACCTGTTTCCGATGCTTCCTGAATACATTAAATTTAATCCCGGTGTGCGACGGAACAGGTAATAACAGCCAACTTACTTTAACTTTATTAGCGATGCCTGTAACCTCTATTTCTTCTTTATTCAAAAAAACCTATAACGGGATGGTAAAATTCATCAACATCTTTACAGTTAAATGAAAGGATTACACACTCGATAGCTATAACTGTGAAGAATTTCGTACTATATTATTGAAACATTGCATATTGAACTTTTTATCAACAAAAAGTAAGATAAATTTTCAGTAAAAATGTCAAACAATTTTTCAAATGACGTCATATTGTTATTGCTTAATCAATTTCATTAAAAGTACTCTATTCCATAATCTCTGTCATACTAAACAGTTAAATCTTTTATTTTTTTTTTGTTTGAGATAATTTTAGTGACCTGAAAAATCACCAGCATATTTCCTGTTTTTATGAATATCAACATTTCATAAAACCTCTTTCAAAAAACAAACTTAAAAGAGGTTTTATGAAATGTTGCTTTCAAAAAACAAACTTAAATATTAATGCGGGTCAAATTTCAGTGAAAATCGTAAAAAAAAAATTATTTATAGAATATTTCGCGCAGAAACCATATATTTTTGGAAAACTTGGTCTTCCGGATATTAGAAATTTGTATGAATTTTTTGTAGGATAATTATTTCGAGAACATACGGGAATCTTGAGATTTTTTTCAGTACAGTACAATTTGAGAACGCCGAACAGGATGACACTTAACAGCACCTCGAAATTATTTTTGACAGTGGCTTGAAATCAATATATTAATATTTATGAATTTTTAAGAGATTTTCCATTTCGATGATGTTGTAGGGTCCCATGACTTTGTATGAGATGTAGACTTGGTTTTCATTCAAATTCTATTGAATTTAAACTTTTAAGATCAAAGCTTATGTGGAAAATTTCAAGGCTTTATATTGACTTTTTTGGAATTTAAAGAGATTTAACCTTTTTGATTCAGACACTTTGTATAGGAGATATACCTGGTTTCATTCTACATGGCTCATATTTGATAAGTATGAGTAACCAGATTAGCGAAAAAGGAAAGGAAACAAATATGAAAATTATATATTTTTTAAAAAACTGGTTAGATTATTTATAAATGCAGTATAATTTAGTAATATTCCTTTAATGTACATTTCGAAGACCTCTATTATATGTATTTATGATACATATGTATCAATTTCAATGATTTGAAACGATTAAGTTATATAAAAAATAATCTCAATCATTATCTTGATATTGATAAAAATACTTAATTTTTGAATTCCTCAAAAAATTATCTTAAAAAATTGTGAGGTACTGAAATAAACTGTTAATTTTCATGGTATTCAATGTTATCAAATTTTACGACTCGCTGTAATTATCGTACAAAAAAAACATATGTAAAATTTTTTTTTTATGTGATTATCTATTTTAAATAATCCGGAGGAACCAAGTTTACCAAAACAGCATGGTTTCTTCGCATAATATTCTTAAAATAATATGAATTTTATGATTTTCACTGAGCCGAACTGCGAAAAAATTTCCGTACAATTTGACCCGCCTTAATAATTATACCTAATAGGCTTCAAGAACTTATATTTTTGCTTTTTCTATGAAACGTTTATGAAATAACTTATTTTTCAGCTTGTCTGACCAGACTGGATCCTTTATCAGCTATGCCTACCTTCACCATACATACAAAACGCCTCTTGTCGCCACATTTTAATTAACTTACTCTCTAACCCGTATCTGATCTAACCAAAATGATCTCTTATAAATAATCCCGGTCAATGACGGCACCAGTTTAGTTTAGTTGAACTGCTCTAATTTTTTGTTAGTTGCCTTACTCTGCATTAATTTTTACTATCTCAAAAATGTATTTCCTACTAGGTATGTTTGTTAAGATGTCTCAAGAGAAAATTTGCAAGAGCAAAAGCCACTCATAACCTCACATCTGACCTTGACATTTATGAATGACTTAACTGTTTATTTTTAATTATTAAATTAAATTAAATTAAATTAAATTCCAACTGGGTAGCTTGTTAATATTACATAACCACCGTTAAGTCAGCTCAGTGGTGCACTTATTTATCTCTTCTTGGTCAGTCAAAGAGTACTTTTAAGCAATTTTTACACACTCAAAATATAATGACTTCTTGAAAATTTTGACCTTCATAAAACTGAAAAGCACTGCAAGAAAAAAATGTCTTAATGTGTTCCGTTTGCCTAAGATTTATTCATGGTAGGTCTCTTCTCTTATTTGGCTATTTTTTTTTCCTCTCAACGAATTTAATTTTCAAAGCTGCCTTAACAGCGGCAACTCGGGGAAATTTATTACTTAAACCTTTTTATTTTTTCAGCACAGCGCTAAGTTTTTTAAGTTTTTTTTTCTTTTTTGCTTTTTTGTTTTTGTTTTTTTTTCTTCTTTATGCTCAACACAGTGCATGTTTTCGCTGTATGTTGCTTTCCGCTATCGTTTGTCTTATCTGGCGCAGACTTGGTGTCGGCTGGCTGCCTTCAGCCGTCACACTTACAGCCACTGTACCAGCAAAGCCACGAACAACAACAATAACAACAACAATAATAATAGCAACTAGAAGTACAACTACTTAAGTGCTAGATGGCGTTGCCATCTAATGTTATAGGCAAGAGTATACTTGACATTGACATTGGAGCTCGAGGCCATGAAGCATAGTTCTTTTTTTATCTATTTCGTACTGAGCGTGTTTTTTTAGTTTTTTTTTATGACTCTTTAGTTGTGCCAGCGTATGTGTGTATGGTGGGTGTATAGTGGGTAAAACTTAGTTAAAAAGTTTTAAGTTCAAACAAACTTTTTAATTTTATTATTATTTTTACATTTTAAATTACTTTAAAAACTACACATACTTTAAGGCTGCCTGTTAATTGAAATATGGTTTTTGTGTGATTTTAAAAATAAAACGTAAGCTTTGACTTGATAAAATAGACACACATATTCATTATGACTACTTCGATTTATGTTTATAGCCAACAACTACTACGACAACAAACAAATACACAAACAAAATAAAGTGCCATCATGTCCTGTGCTCAATCATCATGCATGGCGTGTTTGTCGGTCAGCATGAGTTGCTCACTGCTTGTTTTATGACCAGCTGCTGCTGCTGCTTGCGGTAAGCAAGCATTACAACTGCAACCAGTGTTGCCACCTGACACAGCACTTGTGGCGCATTGTTGGTATTAAGCCAACAACACACTGCTTGAGTGTGTGCGATCCTTCAACTGTTCGTTTGTTTGTTTGTTTGTCCTCATAAAAGCACGCCCATTGGCGCTTTTTTGCACTCAATTCTTTTAAATAAAATATTTTTAAGCAACCCAGAGTGTGTGTTTTTTAATTAAATCTTGACAACATTGGCTGACTGTTGTTACTGCTGGGAGCATTAAATGTTGACATTTGGTTACAATTAAATGCAGCTCATAGTTATTGTATATATATGATAACGTTTTTAAAATATGTGCTAGTGAAGAGAAAATTAAGATAAATAACATTCCTTTTTTTTATTTATTTTAGCAGCTGGACTTCATTTTTGTTAAACAAAAAATGAAACAGTTTCGATAGTATCGTAAGTGTAGATGTAGAATTCCGTTAAGTTGTAACCTCTTCTACATTGTCTCTTTGGGCCGATTGTTTTGTCCCTTTTGTACGTATTTCTTATTGATCTTCCGAAATTTAACAAATAAATTAAAAACACTCAATTATGGACTTCTTATCGAGACCAAAAATGAGCACGCAAAAAGAAGCAAGCAAAATGTCAAATTTTTTCGATCATTTCGTTAAGTTTGACAAGTTGAGTTCATTGACAATAAATTATTGATTAATTCTGTAGACAATGTCGATAAACTGTTATAAAAATGCCAATACATTCATAAAAACATCGATAAAATTTAGGAAATATCGATGAATTTAATAAAATATCAATAAAATTTATAAAGCAATGAAAATATCAATCAATTTTATAAAAGTATCAATAAATTTTATACAATATCAATAAACTTTACAAAAAATATTGATAAATTATGAACACATGAACAAACTTCACAAAAAAATCGATAAATATAAATATAGATACATTCTATAAAAATGTCGATAAATTTTATAAAAATATCGAAAAATTTTTAAAAATATCTATTAATTTCATAAAATTATACATCAATTTTATAAAATATCAATAAACTTTACAAAAAATACTGATTTATTTTGAAATCATCTACAAAATTTATAAAAATATCGATAAAATATTGATAAATTAAAAAAACAACCATAAATTTTATTAAAAATACCAATTAAATTTATAATAAAATCTATATATATATATATAATGAGTTTGACAGGTTAAGTTTGACAGGTTCAAAAAAAGGCAAAGCAAATGTACTTTCCATTGGTGCCACTTTCGTCTCTGCCCGATATATAGTTTGCGAGCTACAGTCAGTTTAACTACTAATTTCAAAATAAAATTAAGATCCCGATTTTTAAAAAAATCGTTTGGTGACTATATCTCACGCTGAGCATATGTCCTTTTTATTAATGCCACACATGTCCTTTCTTTCGTCTCTGTCCAATGTTTAGTTTGCGAGCTACACTTTCGTCTCTGTCTGATGTATAGTTTGCGAACTACACTCACTAGTGCTAGTGGGATGTGGCGTCCAAATTAATTTGCATTTTAAAAAAAAACATTATAATTTTACGCCATCTATTGGTTGAGAGCATAAAACGAAATATGATCCAACTCGTTTTTTCATAAGAGCTAAATCTAATCGTATCACAGACCCATTTCGTTAAGCTTGACAGTTTGAGTTCATTGACTGAGATAAAGAGAACTTGTGACTGACATCTTGTGTTAAAATATAGCACTCATTTCTAAGTAGTACATATAAGAACCCAATAACAAATTAGTACATACTAGAACCCAATGAAGAAACCTGCGAATCAGTTTATATAATACAAAAACAATACAACCACAAACAACAAAACAAACCAAAAGAAAGGAACAGGCACAGCATAAACAGCTGCTGATTGATTTTCTTATATAAACACATGCATTTTTCTTTTTATATTTCACTATTTTGTTTTTTTAATATCATAGCGACAAAATCCAAAACTAGATATTCGTTCAGCACAGGGTATTTCTGATATTTAAGTATATTTATTATCTTTGAACGATGGGTATTAAAGACTGTAGGTATACCTTAAAGTATTTGTCAAAAAAGTTTCATGGCCTTGAAAAAAATCTATTAAAACCATACAAACCGCGCTGTAAGACGTAGCTCTACGTCAAAATACAAAAACATTTTTTGAAAACGATTTTTCCCAACATAATAAAATAACAGACAGTCCAAAGTGTGACTAGTGAGAAGTAAATCCGAGAAATAAAAAAAAATATAGAAACTTCTTAGGCAAAATATTAGGAAAGTGAAGAAAGTGCAATATAATGTTATCAGTTTTTGAAAAATGTAATGAGGATTGGTTGGGCAGTGACATTATATTAGTTGAGCCAACAAAAAGCAATAATATTAGACGCCCTGCTCTGCAAAAGAGTTCTTGGAATGTACTTCGAAGACCCAAGTTTATAAAGTTGCATAGCTTGTGAATAAAACTTCATACTATGAACTTATAGTGGCCACGCGCTTTACTTTGCACAAGACAGGTAAAACAAACGCATCAGAAGTGGTATCAAATATCAGAAATTACTCCAACACAGTTTGTTTCTTTTCAAATTCAACACGAATTTTATTTGACAATGGTTTTGATTTGAAAAAATTTATTTTTTCGTCAAAAATTGTCGATTGTTTCGCCGTAAATTCATCAAAGCGAAATATGTACCCAAAATTTGGGTTCAAACTATACGTCTCCAAAGCTCCAACATCCAAACCTTCGGGGTTTTGGAGACTTTTAATTTAAAACCTAGGCTTGGGTAGGTATTTCCCAAGTTACGAACAGCAAAAAAGGGATGATTTTTGCCGAAAAACTTTTTTAGTCAAATCAAAACCGAAATCCTTTTGTAGGTAGGATCTTCTTGAATACAAATTTCTCAATATATTGTAAGTGTAAAAAAATTATTTTCGAGTCACCTGTAATCACCGAGTAATGATCATGTTCTAAATAAATCCCGTGATTCTACATTGTTGTCTGTATTGCTGACAATGTTGGACAACATCGATAATTTTTGTTTGATACAAATCGAGAATAGATGTTGAGCTTTCGATGTCACCGTCGATGACATCATCGATGTTTTTTTTTCAAATTCCACGCACTAGGCTTCCTTAATTTACAGTTTCGCTAATTCGTTAATTTAATTCGGCATTAAATTCATTAATTTTATGCCGCTGGATTTTGTTTTTCGACCACTGTGCGTCGGCCGCTTTTTAACATAAGTCAGAGGTTTCTCATCCGATGTCACTATTGAGAATTTAAGCTTGGCTTTTCTTGTTCTCATTTACGGTAGCAGAGCTCGTTCACATGCAAGTCATTTTACACGGTTAAAAATCTTGCAATAATTTTTAAATCAATGCATTTCTGATTAATTTCTTTATTAGACTTTATAATTTTCAAAATACTAGAAATTTTTTAAGTCATAACAGTACTTCCGCCTAATAACATGGGTATAAAATTTTAATTTTAGTACCTAAGGTTTAAAATTTATTACAAAATAAATAATAAATATCAAAACTTTGAACACCTTTATCTCGAAAACATGTTTTTCGTACTGGTTGCGGCACTAGCGGGTTCATTTTTTGACGAAATTTTTTTTATTTATATTTTTAAACTTGATTCGCTATCGTATAACACGAGCTTTTTTTAAATTTTTTTTCGATTTTTCCTGAATTTTTAAAGTCAATATTTTTTTTCGAAAAAACACACTTTCAAATTTGGAACATTACCAAAAATTAAATTCAAAAAAAAGCTCCTACCATACGATAACCAATTTTGTTAAGATTTAAAACAGTAAGGTTTTTGCTGCAACCACAAGGCCCCGTTTTTTTCTCTGCCGCCAGTTTGGAGCTCTATTAAGCCATGTTGGAGTGAAAAATATATTTTTTTTTAATTTTATTCTTATTATTTGTTTAATTCTCTACAATAATAAACAAACAATTGGAAATATGTTGGTTTTTGACTGAGTTATGAATTGTTAAAAAGGTCTGTTTTCTCTGCCGCGAATGTTATGTCCCACCTTAAAGATGATCTCGAGAAGATTCCATAAACAAAAAAAAAAACACCGGAAATACAGTAATAGTCAGATTTTAAAAATTTATATGTCGTTGCAAGAGACTAGTAAGCTGCGTTAATCCGATTTATCTCGATTATTTATGTATTTATTATCGATTAGTTATCGATTTATTTATGTCTCACTTTAATACAATTTTGTTGTGGTTATTTTTATAAACAATACAGGATGGACTTAAATTCAGTTCAAAATTTTTAACCGTGTAGATAGATATAAGGATGAATTTGAATAAAAAACTTTCCTTACAATTTTTTTTTTTTTAGTAGAGTTGAGTAAAAAGTAAACCAAAATCATCAATGTTGCCATATAATTGTAATGTACGCGCACATTGAACTCAGTTCAGTTGCAAAACAACGTATCTGCTCTGAGCAAAGTTAATTATATTTTTGCGCAGTAACTGAGATAATTTCAACAAAATAGCACAATATATGAAAAAAGGCCAACAAACCAAAGTTACACAAAAAAATATTTTTTAAAAAGTATGTCAAAAAACTTAACAACAACTTCAGTTCAATGCTTCAAATATAACCAACAATTTTTACACATAAGTGCGTATGCTTCAATGTTGTAGCTACTTTTATGGTTTGTTTCTTTCTTCATTGTTATTGTCAGCGTTTACCAGCGGTCAATGGCCGCTAGCAGCCACAGCAACAAAAACAAATATAACAATATTATTTTTCTACTACCAACACAGTGTTGTAAAAAAATCAGCATCAGCAAAAGAACAACAAAAAAGAAATGCTGACGCTATTATATTACATTTTGTTGTTTTTTTTCCTTTTTTTAATAATATTAAATTTTCTGGTCTTATTATTAAATCACAGCAACAATAATAACAACAATAACAACATTGCGGGCAACGCCAGCAATTAAAGCTGCCACCACAATATCAACAGCAACAACAACAAAGTAAAATAAAATCAAAACAATAGCCACAAAAAATATGCCGCTTCACAAATTTGACATTTGACGCGTTTTTATTTTAATTGCGTTGACAGCAAAATATGTTGCATAAAACAAAAGAAATTCAAGAAAAATTATGCAGACTTCAGTATATTTTTTTTTTCGTTTTTATGACAGTCGCTTAAAAATCTACTATTATTAGATTTATTTATGTATTTTTAATGTCAGGCCGCATTAGTTTCATGTTGAGTTATGACAGGCGGTTGGATATGAATATTTAGAATTAATTATTTTTAGACTAGCTGGCAACACGCTTTAATAAAAAAAGTCGAAGTTATGTCAATTTAAGATGGCATAATTTAGTTAAATTCTAGTAATAAATTATAGATATACGTGATTTATGCCTATAAAGAATTATCGTTAACAACACATCACCGAAAATTATCGATATCGTTGATAAAAGAATAAAAAAGTATTTAAAGTATTGATAAGTAAAAAGTTATAAGTTATAAGTTATAAGTTATAAGTTATAAGTTATAAGTTATAAGTTATAAGTTATAAGTTATAAGTTATAAGTTATAAGTTATAAGTTATAAGTTATAAGTTATAAGTTATAAGTTATAAGTTATAAGTTATAAGTTATAAGTTATAAGTTATAAGTTATAAGTTATAAGTTATAAGTTATAAGTTATAAGTTATAAGTTATAAGTTATAAGTTATAAGTTATAAGTTATAAGTTATAAGTTATAAGTTATAAGTTATAAGTTATAAGTTATAAGTTATAAGTTATAAGTTATAAGTTATAAGTTATAAGTTATAAGTTATAAGTTATAAGTTATAAGTTATAAGTTATAAGTTATAAGTTATAAGTTATAAGTTATAAGTTATAAGTTATAAGTTATAAGTTATAAGTTATAAGTTATAAGTTATAAGTTATAAGTTATAAGTTATAAGTTATAAGTTATAAGTTATAAGTTATAAGTTATAAGTTATAAGTTATAAGTTATAAGTTATAAGTTATAAGTTATAAGTTATAAGTTATAAGTTATAAGTTATAAGTTATAAGTTATAAGTTATAAGTTATAAGTTATAAGTTATAAGTTATAAGTTATAAGTTATAAGTTATAAGTTATAAGTTATAAGTCAGACGACGCAATGTTTCGGTCCTGTGTTAAAAGCAGCATAGAACTTAGCCTTCACGGCAGGTGTCTACGTTAGAATATTTCCTAATTCTTGGTCTAATCCTTGCTCAGTTATTGCCCTTTACGTATCTTTTCATTGTTGTCGATGTCGATGGCGGTGTCTCGATGTTGATGTCGATGTCGATGTTAATGTCAATGTCAATGTCAATGTCAATGTCAATGTCAATATCATTGTCAATGTCAATGTCAATGTCAATGTCAATGTCAATGTCAATGTCAATGTCAATGTCAATGTCAATGTCAATGTCAATGTCAATGTCAATGTCAATGTCAATGTCAATGTCAATGTCAATGTCAATGTCAATGTCAATGTCAATGTCAATGTCAATGTCAATGTCAATGTCAATGTCAATGTCAATGTCAATGTCAATGTCAATGTCAATGTCAATGTCAATGTCAATGTCAATGTCAATGTCAATGTCAATGTCAATGTCAATGGCAATGGCAATGTCAATGTCAATGTCAATGTCAATGTCAATGTCAATGTCAATGTCAATGTCAATGTCAATGTCAATGTCAATTTTAATGTCAATATCAATGTCAATGTCAATGTCAATGTCAATGTCAATGTCAATGTCATTGTCATTGTCAATGTCAATGTCAATGTCAATGTCATTGTCATTGTCAATGTCAATTTCAATGTCAATGTCAATTTCAATGTCAATGTCAATGTCAATGTCAATGTCAATGTCAATGTCAATGTAAATGTCAATGTCAATGTCAATGTCAATGTCAATGTCAATGTCAATATCAATATCAATGTCAATGTCAATTTCAATGTCAATGTCAATGTCAATGTCAATGTCAATGTCAATGTCAATTTCAATGTCAATGTCAATGTCAATGTCAATGTCAATGTCAATGTCAATGTCAATGTCAATGTCAATGTCAATATCAATGTCAATGTCAATGTCAATGTCAATGTCAAGTCAATGTCAATGTCAATGTCATTGTCAATGTCAATGTCAATGTCAGTGTCAATTTCAATGTCAATGACAATATCAATGTCAATGTCAGTGTCAATGTCCATGTCAATGTCAATGACAATATCAATGTCAATGCCAATGTCAATGTCAATGTCAATAATCTCAATTTAATTTTAAATTTAAATTTTAAATTTTAAATTTTAAATTTTAAATTTTAAATTTTAAATTTTAAATTTTAAATTTTAAATTTTAAATTTTAAATTTTAAATTTTAAATTTTAAATTTTAAATTTTAAATTTTAAATTTTAAATTTTAAATTTTAAATTTTAAATTTTAAATTTTAAATTTTAAATTTTAAATTTTAAATTTTAAATTTTAAAGTTTAAATTTTAAATTTTAAATTTTAAATTTTAAATTTTAAATTTTAAATTTTAAATTTTAAATTTTAAATTTTAAATTTTAAATTTCAATATTGTGTAATTTTAAATTTTAAATTTTAAATTTTAAAAAATTTTTAAATTTTAAATTTTAAATTTTAAATTTTAAATTTTAAATTTTAAATTTTAAATTTTAAATTTTAAATTTTAAATTTAAAATTTTAAATTTTAAACAGAGACCGTACCGGTTATGGTTTTTATCAAAAAAGTCAAAAAATAACTGTTATTTTTTAACTTTTCATTTTTCCGACAAAAATAAAAGTTATTTTGTGCCTTATATTTTTTTAGGCAAACATAACAGTTACTTTTGACTTTTATTTTATCGGTCAAAAATAACAGTTATTTTCTGCCTTTTATTTTTTCGGTCAAATATATCAGGCAATTTGTGTTTTTTAAAAGGCCATTTTACTGACTAAAAAACTATCGATACCATTATTTTGATCTCATCGGTGATTACGTTTTACATATGGTATCAAAAGTTTTTTAATCGGACAAGCGGCCTTTAAAAAAATACAGATTGCCTGATATTTTTGACCGAAAAAATAAAAGTCACAAAATAACTGTTATTTTTGATCGATAAAATAAAAGTCAAAGGTAACCGTTATTTTTGTCTGAAAAAATAATATGCAAAAAATAACAGTTAATTTTTTACTTTTATTGAATCAGTCGAAAATTTAAAAGGCACTCAAAATTCGTAAAGCTGAGGCCATTTGTATGATAATGGCATATTTGAAAAAGTCCTTCCACAATTTTTTCATTGTATCTTTTTCATTCGAAAATTGTAAAATAACAGTTGTTTTCGGTCCCTGATTTTAAATTTTAAATTTTAAATTTTAAATTTTAAATTTTAAATTTTAAATTTTAAATTTTAAATTTTAAATTTTAAATTTTAAATTTTAAATTTTAAATTTTAAATTTTAAATTTTAAATTTTAAATTTTAAATTTTAAATTTTAAATTTTAAATTTAATTTAAATTTTAATTTTAATGTCAATGTGACTGTAAGACATTGATGTCATTAAATTTTCATTCATGTTTTTTCTTTTTATGATGAGATCAAAGAATGTATTTTTGTATAGTTTCTTCATAAACATAACAGCTTTATTAATTGAGTAATTATTCTATGCAACGCTGTCGCATGTTTGTTAAATTGGCTTGCATTTGCGTTCTCGTGACATCGTAATTTTTGTATACGGCCAATTAACCAGCCTTGACAGTTGAGAGCTAAAATTCATCATAGCACTTTTACTCTGCGAGTTATAAATCTATGCAACGAAATTTAAATTTTGTTGCATTACTTGCAATCGACGCAACCAGCTGACATAATATCTTTTTAATGATTGTTGCGAGTCACCCATGTGCGAGTCACCTTACCCTTGTGCTTCTTGTAACTTATTGTCTATTTTATAGTCCATGTACTCATTGAATTAAAATTCGATGCAACGCCGTTGCGTTTCCCATATTAAAACTAACTCGTGCTGTCATGAATTTTTGAATATTTTGCGCAAGGAGCAGTCCTAGTAAAGACTCTACCATTACAATTAGCGTAGCAACCATACTTAGGCAGTAATCGTTCAAACTAATCCATCAAACACTTTGCTGTGTCGTTGCTTACATCATTAAATATTTTGTTATTTTTGTCATATACTCTTGTATCTTGAATTGAATTTGAGCAACTAAACTGAGCTCGTGATACTTCCATGAAACTCAGGATGATCAACTTCGTTCTGTTTTTCAAGTAACATTAAACTTATAAGTACTATTAACAGTAAAAAATATGATCAGGACTAACGATAATAAGTAATTACTTAATACTTCATTATGTCCTTACTAAGAATTTTCAAAAAAAAAACAAATTAATATAACTCTTCTTGAATATCCACTGAATCTTATTTGATTAAAAATAATCTCACACCAAAACCTAAAAACTAATATTTTCTCAAAACTTTTCGGATTATATTATGTGCTGGGCTATGGCTATGGCTGTGCTTACTTTTGGCATTGAATTTGAAAATTTAAATTCAAATTTCAATTTTCAGTTTCAATTTACTTTGCGTTTTTTGAAGTGTTTCACAAATATTTGTTTATCATTTACAAACATAGACAGAAATCCGGCTTTTGAAGCATCAAATACACACACACACACACACACACACTCACCTATACGCCCACTCTGAAAATATCCTTTCATGCAAACCTATAAAAGATATACACATGCAAGTGTAAATGTGCTGATATAGAGTCTGTTGTGTTGGTCTGCGTATGTCTTCGTTTGTATGTTTTACATACATGTGTGGGTTTGTATATGTATAGCCGTGTTATTGAGCTATCTTGGGGATTGCATACAAAATGTGTTTCTTAAATAATGCTGCCGAACAGCTGTCCGGGGATGTGTTCAATGGACATTCATTACCTTTCAGACGGACAGACGCTCAAATATATATATATACACACACATGCCTGACTACAGACAGCTTGAGTAAACATTGAAAATTAATGTTGGCCCTGGAAGTGTTAAATAAAGCACACAGAGACACACACACACACTCACACAGACTCATATACACTCGTAAACGAAGTAGTCAAAGAGCTGCTAATGCAGAATTTTCTAGTGATAACTTAAGCTTGGCATAGAATTGAAGTTGAATTTGAATTTGGTGTTAACAAGTTTAACTGAATATGTATGAAAACGCATTTCTTTGCATGATTTAGCAGTTAATTTTCTAAGTTTAAGCAACAAAAAATATGCCAAACAAACTCATATTTCAAAACAAGGTAGTTCCATTTCTTCACTAAAATTAGTTAATGAACTTTATGTTTCCTCACAATCATCTAAGAGTTATAAATTCTCATATCTTGCTGTTTCCTTAATTAAAAAAATCTAACGGAAGCGCATATGCAAACATAACTGCTACACGCAATTTTTTTCTTTATTCATTTATAAAATGCTAAAAATTATGCTAAATTTAGAAAAAAGCAGCAACAAAATAAGCTGCTGATTATCAACCTGCCTGTTGTTGCTAAGCATGGCCTTGCTTAGAGTTGCCAGCAATGTGTGCAAAAAAGCATATTTTATCAAGTACAACTCAAAGCTTAAATATGTCACTTCCGTGCAAAAAACTTTATACTTAAAATTATTGCTTTTAAATAATAAAGCCGCGTGCTACTTCACAAAAAGTTTCCTTACATTTTTTTGTGTTTCAATTCTTCGCCATTTCCTTCTTTAAACATCTTTTATTTTGAGTTAACTTTTATTTTTATTAGACAAAAATTTCATCATTTTCGTTTTTTTTTTATTTTGTTTATTTTTATTGATTTTCTATTGAATACTCATAAAAAATAATTAGCCAAAATTCACAAAAAAATTCCTATGTCAATTAAACTCATGATTGAAGTCCAAGGGTCTGTCGACACTAGCGCGACACCAGCTTATTGACATTCGTTACCTGCTTAACACGCCTCATACATGCCGAATTTTATTTGAGTTATGATCAATTTAACAAAGTAGCGGCAAAAAAAAAAAAAAATATGCTGAAATGAACTTTGGATCTTGTTGCTTGAATATTATTTTCTGTGTGTTCTTTTTTAAGGAATTCAAAACTTGCAACTACTTAATTGAATTGAAAACAGAGCTACAGTGGTGGCAAAAAATATAAATGCAGGTATAAAAGAAAATTGTGTATATTTACTTGCAAAATTTTATATAGTTTTTATAATATTTTATAATTGTTAAACAGAAGCATGTGTAAAAATATCGCATAATTTTCTGCATTTTACTCTTGTTCAAACATGCAGTAGCATGGCGTGTTGGTTAGGTGATAAACTCTGATGCGATAGCTACAGAAGTCCGAGGTTCTATTCTTGTATTGGAAGGTATTTAAGACCAATACCTCATAGTAATAATAATTAGACTTATACCTCCTAATATTTTTTATTAGTAACGCTCATTGAAGGTTGAGATTGCTTTTCAATTAGTAGTAATTTGTTCTCACTGACAAACGGCTGTTATAATTCACAGACAGTTTGTGTGTGAGGTTGGTATCTTTCCAGGTACTCTCTCGCAGCTCTTTTTGTTTTCATTCTGAAGATAAAAAGTATTCCTTCACATTTTCAAGGAAGGTTTTATTCAGCATAGTTATCAGTTCCTGGAAATGTCAAAAATACTTTTTGAAGTTTAAATTGTGCCTCGTTACCTAGATTGAGTAAAAAACCAACACCTTTCAATCAACATCTTTCACCAGGTTGAGTCAAAAAGGTTATCTTTCCACAACCACAGCATAGAGGAGGACTTTGAAGACAACTTTTTAACTCAAGCTTTTTCAAAGAATACCAGAACACAAAGTATTTACAGCTTTATTTATTATTGTTGGTATAAAAAATTAAAAGTCTTAAGGACATAGTGGATATGCAATAAATAAGAATTGGGCTTCTTACTTTAATGATTATTTTCTGAAGTTATTCGAGCATCAAAATTTATAGTTGATGACGGAGGGTTCTCAACAGAATCCAGAAAAGCTTGTCATAGCTGTTGAATATCTAGCGGTATGGCAGATATAAGAGTCGTTTTTAAAGTTGCCTTGTATAGATTCAATTAAGACCGAAAGCCAAGGAGCTGAAGAAAGTACAGGTGGTGGAAGTTTGTAACACGATAAGTGAGAGTACCGAAGAGCAACTGTGCTGCTTCAAAAACATCCAAACGCACAGTAAAAAAGATCAACCGTGTTTTTATTTAGGTCCAACAAACAGCAAACAGGAGAAAATTTGATCGGTCAATCAATCCCGAAAAGCCAAAGCAAGTTTTCTTAACAAGAAAAAGTGATCATGCTGCTCAAGAGGTCGACAAAGAAAATGAAAAAATATAGTAGCCGAAGGCAGATGATGGTTGTCCTTTAACGAACGTAGGAAGGCAGGTGAACGTTAACCATTCCTCTTATAAAATAGTTACCGACGTGCTAAGTCAAAGGATACCCAAATTTGTTGAAGGGTTTTGCCTTCGTTCCAAAACTGTGGTAAAATTTTAAAACCATGAAAGGACTCAAAGACATATGAAGTAGATAGCTGTATATCAATCAGAACAAGTGACAGTGACAGTGACAGTGACAGTGACAGTGACAGTGACAGTGACAGTGACAGTGACAGTGACAGTGACAGTGACAGTGACAGTGACAGTGACAGTGACAGTGACAGTGACAGTGACAGGACAGTGACAGTGACAGTGACAGTGACAGTGACAGTGACAGTGACAGTGACAGTGACAGTGACAGTGACAGTGACAGTGACAGTGACAGTGACAGTGACAGTGACAGTGACAGTGACAGTGACAGTGACAGTGACAGTGACAGTGACAGTGACAGTGACAGTGACAGTGACAGTGACAGTGACAGTGACAGTGACAGTGACAGTGACAGTGACAGTGACAGTGACAGTGACAGTGACAGTGACAGTGACAGTGACAGTGACAGTGACAGTGACAGTGACAGTGACAGTGACAGTGACAGTGACAGTGACAGTGACAGTGACAGTGACAGTGACAGTGACAGTGACAGTGACAGTGACAGTGACAGTGACAGTGACAGTGACAGTGACAGTGACAGTGACAATGACAGTGATAGTGACAATGACAGTGACAGTGACAGTGACAGTGACAGTGACAGTGACAGTGACAGTGACAGTGACAGTGACAGTGACAGTGACAGTGACAATGACAGTGACAGTGACATTGACAGTGACAGTGACAGTGACAGTGACAGTGACAGTGACAGTGACAATGACAATGACAATGGCAATGACAATGACAATGACACTGACATTGACAATGACAATGACAACCACCATGACAGTGATAATTGAGATGTTGCATGTGGCTTAGAACGGTTCAAAAATATATGAAGAAAATTTTGTGGCTAATTTTCTTCGGTGTACAAACTCTCTCAAAATTTTAGCCCAAATTAAAATAAAATTGCGCCTTAATACCCAAAAACATTTTTTTTCTAAATTCTGCAAATTGCTTAAAGGTAATTTTGAAGCCATTTTGGACTGAACCTTTTTGAATTATTTGGTGTAAAAGCCGAAACACGTATGGAACATATATTGTTGGGAAATCATTCAATAATCCCTATTTTTTTTAGGTTTTTTGATATATCTAAGGCATGCATATTATAGTGTTTGGCAAAATTTTAAAATATAAGAAAATATCGTAAAATATCGTATATCGTATAATATTCAAACTTCCTTTTTTTAAAAGTTATATATGAAAAATACTTAGTTGTTGTTATTTTTTTATATATTTTGCGTGTTATGGTTTGAGAGTTGTGGTTTTTTTTTAAACTTCTAAAAAGTTTAAAATTTGATAAATAATACAAAATTAGAAACACACAGCCTTTCTATCAAAATAAGAAATACATTTGATGCGGATAAACGATAATATTATTTGCCGAAAGTTGAAATGCGTGTTCAAAACTCCTCCAAACATTAACAGATGAAACTAAAAGAAGAAACTAAAAAAACTTAAAAAAGCTTGAATTATTATAAATGATTTTCTATCGAAATAAATTTCATGTATATTTCGTTTTAGGTACTCCATTATTGAAAACAGTTCTAGTTCAAATAATAGCTTAAAAATGATCTTTAAACGATTTGCTCAATATCTAGAGGACATTTTTTTTTTGGTCGTAAGGTATTTTTATGCTTTTAGAATACGGACGCACAATGGAGTGAGTACTTTAACGTTTTTGTAATGTGAACCGGTCTTATGTCGCTATACCCATAAAGCTAATGTGAAAAAAGGGTTGGTTAATAACAAAACCTTGCTCACAGTTATTGTATGCTGTTAGGTTTAAATTTGAAAACGGAGAAAAAAGATCCTCTAGGCTGCGGTGCATAAATCCTACTACAACAATAACTTCCACTTATGACTAATTTTTTAACTAATAACAAATCATTATTTATAATATATATTTTTAAAAAATTCCTTTTATTTCAAAAAGTACTAAAATTCATGTACATTTCAGTAACAAACTTATTTATGATCGGAAAAAATTTTATTTGTAAATCAATTCTTAACTCGTTGCTAATAAAAATTAATTAAAAATTTCAATAATTTTAAAAATTTTTCTGATTAAATAGACTTAATAAATTTTTATTGCTTTGCAAGATCTTATTTATGATCAAGATCTTGAAAAGCTAAGTTGCAAACTATATTCCGGACTATATTTCATTTATGTTTCGAAAAGCATTTAAAAAGTGATGAGCTTCAAATTTTACGTCCATTGCATTTTTAAGGCCATGGAGAAACCTACTCAAGTTTAGAGTTTAAAGGAAGCGGAAAAAGTTTATTATTAGAATAAATTCTAAATTAAGTTAATTTAGAATTGTTGAAAAGAAACTCAGAAAAGGAAGTAGATGATTTTTAAATTCGAAGGAAAACATAAGATTGTTTAAAAAAAAATAACAAATATGTCTTATTGCACCTAATATCGCTCAAACTGTTCATACTTGTATTACAGTGCTTTTATGTATCGAAAAAACTATAAGCCTAAAAGTATGCACACAAAATTAATTTGAAATTAATCAGTGACGACACATTGACTACGATTGCAACATAATAACATTCGAGGTGAATATAAAAATATTATCATACTAGTTCTTTCTCGTCAAAAATGACGGGTCCGGTTTTAATAAAGCAAAAACTATGAAATATTGATATTCTTTAATCTGAATCGGCGGCGGTCACAATTCGATTTTAAATTGTGCAAATAACAATTTTTAGTTCCAAATATTTATAAAATACCTTAAAGTAAAACCGGAAGCTATAGTATTTACGACAAAATAAGTTTACAAACATTTTTTGTAAAAATGAAAATTAAAAAAAATATATTAAAAGTTTTTGAAGTTTGAATAAATCACAAAACAAAAAATGCCTAAAAATATGCTATGAAATTTAAAAAAAAATCAAGCGTTCCACACTCACATTTTACGGAATTATGTTATAGTATTGTCTGCTACTTAATTATTTTGAATGCGACCCGCCATTGGACAGGCTTTTATATAAGTTAGAAAATAAAATAAAAAAATAAAAAAAAATAACTCAATTTTATGAAAGATCTTGAAAAAGAAATAACATAAAAAATACAAATAGCATCATTTTGCTTAAAATTGAAAATAGCACTTATTTGTTAGTTAATAATTTTTTAGAAAATATGCTTAAATAAAGTAGATCACTACATAACACACCTCTTTAAATACAAAATATGGCAACAAAAACTTGCAATTAAAATTTTCATCCAATCAAATTAATTAGCTAATTTATTTAAATTTCTACAAATGAAAAAATTAAGTACTTAGTCTGTTCTGCTTGTAACATATATTTCACATTTGAAAATTTTGACAAAATCGCATGCAAATCATTGCAATTAAACAAATGTCTGTATGTTTGTATGTTTGCGTCTGTGTGTGTGCTGAAGTGTTTAAACTTGTTAGCTGTCAGTTAAATGTACAATTTATATAATTTAAATTGAACCAAAAAATGTTGCTGTTGCCACAAAATGTTACAACAATATGCAAAACAGTCACGTTTTGTGGTGGCGTGCGTGAGCAACCACTTCATTAACGCGACTTTATTTTGGCTTAAATAAACGAGATATTATTTTTGTTTTTTTTTTTTTTTGGTCGAGCAACACTTTAAAAAGCAGGCAACAATACAACAAAAGCAACAATTATAATAACGGGGCTGAAATAAAAAAAAACAACACAAAACTACACAGACGACAAGAAATGAAAAAATAATTTACAAATGTTTGTCGGGTGCGTGAAGTTAATAATTAAATTAGCCAAAAGTAGAGAATCGCGCGTGCGCTGGCGCAGCAACAATAGCAGCTATTGATGACAGTTTGTAGCTGTTCATGTTGTTGTCGATGGTCAACATATGTTGGTAGCGCCAGTGCTATTTTATTCATATATATTTCGATGCTACACACGTATTTAGTTCAACTTTCAATTTCATTTTCAGCAAAAAAACAAAAAAAAAAAAAAAAATTAAAAAAAAACAATAACAACAAAAACTGATTTGCCGTAACAGTGTGCCAAAAAAAAAATGAAAAAAAAATAATAAATATCAGAATTATATAATCATAACAACAGTCACAAAAATCAGCAAAGAAAGAGAGCATTTTATGGCAAAGCAATATAAATTTGTTGCTAGCTTCTGTGTTTTTTTCTGAAAAATGTATTTTATTGCTCTTTAAATATGCCGCCGCCCATGACGCTTGCACTGAATTCTTTGCCTCAATGTAAGCGTGAAAAATTCAATACAATTTTTATGGCTGCGGAAGGCGCCGCAGCAAAAAAATTCCAAGCAACACTGCGTTGTTTGTGCTATTTTTACGTGGAACTCAGAGAATTTTCTCCAATAAATAGCAATGATATATGAATATAAATTTAATTATTATAATTATTATTCCTAAAATTTATTAAAATGCTTTAAACTAAATCAGTTCATATTATTGATTATTTTTAATTTTATAAAAAATTTCTTACATAGTCAGCCACCACTGTTTGCTTAGCGTAAATTAATAATTTTGAGCGCTCTTGTCAAATTTTTGTTTTATTTTGAGTGAACACACATTTGGTTTGAAATTTTTGAAATTCACAGTGATTGACAAAGTGTTTGAAAATGTTGGCGCAAATTAATGGAAAATCTTAGAAAGTGGCTCAAAAACTTCATAAGAGCGCATTTTGACCGGATTCTGTTTTTTTGTTGAAAGCAAAATTTTGACAGCTGCAGCTGGTTGAAAAGTTCAAAAAGCTTGTTGTTGTGTTTATCAATTGGCAAATCGTTAATGGCTGATTTTGAAAGAGACTTCAAAATATTTAGGCTATGGTGTCAATGCAAATGCATTTTTAGGCCTATACCAAGCCCACCCCCTTAACTATTATAAGCAAAATTTCGACGAAAAGTGTGTTTGGCGCTCGTTTTCGAATTGATATGTTTTCTATAGAATTTTCTATAGAATAGCAGGAATTTTATTCATATACTAAATTCTCTTTAACGTTACACTCCAACGGTTATTTCAGCAAAATTATCGAAAATATTTCATGACACCAACAAAGTTTACATGAAAGAAGTCCCCTCAAGTCTTGCTTTTTATGTGAAAAAACTTTTCTTCTAACTTTTGTTGTTTTGAAGATATAAACAGTGTTATGTGGTCTTTAACGTTACACGGTTGGGAAAACGGTATCAAAATTAGCAATGATATATCAAAGAAGAAAGTTCAAATAAACGGCTAACGCAAAGCAAGCCCGACGATTCGAATCTCAGTGCTCTCAGACAAAAGCATCTATATATCAGTGATAAAAAAAATGTCTCTTTATTCGATAATGGCAATTTTCTCTATTTCAAATCAAATTTTCTTTCATTATAATAAATTTTTACATTATTATAATATTACATTTTACATTTAAATTTTTATATATTCAAAATTTTCACAAATTCTTCTTTACTTACAGGAACTGAAATTATTCCATATCTCTAATAATGATATATATTTTTTCGCACTAAAAAATTCCCATTTATAGAGAAAAAATTATAGAAAATGAATATTTTTGTCTATTTTTGATAAACAATTCACTTTACAAAATATTTTCTTCAATACGAACAACTCCTTTTTCACAAATAAAAAGTTTCTTCTCAAAAAACGCAACATTTTTCTTATATTGAATTATGTTTGAAAAAAAAGTATTCTCAAAAAAAAAGTATCTACTTTTGTGCAATAAACAATTTCTCTATTTTTGATAATAGCAATTTTCTCTACTTCAAATAAAATGTTCTTCAAATAGAACAAATTTTCACATTTTCGATAAGTATTTTTCTCGCACATAAAAAAATTCTCATTTATAGAGAAAACATTATTGAAAATGAAAACTGTTTCGTATATTTTGATAAAAAATTCACTGTGCGAAGTATTGCCTTCAATAAAAACAAACCTTTTCTCAAAACTCAAAAAAGTAATCTTCTCTAAAACCGATACATTTTTATATATTTCTCTTTTTTTCATGGAAGCTTGAATATTATTTTTAGAGAATTTTTAGTATCACATTTAGAGAAAACCATTCTCTAGAGCCATTTTTCTCTAAATATGATGTTGTTTGTATCATATTCCAAAAAAAATTTTTCTGAGTGTAGAAAGCTTGATGGCGAATAAATGATGTGGTTTAAAACCATTAGAAAACCATAGAGAAAATCATTTTTCTCTAAATATGATGTTGTTTGTATCATATTTCAAAAAACTTTTTTCTGAGTGTAGAAAGCTTGATAGCGAATAAATTATGTTGTGTACAGCAAGTGCTGTATATTCTGTTTATGACCTTCGTTCTTTCAAAAATGTTGTTTTTTTTCATAGCCACATAAAGCGACATTTTTTATTGCAATTGATTATTTTTATTCAATTAACCCTTTGGCGAGTGGTGTCACTATACTGTACATCGATTTGTCAGTCTGTTGCTAACTTGCCTATGCATACAACCATCTGATTTTAATTTTATCCCGTTCCTTATTTCATGGCCAACCAACTTATGCATATTTTTCAATGTTTTGTTGTCAACAAGTGATAAGTTTCATGCATTCTTTAGAGGCGTCAACAACGTAAACAAAATTGTAGCAAACCGCGTTTATATAAAATTAAAAAACATATATTATATGGTTTGATTTTTTTAATTTTGAATATTAAAAATATATTCTTTTTATTTGAAATTGTTTTTGGAAATTTTTTTATCAAAACAATTGTATAAATAAATTTGACAAGTACCTAAAATCCATGACCAAGGACATTTTTTCTAAAAAAAAAACCTTAAAAATGGTTAAAGTCAGGCTTTTTTAACAAAATCATCATCATCAAGTCATTCTCATTTATTTCTTTCCGCTAGATTTCATTACCGTGTCAAAGGGTTAAATCGTTTTTCGAAAGAAATTTCTGAAATATTCATAGGGGTCAATTTAAAGAAAAGATTTATTAAAATCAAATAAATATTTTTCTGTTTTCGGTAAAAAATTTACACAATTAAGAAAACAGTTGAAGCTGTTATAAAGAAATATTTTTCTGTGGAAATTTCTCTTTGATGAGAAACATTAATCAAAAGAGAAAATCTTTTGAATCTTTTTGATGAGAACATATTTCCTTTTTTTTCGTGGAAGCATTTTTAGGAAATTTTTGGGTCTTTGCCAATTTTCTCTAAATATGACGCTTTTTTTGTCATAATTCGAGAAACTATTCGGAGTGTGTACTTTTTGCTATATTAAAGTAAGGAGACCCGATAATCTGCGCCAACTACCGAGGCATCAGTCTTTCATATGTCATTAATAAATGTTTGTATTTTTTTAATTTAAAAAAATAATAAGGAACAGCCTGTTTTTAAAAAAAATTATAAAAATTTAAGAAAAACTGTTGCAATTCTCACATCTGCATACTTTTTTGTAGGGTTCCCATCAATTTATTTTCAACCAGGGCTTAAAAAATTCTTACAAAAATTTATTTGTTTTTATTTTCTCGATCTAAGTTTTTTATTTCAGACAGCGGCCCAGAAATTTTTTTTCGGTCCGGTGTAGTCTATAGTTTCTATTAAATATACACACTCCGAGAAGTACATCCTTAATAAAAGACGATTTGTTTCATTCGGAGTTTTTGTGAAGATTTCATCAGGTTTGAGAAGAGTAGACAGGTAGACAGGTTGTTGCAGAGCGACGACAATACTCTCGCAGTAATCTCTCCATGATTTTCTCAATTTGGCTTGAACTTAGTTGAAGTTTGCTTATATTGGATCCGCTTTGTTGTTGTACATGTTTTGAGTTTTGGTGCCTCAAATTCAAACTCTTTCCTATAAAGTATGGGTTGAATTGATTGGTTAAGGTTGCGAATTTTTTTCTTAAGAACTCACAGTTGGTGTTTATGGGGTTTTTGTAAGAATAACAGGACTCTAGGCGCATAGCCAGCTCAAATTTTATATGCCTGTGATCGGACATGGAGACTTCACTGGGCACGTGTCAATTTTGAATAGAAAATGCCATGTTAGAGGCTCAACAAGTGAGAACTGGTAACTCATTTTAATAGTAATGTTTTTAAAAGTTTAGAAAAAAAATGCTGTTATGTCAAACAAACTATGGGTTGAAATAACAGATTTCACTGTTAAATACCATGTAATAAATGAAACTTTAAAATCAACTGTCGAATGACTGTTAATCTATAGATGACGAAACCCATATAAAAACGTACTTAATTGAAATTTAATCACTGTTTCGTTAGTTAATGTTTGGCCGAGTGTTGAAATACCGGTAAAATCAATAAAGAGTTTTTTTTATTCAAATTTCTTTTTTTTTAACTAAAAAATTTTTATTTTAAATATTAGTTTAATATGTCTTCAACATTGTAAGCAAATTTATTTTGAAGGTTATTTTTGACGAAACATTTAAAACAACTGAACTAGAATTTTAATTATTGAATTAAAATTTTTGATACTTATGTACATAGCTAGGATACGAACCCACGACCTTCCCTTGACAGTATACCACACTTCCACTGAGATATTTATAACGAGCGGGTTGAGGTACTTAAAAAAACCCGCTGCATTAGCTCGGGTTGGGTTGCCAAGTTTAAAAATACTTTCATACAATAAATAAAAATATATAATTTATTAAATAACAAGTAGATTCACTTTGAAAAAACTGTTATGTCTCGTCAGAGCATTTGTCAACACGGATGAAAATTTGCAGTTCTGTGTTTTTATATGAAAGGAATTGATAAAAAATGCACAAAAATGCAATTCGGGAGACGCCCAAATTGGTTCAAATAAAAAAAAAGTACACCAATGAAAAGGATTTTTTAGGAAAGGACTATTTAGTTTTGGTGCCGGAATTGGGAGTAAGATTTTTCCCATACAAGTCGATACACTCTCGTAAACACCCATCAATTTTCATGAAAATTTCTTAAAGTCCAAAAATTTTGGCTACTAAAGCAGGTAAGGTACTTACAGTGTGTGGTGGTATATATATCATACGAATGAAGTATTTTTTTAATTCAAAGTTAATGTAATGAACATATCGGCCCTTACACGATATGTTTTTAGGTCATTATAATATAGTTGATATCTATAATATTATTATTTTTGTTTTTTTTTTATATTTTCGGATGACTTTAATCCGAAATTTGTACAGTTGAATCTTGAATTTGTTTTGTTTTAATTTATTAAATTTTTTTTTTATATATTTTATAAGATTTTATCTTTCCGATTAACTATCAAATCAATGTTAAAGTGATTCCTACAAAGAAAGTTAAATTCGTGGAAATGTTTGTTAAATTCGTACTTTGCACTAAGTTAAATTCGTACTTTTTTAACAGTTATGCGGATAAAAAATATTGGTTTGTGTCTTTGATAAGATCGCGACGGATTTACGAATTTATCTTCACGCACTTCTTAAAAGGGAAGCCACTTAAGCGGGTTTTCCTGTAGTAGAAAAAGTAATACACAGATAGAAATACGATTTCGATTCGATTCGACGATATCTTCAAAGTCACTTCTTCTGCAAGTCGAAGGCGAAGACAAATACCAATCCAAATACCATATACCAAATACCAAATACCAAATGCCAAATATAAAATACCAAATACCAAATACCAAATACCAAATACCAAATACCAAATACCAAATACCAAATACCAAATACCAAATACCAAATACCAAATACCAAATACCAAATACCAAATACCAAATACCAAATACCAAATACCAAATACCAAATACCAAATACCAAATACCAAATACCAAATACCAAATACCAAATACCAAATACCAAATACCAAATACCAAATACCAAAAACCAAATACCAAATACCAAATACCAAATACCAAATACCAAATACCAAATACCAAATACCAAATACCAAATACCAAATACCAAATACCAAATACCAAATACCAAATACCAAATACCAAATACCAAATACCAAATACCAAATACCAAATACCAAATACCAAATACCAAATACCAAACACCAAATACCAAATACCAAATACCAAATACCAAATACCAAATGCCAAATAACAAATATCAAATACCAAATATAAAATACCAAATACCTACCTAAAACTAAAAAAATTTGAAATCTCTAAAATTTAAAATTCACGAGCGACAAAGTGCAGTACATTTTCAAATGTTTTGAATATTTGTCTAAGATACTGCGTAAACAATCGATTTCCTGTATTTGAAAATGTCCTGGCTTAGAAAAATTTTGGATGATGCTTTTTACTTCTGTATTATTCGATAAAAATTTGTATACCACACATGAATAACTCTATATAATTCTTTTCCATATCTTATAAAGGGAACTCTATATCGTTGCCTCTACAACCACTGCAAAACCACATCAGGATTTGGTGCACAAAATTATTATATAGAACATAGTCTACTTTTTCAGTTTTTGTATTAATTAAAAATATTTAGAAATACAAACTTTAAGTCAATTCAAGTACACGTAGAGCAAAGTGGTTTTCGTGAATCAAGTGCAATATTTTGTACTGAAATTTTGCTTTATACGTCATTGAGTGGCTATGGGTCAAGAAGTCACCGAAAATTATTGTCTTAATGGATAAAGAGCAAAAAGGACATGAAATATCTCAGTTTCTAGCAAAAACAGATCAAAACGTATTGCAGATTTCAAGAATTTGGTATCAAAAGCCCGGTATGGTAGAGTAACTTCGGGTATTGTGATATGGTCGGTTAAATTGATATACATCTTTTGTGCAATACACAATTTTTGACAAAAATAAACATGTGAACATAACGGCAACAGAAAAAGAGGCATGCTGCGTTTAATGCACGCTCTTATTCACTGTTTTTGATCTCATTGGTGTAAAATTGTTTTATGGGCTTAGTCGATTTTTTTTTTTTTTTTGTTTGCGTGCACTTTCTGAGTGAATTACAATAACAAAATCAGAAAAATAGGAAGCTGAAATAGTTAAATTTGTTTTTGTTTGAATAAATGTAGCGACAAATAAGTTAAAATTTATATTTTCTTATGTGTATTTTTACAGAAATAATCTTATAATTTTGAAAACCGAATTCGGCTATTGTGATATAGTCAATGTTGGGTAATGTGATATACCATAAATTCATACCATATCTGTTCATTACATTAATTTTATGGGTTATGGAGCACTTAAATCTCCGTACGACCATGTATTATCAAATCCTGAAAGATCATGTGCTGCTCCATCTTCGAGAAAAAATGGCGAAAACTTGGTCAAAATACTTTCAAAGGCTGAAAAGGCCATCGTTTTTTTAAACGTTGATACATTAATCATAGATGAATCATTAATAATACGTTTTTTGTTTATTAGAAAAAAAAAAATACTTCTCAAGAAAATTTTGTTATTGTTATTTTGTTCTGAAATAATATGAAGTAAAGCACTTTTTTCAAAATTTATAATGCGAATGTGTACTCCTGTTGATTTTTTTTTTTTTATAAATGAGCATGTTAGCGCTAACAATAGTAGCTTCAGGTTTCATAAATTAGTTGAAAAATTTTAGATCTAATGTAAGAAACAGAAAAATTTTCATTATATTTAATTTTTTTTTTAATTTTTTGGGAATTTATTAACAATAAACATTTTTTTTTTTCAATTTTCTAATGTCTGTAGTTGACACATTAGAAGCAATTTAATGTTGCTACATGTTTTTTTGTATCGAGCTACAATAATTGCTACAAAATTTTTAGTTTCAAATTTTTCTTTTAACTTTGAACCACAACAAATATCTACCTGTTTGCCAAATAAAAAAAATAAAAAATCAATATAGCAACATATATATGAGTTGAATATAAAACCAAATATAGCCAATTCGAACAGCATTTTTGACTGCAGTCACCGCTTCAAATGTCAATTTGTTCTATATCTGATTTAATTCCCGTCTCTCCCCACCACCAATGTTTTTTCTATTAACTTTCCATACCTGCCTTTTTCTCACAATTTGCTTGTTGGATTGTATTTTTTAAATGGACTTTTTCCCAGCTATTGCTGTTGCCGCTGCATCTGTCGGTTAGCAGCACATGTGTAGCACCAGCAACATCAGCAGCAACCTTCAATAATACTGCAAAAATTGCCCAGATTTCTATACAAGCGAGCAATACTTTGACTTTTCAAGCTTCGTCAAGTGATTTATGAGCTCTTGTTTTATTTTTTGTTTTTTTTTGTTCTTGCCTTCTCTTTCTTAGGAAGCTATCGAATTTATTCAATTTTTTTTTTTGGTTTATTTTTATTTTTTAACTGTCAAAGGTTAGCAACTTTTTAGTTTGATACAAAATAAAGTAGAAAAATGTTTGATTTGCCAAAAGCAAAAAAATACTTTAATTGGTGTTGATGTGCCGCCGTTCTGAAAGCGCATGAAAGCTCTAACATGTGGCAATCCTTTTTTTCATGTGCTTATTTTGTGCACCTTTAACAGGTGATGCCGTTGCAAGCAATATGAACAACAAAAAGGATCCAACTAACGTGCTTCATGCTGAGATTTAATCATTTTTTGACATTTTTCGGTACAGTTTTTTTTCGTTTTTAATGTTTTTTTTTTTTTTTTTTTATTAACAGCAACTTCAAAGTCTCTAACATGTGGTAGTATTTTGTTTTTATATAAAATAAAGCTTGTTCTGACTGTTTTTCATTTTTGCACTCTCTGTATTGTTGGCTTTTATTTATGGTCTGTCTTTTTATTGAACTCTGTTTGAAATACGGTAGCCATGCAGCTTGATTTATGATGTTATTCTTCTGGTTATTTTTTTTTTTTGTGTTTAAGGGTTAAGCAAAGTTTGGCGCTGATTTTGCAATGTCGTCGATCTAAAATACTCTTAATTAGAAAAATATTTGTATGGCATTTTGTTGATAAAGAAACGTGGGATAAAAAAGTGCCCGCAGTTCATTGAAATCATATATTTTTTAGCATTAGTTAGGTGCAAAAATTGTTAATTTTAATTTTTTAAATAAAATTTAAATTTACATATATTAACAAAAATTGAATAAAAAAATTTACTGTTTAATTTGGCACGTCCATAGCCTAAAACTTTAATTTTAAATTAAATCTTTAAATGCCAGTTTGATTACTGACTTATTTAAAATAATTTGCATGACATAAGAAAATGGTTATTTACCAACTTTACAACACATACTCAATATTTATTATGAATCAGTTTTGTTTTCAAAATGAAAACGTTTTGCAAAATGAAGTCATCCATAGCCGCAGTTATATAAAAAGTGAAGTTAAAATACAAAAAAACACTAAAAAAAAAAAAAATCATCAACTCACGGCTGACATTGAAAAATTTATGCACTCGTTAAGAATGCAACAACAACAAACAAAAAAACAGACAAAACTCATTAATTCATAATTTACAAAAATCACGTGAGTTACAGGTAATTCTGTTGTTTGTTCTGTCTCTGTGTGTCGAACATGTATATCAACAGTAGCAGCTGCAACAACAACAACAACAACAACAACAACATAAACTGCAGTATTGATTGCATGACAGTTGAAATTCAGGTCAGCCAACATTGTGGCGCTTCAGCTCAAGAACTCCAAGTTCCAATTCAATACAAAACATACAAAAAAAAAAATTCAAAAATTAATGCAAGGATTGTGCAGCCAGCAACAAGAAGGAGGCTGATGACTACGAGTAGTGGAAGCTGTATGAAGGCTGTGGATTGTGTGCAACAGCAGCAATAAATAAAATACAAGTGCTTCATTTAGTCATGCAATGAATTGCAAGCTCAGCGAATACGTATGTAAGAAAAAAAAAATGAAAAGGAATGGAAATCCTTAACAAAAAATCGGTAGAAGCGTTCTATACAAATGAATGCTTTTGTTAATTAAAAAAAAATCAACAGAATTTCAAATTATTTTAATGACAGAAATGATAATTTTATAAGGTTACTGCTTGGCTGACTTAAGTCACGGTCGCTCACAATTTGTCTTATAAATTAAATAATTTAAAATCAATATTTATTCAAAAATAAAATAAAATATTTCAAATCAAAATTATAACAGTGGTTTTGTCAAAAACTCAGGCATCTTATGTGCAACTATCAGTTGGTTCAACTTAGCACTAGAATAATCTGTGCAGCTTTCAGCTGAACCAACTCAGCACTAGAATAATCTGTGCAACGATCAGCTGAACCAACTCAGCACTAGAATAATCTGTGCAACTATCAGCTGAACCAACTCAGCACTAGAATACTCTGTGCAACTATCAGTTGGACCAACTCGGCACTGGATTACTCTGTGCAACTATCAGCTGAACCAACTCAGCACTAGAATAATCTGTGCAACTATCAGCTGAACCAACTCAGCACTAAAATACTCTGTGCAACTATCAGCTGAACCAACTCAGCACTAGAGTACTCTGTGCAACTATCAGCTGGACGAACTCAGCACTAGATTACTATGTGCAACTATCAGCTGAACCAACTCGGCACTAGATTACTCCGTGCAACTCTCAGCTGAACTAACTCAGCACAAGAATACTCTGTGCAACCATCAGCTGAACAGTGAACACTTCTACTCACCTAGAGGGAGACTGTTTGGTTGGTCGGCTTTGATCAGTTGTTTTATACATATGCCAACAGGAACCAGTTGAGAATTGTGAGCACATAAAAGTGGCTGAATAATAATGGCTGTATTTTTGTTGCTGCGTTTAATACTTTGAAGTCTTAGGCTGCACGCATAGTAAACGGCGGTTCTAGACAGACAGGTAGGCTGAAATCTGTGTGTACAAACGAGAAAAAATAGCTCTCTATCTCGCTTCTTCACACACTCTGCCTGCCTGCCTGTCTGAATCGGCGTTTACTATGCACGCGGCCTTATTTAGGCATCTCTGGCTATGGTATGGTCTGCGTCAGAGCCGTAGCCAGGATTTTCTCTTGGGGGGTTTTGATAAAAAATTATGGAAGCACTTAAAACCAAGTTATAAAGCTTTCGAAATGGTTTTTAATGTGAATTTATTGTATATAAGACCATTTAAAAACACGGTTTTGAATATTTGTTCATAATTTCTTGTAAAATGTTGTAAATTGGTATCGTTTCATTTCCACTACTTTAGAACATTGC
The DNA here is from genome assembly GCA_958299015.1 of Tetanocera ferruginea. Taxonomy (NCBI): domain Eukaryota; kingdom Metazoa; phylum Arthropoda; class Insecta; order Diptera; family Sciomyzidae; genus Tetanocera; species Tetanocera ferruginea. The sequence continues at coordinate 17,170,905 of OY282644.1, read as the reverse complement.
TATTATGGCAAAAACCTTCATTCATTTGTGCTGGAATTTAAGTGTTGAAAATGAAGAAGACCCAGCAAAAACAGTCCCAAATGCCATTGGGAGGAATGCTTATCTTAGTCTTCTCCAGAAGTGCGCCTAGAAACTTTCAATAGAAGATTTCCTCAATGAGAAGATTTAAGTAGGTATTTTCTAGGAAAACTTTAAGAGGGCATTCTACGATTCAAAAGACGTAAGACAAAATGCTTCTAAGTAAATATTTAGCCATTAACTTGCATAAGGCATAAAGCCTGGAAGCATTCTTGCAAGCTTTTCAAATAGCTTTTTATACGTTTCTGAAAATGCCTCTAGAAAGCACTTTTCGATTAGGTTTAGAAGCACAATTGGATTTTAAAAATGTCTTATGGAAGCAATGTATCTAAGAATGCATGAAAAGTTTGTATCAAAAATTTTGCTGGAAACTAACAGAAATATCTATAAAGTATTTTGTGCGAAAATAACATATAAAATAGCAAGTTTTGATGATTTCTCTCAAAAAAATCATGTTGAATTGCAAAAGAACATAAGATTTACTCAAAAGAACCTGAAGAATCTTAATACTGAAGAACATAATATATATTTTACATTGTCCGGTATGTTCACGAAACTAACTTCGAACGTATGAAATTTCTTGGAAACTAATGGGGTCAAAGATAATTGTTTGCGTATTTATTTTGTGATTTTTGTGCAGGTTTGGCCAGTTTTGGCGGCTTTTAGTGCAAAAACTATGAAGAACTCAGAGAAACGATACAATATTTCGGAATTTTTGTCTAAAGGTATATAATTTTTATATTATATAAAGGTTATTTTTCAGACATGCACAACAAAATCAACAAAATTTTTTCGTTTCGTTGAGGCCGAAAAAAAAATTATCAAAATTATTTCGTTTTTTAAATAACGTTAAAAATTTATCAAATCAAATTTCGTATCGTTGAAAAACGAAAAATTTTCTATAATTTTCTCTTATGATAAAAAAAATTTCTTCGTATACAAAAAAAACGAAATTTTTTTGTTAAAATTAACGTTATTTTCAACGGTTGATTGAGACAAAAACGAAAAAAATTTATATCGTTTTCTACGAAACGAAATAAATACTTTCCGTTAAAATTAACTTTAACGTGCATGCCTGCTATTTTTATATATTTCTCTTTTTCAGGAAAGCTTTTAACCATTTTGAAAGAATTTTTAGGATAACATTTAGAGCAAAGCATGCTCTGGAGCGAAGTTTATACTATTTTTCCTAAATATGATGCCTTTTTTATCATACTCCGAGAAACTTTTTTCCGAGTGTATTAATAGAAATTTATAGAACATGATTTTTGTATAAAGGTGCTCAAAATCCATTTTTGGTGGTTTCTACGTTTGAAAAAGATAAAGTCTGAAACATTCTGAACACCTTTTCTAAAGACATCTTGCCGAAAAAGTCAACTTAATAGAAATAACAAGCAAACTAGAACTTAAAAAAGTATCGATTAAAACTTAATTTTTGAATTTTATAAGTACACTCAGAAAAAAACACCTATCATTGTGCTATAAAAAATTTCTCTATTTTTGATTATAACAATTTTCTCTTTTTCTAATAAAATTTTCTTCAATAAGAATAAATTTTCATATTTTTGAAGAAATATTTCTTCACTTGTAGAAAATGGAAATATTTCATGTCTCTAATAATGATTAGTATTTTTCTCGCACAAAAAAATTGCAATATATAGAGCAAAATTTATTAAAAATTAATAATTTTTCTTATATTTTAATAATAATATCACTATGCGAAATATTTTCATCAATAAAAACAAATCTTTTCTCTAAAAAAACAGGAAATCAATTTCTCTAAAAAATATCTATTTTTATATGTTGCTCTTTTTCAGGGAAGCTTTTAACCATTTTTAATAATAACATCACTATGCGAAGTATTTTCATTAATAAAAACAAATCTTTTCTCTAAAAAAACAGGAAATCAATTTCTCTAAAAAAGATCTATTTTTATATGTTCCTCTTTTTCAGGGAAGCTTTTAACCATTTTTAGGGAATTTTAAGGAATTTAGAGAAAAGCATTCTCTGGAGCAAGGTTTATACTGTTTTTCTCTAAATATTTTAGCCTTTTTTATCATATTCCGAGAAACTTTTTTCTGAGTGTATTAATAGAAATTTATAGAAAGTGATTTTTTTTAAAAAAATTTTTCTTTGAGCAATGAAAAGTGCTTGTTATTAAATTGTTTTTATAATTTTAAAGGTATATTCTTATTTAAAAATAACAAGAATATAAGAAACTTTTTTCTGAGTGTATTAATAGAAATTTATAGAAAGTGATTTTTTTAAAAAAAAATTTTTTCTTTGAGCAATGAAAGTGCTTGTTATTAAATTGTTTTTATAATTTTAAGGGTATATTCTTATTTAAAAATAATAAAAAAATTATTATTCAGATGTTAAAATCGTGTAATAAAATATTATTTTTACCATTAAAAGTAACATGAAAATAGAAAAACTAGGTTTGAGTTTCATAATAATTAAGTTACCTTCGTTAATTAAGATATTTTTAAAATCAACGTTTATTTAAAATAATTCCACAATTTTGTTTAATTTTATTTCGTGGCGGAAGTTTTTAGTCCACTATAAAAAAAAACTGTTCGTCTTTATAGCAATTTTATTGATCACTGCTATCTAGTCAGATTTAAGAAAGTTGTAAGATAAAGCAAAATGATGGATTCCAATATCAGGCTCAACTCGACAAATTTAAGTAAGAAATTTATAAAATTTTAATCAAAAATGGTTTGAAGTAGTTTTTCCTTAAATATACATGTTTCGAGACAAATATCCTAAATATCTGTATTTTCATATTTTGAGAGGTAATATAATATAAAATATATTCTGTCCAAAGAATCTGAGCAATTTTGAAATTAGTTTAGTCTCAGAAATTTGAGATCAGCCAAACTTATCTTCTTACAATTGTTTTTTTATGACCATAATTCAACTAGAACTTTTCTTATTAGGAGCATTTTTAGCAATTAAAACGATATTTTGTATTTTTAAAAATGTATAATTTTTCGTTAAAACATCTTAAGATGAAACATCTTTATATCATTTGTTGTCTACTCTTCGGTGCTTATGGGGGAGTGTTAACCCCTAAAATATCCCTTGGTTACAGACTTCGTCTGCGTTATTGTTGTAGCGTTGTTATTACGATGTTTCTATGCTCGACTTTGTTGTTGTCATTGAGCTGGTCAGGTTGGGGGTTGATTTAACTTCTTTGTTGTTGCTCGCAGGTAGATTTTCGTACACATGTTTCTGTTTTTATCTTTATCTGCTTTTATGTTAATATGTTTCTAATATTTATGTGTTTATAAGTAGGAAATTTAGAGTATTCTTACAGGGTGTTCACATGATAGTAAATGTGTGAAATATTTAACTATGTTAGAATATTTGTAAACGATTTCTACTTTTTATCATGAAAAAACCCTTAACATTAACAAGAAATCTCAACCTACAGTCCTAATCAGGCTTAAATCCTATTTGAATCGCTTTTATACATGCGTTATAATAATATTAATTTTTATGTTTTTTTTTTTATCCAAGTTGCACACCAATTATATTTTGTATGCTCGCTGCATCTGCTTGACCTCAATGACACGAACTAATGAACTAAATATATGAGCCCCTCCGTCATAACCGCACGCTCAAAGCATTTTGTTGCTAATGAAGTTATTTTCGAAAATTGACAAAATTTATTGCACTTCAAAATTAAATGTGTACCGAAATGAAATGCCGTGATATAAATACCAACAACCTATACAATAAATTTGTTTATTTTATTACACTCAACGACAACTACAAAAATAACAAAAACAACAAAAACAGCAATGAAATTATTAAAAAATCAGCCATAAATTTTGAATATGACAACGACGCTCTATAAAAAAATGTTTAAAAATGAACTCGTCTTTTTTTTTTGTCGGTAGAGCCGTGTTCAATTTGCAAAACAGACTAATTACTAGCATTTACAGATGTTGTTGTTATTGTTTTTGTTGTTGTTGGTTTTGTCATTGGTGGTTGCTGTGGTGTAGCAGATGTCAAATATTCGCTCGCCCTCTTGTAAATGAATAATGATCACATTTATTATAATTTGTTACATTGGCAACGATTAAGCAGATAAAGGAGAAGGGAATGAAGAGGGAAGGGGAAGAAGAATTTTATAGAATAATTTCATGACCTTAAATAGAGCAAAATATGCCTTAAATCGTGTCAAGTTTGAAATTAAAATCCAATTTAAATTCGAAATTAAAATTAAGTTAAATTCGAAATTAAAATTAAGTTAATACTCGAAAACATATTTGAAATTTCAATTAATTTCCAAGTTAAAACCGATATAGATTTTGAAACTGATATATTTAGAATTTAAATTTCAAATCAAATTTGATTTCGATATTGACTCAAGCAAATATTTGAAATTAAAGATGAGCTTATATAAAAATTGAATACGGCATTGGATTTTGTTTGAGATAAAAATGGAGTTCTATCTATTTTCTATCTATTTTTAATCAATTTTGCTTCGAAATCAAAACTTTAAAAATTAAAATTAAGGTCTAACTTGAAATTGAACTTTAAATTTTATACGAAATTGAATAAGAATCAATTTAAAGTTTAAACCGATTTCGAATTCGAAACTGAACTCGAAATTGAATAAGGAATTGCATTGAAAATGACATAAAAATTGAAATACAATGCAATTCAAAAATTAATTCTTATAAAAATTCAAATTATAATTAGATTTATGCTTCAAAATGAATAAGATCCCAAAATAAAAATTGAATGGGTTCGAATTTGAACTTGATATCGTAATCACATATGATATAGAATTTCTAATTTAAAACTCATCTCAAGTTCATCTCAAAACTCATAAAAAACGGAAACATAATCAAAATCCAATCGGAAATACAAATCAAGCTCTAAATTTTAATCGATTTCGAAAAATATCATATTTGAGTTAAACTTTTAATCGAAAACTGAATTCGAATTGCTAGTAAAAATTTGTTATATCATATTTGAAGTCGACATATATTTCGAAATTAAAGTCATAGTTTTAATCGAAACCGAGACCAGGAAAACCACAAACAAGATCAAGATGGAGATAAAAATTAAAATGAAAATGAAAATTAGAATGAAAAAGAAAATGAAAATGAAAATGAGAATGAAAATGAAAATGAAAATGAAAATGAAGATGAAAATGAAAATGAAAATGAAAATGAAATGAAAATGAAAATGAAAATGAAAATGAAAATGAAAATGAAAATGAAAATGAAAATGAAAATGAAAATGAAAATGAAAATGAAAATGAAAATGAAAATGAAAATGAAAATGAAAATGAAAATGAAAATGAAAATGAAAATGAAAATGAAAATGAAAATGAAAATGAAAATGAAAATGAAAATGAAAATGAAAATGAAAATGAAAATGAAAATGAAAATGAAAATGAAAATGAAAATGAAAATGAAAATGAAAATGAAAATGAAAATGAAAATGAAAATGAAAATGAAAATGAAAATGAAAATGAAAATGAAAATGAAAATGAAAATGAAAATGAAAATGAAAATGAAAATGAAAATGAAAATGAAAATGAAAATGAAAATGAAAATGAAAATGAAAATGAAAATGAAAATGAAAATGAAAATGAAAATGAAAATGAAAATGAAAATGAAAATGAAAATGAAAATGAAAATGAAAATGAAAATGAAAATGAAAATGAAAATGAAAATGAAAATGAAAATGAAAATGAAAATGAAAATGAAAATGAAAATGAAAATGAAAATGAAAATGAAAACGAACATTAGAATGAAAATAAAAAAAAAAAAAATAAAAATACATATAAAAATAAAAATAAAAATTAAAAAATATATAAATAAAAATAAAAAAAAAAATATAGATTAAAAATAAAACAAAAAAAAATTAAAAACACTAAAAATAAATAAAAAAATAAAAATTAAAATAATATATCAAACAAAAATTAAAAATATGTATAAAAATAAAAATAAAAAATAATAAAAATAAAAATAAAAATAAAAATAAAAATAAAAATAAAAATAACAAAAAAAAATAAAAATCAAAATCAAAATCAAAATCAAAATCAAAATCAAAATCAAAATCAAAATCAAAATCAAAATCAAAATCAAAATCAAAATCAAAATCAAAATCAAAATCAAAATCAAAATCAAAATCAAAATCAAAATCAAAATCAAAATCAAAATCAAAATCAAAATCAAAATCAAAATCAAAATCAAAATCAAAATCAAAATCAAAATCAAAATCAAAATCAAAATCAAAATCAAAATCAAAATCAAAATCAAAATCAATATCAAAATCAAAATCAAAATCAAAATCAAAATCAAAATCAAAATCAAAATCAAAATCAAAATCAAAATCAAAATCAAAATCAAAATCAAAATCAAACTCAAAATCAAAATCAAAATCAAAAAATCATTTAGAATCATATCAAGATCCTTATCCAGATCAATTTCAAAATTTTTAACAAGATCAAGATCTTTATCAAGTTCAAGAGCAACATCCAGTTCTAGATCAAGAAAAAACAAATAAAATCAAAATCAAAATCAAAATCAAAATCAAAATCAAAATCAATATCAAAATCAAGATCAAGATCAAGATCAAGATCAAGATCAAGATCAAGATCAAGATCAAGATCAAGATCAAGATCAAGATCAAGATAAAGATCAAGATCAATATCAAGATCAAGATCAAAATCAAGATAATAATTAAGATGAATATCAACATCAAGATCAAGATCAAGATCAAGATCAAGATCAAGATCAAGATCAAGATCAAGATCAAGATCAAGATCAAGATCAAGATCAAGATCAAGATCAAAATCAAGATCAAGATCAAGATCAAGATCAAGATCTAGATCAAGATCAAGATCAAGATCAAGATCAAGATCAAGATCAAGATCAAGATCAAGATCAAGATCAAGATCAAGATCAAAATCAATATCATGGTCAAAATTAAGATAAAAATCCTTATCAAAATCTTTTTCAATACCAAGATTTTTATAAATATCAAGACTAAGATCAAGTTTCGAATCAAGATCAAGATCAAGATGAAAATCAAGCCATAGATCAAGATCCTTATCAAACTCTTTATTAAGATCAAGATACTTATCAATATCCTTATAAATATCAAGAACAAGATCGAGGTCCAGATGAAGATCAAGATTAATGTCTAGAATGAGATCAAGATCAAGAATGAGATCAAGATAAAGATCAAGATAAAGACCAAGATCAAGATCAAGATCAAGATCAAGATCAAGATCAAGATCAAGATCAAGATCAAGATCAAGATCAAGATCAAGATCAAGATCAAGATCAAGATCAAGATCAAGATCAAGATCCAGATCCAGATCCAGATCATCATCAAAATCGGAATCAATATCAAGATCAAGATCAAGATCAATATCAAGATCAAGATCAAGATCAAGATCAAGATCAAGATCAAGATCAATATCAAGATCAAGATCAAGATCAAGATCAAGATCAAGATCAAGATCAAGATCAAGATCAAGATCAAAATCAAAATCAAGATCAAGATCAAGATCAAGATCAAGATCAAGATCAAGATCAAGATCAAGATCAAGATCAAGATCAAGATCAAGGTCAAGGTCAAGGTCAAGGTCAAGGTCAAGTTCAAGGTCAAGGTCAAGGTCAAGGTCAAGGTCAAGGTCTAGGTCAAGGTCAAGGTGAAGGTGAAGGTGAAGGTGAAGGTGAAAATCAAGATAAAAATAAAAAAAATTAAGAAAAATAAAAAAAATAAAAATTGAAGTTGAAATAAAAAAAAATTAACAAAAACAAACAAAAGAAAAATAAAAACAAAAAATTTAACAACAAAAAACCAATCAAAATCAAAGATTCATATTTAGACCAAAATCAATATCCGGATCCAGATCATCATCAAAATCAAAATCAATATCAAGATCAAGATCAAGATCAAGATCAAGATCAAGGTCAAGGTCAAGGTCAAGGTCAAGGTCAAGGTCAAGGTCAAAATCAAAATCAAAATAAAAAAATTAAAAAAAAAAATTTAAATTGAAGTTGAAATAAAAAAAATTTAATAAAAACAAACAAAAGAAAAATAAAAAAAAAAAAATATAAAACAAAAAAAAAATCAAAATCGAAGATTTATATTTAGACCAAGATCCTTATCAAGATCAAGATCATTATCCAGATCAAGATCAAGATCAAAAGTTTTTACAAGATCACGATCAAGATTAATATTAACACCAAGATCATCATCAAGATCAAGATCAAGATCAATTAAAAATTTAAAATTTAAGGTAAAATAACTCAAAACACATTATAAATAACAAATCTTTAAACTCAAACCGCAATTCACAAAATCTAAGTTAAATTTACATAAAATACCACAACTTTAATCTCAAGAAAAACATTTTCAATATTTCACGTCACACAAATCAAGCCTCATGTTTCAAACCACAAACCTCAAATAATACACTGCTTACAGCCTTTAGCTAAAACCACAAATCAGACTTCAAAAACACAGATCAAATCAAATTTAACTTAAATCTAGATAATTTATATCAAAACCAAACACAGCAAGTCAATTAAAAAATTATTAAATTGCATTAAATGAAAACACATTGAGTTAATGTCATCGAGTTAATCAGTTGAAGAACAATTCCAAGAAATGCTGATTCCTTAAGCAATTATCAAATCCTTCAAGCCACCAACAACCGCATTTTCAGGAATTGTCAACGTCATACCACCAACAACAACAACACTACTAAAACAACAACAAATAAGCGCCAGCTCAGCCCGCTCAGCCTACTCAGCTGCCTCATTACGCATGGAAGCGCTTCATAGAGGTGTGATAATTGCTATCATGAGTACGCATGTAATTAAAATTCGGCATTCATTGCTAGCAACTGTTTAATTGACAGCGGCGACACATACAAAGCAAACTGGCTTTTATATGATGCGGTTCAGCTGTCACTTTACGCTTTTGTAGCATGCGACAAGCAAAATAAAGGCAGACAGTAAACGAGGAGGTTAAAACAAAAGCTAAAACTTGACATGCTCACGATGTTGCTCATACCGATGACGTTGAGATGAAGTAATTATAAGACATAAAATGAAAAAAAAAGCAACAATCATGAATAAAATCTTACATTAAACACGAACAAATAATTGCTACCCAATGCTTAGATCAATGTCAAAAGAGATAATTTTTTTTTATAATAAAAAATAATGACTGATTTTTATAGCAGCAACAACACAACAGCAACAGTAACAACAACAATTGTAATAATAATAAATTTATGACTTAAGGTATCATTAACACTTCGTTGTTGTTGTCGTGCCTTTTAAAGATTTGTCGTGCCATGAAGATTTTGACAGTTTTATGACATAAGAGCGGGTGAAGTGAAGGCAAAAAAACAAATAGACACTCGTGAAGAAATTAATGCAAAATAACATGCTTCATGTATTCTCAGAATTCAGTAAAATACGCCAAAGTAATGCTTAAGCAACAACAAAAAGTACTAGTCGTACAGCTTGTCAGCAAAATTATTGTGAAAAAAATGTCAGGCAGATTTTTTACAAGCAAAAAAAAAAAATTAATTGCTGCCATGTAAGCAATAAAGTTATTATATTGACAACAACAATAAAAAAAAAGCAAAAGAAAAAACTTAAAGAAACTAATAAATTAATGTAACTTTTAACTATAGTAAAATTTGTAAACATGCTCAGTTAAAGTAGCTGGCTTCAGTGAATTATGTCCTGTTTTGTATAATTTGTAGCATGCAATTTAATATTACTGTTGTAAAATATTGATATTTTTTTACTAAGCAACTGTTTGTTTTAAGAGTTTAGTCAGTGTTATTTATATTGAAACACGAAACGTTTTAAATACAGTTAAAAATATAAAAATGTCATGACATTTTTTAAAATTTTCATATAAGAATTCAAATTTATTTAATTTCTTGTGATTTTTTTATCAATTTTTTGTCTAATGCCCAACTTCATATTCTATAACTATAACCATTTGTTTCAAGATTATATTAAATCTTTTTTATCTCATGCGATTTTATAAATTTTACAGCTTTTTAGATAAATTCAGTTCAGAGTTGAAATTGAAATCGTAATTTTCGAACATGATCTGTTGCAAAAGCTATCTACAGCAAATTATAATTTGTGGCATGCGAGCTTTGTACAGTTTTGTATAATTTGTAGCATGCGATTAAATTTTTCTATTGTTGAATATTGATAGTTTTTATTTGTTATTTGCAACTATTTATTTTGAGAGTTATTTCAATATATATGTATATAAAAAAACCCACATTTGAAATGGTGTTAAATTTCTATAAAAATCTCATGAAAGTTTTTTAAATTTTCATTTAAAAAATGCAAAATTATTAAATATCTTGTGATTTTTTTATCAATTTTTCGTCTAATTAACGAACTCTATATTCTTTAACTACAACCTTTCGGATCTGGACTTTATTTGATCTTTTTTATCGCATGCTATTTTATAACTTTTACAGCTTTTAAGATAAATTCAGTTCAAAGTTGAAATTGAAATCGAAATTTTTAAGCATGCTCTGTTGAAGAAGCTAGCTACAGCGAATTAAATCATGTTTGTATAATTTGTAGCATGCGATTAAATTTTACTATTGTTGTATATAGATAGTTTTTATTTGTTATTTGCTACTGTTTATTTTGAGAAATATCTCAACGTAATATAAATAAAAAAAGCACGATTTAAAAGGTGTTAAAACTCTATAAAAATAGCATGATATTTTTTTAAATTTTAATTTAAAAAATGCAAAATTATGAAATATTTTTCGATTTTTTATAAATTTTTCGTCTAATGGTCAACTTCATATTTTAAAACTAAAACCTTAAGTATCTGGATTATATTAAATCTTTTTTATCGCAAGTGATTTTTGCAACTTTCACAGCTTTTACAATAAATTCAATTCAAATTTGAAATTGAAATCAAGTAAGAAATTTAAAAAAAATCCAATCTGAATTCAAAATATAAGTCGAGTAGGCATACGTCAGCTTCAAGTTCGAATGTGGCACTTAATTCGAGTGTGAATTCGAAATTAAGTCTTATTTGAAACTGAAACTTTTCGAAATTGAGGGCTTGAACTCCAAATTAAAAACAGATTCGAGTTTGCATTCGATGTCGAAATTGAATTCGTTTTTTATTTCAAAGTTTAAATGAAGCTTGTATTTAATATTGAAATCAATTTCGAATTTTGAAATAATATCCATTTGAAAATTAGTTTGAAATCAGTTTTCATTAAATTAATAAATAAATTAAATTAAATTTAGTTTAAATTAATGTAAATTAAGTTCGAATTCGAAATTGTTTATCAGGTTTCATATCTTAATCTTAAACCTGAAGCTAAGCATTAAAATATGACGCTACTATCGAGTGTTGGTTCAAAATTAAATTCAGTTTGAAGCTGAAATTTTCGAAATTGAGATCGCGTTCGAATTTCAAATACAAATACAAAATTAAATTTGAATTTGATGACGAAATTGAATTAGTTTTCGGTTTCAAAGTTAAGACATTTTTTTATTTGATTTCGAATTTTGAAATTAAACTCATTTCGAAATTGAAACTCCTAGTAGCTCAAAAGCTAACATTAATTAAAACTTAGTTAGAATTTGCAATTAAAATCAAATTTCAAATCTAAATCTTAAATCTTAAGTTCAATATTAAAATAAAGTATAATTTAAGTTCGAAATTGAATTGGAATTTATTTGAATCGCGTTTATTGTAATAGCTTTCAATACAAATTCTGTTCAGATTTCATATTGAAATTGATTTTGTATTCGAAATTAAAATCAAATTTAAATTCGATATATATTCGAGATCGAAATCGCTGCTCCTAACGAGTTAGATTGCAAAGTTTGAAAAGAGTGTGAATTTGAAATGAAAATTGATTTTTAACGTTAAATGTTTTGAAATTGAGATCGAGTTGAATTCCAAATAAAATACAGAATCGAGTTGGAATTCTCGATATAGAATTGTGAAAAAATGAAAAATGAAATATCTTTGAATTCACACTTCACACCAAAATTCGATTTGAAATCAATTTATCATTTAAAAACAAAATCAAATTCGAAATTGAAGTCGTTTAGTATTGAAAACGATTCGAAAATCGATGAAATCAAAATTGCTAAAAAGTTTCAAATTGTTATTAAGCACCAAATATAATATATTATTAACGAGTTAAATTCGAAATTGGACTTGAATTCAAATTTGAAAATTGAAAATTAAATTCAAATTTCATTTAAAAATCCTACTCGAATACGAAGTTTTCAACAATACTAGATAAAAAATTTAAATTTAGTTCAAATTTGAAAATAAGACCCAATTCGGATTTTCGAATTCGAAGATCTAACTATTTCTTGAGTTTGAATTCGATATCGAAATTAAATATCTTTGAATTCTCAGTTTGAAATTCAAAATAATTTTGAATTAACAATTAAAACCAAATTTGAAAGTTAAGTGCAGTTTTATTTGAAAATGATTCGAATTTCGATGAATTCGAACTTTCCATCAAACATTTTAACCAGAAATCAAATTTAATATTTTATTCATAAGCTCAATTCATAATTAAACTCGAAACTTAAATCGTGTTCAAATTCGAAGTCAAAATTAGCACCAAGATTAAATTTACTTAAAAAGTTAGTAAAAAATTAAAATTAGATTCAAATTTGGAAATAAATTCGAATCTGAAACTATTACTTAAGTTTAAATTCGATATCGAAATTAAATATCTTTGAACTCACAGTTCAAACCAAATTTGGTTAGAATTTTAAATTAAAAAGTAATTCAAAACAAAAGTCAAATTTTAGTTGAAAACGATTAAAAATTCGATGAATTCGAAATTCCTATTAAGCTTAAACTTTGTATCAAGCTTCAAAGTTAATATATTTGATTCGGTATATATAATTTAAATTGGATTCGAACTCAAATATGAATTTTAAATCGTGTTCGAAATCGAAGATGACACCAAGTCTTAATAAATAAACAAAAATAAATTTAGTGCAAATTCTAAAATGAAATCCAGTTCGAAATTTTTTAAATATCTTTGAACTCACAGTTCAAACACAACTTGAACTGGAAATGAATTGAGAATTTAATATTAAAACTTAATTCGAAATTTAAGTCGATTTTTATTTGAAAACGATTTGAAACTCGATTATTTCGAAACTCCTATCAATTTTAAAATTTTTATCAAAACCCAAATTGCATATGTTGTAAGTTCAATTCAATTTTATATGTTGCGAATTCAATTCGAAATTGAAATCGCACTCATATATGAAATTTAAATCGTGTTCGAATTCAAGGCTGGCACTAAAACTAAATATAAACTAAAACTTAGTTCAAATTTGGACATAAAATCCTTTTAAAAATTTCGAATTCAAAAATTAACCATTACTTGAATTTGAATTCAATATTGAAATGAAATATCTTTGAATTCACAGTTGAAACCAAATATTAATTTGAAATTGATTAAAAATTTAAAAATAAAACTTTATTCATAATTTTAGTCGACTTTTTTATTAAATGCTTCGGAATTCGATTAATTCGAAATTCCATTAAACATTTTTATGAAGCACCAAATTTAAGACATTATTTATGAATTCAATTCAAAATCGAAGTCACATTCAAATTTTAAAATTGGATTCAAATTTGAAATTAAAGTTCTAGTCGAGTTCGAATTTTGCACCAATACTCAATAAAAAAGTTAAATATATATCAGATTTGAAATAAAATCCAATTCGAAAATCAAACTGATACTTTAATTTAAATTCGATGTTTGGTTCAAGCCAAATTTGAATTTGAAATCGAGTTTGAATTAAAAAATAAAATTAAATTCGAAGTTCACGTCGAATTCTATTTCGACGAATTCGATATTCCTAAAAACTTAAATATTTTCATCAAGCACCAAATTTAATACATACTGAATGAATTCAATTCGAAATTAGATTCGAACTCAAATATGAATTCTTAATGTTCGAAATCGAATTTGGCTCCAAATCAAAATAAAAAATTAAAATTTAATTCAAATTTTTGAATAAAAATCTATTCGAAATTTCGAATTCGAAAATTTAATTTCTACTCGAGTTTGCAATCGATATTTTTAAATTCGAATAAGAATAATTAAATTTCAAAATTAGAATAAGTTCTAATTTTGCATTTAAATTTCATTCTAAATTCAAATCTAGTTTGAATTGAAAATTGAATTCCAGCTAGAAACTTAAATTGCGTTCGAATTTGAAAATATAATTTGATTCGAAATAAAAAATATTTACTTAATGAAAATAAATTTGCATAAAAATACGAAATTGTAACTAAATAAACAATTTTTGTCGATTTCGAACTGTGTTATGCAATCGAATTCGAAACCATATTTTATATCAAGGTCGAAAGCAAACTTAAATTCAATTTGAAAAGAATTCGAAATTGCACTTGAGTGAAAAAATGATGTTGATATCATGTTCGAATTCCAAGTCGTTTATATATCAAAATACAAGTCTTACATTAAATTAAAATCGTGTTCGAATTTTCGAATTAAATTTTACTTAAATTATGAAAATAAAATTCAATGCCAAGTTGAAGTCGATTTGAATTCGAAACTGAAATTGAGTTCAAATTCGAAATAGTAAGAAAATTTAATTTTTTTGCAAATTCAAAATAAATATATTGTGTGTCGAAATCGAGTTCGAAATAATAGCTTATAACAAGCTGTAAAACAAACTTGAGTTTAGTTTGAACTCAATTCAAAATTGTATTTGAGTGCAAAAATGAAATTTATATAAGGTTCGAATTCGAAGTCGTTGAAAAATAAAAATAAAAGTTTTGCAAAAAATTAAAATTGGTTTTAAATTTTCGAATTATATTGATTATGTGAATAAAATTCAATGGAAAGTTGAAGTCTATTATTATTTGAAACTAAAATGAAGTTAAAATTCGGTTTTATAAAAAAATTAATTTTCATTCAAATTAAAATTTCAAATATTTTATGAATTGAAATTAAATGCGAACTTAAATATGAAAATTTAATCGCGTTTGAATTTGAAGAAGACAGACTTTGGAATTAAAATTTTTAAACTATATAAACATAAAATTCAGTTTGAAATTGAAGTTGTGTTTGAATTCGAAATTGAAATGTGGTTGAAATTCGAAATTTTAATTATATGTGGTATTGTAGTTAGGTGCAATATTGAGATATATTATGGTTTTAATTC
The DNA here is from genome assembly GCA_958299015.1 of Tetanocera ferruginea. Classification (NCBI taxonomy): domain Eukaryota; kingdom Metazoa; phylum Arthropoda; class Insecta; order Diptera; family Sciomyzidae; genus Tetanocera; species Tetanocera ferruginea. The sequence goes on along the minus strand of OY282644.1, from coordinate 17,155,588 downwards.
GAAATTGATTTCAAATGCAAAATTGAAATTAACTTCGTAGTTGAAGACAAACAGATTGAAAAATTAGTCGTTAAAATCTCATAAGAATGTGGATGTAATAAAAAACTTGAAATCGTGAATTTGTGCACGGATCTTAAATTGAAATGTACTTGATTCGAAATTGTATTCGAATTCAAATATGAAATTGAGAATGAGCTTATTTGTGATTTTATATTATAGTTTCAATACAAAATTTTGAATATTTATAGAGTATAAAGGGATAATTGAAAAATAACAAAAAAGCAAGATTTGCATTGGTAGGCACTGCATTGTTATAATTCACATCATGTTTACATGAACACACATTAAAATTTGTTTTGTTTTTTTTTTCAACAATAGAGTTTGGCTACTACAGCTTTTTCACATCATTTCATCACTTATCTATTTGAAGCCACGATCGATATCAGAAACAAATTTTATATTATGTGTATCAGTGGCTCAAAACTAGTTGATGTGGGGAAAATTTACCCACCAAAGTGTGGGTTGGGTTAGGGAAATAAACTAAGTTTTGACAAGCTATGCCAAAGCTCGAAGGAAGTGATACAACGCCGGAAAAGCGTTTGGAAACTAGCATTTGGAAATATTTATATTGGCAGTGTCTGCTTCTTATAATTCACACCATGTTTATATGAGAATAACCAGGCCACGACAAGTTCACAAGCGTGGTATCCGCCCCAATTACGGAAAAATCTTGATTATTCACTTGGGTGGTTTTTCAGGTGGTTGAACTAGCATGACATTGAAGCCAAGAAAACTTATTTGTTGGCAGCTAACTCCTTAAACCGTAGACTCTTCGCCATGGTGCAAGTAGAATTGAGTTTATATGGCACGTGTCTACAGTGAAAATCAAAGACTTTCATTTCTGTGGCAATCCAGTCGACTTCAATCGTTGTTCCTACCCTTCCTTGTATCGGTAAGCTATGCTTGCTATATTTGTTTGGTTGTTAGTTTTTCTTCGGTTGTTGTTCTTCCCGCTATCCTGAGTATCTAGATATTGTTATATACACACGTGTTGTATTCACGTGTCATTATTTTTTTTCATCATTATATGGCTGTTATCTGTTATCCTTTCCATTTGATATGAGTATTATAGCTTGTACCAAAACAGTGGACAAATCAAAGTCTTGCAGTTATATAGTAAAAAAACTAAAAATTATTAATAATTGCTCTACGGATTAAAAAACAAAAGTGGTCCGGCTGATAGTACTCAACTCCGATAAAATTCTCTGAACAATTGAAAATTTAAATTTTCCCATACTTTTGGTACAAGCCAAAAATGTTTTAAAATAACACAAAATACTTCAAGACAACTTTTTCGAGCAACTCCAGACTAACATTTTAGCTTTTAGTTAGCGTTCATGTTTGTTTTAAAGAAAAAAAAAACAAAAAAAAAAAACTATATATGTTTCTCTGCTGCCAAGCGACAAAGCGAGAACATTATTGCTTCCCTTTTCATATGTCAGCTTAATGGCGTTGTACACACTTAAGCCACAACCCGTGCTCACATGCACACAGCTACTGTCATAGATCTGTCAGCTGATGTTAGGCTCTTACCTACGGCTCTAATTCCACAGCAACAACAATTTTGTTTATTTTATGAAGCAGAAAAAATAAAAAAATACAAAATTTAAGAAGTAAAAAAAATAACACACACACACACCTCCCTCAAGTGGACATTGAGACCTAGACAAGTTTAATTGATTTAAAAACTTGAAAACACAAGAAGAATTATCATTGAAACGGAATAGCAAAACAATTAAAAGCCACTAGCTATAAATTGAAGGCATTGAAGTGGCGATAATTGCTGAAGCAAGTAGTTTTGAACAAAACGAAATCTCAGCATTAAGTGGGCAACCCTTTTTTTCTTCATGCTTTTTTTGTTACTTGCTTGGTTTTGCTGCTTGAGCTTATCTTGTGAGTGAATAAAAACAGAGTTGTTACAAGGGTTGACAGCTGTCAAAAGAATTGTGTTAAATGTGTTTGAATTGAACGTTTGTTTTTTTGTAACAACAGTGAACATTTATTTTGCTGTCTAAAGTCAGGTTGTTTAACAGTGAATAAGTATTTATTAATGGATTTTTTTTTTTTAAATTTATTAAATGGTTTAAGAAAAAAAATATATATTTTGCGAATTTTTTGTATATAATAAAATAATATTCCAACACAATTAACTAAACAATTAATCAACTGACTTAGTTTTATAGGAAAACTAGAAAAATTGCATGAGTTCTTTATTATTTTTTTTTTGTTTTAATAAAACGAAAGGCTTTATTGAAAATATTAATTTATAAAATTATTTTGCAACTGACTTTTTATAAAGAAATAATCTATATTGAAAATACATATTTTCCCATACTTTTGGTACAACCTAAAAATGTTAAAAACATCACAAACTTATTCAAGACAACGTTTTCAAACAATTCCAACATAACATTTTAGCTTTATGTTAGCGTTCATGTTTGTTTTAAACTAAAGACAATAAAAAATGTGTCTCTAGCTTTAGGAGGATTTTAATTCAAAAGTATTTTTAGTGCAAAAAAAATTTTAAAAATATTCCGAAATTTTCTTTAAAATTGCTGAAATAAGCAGCTCATTTGAAGAAAAAAAAAACCACAAAAAACTGTTTCAATCTAACCTTAGAAACTTAACCAAAAACTACTCAAAATAAGCTGTTTCAATTTAACCTAAAAAAACAAGAATATAAAAAAATATATAATTTTAGATTTGTTTAAGATTTGATGAATCGTCTAAGGTTGCCGAATTATTAATTGACTAAAAGCCAAGGATACATGGCTACTTTTCGCTCAGTTGGCAAAAGAAAAAATTTAAAAAATTTCATATAAAAGATCGTTTTGAAGCTCAAAAAGTGTTAATGAGTCAATTAGCACTCCTCTCAGCAACAAATCTGAGTTGCAAAGAAATTAATCAGGATGAAGATCTTGTCAGCTTTTGCTTATAAAGGGTTAAACGAAACACTTAGAGTGTTCAACACAGTCAAATAAAAGATTTATAAACTCAAACGATCTTGATTTGCATGAGATTTCAACTTAAATGAAGAAATCAAATCCAAAACTCAAGGACTCGATTAGGACGATGCTGATGAGCAAATGCAAATGCCGAAAACATTTCTGAATATTTTCAAGCAATGCTCAGACGATCTTTAACTGCAAAAAAATAAATTGGCGGCACACGAACTTTAAGTTCCAGCAAATCCTAAAGAGCTTATGAAAAAAGTCACACAAGCATTGTTGAGTTGAAAAAGCGATCGTGACTTGATCGAGATATGATCGAAAATGAAGTAATCAACATAAAGACGAACGATGTTTAAAAGTAGCTGCAGCTAAATAAGCATGAAAGCAGCAGTTTTTTCTTATTTAAATGGTAATTTTTTTTTTTTTAAATATGAGAATAAAAAAATTTGGCATTCAAAAATTACGTTACCGCTATGAAATATGATCGCAATCTGCACATATAACCAGCGAATTGCTTTAAAAATGTCATAGCACGGGGCTACCTCGTTTAATTCAGCGTTTTTTTAAAAACAATGAACGATCGCACGCGATCGCAGCACTAAAAATTATATATTTTTTGCACATAAATGCCAAAAACTAACAACAACAACAAAAAATACTTTATCCTACAATAATATGTAACGTACATACGCTTTCAATATATTTGCTACGCATTGAAAATTGTGCACGATCAATGATCACGCTTAACTCTGCCTGATCACCAGCGCTGTTCAGCAAACGTCAGGCTATTCAAGCTTAAAATTCAAACGAGACGCATTCAATGCCGCTCGCGCACACAGTGATCTCCATTCTACCTTAAAGGTAGTCATAAATTTTCAAAACATTTTATCCTAATCTTCATGTCGATCGCGATCTCTGGTTGAACATTTAAAATTATTGACTGAACTTTTGATTAATTGCGGTACAATTTTTGTTTATCGCAGTCATTTCAAGTTGAATTATTTTCTAACAAATTGCATTGATTTTTCAATGCTTTGCTATTGCGATTTATCAGCTATTGAAGTTTACAATTACAGCGCCATCTATTGGCTGTATCAGCATAAGGTGATCGCTGGCATTTGCTTGCATTTAACTTCCTGCCCAGCGAGTTTTTACTATGAATATTGCATTGAATATCGAACGCGTTCGTTGCGGCTGCACTAGAGCCGCTTATCTTAATCGCTTTAATCGCTGACATAAGTCAGCGCACAAGTTTTTGCCTGTCTATCCAAGCGATCGTTAGAAGGTCTGTCTGTCTGTCTGTCTGTCTGTCTATTAGACTGTCTATGTAACTAATAGTTTTTAAGCTGCGGCATTCATATAAATTTTGCTATGATTTTAATCTTTTGGATGAGCGGCAGGCGACTCGCCTGTCAGCTTAAATTGAAGGCTTCTAGCGGTAAAGGCAATAAATTTTTAAGCAGAATGAAGTAAGCTCATATATATAGAAATTTATAAAATTAGAGTTGGAACTAGAGTCTCTAATAGAGCGAAAATTTAAAAATTTGTATATTAATATTTTAATAGCTATTGATCTGTTCTGCGTTATATTATTAAAGGATCCACAAGACTACTATTTGTAACTCAAGCATGTAAGCAAGTCAAATTCAATCTTTTCGTGTTTCATTTTGAAAACAAAAAACATGTCTCAATTTGTAATATAAATCCATCTTAATTAAACAAATCTTTGAAAGTGATCAATTGTTGAGAATCCACTCAAGAATCATTCTCGTATCTAATCATGATTTTCATTCATTTGCACCTTTATACTAAGTTCGAAAAAGCATAAAGTATCTTCCTATAACAGTTGGTTATGTTTCGAAGTTCGAAAGTTTTGAAAAGATTTAAATTTCTAATTTACAATCGGTTTTGTATCGAATTGGACTTATTTTTGATATTAAATTCAAACTCAAATTGAAATTTAATTTTCGAATTCGAAATTTTGAGCCGATTTTGCTTTCTAATTCAAAATGATATCTAATTCACAATCGGTTTTACATTAAATTCAAACCAAACTGATATTTTATTTTCGAAGTCGAAATTTCTCGTTGATTTTTTTTTCTAATTGAAAATTATTTCAATTTTCATTCATTTGAACCTTTAAATTAAGTTCGAAAAAGCTTAAAATATCTTTCTATCATAGATGGTTAAGTTTCGAATTAAAAAAAAAACTTCACATTCGAGCTAGATTTTTTTTGTATTTTTAAAAGTTTTTAATTTCTAATTAACAATAGATCTTATATCGAATTCGTTTTATTTTCGATATTTAATTAAACTCAAATTCAAATTTCACTTTCGAATTCGAAATTTTGAGTTGATTTTACTTTCTAGTTCAAAACATTTCTACCACTATCGGTTTTATATCAAATTCGACTTGTTTTCGATATGAATATCAAACTCAAATGGATATTTCATGTTCGAATTCGAATTTTGAGTTGATTCTACTTTCTAATTAAAAATTATTTTTCATTCTCTATCGGTCTTATATCGAATTCGTTTTATTTTCGATATTAAATTCAAACTCAAATTCAAATTTAATTTTCGAATTCGAAATTTTGAGTTGATTTGACCTTCTAATTCAAAATTAATTCTAATTCACTATCGGTTTTATATCGAATTCGTTTTGTTTTCGATATTCAATTCAAAATCAAATTCAAATTTCATTTTCGAATTCGAAATATCTCCTTGATTTTACTTTCTAATTAAAAATTATTTCAATTTTAATACATTTGAACCTTTATACTAAGTTCGAAAAAGCATAAAGTATCTTTCTATTAAGTTTCGAATTCAAATAAAAACTGCAGATTCGAGCCGGAATTTTTTTTTATATTTTGCAGACTTAAAATTTAATTAACAAGCGATTTTATATCGAATTCGACTTATTTTCGATATTAAATTCAAGCTCAAATTGATATTTCATTTTCGGATTTTAAAATTTTGAGTTGATTTTACTTTCTAATTCAATATTATTTCTAATTCGCAATCGGTTTTATATCGAATTCGACTTATTTTCGATATTAAATTCATACTTAAATTACAATTACATTTTCGAATTTGAAATTTTGAGTTTATTTTACTTTCTAAATCACAATCACTTGTATATAGAATTCGACTTATTTTCGATATTAAATTCAAACTCAAATTGATATCTCAGTTTCGAGTTCGAAATTTTGAGTTGATTTTGCTTTCTAATTCAAAATGATTTCTATTCACAATTAGATTTATAACGAATTCGACTATTTTTGATATCAAATTCAAACTCATATTGATATTTCATTTTCGAATACGAATTTTGAGTTGATTCTACTCTCTAATTCAAAATGCGATTTTAACTTCATGTTTAAGTTCGAAAAAGCATTGAGATATCTTAAGATATCATAAGATATCAAATCAAAGATCATCAAACTCAATTTCAATTTCGAACTTGATTTTGTTTTTATATTTAAATTTTCTTTTTATAATTCGCAATGGGTTTTTACTTCAAATTCGAATGAGATAAAAATTTCTTATTTTAGTTCGAGTCGATTTGAGTTCATACAAAATAGTTATTAATTTCAAATTTGCATTAAGACTCAAATTTGATAACCAGGTATTTCGAATTTAAGTTTCAAATCCAAACCGACTTCAAATTCTTATGAATTTTTCCACCTATTTTTCCATCTATGTTAAGATTAATTTGAAAATTTTAACCCGATTTTATATTTATGTTAGAATACTATTTAAATTTTTAAACAAATTCGAAAATATTTCACTTAATTTTGTGCACTCCAGTAAAATTTTGAATCGGTTGAATTCAAGTTTGCTTTTGAGCTTGATTTAAGCAATGATTTCGACACGCAATATAATTTTTGCATTGCATACAAATTTTAATTTTATTACAGTTTCGAATTTGAATTTCATTTGAGTTTTGAATTCAAATTGACTTAAAATTCGCATTAAATTTTATTTCCATAATTTAAATAAATTTTTATTCGAAAATTTGAAAACAATTTTAGTATCATGAACGAATTATACTTAAATTTTTAAACAACTTCGAACATGATTTCAGTTAATTTTTGCACTCAAGTAAAATTTCAAATTGAATTTAAATTAAATTCAAGTTTGTTTTTGAGTGTGCTTTTGATATAAGTAATGGTTTCGAACACGATTTCGACACAAAAAATATAATTTTTGAATTGCATAAAAATTTTAATTTTATTACAATTTCGAATTCGAATTTTATTTAACAATTTTGCATTTTGTTTTATTTCCATAATCTAAGTAAAATTTCATGCGAGAATTAGAACCCGATTTCAATATTATGTAGAATTGTGTTTAAATATTTAAGCAAATTCGAATTCGAAAAATTGATTTTAATTTCATTTTTGCACTCAAATGCAATTTCAAATGTAATTCGAAGTGAATGCATGTTTGCTTTTGGACTTAATATTAATATTATTTTCGAACTCAATTTCATAAAAGTTCGAGGTCGACAAAAATTGTTTTTCAGTTCGAATTTCGCATTTTTATGCGGCTATATTCTCATTTCATTTTCATTTTGAATCGCACTTTTTTTTCAAATTCGAAAGCGGCTTACATTTTTTGTTCGAAATTATTTTTTAATTTAGATTTTCGTTTTTTATTTAGCATGAAATTTAAATGCAACCTTCAAACTTATTTAAATTTTGAAATAAAATTAATTTTATTCGAGGTTTAACATATCGAATACAAACTCAAGTAGAATTTAAATTTTCGAATACGAAATTTCGAATAGAATTTAATTTATAAATTGAAACATAATTTTCATTTTTTATTAAGTCTTGTTGGCAACTTCGACTTTGAATTCGAACATGATTTCAGGTTCATATATGAGTTTGAGTCCAATTTCGAATTGACTTCATACATAATATACTTAAATATGTGGTTGATAAAAATATAAAACTATTCGAACATCGAATTTCAAATCATTTTCAAATAAAACATAACCTGAATTTCAAATTAAGTTTTAATTTTAAATTCCAAATCGTTTTAAAATTCAAATTTGGTTCGAACTGATAGTTTGAAGATATTTAATTTCGATTTCGTATTCAAACTCAAGTACATGTTTCATTTTCGAATTCGAAAATTTGAATTGGACTTATCCAATATCAAATTTTGTGATAATTTAAATTAGATTTTAATTTTTAAGTTAGTTTTGGTCTAAACATTGAATTCGAACACGATTTCTAGTTCATATTTGAGTGCGAGTTCAATTTGGAACTGAATTACGATTTCAATTTCATATTTGAGTGATAGATATGTCAAATTCATAGAAATTCGAATTCATTTCAAATATAAGTCAATTAAAATTTAAAATTTCATTTTAATTTTAAATTCAAAATCAATTTCAAATTGAAAAATTTGCTTCAACTGAGAATGCAAGTATATTTAATTTCATTACCGAATTCAAACTCGCAAAGGAATTTTATTTGGAATTTTAATTTGATCTACATTTCTAAACATTTAAGGTCTTCAAATTTCAATTTCGAATGCAGATCAGTTGTCACTTCGGCCTATTACCTTAATTTAATACCATTTTGCATTCTTGTTCTTTTTTTTTTTGAGTTTCAAGTTCGAACCTGATTTCAATTTTTAATTTGTAGTAACAACTCGTATTGAATTAAATTTTTGTCTTGAACTTGTTATAAATTTCGATTTCGAACTGGATTTCGATTTTAGTTATAGTTCTCAGTTTTCATATCAGTTCGAATTTCGTATTTTAATTTGATTTTATTTGCGAATATGTATTTATCTTTACTATCGAATTGAATTTTTAGTTTCAAATTCAAAAGCAATTGAAATTTCTGACTCTTTACTTTCGAATTGAATTTTTAGTTTCAAATTCGAAAGCAATTGAAATTTCTGACTCTAACTTAATTTGGTATTAAACTTAACAACTTCATTTCGAAATCGAACTCAAAGTCAATTTAGGGTTAATTTTTTTTTTTCAATTTGGAGATAGCCAAAATGTTACCGAATATCGGAGTACCTCAACTCAAAAGCTTTGAATTCAGCTTTAATGATTCTCGATAAAAAGTAAGGATTCGTGAACGAAATTGTACTTTCCGTCTTTTGATAAAATAATTAAGGAATGCGGGGAAGCTCCAGTGTGGTATACCACAATCAGTAGGGGAGATGTTCTGTAATTCGACTTTTGTTTTTTCAGGGGGGTTAAAGAAAAAATAGGTACAAGTGGGTATAGGCATTTACTTCAGCTTTTAAAAATTTTTTTTAATTTTTTTTTGTTATATTGTGGATCATTAAATGTAAGTCAATTGCTTCCTTGTTATAATAATATATATTATTATATTATTTATGTTATAATAATGAATAAAATTTTTCGGAAATAGTTTTATTTTGACGTAGAACAACGTCTTACAGCGCGGTTTGTATGGGGTCGTTTTAACAAATTTTTTCAAGGCCATGAAACGTTTTTGAGCAATACTTTAGGGTATACCTACAGCCATTAATACTCACCGTTCAAAGATAATATATATGTGAAAATATCAGATATATCATGCGCTAAACGAATATGTAATTTTGGATTTTTTCACTATTGTAATAAAGGCACAAAATATCAAAATCTTAGAAAAAAATTCAATTTTGTTTTTTTTTTTAAAATCAATCATTAACTGCTTATCAGCTAATTTCTTTGTTTTTTTTTTCTTCAAAAATTTCCTTGTTTTCCGTCATTTTTATACTCTTTATATGTATCATTCATATTTTTTTCTTAAATTCTTGACACTGTAAATAGCTACCTTTATTTTATTCTTGAGTCCATCTTAGTGAGTACGTCTTTGCCTTTTTTTATTTTTTATTTTATTTTTTAATTTTTTTTTTTTTTCTTACTTTGAAATTTCTTAAGTATCTCTTTCATTTATCTTTGATATTGACCACAAGACGCTTAAAATATAAGACTTCTATTTATGTTAAAATTTTCATTTTTGTTTTTTTTTTTTGTCACTTAGTAAATATTTATAGTTTCACTGCTTTTCTGACTTTATGTCGCTCTTGAGCTTTCTTGCCAAAAACAAAAATCGTGATTTAACCAACCAATTTTTTGTTTATTTTTTTTTTTTGCCAATTTTTGTTTTTGCCATTTAAGACTTAAAATTATGGTTGCTTCACAACTTTTTTAAATCATTCCAAACGTAGTTTTAATATTTTTGTTTGTCAACAATTTTTTTGTTGTACCTTCGTTTTTATTTTTATTTTTGATAAGCTGTTAGTTGCTGTCTATCGCTTTTTATTTATTAATCAATTATCAACAATCTGACCTAAATTTTAGCGCCTCTCACTAAGCTTGAAGATTTTTAGAAATGATTTATTTGCATTTTTTTTTTTTTGTTTATTGCGTTGGCGTGGATTTTATTTTTTATTTTTTTATTTTTTTTTTTTATTTTTTGCTTTGCCTTTGTGTGTCTTGTTAATAATTTCATTTCATTCTCATTCATGCGAAATCAATCTTTTCTACTCCAATTCGTGTGTATTACATTTCCAGCTATCTTTGATTGCATGGTTTTGAAGATAAATATAAATTAATGGTCACATAATTTTTTTTTTTTGTTTTAATTTTAATCTCAGTTTGATATGCTTGGCTTGCAATTCGATCAGCTTGTTTGAATTATGCTTTATTAAATTATTGTTATGAAATTTTTCATAAACTTACATAAAAATTGATGACAAGCAAATTTTGCACAGAAACGTATTAAATTGAAACGAAATGAACGAGCAGAAATTGATATGTTTCAAATAGACGACGATAAATTTATTTAATTGCGGTTTTTATTTCAAGTCGCTATGCATTTATCTTCAAATCTACGTATTTATATAGTTAACAAACGTTACTCGGTATGTCAAGTGATCTCTTGATGATTTTGACAGAGCTTAAATGGTGCCTCTCTTAGTCTGGTGTTTAGTCGTTTAAAAATTACTGGAGTTCAATAGTGACCGAAATAAGACCTCTTCACAAACATTCTCTGTTTATTCGATACAAAATGAATGTGAAAAACAAATTTTCTTCAAACAAATTTGGCAAAAAAGTCTTTTTTAAGAATATTCGTTGCACTCTTTCTCCGTATTCTGATTCATTTAAAAAAAAAAATTATCAAAATAGGTTGAAAAACAAGCGAGAAAATGGTTCCTTACTGTTTTCCCTACGCCTCTTTATATAAAGATTAATCATATCATCAAATGATCAATGATTAAAGCCGCATTATTGCCACCAGCCAGTGAGCATAGTTGCCACAGTTTAAAGTTACAAAACTCTCCGAATTCGAATTATTGCCACAAAAAATGGGCATTATTGCTACCAAATTCGTTGTGGCAATAATTTACATAACATAAGAAATTAAGATATGCCACGCGCATTATTGCCACCAGCTAGTGAGTATTATTGCCACAGTTTTAAATAACAAAATTGTCCGAATGCGAATTATTGCCATAAAAAGTGCATTAGTGCTACCAAATTTGTAGTAGCAATAATTTAATTGACTTAAGATATTAATGCCAAGTGAATTATTGCCACCAAAGCAGTGATGACAATACTTCACATTAAGAGTGTATTATTGCTAAACACGAAGAAAGTGATACCATTGATTTGGTGGCAATAATGCGCTTGGCGACAATTTTCAACCTAATGTGTTTTATTCTCACAATAATAAATAACATGACGTAAATGGATCACCTGATAGGGTTTTTTGCTAACTGTAGTGGTAATAATACATGCAGCCATGTGCATTATTGCCATGAAAATTATTGCCACCAATTTGTGGAAATAACACTCTTAAAATATGAATTATTGCTACCACTAATTTGGTGGCAATAATTCGCTTGGCCTTAATACCTTATGCCATGTGAATTATTTCCACCATCATTTTGGTGGCAATAATGCACTTGGCATTAATTCTTCAATATTTTCATCTAGTATTCTGAATGAATTCATCTATTATTCTTTTCTTGAATTATCATCATAACTCACTTTAAAACCCACCATCATTATTAATGAAGTCACCTCAAGTCAACAAACTATAAATATACATTCAGCTGCCAGAATAGTATAAAATAAACCACACATTAACTTTTATGAATACAGCTAGCTAATTCAATTAAAATTTTTAATGACACAATATTAATAAACAGCGAAGCGTGTCTTGAATGTTTAAAGCAAAATAGCAGCACATCAAATATTTAAGACACGCTGCTGCATCATCAATTATCTAAGCAATATCCGGCGCTAATCGAAGTATTATGAAGTCAAACTTCACACCTTTAGCGTAACGATGGCGTTGTTGGCGCTGGTGGTAACGGTGGCGAAAATATTGTAAATTCAAAAGGCAAAAATAACATAACGCGCTTAAGTGGACGCTTAAAGAGCAATAAAGCGGTCACTGAGAGACAGAAAAAATAAAAAATTCTCATTTAACTTATACCGTATAACTGAGGTACCATGATGGCAGAAGATTTATGAACAAGAATCAACAAGAACAAAGCGATTTGTTAGTTAAAAGAAATAGTTGCGAAAGCATCGTAGCTAAAGACGTTGAATTTTCTTTAAAAAGTAATAGACAATAAAGCTGTTTTTAATAAAATAAATCAATCGCTATCAAGTTGTGAACTTTTTAACGAGATCAAAACACAGAAAAAGTTTAAAGTAAGCATGTTAAATAAAGCAAGCAAAAAGAAACAAGCAAAAAGTCAAATCTTTCAATAATTTTGTTAAGTTTGACAGTTTGAGTTCATTAATTGAGTTGAAAATAGGTTCATTGACCTCTTGTGTGCATTAAAAATGCAGCACTCAGTACAGTATAGAAGAAGTACATACAAAACCCAATGTAGCCAGAGCCATCTTGAGTTGAGTAGAGAACCAATGCTGTCAATCAGTTCGCACAAAACAACAACAACATAAGCAAAAACAACGAAACAAAAACAACGAAAGCAGCAGGCACAACTTAAGCAACTTCATATTGATTTTCCCATAAAAAAATGTAAATTTTTCTTCCTAGATTTTGCTATTTTGCGACTTTATTGAAATAGTGACAATATATAGAATATATAATAAAATTAGATATTCATTAAGTTCACAATATATCTGATATTTTGGCATATATTTTATCTTTGAACAATGAGAAATAAAGGCTGTAGGTATACCCTAAAGTGTTGTCCAAAAACGTTGCATGTGCTTGAAAAAATTTGCAAAAATGATCCCAAACAAACCGCACAGCAGCGCTGTAAGACGTTATTCTACGTCAATATATTTAAGGTGACTAACAAACAGTCTAATTCTGGTGACTGACATTTGCTAGCTTATTGACATATTATATACGTTTTTATTTTTATATAAATTTTGAAGTAACATGTTATATTCACATATTTTTTGCATAAATTTACAAAAACAAATATTAAATTTTTCTAACGTAATTTATTTTCTTCTCTTTCAGGTAAATTCATTTATAAAGACATTATATCAACTCTTTTGCTTAAATTTTCTAAACATTTTTTTGTAAAATTGGTAAGTTTTCTATAATATTTCATAGTTTATTTTACATATATTCGTGCCTACACTAAAGAAGTAAGAATAGCAAAGCGAACATTTTGTATAAATTTCTGTGAGTTCATTGAGGACACAAGTGAAGCTGCCAGACTACTATACATAAGACGCTACCCAAAGACCTGATATATCTGTCCCGGTTATACAAATTTCTATGAGTTCATTGAGGACACAAGTGAAACTGCTAGACTATATGCATAGTTGTAGACCGGTTCCAATATACCGAATAATCCATGGTCCGAGGCATTTATATTCTACCTTGGTAAAGATCGTGGCAAAGAACTAAACATTAATAGTATTCACCTCGGCGATACTATTTTAAGTGAATCGAAAGACTGTGCTAGTACTTTGTTGAGCTCTTTCTTTCCTAGGACAGAAGGTGATACCTCTTCTCTTTATTGAGATATGGAGGATATTCTGCCCTTAGGTAAGAGTGGATATTTAGTATGGCATATGTCAGTTGCGAACGTGAAAGTCACCTGATATGGATGGTTTGATTGGAGAGTTGGGTAGAAATATCTGAAAGGTTATTCTCTTGGAAATTTATTTCCAAAATTTGCGCTCTGTTCGTTAAACTTATAGACCATTTCATCAAGTTTACGATGTGCATAAGGCTGCGTGCATAGTAAACGCCGATTCAGACAGGCATTCGGAAGATACTCTCGGGTCGAATGGTGATTCTGATAGACTGTAAGTCGTACGTTTTATAGGATGGTCATGCAAGTGCTAACGGGGGTGCCCCTTTTGGATTTGGTGGTAACATTGGTTAATACAGTCACATTTGTCAACATACTCCAATGAATGAACTCAAATGAGAAGGTAATGGCAAAGTAGATGAACCGGGAAGAAGTGGAATATCGATAGATACAAACGGAACCATTACAGATGTGTACATTTCAAAAAGCGTTGTCAAAAGATGCATTGACCTCAAAGCCGGAGATAATACCAGCACAAATTGAGCTTCCAGAAGTGACTGCGTTATATCTAGAAGGATCTGGCTAGAACTAAAGGAGAACAGCACCGAGGGCCTACTGATCTTGGCAAAATGGTAAATCCGGATACTGGTAGAAATCTGAACAGGTCACTGCACTGTCGATGTGATATAGGAATATCAAAGAGATAGATAAAAAGATCATATCAATAGGATTAGCATTACAGCACCAGAAACCGGGAAATTCAGATAGTGGTAGGAGTCTTAACAGGTAACTTCCCTTTCCGTGCGATATAGGAATATGAGATATAGATATAGGAATATCAGACAGACAGATAGATCCTATCAATAGGTTTGGCACTACAGCTCCGGAAAAAGGAAATTCCGGATACTGGAAGGAATTCTAACAGGAAACTGCACTATGGGTGTGATAAAGGAATATCAAATAGATAGATAGATAGACAGATCATATTTAAAGGATTGGCATAACAGCTCCAGAAAACGGAAAATAAGGATATTGGTAGGAATCCTAGCAGACCACTGCCCTTTCGGTGTTATATAGGAATATCAGATTGACAGATAGATAGATCCTATCAACAGGATTGGCATTTCACCACAATATAAACGGGAAATTTAGATACTGATAGGAATCTGAACAGGTCACTGCACTATGGGTGTGATGATAGAATATCAGATCGAAAGATACTTAGATGGATAGATAGATCCTTTCAATAGGATTGGCATTACAACACCAAACAATGGAATATTCGGATACTGGTAAGAATGCCAACAGATCACTGCACTATGGGTGTGATAAAAAATTATCAATACGATTGGCATTACAACACCAGATAGATATGAACATATGATTTACGGCGTCAAAAACCGGTCATCGTTCTTAGTGATTTCATCTTTATGTTAATAAAGGATAATAACTTTGATGTCTGGGAAAGTTCTGGGATATATTGATTTAGTGCAATTCTGTCCTAAAAAGTAATTTCAAAAATATTCAGATTCACGGAATAAGCTTGTTTTGTCGTGTTTCTTAAAGAGATTCTTGTTCAAACCTCAAAACGGTTCCGAGGATTCTGTGAATGAAGACTCTGGTCCCTGTTTGGCTAGTGAGTCCTTTATCTCATTTCCCTCAAAGCCACAGTGAGCAGAAATCCACTGTAGGATAATTTTGCTATACTGTGCACCCACGTCGTTGAGAATTCTGACAGTTTCTAATACAGCATCAGACTTTTGTGGAAGCTGTAGTGATCCTGAAGAAACGGAAACAAACAATCTCTCACATTCTGGGTAAATGTCCAATTCTACATAACCGTCGACTTTGATATAGGTTAGGATAGAGACTCTGGAGTCTTACATTGAACATTGGCGCCGGTAGGAAATGAATGAAAATCCTGAAAGATTCGCGTAGAATTCCAAAACCTTAGGAGGTCTTCTAGAGGAATTTTGACTGTTTGGAGTTGTAAACTCTTTGTGACGATGCTGTTGGTGATCCTATATGTTTAAGTCTAGATTAAAGTAAGGCAGGTTATGTGCAAAAAAGGTGCTCCAGAGTTTCTTGTAAGCCTAGTTTGTTGCACTTCCTTCAGTAGTCATCTGTGGCAATACCCAGCTTTTTTGCGAGGACCGTGCATTGACCTGTGAGGATTCCCACCCTGCTGTCTGTTCGGGTGCGTGGTAGGATAAACGAAGTTCGTTTCCCACAAGCCACAACTCACATGGTTTTCAAGATCTTGTATGTTGCCGTATCTTTACATCTAAGACTCACTGCTTTCTTGGCTTAAGTTTTGAGGTTTTTATAACATTCCTGTAGTGAAACCTATAGTGTAGTGTTCTATAAGCTTTGATCCCAGCTCCCAGATATTTCATGTGAATTTTTAGTATGAGTCGAGTGTTATGATCTCTGGGGCTCTGCCTTCTAAGTTTTTGAGAAGTTCGTTGACAACTAGATTCTATAGTAGGGTCGAAATAACTCCTTCTTGTTGTGCCCCCCTACTCTCTTCTCGTATCATGGTTGTGGAGCACCACTCGGTTTGAACCCTTCTACAATTTAGTAGGTTTTCTACACAGAAATCTATTGCTAGTGGTGCATCTTTCGCACGTAGTAATCTGATAAGAATGCCGCAGTTGATAGATTGTTGAAAGCACCTGAAATGTCTAGAAATGCACCTAATGAGAATTCTTTGTGATGAAGTGCTTTCTCTGCATATGCCACTAGGGTGTGTATTGCTGCCTGGACTGATTTTCCTTTCATATAAGCGTGCTGGTTGGTGCAAGCAGCGGCTGGTTTGTACCGTGTTTGTACCGAACTTATCAAGAGTTTTGAGTAAAAAGGATGTTAGGCTGTAATACTTTGGATTTAAGTGACTACTTCAACTTTTTAGTATGAAAACCATCCTCACTATTCTCTAGGCTACAGTGAGGATCACTTGTTTATCCTATATATATTATCTCGAGCCAACATGGACGGAAATATATCTTCTGGTTCTAGGGATTTAAATTATGCAAAGGAATTTTTAGCCAACCGGCTTTTGTCTGCTGCTATTAAGTTTTGCTAAGTATGTGACGAAACTATTTCCTGGTTCTCTGTGGCGTGAGTGTTTGAGACCTCTGCACAGTCTGAAAATTTAATTTTTAGTAGTACATCTAGGGATTCCCGACTGCTTTCCATGCATTCACATTGTCTTTCCACAGCTTACTCTGAATAGAGTGCTTTAAGAGCAGCTTCTAAGTCTTGCAGTGTCTGTTGTTTTCTCAGTGCCCGAGCAGAAGGGCTGCGAAGGACTTCGATATACAGGAAACAGATTTTTCATAGCTAATGAACCATTGATATATTAAAGATCAATAAGAACACAAGATGGTTCGGCAAATTAACATAAATAAAAAGGAATCAGATTTATTGGGTATCACAAAAAAAGCATTAAAAATAATTTAATAAGGGATTCGTTAAAGACCAAAAGGCTTCCAGGGAATAGCCTCAATGGTGCATGACCCTTCTAACCTATACATACCCATAAAAAAAATTTTAAAAATATATTTTTTCGCAAATATTGCCACATTTTTCTATGTTTTTAAATTGTTTGAGAGTTCATTGAACTTTAGACATTTCCCGTGAATACCACAGCATAGAAAAATGCATAAAAACAGAGTTCATTGAATTTTGCCTCAAGTAAATATAAAAAAAACCAAACACAAAAACGCTTTTAATTGCATTATTATATAAATGTGTTGTTAATCAGAAAGCGTTAAAAACTTGGTAAAAAAATTGCTTGATAGACAAACTAGCCATTTGTTAAAGTCAATAAAAATCAACAGAGAGCATTTTAAAGCAAAAGCTCACCGTCACACACACACACGCACTCGAGCGTGTTCTTGTAAAATAGTGAGAGTCATAAAATTCGACGAAATTCATGTTAATTTTGCGCATTTTACGCAAAATATATGACATGTGCCAGCAATTATGAAAAAAACAAAATTAGCCTAAAACAACAGAATTCCGCAAAATTCTTGTGAAAACCTTGTTTGTTTTTATATAATAATGAAAAATAATTCGCTGTAAGTGCATAATTTAATAACGTTGTTTTCTTTAATTATTTTCGGTTCAATTGTTTTGAGTTACAACTCAACTTACTGTTAGCAGAATAAAAAATGTTGATGCTTTAAATATTCTCAAAAAAATTCATCATTTATCTACTTATACAATTTTTTCTTTAACCGGGCAGGCCGGGTACTAATTAAGCACGCTCTTGACAGCTTTTAATTGTGGCGTCTTAGCAATAAAACAAAGTATTTTTAACTATTAACAATGCAGCACTAAGCAGCAGCAACAGGAGCTCAGCAGCAACAACAACAAAACCAACAACATTTAGCAAAAAAAAAAAAAAATTGAGAATAAACTGGAAACTGAATGAAGCGTGACGCGCTTAACATGCATTAAAGGCGCTCATCGCTGTCAGTTATGTTGTCGTGGCACCTCTGGCTTCTACTGTTGCTGCTGCTTTGCTGGATGTCTCCGATGCTTGTTGTTGTTGTTGTTGTAGTTGCTGCCCGTCATTCATTCATTTGCTCAGTCACGTGACGTGAAACGTTTTGCCAACGTTGTCTTCCAAAATAAAGCCTGCTCTTCCAGACTGTTATTGTTGCAAACGCCACTGTTTATGTTGCTGTGAAATATAACAAGACATTTAAGCAAAAACACAAAAAAAAAAATCTTAAAAAAAGAGTTGACAGAACACAAAAAACAAAAGAAATTGCTGTTGCTGCTTCATAAAAAGGAAAATCCAAACGTTGAAGCGCACTCGACGCTAACAAGTCTTAAAGTGGCGGCTGTGTTGCACACTAACTGGTTGTCGTTGATGTTGTTGTTGCTGCTATTGCTGCTAATGTTGCTGTCGTTGTTACCTTTAGTTGCTGCTACTTTTATTTAATTGCAGACTTAAGTTCTTTCAACGTCATTTAAGCAAATTGAATTAAGCCAGCTCAAAGGTGTTGTTACTATAGTAGTTGTTGT
Organism: Tetanocera ferruginea; assembly: GCA_958299015.1. Taxonomy (NCBI): domain Eukaryota; kingdom Metazoa; phylum Arthropoda; class Insecta; order Diptera; family Sciomyzidae; genus Tetanocera; species Tetanocera ferruginea. The sequence goes on along the minus strand of OY282644.1, from coordinate 17,136,518 downwards.
TGTTCTGCTGGTGCTGTTGCTCTGATAGTTGTCGTTTAAGTTTATTGTTGCATTTAACTCATTTTCCGTAGCTCAAGTGCTGTTGTTGCGCACTTACTTAGCGCATTAAATAATTTTAAATTAAATTTTCGCAACAAATGGCAACATAAAATGGCAAAACGGCCAAAAAAAAGACAAAAAAGACAAAAAATACAAACAAGACAAAAAAAAAAACAAAAAAGACAAAAAAAACAAAAAAGACAAAAAAAAAACAAAAAAGACAAAAACGACAAAAAAGACAAAAAAGACAAAAAAGACAAAAAAGACAAAAAAGACAAAAAAGACAAAAAAGACAAAAAAGACAAAAAAGACAAAAAAGACAAAAAAGACAAAAAAGACAAAAAAGACAAAAAAGACAAAAAAGACAAAAAAGACAAAAAAGACAAAAAAGACAAAAAAGACAAAAAAGACAAAAAAAGACAAAAAAGACAAAAAAGACAAAAAAGACAAAAAAGACAAAAAAGACAAAAAAGACAAAAAAGACAAAAAAGACAAAAAAGACAAAAAAGACAAAAAAGACAAAAAAGACAAAAAAGACAAAAAAGACAAAAAAGACAAAAAAGACAAAAAAGACAAAAAAGACAAAAAAGACAAAAAAGACAAAAAAGACAAAAAAGACAAAAAAGACAAAAAAGACAAAAAAGACAAAAAAGACCAAAAAGACAAAAAAGACAAAAAAGACAAAAAAGACAAATAAGACAAATAAGACAAATAAGACGAAAAAGACCAAAAAGAAAAAAAAAAACCAAAAAAAAGACTAAAAAGAAAAAAAAACAAAAAGAACACAAAAAAGACAAAAGAGACTAAATTTACAAAAAAGCACAAAAGAGACATAAAGGACAAAAAAGACAAAAAAGACAAAAAAGACAAAAAAGACAAAAAAGACAAAAAAGACAAAAAAGACAAAAAAGACAAAAAAGACAAAAAAGACAAAAAAGACAAAAAAGACAAAAAAGACAAAAAAGACAAAAAAGACAAAAAAGACAAAAAAGACAAAAAAGACAAAAAAGACAAAAAAGACAAAAAAGACAAAAAAGACAAAAAAGACAAAAAAGACAAAAAAGACAAAAAAGACAAAAAAGACAAAAAAGACAAAAAAGACAAAAAAGACAAAAAAGACAAAAAAGACAAAAAAGACAAAAAAGACAAAAAAGACAAAAAAGACAAAAAAGACAAAAAAGACAAATAAGACAAAAAAGACAAATAAGACGAAAAAGACCAAACAGACAAAAAAAAACCAAAAAAAGACTAAAAAGAAAAAAAAACAAAAAGAACACAAAAAAGACAAAAGAGACTAAATTTACAAAAAAGCACAAAAGAGACATAAAGGACAAAAAAGACAAAAAAGACAAAAAAGACAAAAAAGACAAAAAAGACAAAAAAGACAAAAAAGACAAAAAAGACAAAAAAGACAAAAAAGACAAAAAAGACAAAAAAGCACAAAAAAGACAAAAAGGACAAAAAAATACATAAAGACAAAATATTAAATTAGCAAAAAGGACAAAAAACGCAAATTGTAAAATTGTATTTTGTATTTTGTATTTTGTATTTTGTATTTTGTATTTTGTATTTTGTATTTTGTATTTTGTATTTTGTATTTTGTATTTTGTATTTTGTATTTTGTATTTTGTATTTTGTATTTTGTATTTTGTATTTTGTATTTTGTATTTTGTATTTTGTATTTTGTATTTTGTATTTTGTATTTTGTATTTTGTATTTTGTATTTTGTATTTTGTATTTTGTATTTTGTATTTTGTATTTTGTATTTTGTATTTTGTATTTTGTATTTTGTATTTTGTATTTTGTATTTTGTATTTTGTATTTTGTCTTTTGTATTTTGTATTTTGTATTTTGTATTTTGTATTTTGTATTTTGTGTTTTGTATTTTGTATTTTGTATTTTGTATTTTGTATTTTGTATTTTGTATTTTGTATTTTGTATTTTGTATTTTGTATTTTGTATTTTGTATTTTGTATTTTGTATTTTGTATTTTGTATTTTGTATTTTGTATTTTGTATTTTGTATTTTGTATTTTGTATTTCGTATTTTGTGTTTTGTATTTTGTATTTAAAATTTAATTGAAAATTGTAAAATTAAAATTAAAATTTATTTAAATTGAAAAATTAAAATTAAAGTAAATTAAAATTGAATATATAAAATTTTTTGAAAGCAACAAGAATTTTAAATTTTAAATTTTAAATTTTAAATTTTAAATTTAAAGTTTAATAATTAAAATCAAAAATTATATAATAAAAGCAGTAAACCAAATGACATATGTACAAATAAATAAAAAAATATTTAAAAAGTTTCAAATTTTATATAAATAAATTGATAAGAAAAAACAGTTTAGGGACGTTTTATTCACTATTATAACTCGAGAGTTATCAATAACTTTCGAATTTTTGTATGGAAAACTTGAAAGTTATTCAAAACTTTCGAGTTATAAAAGTGAATAAAACGGCCCTTAGTTTTTTTCTCTCATGTTATTTTTATTGTAAATGCACAATACAATTTTGAAACAGATAGCAAAAATTGTTGTCAACAAAAACATTAAAACATACGAGCAATTTAACAAAAACAGTGCCAATTGCGTTGTCCCAATATATATATTTAATTAATAACTGCAATTAAAGCCTTGTTTTCTCGCATGTCATAATTATATATTGTTATCTTATCACAGGCTGTCTTGTTGCTGAAAAGCAATTAGCGTAGATGTCACAACAACAAGATGTACAAAATAAATACATTTTATTAAAATGCATGCAAGGATACAAGCACTCGAGTGTGTTATTATCATGATATGTCATGATATTTTTAAATAAACAAAACACAGAAAGTTGCTAGTGAAGTTTTTCATATATTTTTGCAGCAGGTTTTTATTTGATCTCGCTTTTTCAACCATTTTCCGACACATATTCATTGCTATGGCGCCTAAATAAGTCAACCAAAAAACCAAATCTGCCATATAATAAAACACCATAAATAAAAATCGGAAACTGACTGTCATATTGTATGCACCATATGCAATTGTATACGTTTATATAAATAAAAGTGCCGCTTTTATTTAGCTACATTTAAATGGAAATCATTTTTAATGGCTTAAATAATGTTTTTGCATATTTTTTTTTACGGAGCGGCGCCGCAAAGGCCTATACGTCCAGCGATAGATAGTCAACTTCAGCGCACTGTATAAATTTACTGGCTTTATGTAAGCGAGGGTGAGACGTGTGAGTTAGCCAGTGATTGGCATGCGCGCCAGATATTAAGTGAAACGTTCGACACAAACATAAATCTTGGCTTTTATTATAAGTCCAGCCTAGCGGCGGCTTAAAATAATCTAGACAAAAAAATTAACAAAAAGTTATACAGAACAAAAAAAAAAAAACACATGAACACATATAATAAAACATTTATATGTCTAAAAAGCGTCGAAATTCTGTCAATAGCATGCTTAATATATGGCAAGCTGTCAATTGCTGTCAGTGTAGGCTTTAGTGGCGCGTATGTAATAAAAGAAAAAATAAAAAAAAAAAAAAAACAAAAACAATTATTGAAACAATTTGAGTGAATTTTTTATAAATAGTTGGGAAGAGCTTAAATCATTTTGTAACATAAATTCGCAAACGTTTTATTTTAACTGTTTGTATGGAAAATATTTTTAAACATATGTTAGAAATGTCTGCAGTCAGCAGATATAAGGATGAAATTCTATTCTTAGGAAATGAGTGTGAAAAAAATGGGTCAAAGGATTAGTTATAAATAGTAATACAGTTTGATGAGTTGATAAGTTTCAATCAAATAATTTTAAAAAATTTAAAGTCTGTAATATTATTTTCATGCAATCAATCAAAGGCAATCCATTCTTGGATCTTTATTTAACCTCTTATTAATAAATTTTTTACTCCAAAATCAAAAACCTTTCATCTTCTGCTAGTGACAAAAGTTTATCTAAAAATATGTTCGTTTTTAATTGTTAATTTTTAAACCATCCTCTTCTTAAATCTCTTCAATATTCAAACTTTCTTTTGCAAAAAATATATACAGAACCACCTTTTCAACGCAAATAAATAATTTTCCTCATACAAGTAAACACCATCTCCTTTGAAGACCACCCCACCTCTTTTCCAAACTCAACTGACCCACCCTCCTTTTGCCAGCTGCATAACCTCTGCACATCTGAAAAATTGCAGCATGACAGCAAAACAAATTGTCACGTAACGAAGACGTTTTGCGATGCCGCCATGCAGCCTAACGTGTTTCGCATACAATTTAAATGAATTGCAATGCAAACTTTTTTATCGCAAGCCTTGCAAACAATTAGCATGCAACAACAATAATATAAGCAATAACATTAGAAGCAGCAACAACAGCTACAACAGCAACAACATTTAGGATGCCTCTTAGATATGCAGGCTGCGCAGCATTTAAAAACTATGAAATGTTGTCAACTTTATTGTTGCTGTCAGCGCAGCATGTTGTTGCTCTACATAAGTATACGTAATGCGGCAAACAGCCGTAGTTGGCATGTTGGTACAAAAACTGGTAAGAATTTTCGAATTAATTACAAGTTTTGGCGTGTTTTAAAAATTGTTCAGACAAGAGCTTGATTTGTTAATTAAGAAAAAAAAAAATATTATGACAAAAATAAACATTGTACAATGCAACTGTTGAATGAATAAGCATTTTATTATAATATAAAAATGAAAATGAAATATGTTTATATTTCAGCTGCTACTTTAGAAAATTGCTCCACTGTGTTTAGAGCATGTTCCCAACGCATTATGTCTAGTTGTTACTGCTTTCATGTTGCTTCCACCTTTAATGCCTCAATAATAGATGTCGCTACCATAAGCAATTGATTTTCAGTTTTTGTTGTACATGAATTCTTTATCGATTTAGCTAGATTGCTATCCCAACCGACCAATCGAGGTATTAATAATGATTATATTATGACCAGGTTTATTAGCTTTATTAACTACATTTAACGTTGGTAGTTGAAATGTTGCATGACAAACAGCATTTAAGCGTGCTGGATAATGATAGATTTTGTGTCGCTATAGCTAATGTTTCTTATTATTTTTGCAAGTCTTTTGACTAACCAGCCGAGTAACATTAACTTAAGCAGTTCATTATAACAGGTTTTTAAATAAAAAAAAGCAATAAAAAATACAAAATACAAAATACAAAATACAAAATACAAAATACAAAATACAAAATACAAAATACAAATACAAAATACAAAATACAAAATACAAAATACAAAATACAAAATACAAAATACAAAATACAAATACAAAATACAAAATACAAAATACAAAATACAAAATACAAAATACAAAATACAAAATACAAAATACAAAATACAAAATACAAAATACAAAATACAAAATACAAAATACAAAATACAAAATACAAAATACAAAATACAAAATACAAAATACAAAATACAAAATACAAAATACAAAATACAAAATACAAAATACAAAATACAAAATACAAAATACAAAATACAAAATACAAACAAAATACAAAATACAAAATACAAAATACAAAATACAAATACAAAATACAAAATACAAAATACAAAATACAAAATACAAAATACAAAATACAAAAAACAAAATACAAAATACAAAATACAAAATACAAAATACAAATACAAAATACAAAATACAAAATACAAAATACAAAATACAAAATACAAAATACAAAATACAAAATACAAAATACAAAATACAAAATACAAAATACAAAATACAAAATACAAACAAAATACAAAATACAAAATACAAAATACAAAATACAAAATACAAAATACAAAATACAAAATACAAAATACAAAATACAAAATACAAAATACAAAATACAAAATACAAAATACAAAATACAAAATACAAAATACAAAATACAAATACAAAATACAAATACAAAATACAAAATACAAATACAAAATACAAAATACAAAATACAAAATACAAAATACAAAATACAAAATACAAAATACAAAATACAAAATACAAATACAAAATACAAAATACAAAATACAAAATACAAAATACAAAATACAAAATACAAAATACAAAATACAAAATACAAAATACAAAATACAAAATACAAAATACAAAATACAAAATACAAATACAAAATACAAAATACAAAATACAAAATACAAAATACAAATACAAAATAAAAAATACAAAATACAAAATACAAAATACAAAATACAAAATACAAAATACAAAATACAAAATACAAAATACAAAATACAAAATACAAAATACAAAATACAAAATACAAAATACAAAAACAAAATACAAAATACAAAATACAAAATACAAAATACAAAATACAAAATACAAAATACAAAATACAAAATACAAAATACAAAATACAAAATACAAAATACAAAATACAAAATACAAAATACAAAATACAAAATACAAATACAAAATACAAAATACAAAATACAAAATACAAAATACAAAATACAAAATACAAAATACAAAATACAAAATACAAAATACAAAATACAAAATACAAAATACAAAATACAAAATACAAAATACAAAATACAAAATACAAAATACAAAATACAAAATACAAAATACAAAATACAAAATACAAAAATACAAAATACAAAATACAAAATACAAAATACAAAATACAAAATACAAAATACAAAATACAAAATACAAAATACAAAATACAAAATACAAAATACAAAATACAAATACAAAATACAAAATACAAAATACAAAATACAAAATACAAAATACAAAATACAAAATACAAAATACAAAATACAAAATACAAAATACAAAATACAAAATACAAAATACAAAATACAAATACAAAATACAAAATACAAAATACAAAATACAAAATACAAAATACAAAATACAAAATACAAAATACAAAATACAATATACAAAATACAAAATACAAAATACAAAATACAAAATACAAAATACAAAATACAAAATACAAAATACAAAATACAAAATACAAAATACAAAATACAAAATACAAAATACAAAATACAAAATACAAAATACAAAATACAAAATACAAAATACAAAATACAAAATACAAAATACAAAATACAAAATACAAAATACAAAACACAAAATACAAAATACAAAATACAAAATACAAAATACAAAATACAAAACAAAATACAAAATACAAAATACAAAACACAAAATACAAAATACAAAATACAAAATACAAAATACAAAATACAAAATACAAAATACAAAATACAAAATACAAAATACAAAATACAAAATACAAAATACAAAATACAAAATACAAAATACAAAATACAAAATACAAAATACAAAATACAAAATACAAAATACAAAATACAAAATACAAAATACAAAATACAAAATACAAAATACAAAATACAAAATACAAAATACAAAATACAAAATACAAAATACAAAATACAAAATACAAAATACAAAATACAAAATACAAAATACAAAATACAAAATACAAAATACAAAATACAAAATACAAAATACAAAATACAAAATACAAAATACAAAATACAAAATACAAAATACAAAATACAAAATACAAAATACAAAATACAAAATACAAAATACAAAATACAAAATACAAAATACAAAATACAAAATACAAAATACAAAATACAAAATACAAAATACAAAATACAAAATACAAAATACAAAATACAAAATACAAAATACAAAATACAAAATACAAAATACAAAATACAAAATACAAAATACAAAATACAAAATACAAAATACAAAATACAAAATACAAAATACAAAATACAAAATACAAAATACAAAATACAAAATACAAAATACAAAATACAAAATACAAAATACAAAATACAAAATACAAAATACAAAATAAAAACATTGAATTCGCCCCGTTTGGTTCTCAAGAAGTATATCATATATATTTTCAATTTGATACGGCCTTCTTACATAGCTCCATAATAATGCTTTTTATGATCTATTACTGGTCTGATCTCCTTAAATTAAACAAAAAATCTTGTTGAAGATTTCTATAAGACTATATTAGAAGCTTCAGAATATTATAACTCAATTTGCTATGGAATAAAAATATTTTCATTTAAAACATTTTTTTATTTATTTTGAGTTACATGAGAAATTTATGCTAAGAAGATTTACAATAAATTTCTTTAAAACCATAAAAAATTTATGCACTGTTTTAACGGCACGTCATCGTTTATTTTGTTTCTTCAAACTATGAGTTCCTACAAATTTTTCAATATTTTTAGAAACGATGACTTTGATGATTGCCGGTGATTATCATCATGTTGTCAATAAAAGTGTTGCAGATGATGATGTTGATGATGATGCATGTACAACTTTTTAGCTAAGGATACAAGTTGCAACAAACTCAATTTTTTGTGTGTGTTTATATTTCTATACTGTACACTACGTATGTATTCACGTTTGTGTCTGGTTACCTTAACACACAACACTTGAATGAACGTACATTTGTATATATTTTTTAACTTCTTTGTATTTTTATGCTTTCATCGACATGATTTATAGTCTGAATTCAGCTGGTTTGTGCTGCGCTGATTTTTCTGAAAAGCTTACATTTCACATACTAACCATTTCTCGCTTTTATATTTCTTGCACACATCCTACTTTTTACAAATAAAGTTTTAAGCTTTTATATACGTTTTTTTAATGCCGTTTCTTTCCCTCAATTTTGCTACCTTTTTCCTTTTTTTTTTGTATTTTTATTTTAACGATTTGCTTTCGAAAAATTGGTTAATAATAAATAACTTAAATAAATCTGCTTGAAGGTCGAAAAGATCCTTAAAGAGTGCAGCGATGGTAAGTCAGCAGGTGCCGGGAATGAATGTATGTCAATGAATAACTTTTTAATAACAAAGAATTTGCATAATTCCTTATTTGATAAAAGAAATAAAAAGAAAGAATTTAAAAGAAAATTAAATTTATAAATTCATGCTTTTTGGTGCATGACATATATTTTAGAGAACATTATGATTGTTTATAATATATGTAGAAGATGATGAAGACGAATATGAAGATGCATATGAATATGAATATGAATATGAATATGAATATGAATATGAATATGAATATGAATATGAATATGAATATGAATATGAATATGAATATGAATATGAATATGAATATGAATATGAATATGAATATGAATATGAATATGAATATGAATATGAATATGAATATGAATATGAATATGAATATGAATATGAATATGAATATGAATATGAATATGAATATGAATATGAATATGAATATGAATATGAATATGAATATGAATATGAATATGAATATGAATATGAATATGAATATGAATATGAATATGAATATGAATATGAATATGAATATGAATATGAATATGAATATGAATATGAATATGAATATGAATATGAATATGAATATGAATATGAATATGAATATGAATATGAATATGAATATGAATATGAATATGAATATGAATATGAATATGAATATGAATATGAATATGAATATGAATATGAATATGAATATGAATATGAATATGAATATGAATATGAATATGAATATGAATATGAATATGAATATGAATATGAATATGAATATGAATATGAATATGAATATGAATATGAATATGAATATGAATATGAATATGAATATGAATATGAATATGAATATGAATATGAATATGAATATGAATATGAATATGAATATGAATATGAATATGAATATGAATATGAATATGAATATGAATATGAATATGAATATGAATATGAATATGAATATGAATATGAATATGAATATGAATATGAATATGAATATGAATATGAATATGAATATGAATATGAATATGAATATGAATATGAATATGAATATGAATATGAATATGAATATGAATATGAATATGAATATGAATATGAATATGAATATGAATATGAATATGAATATGAATACGAATATGAATCTGAATATGAATATGAATATGAATATGAATGTGAATATGAATATGAATATGAATATGAATATGGATATGAATATGAATTTGAATATCAATATGAAAAGAAACATGAACATGAACGTGAAAATTAACATGAACATGAATATGAATATAAACACGTACTCGAATTTGAATGAAAATTCTAATTGTTTGCATTTAGTTCGTTACCGAATGTTGTGCAGATTTTAGAGTTTGTTGTAAAGTTTTTTTGTTTTGGTTTTAATATTTATTTAAAATTTTAATTTATGAGCTGGAACATATTCAGAAAGAATAAAACGCATAAACTTTAATCGCTTCCTATTAAATTTTTTTACTTGAAGTAAGTTTTGGAGAGAGACTTCTCTACTCTCTAAAACATCAATACAACAGCGGAATTTGTATTGCTCTGCATACAAAAGCTACCCTCCTGGACGCATTATTTATGCCATTGCCACTCATTCGATTTGGTTCGTTTTTCCCAAACCCAGAACCCAAAAACAACGTAAACAATCTCAAGTGCTGTAAGGAAATCCCTCAGCTTCGATTCAACTGAACTGAACTGGCCTGAACTCATCAATCAATTGAAACGAAGGACTCATCACACAGATCAGGGCAGGATGCCAACGTTGATGATAGCTAGGCATGCAGGCGGGCAGGATGCGATGAATGCGGCTCTGGTGAATAAAAGCTTGTTCCGCTTTTATTAACAAAGTAGGGCAACACTGTCAACAACAAACACGCGTGACAAAATCTCCGGCTGTGTGTCAAAGTGTATAAATCAAAGTGAAGCGTAGCGGAAAAAGTTAAGAAAAATCAGGGGACAGCAAAAACAAAACAGCTCAAAAAGAGGTTACAAGCGAAGAAGAAAAGTAAATGGAAATGAAAGTGAAATGTGAACTAGTTATAAAGGTTGCGAGATATAAAAGCAATGTTGCAGTGAATATAAATATAAAGCGTTATGAGAGGAAATGTTGTTAAATAAATTAAAATTTTCAGGATTGTGAGTGAAATTTATGGAAATTGAAGTAGAAAACAAAATAATTACTTAAAATTTGTTGATGAATTCAGAGAATTCACAGTGTACGTATTCCAATATCAAAGAAAAACTTTACAGAAATTGAAGAATTTGTTTGCTATTTAATCAAGTTAGAGTTGAAGAAGTAAGCAAATGAGGCAATATCACATGTAAAATAACAAAATTAATACAGCGTGAATTAAATTTTGATGAATGGTTTTAAAGAAAAATTATTTTTCGAATTTTTAAAGCTTATTAGATGCTTTAAGGTAAGACTTTGTTTCTAAATTTAACTAATCTTAACGGCTTTAAAGTCAACAATTTATTGCTTTATAAGTAAACTTCTGGTCGTAAGCTCCAAATATCGAGAAAAAACCATAGTAAAATTATATAAGTTGGCAAAAAATTAACTGAGTTGAAAAATTTTTGCAAAATGATAAAAGTTATTGTATAAGCTATACATGGTACCATGTATAAAAGGCAAGAAAAAAAAACCGTCGGAAAATGATGAAAGTTGACTTTTGCGAATAAAAAATGTCAAATTCATTAAGAATGATACCATATATTATAAGCAAAGAAACTATAGTAAAGTTATACAAGTTGACTTTTGTGAACAAAAATTTACTGAGTGTAAATTTTAATTAAATAAGAAAGTAAGTTCACTTTGCAGGGAGGTAGGCGTGTCCGTTGACCAATTTTCATTAAATTCTTATATATTTATATAAGAGATGTCGATCCCGGACAATTTTTAAAATCCCATGAATTTGAGATGCAAAAATTTGAATCCCGGAATCCCGGGACTAGTCTCGGTATTGAAGAAATGCAAAAATCATATAAAGTTAAAGGTTTTTTTATATATTTAATATAAAAATAGTTTAACTATATTCAAAATATCGATAAAGTAACAAAATAAAATAATTTCTAAAAATAATACTTAAAACAAAATTTTATAGAACATTTCAAATTTAAGTTACGAAATGTATGGAACATCTAAATTTTTATTCATAAAAAAAATTTTTTTTATATTGATTTCTAGACAGCCTTATTGTCACCATTTGTGCACTGAATTATTTATTTACACATTTTGTAAATCCCGAAATATTAAACGATGATCTCGGAATAATATTTTCGGAACTTATTAATAATACAGTAATCCCGGGTTCGACATCTCTAGTTCATATGAGTACAAAAATTTGAACGTGGACAAAATTTCAAATTAAAATCTTTATCTGATGCTTTGAATTTACTGATAAATGGTAGTGGAAGAAGTACATTTTTTTTCATATAGAAAACAAAAACAATTTGAATACGACTTAAATTCGAATACAATGATACAACTGTGTCTTTCAAGTTGTGAAAAACCTAATTGTGTTTCATATCGATATTTTTTTTTTCGTTTTCTTTAAAAATACAAATTAAAATTAACTTTGTATCGCATTGCAGGCGTAACGTTTGCCAATTAACACCTTGTTTTAATTTTTAAGTAAACAAAATTTCAAGTTGATATCTTTATGAGATCCAGTGTACTTGCTGTCAATAGGAATTGGGCAATGGTATTTCATAACCGGTCTAAACTGGTCTAGATCTAGAGTTCATTTACTTATTATTTAGTACAATAAAAGTTGATTTAAGTTGCAGGAACACTGTTAGTTTTCACGCTCTAACGAGTACTTAGCTAATATTACTAAGCTTGTATAAAATTTACGAGATTTTCGCCTGCCTTAAGCTGTATCTTGTAAGGAAACCTGAATTTTGTCAATTTAGGCCTTACATTTCTCTCTGAACCACATCTGCACAGAGGGCCCCAAGGAACCTGAACCCACTCTGCAACATATGAACCGCACCTGAACAAAAACCTAGGCATATCGCGATCCGCCCCTGTTCATAAATACGCACCTGTGCGTCCCGCAATCAAACAACAACAAAACATACAGCAAACCAGTGGCATGTTCACAGTAGCACAACAACAAAACAACAGAACGAAGTTGCATAAAGCAAAACATACAACAACATGCATTCTATGCACCCACAAGTGGCAATAACAAAATATATAGGGGTCAATAAACAGCAACTATGACAATAATAACATGCAGGGCAAAAGGTTGCTGCTAGTTTTAGGCAAGCGAGATTCAAGGTCCAAATTTTGTGACACAAACAAAGTCCCGTTACCTTTTTTGAGGATAAAAAGAGTCAGTGAACCAACAGTGGGTTTCTTTTGAAGTCAACACGCAAGCAGCGCATATCGGTGAGTCAAGTGAACAAGTAACCACGGACAAGAAGTGAACCAGTAACAGTAAAAAAGTGATCAAATACAACAATGAACAGGGTTTTCTTGTCGTCCCGAGTGGTTTCATATCGGACGGCTGGCCATAAAACGTCCTAGTGGTATCACGAAAGTTGTTTTTTTTTCTGTCGACCAAAAGGGTTTCATACCGGACGGTCTGCTCTAAAAGCATCCAAGTGATTGCATTTTTGTTCAACACAAGCTAGATGACATCTACGACCGAATTTTACGTCTGGCCCGAGTGGTTCCATACCAGACGGCCCAACGTGAGCTCGAGTGCACAGCGAACTGCGAATAAGTGAGTAAATATAACAGTGAACAGTGTTTTCTTAACGGCCCGAGTGGTTACATATCGGACGGCCGGAATAAAACGTTCTTGTGGTATCACGAAAGCTGTTTTTTCTGTCGACCCAAGTGGTTTCATACAGGACGGTTTTCTCTAAAATCATCCAAGTGATTCCATTTTTGTTCAACACAAGCTAGACGACATCTACGACCGAATTTTACATCTGGCCCTAGTGGTTGCATACCGGACGGCCCAACGTGAGTTCGAATACACAGCGGACAGTGAATAAGTGACCAAGTACAACAGTGAACAGTGTTTTCTTGTCGGCCCGAGTGGTTTCATATCGGACGGCCAGCCATTATGCGTGGCCATTAAGTGGCATCACGAAAGCTGTTTTTTTTTTTTTGTCGATCCGAGCAGTTTCATACCGGACGGTCTTCTCTTAATGCATCCAAGTGATTCCATTTTTGTTCAACACAAGCTAGACGATCTATGTATGACCGAATTTTACGTCTGGCCCGAGTGGTTCCATAGCGGACGGCCCATCGTAATTTCAAGTACACCGTGGGCAAGAAGGACTTCGAGGGAAATCGATAAGGAGCAGAAAATAATAATTAAATTTGAATTTTGTGATGAGAGAATTTTAAAGCAACTAGAGACTGTCCCAGAAATAACTGTCCTTTAGTTTTTAGGTTATTTTCAAAAAAAGTGTTACCTCTATAGCAACATATTTTGTACCTAATTAAAGTATAAGCATTGCAGATTAAAAATAAAAAAGCGGTGGCCCAGAACGTTAAGCGGCTGTTTACTCAGAATCCAGGCACTTCGGTTCGTGATATGGCAGAAAAGGCAGGAATATAGAAGTCAAGTGTTCAACGGATTTAAAAATGTAACAACCTAAGGAGCTATAAAGAACAAAAAGTACCTGATAGGTCAGAAGAAAAGGACACCGAAGATAAAAGGAGGGATCGAAAACTGTATCGCGATTACCTGCCCAAATTTGATTGCGTGATCATGGACGATGAAACGTACTGCAAAGCGGATTTCAAGCAGTTACCTGGACACGGATATTATACTGCGGTAAGAAGGCGTAGAGCATTCTCTAAATTTACCAACAAAAAACATATCAAATTTCCAAAGAAATACATGGTGTGGCAGGCCATTTGCAAATGTGGCCTTTGAAGTAAGGAATTTGTAACAGATCTCACAATCAACACCGAAGTTTACATCAGAGATTGTCTGGAGCGGCGTTTACTGTCTTTTATACGTCAGCAACAAGATTCAGTACTATTTTGGCTTGACCTAGGAACATGTCACTACGTCTAGAGAACGATGGATTGGTACCAAGCCAATAATGTTTCTGTGGTACCAAGAGAAGCGAATCCTCCGAATTGCCCCGAACTAAGTCCAATCGAAAGATATTGGGCTTTAATGAAAAGAAATCATAAGAAAACCAAACAAACTGCGAAAAACATTGAAATATTTCGACGTAAATGGCGTCGGGCATACACTAAGGTCAACGAAAGGTCGGTAAAGAACCTAATGGAAGTTCTTTATCAAAAAGTGCATAGTTTTTTTCAAGTGTATTTTTTCAGTGTTAACAAAATTTTCATTTATTTTATAGTGTTCACAAACCCCGGCTATCCGACCAGCTAAACCCGGCTAAAAAGTTCGTTACAACCTTTAAGCTTTGCTCATTAAGTCAAGATACAAATCAAGACAATTTGCAAAGTCAAGACACGAACCAGTTGCTTCTTTTTTTAAGTTAAATGTTATGGTTTCGCATCATCATTAAGTGAGTATGTGATGCTTTTGCAGCTGTATTTAGTGATTAGCCAGTACATGGCATATATAATATTAACGAGCATTTCGCTACCTTAAGCTGTTCCTTTAAACTTTACTCTTTAAGTCAAGACTCAAAATGAAGACAAAGTGCAAAGTCAAGACAAGAACCATTTGTTTATATTTCCAAGTGAAAACTTCTTTAGGTGCGTTGAGTCTAGATATTATATGAAAGACTCACACCATTTGGCACAAAATCAAGACAGAGTGCAAAGTCAAGACACATACCATTTTGTAGTGAAAATTTCTACAAGAGCGTTAAGCCTAACTATTGTATGAAAGACACGAACCATTTCTTTCGAATTTTATGAAATTTGCTGGTACCAAAATAATGACAAAATTCTTTTGTATTTGCTAAAATTTTTAGCAAATGTTATTTATATGAACATTTAATGACAAGCAGCTGATTTTTGAAAAGAAATCAATCACAAAATTGCGTTGTGGAATTCTAAAAAAAAAAAAATATATATTCTCATATATCGATATATAAACAATTAGCTAGAGTAAAAATCGCTTTAAAAGTCATGCCGATACCATTACATATTTTTTTTTTTGTTATTTTTTTGGCATAATTTTTCATGGCATCTGTCATGTTGCGCTCGAATTCTCAAGGTCTCTTTTCAAATGCTTATTTTGTTTTGTATTTTTTCCTTACCCTAGCTCTGTCTCAAGCGCTAGACAATTTGACAGCTCATCATTATTTGAAGGTCTCGGCATTCTTTTTTTCGCGCGCTCTGAAATGCATGCAATGCATTTTTGACAGATGTTGTTAGCATTCAATATTTGTTGTTTTAGATTTTGTTCTTTTAATTTCTAGCTTTTGACCTTGAAATATGTTGCTGGCCATAGAAAAAACGTAGCAATTCCAATTTAGAAAAGAAGAAACGATGCCATATTGACAACACTTTTGCGCCAAACATCAGCTGTCAATAGAGCTGACAAGAGTTGCTGCGCGAGTGGAGCGAAGTAAGCAGACGCGCACAGTAAACAGACAGCTTCTAACAAGCTGTCTGTCTGCTCAGATGTTCGTGCAACTTAAAATTTGACACATTTTCAAAATGTTCATATAATTAATAATGAAATCATCAGCTACACTCAGAAAAAAGTGTCTCGGAATATGATAAAAAAGGCATCATATTTAGAGAAAAATGGTATAGACTTTGCTCCAGAGAATGCTATTCTCTAATTGCGATACTAAAAATTCTCTTAAAATGATAAAAAGCTTCCATGAAATAGAAAATATATCGTTTTTTGAGAAAAATACTTTTTTTTTTGAGAAAATATTTGTTGTTATTGAAGAAAATACTTCTCATAGTGAATTTTTTATCAAAATATAAGAAAAGTTTTCTATTTTCAATAAAATTTCTCTATAAATGAGAAATTTTTTGTGTGAGAAAAATATTTATCATTATAAGAGACATTGAAATGTTTCCATTTCCTAGAAGTAAAGAAATATTTCTACGAAAATGTGAAAATTTATTCTAATTGAAGAAAATTTTATTTGAAAAAGAGAAAATTGCTATTATCAAAAATAGAGAAATTTTTTACCGGAGCAAGGTATGTGTTTTTTTCTCAGTGTAGTTGCTAAAACGTGCTGTACTTCATTTCGCTTTTAATGTTTTTTTGAACATAGCGAGAAATCATCATTAATCATTTTTTTTTGTACCATCTTTAAATTTATCATATTTTATGACAACAGCTTGCATTATTTTTAATATTACATTATAATATAATATTTTTTGTTTGGCATCAATTAAAATTGCACGATTTTTATAACAACATAGCGTGAGTTGTAAACCACTAGACGATACGTAGACAAGCTTATAGAAAAAATAGACAATTATTAAAAAAATGTTGCATTTTTTGATCAGGAAATCTGCAATTTTTTACTTATACAAAAAAAATTGCATTTTTTTATCTATACTCTATACTATTATATAAAAAGAAACTCACGGCGTATTTTGTGACGAGTTTTCTCAATAACCGCTGAACCGATTTTTATAATTTTTTCACTTTTCAATTGCTATGATAAACGAAATTACTATAGGGTACTGCGTTTTTTACAAAACTTTTTCTTTAATTAATTACAATAAATAAGGTAGCTGCAGGGCTATCAATCCTCTCTCTCTCAGAGTCGGAATTGTCAAAATTAATACAAATTATTTGATATCTCTTTTTGTTGCTCTAATTCGTTCAGTACTTTTTGACAATTCTGACTTTCGGCTCTCAGCCCTGCAGCTACCTTATTTGTTGTACTATGGCTTAAGTTCTTGCTGTGAGAGTTACTCTCAACACAGCACGACTGCCCATGGTTGAATAACAAGGTTGTTTCTAAACTGACTGTGCTCTCTTTCGCATATCCCAAAGTGTCAAAAATCAACTGGCTGTCGAAAAAAAGAACAACAACAACAACAACTTAATCAGTTCGCGTTGACATTTGCGGCAGTCGCGCTCTCCGTGTTGCGGCTACCTTATTCAGTGTACCCTGCGACTGCCATGGTTGTGTGGGGAGTTGTTCTCAGTTTGGTCTCTTGAGCAGTGCTGCCAAATTTTTTTTCATTTGAATTACATTCATGAATTACATGTGTTTGTCTAAGGCATAGCAACGCGCGCCGGATATTGCTAGTATTGTATTAATGTGTTCTATGTATTTTAAATAATTTCAGTTTTTATTTTACTCTTTACGACTTTTTTATCCGTTGCATAAATTTGTTAACCTAATTTTACTTGTGTTGCACTACTTTTATCGAAAATTAAGCCAGTATCAAAATTCAACAAAATTATAGAGGTATTCATGATGTGATGTTTTTGTATTATAACAAAAATTTTAGATTTATCTTCTGTATTATAAGAAAAAATTCTTGAATTCTGCTGTTTTTTATTTATTTTCATGAAGTCGAACATATATTCTTGAAAAAGAAATTTTTGTTTTTAAAAAACTTAATTTTTTCCTATAAAAGAAAATTTACTCCAAATAAAAGATGTTATTTTTGTTGTATATCTTAAAAAATTTTATGTTTAGAACTCGATGTATTTTATTTCTGTGTTATTTTCAACAATTTGTTATAAATATCGAATTTATTTTGAGTATAGAATTTATTGTAAATACACAATACAAGACCAAATACATCTCATCGTGAATAACCCTTAACTATTCTCTTCTAACTTATAAGTGCAGCTAGATTGTCAACATTACTTAATTTTCTAAGCCCTTTTCTTTCATAAGCTTTGAATCATTTTCATAAGTATTAGCAAATTTCATGAAATAATTTCTAAGCTTTATTTGGAGCTTTTAGCTTTCATTTAAAATGTTTTCGAAAGAAAAGCTTGACTTCACAGAATTTTGCTGTTTTCTGCTGTATGCAGGAAATTGTCGTAAAACTCTCTGCTTTCTCCAAACGTTAACACATTTAAGCTTCTCTTGATTTTAATTTGATGTTTTTTATTTTGTTTTAAATTTTTTTCATTTTTTTTATTTCATTTTATTTTGCTCTACTTTTGCCAACACTTGAACCGCACCGATTAAAAAGTCGCACTCATTAAAAAAGCGTAAACATGGCAAAATTAATTTGGCTTCTTTCACATCGTAATTTTGCTGCTTTAAGAGCAGTGGTGTTGGTTTTTTGTGTGCATTTTTTTTTTGTTTTTGTTACTTTTAGCGCTTTCTTAAGTGCGTTGAACTCAATTAATTGCAATTTAATAGCAGAAACATTTTAAAGCTGCCATTAAATGCAGGCTATTGCAAAATAAATAAATATAAAAAAAAAAAGCTTTTTATATGTAGAAAGCCAGCAAATTAAATTTAAATATAACAAACAACAACAAAAATGAAAAAAAATTTAACAAAATTATATATTTTTTTTATATATATTTATATGAGCTCGAACGGCACGAAAAAAATTTAACTTTGCCCACACAGTTTGGCGCAAAAGCTTTTTCGGCAACTTTTTGGTACACAAAAAAAAATTAAAAAAGCAAAAATGTTTTTTGCTAAAAGATACACAGAAATTAAGGCTTAAAAAAATTTAAAAAAAGAAATTAATACAATTTTGATGCTGACAAAAAATCTCACATTTAGCAGCCAGAGCTAATTAATTCAAACTAGCTTAGAATTAGCAAATGTAAGTGATATTAATTTCTGCTTAATAATTCTAAAAAATATGTTTTTTTTTTTATACAGAGATTTATGTCAAATAGTTATACGTTTCGTCACAATAACATCTCATAGATTCGCCATCTTTTGGCGAGTAGCTTCCGCATCAGTATTTTGTCAGTAATACTGAGCATACATAAAATTAACGAGTATTTCACTTCTTCAAACTCTAACTTTAAGCTTTACTCTTTAAGTCAAGACACCAAATCAAGATAAAATGCAAAGTCAAGCCACCAACCATATCCTTCTTTTTGCAGTGAAAACTTCCTTGGTCCCTGTTTATACTTGTCAAGATTTGAAGTCAATTCTTTGCCTTTCCCTTTTAAACGTACCCCCTCCCACGTTCATGTCCGCGTCTCTAATCCACAAATGTCTCATTTTATACTTGTCAACAGTTGGAGTCAATCCTTTGCCATTCTCTTCTGAACTTACCCTCTCTCACGTTGATGTCCGTGTCCCTCATTCACAAATGCAAGAATTGTCCATCAAGTCTTGACAAGTATAAACTGGGACATAGTCACATTGAGATTAGCTTTTGTATTTAATATACAAACCATTTGGAACAAAATCGATAGAAAGTGCAAAGTTAAGACATGAACCATTTTTTTCTTTTTTGTAGTGAAAACTGCTTTAGGTGCATTGGAACAATCTTTTGTATGGAAGACATAAACCATTTGTTTAGTTTTTTATTAAATTTGCTGGTACCAAAATAAAGCCGCAATTACTTTGTGATGAAATAAAGATTCCTACTAAATGTTTTTTGTATATAAATATTAACATATACATCAAAAACTTGTCGTTATTTTAAAAAATAAAATATTTTCTTAAAAAATAAAATATTTTCTTAAAAAATAAAATATTTTCTTAAAAAATTAAATTTATATATTTTTATTTAGATGTATATTAGTTTATAAATATACATATATATATGTTTGCAAGATATACATGTAGTTGAAAGTTGTCACTTTGTTTATATGAAACACACTGTCATGCTTAAAATAGTAATAACTAAAAGTAATTTCGAAAACTATTTTAGTACTCGAGTCCGAACATATGTTCTGGTGATCGTGCCATTTTTTGGGAGCTTCCTGCTGCCTAATAAAAACTCGTTCTCTTTTTGTTCTGATCTTAAACGTGGTAAGGTGTTTTTTTTAGTTTATATAGAATCATATTTTTCCAAATATATGTCCATATATATATACACATTACACTGATTTTCATTTCCATCTTTTTTCTATTTTTTATGTGATAAAATTTATTTAACTCACTGAGTTAAATAAATTGTTATATTTCAATAATCCATGCGCCGGCATTTTCAGCCCTCCTCTCCAACATTCTGGTCCAATCGAACCGGATTTTTCACCGTATAAACGACGGCGTATAAACACACGGCGTATAAACACCGAACCACGGGCATTTTCACAAAATTCTACAGAATTCTACTCAAAAAATCTTCATTCCAAAAATTCAACATTCAACATTCTACATTCCTACAATCCAAAATAATCTCATCGGAATACAAGGTGCGTATGTATTCATAATATATTCTGTTAGTTAGTGCAATTAACATTTCATTTACTTTCAATTCAAAAAGTGCAAATTTTTCCTAAAAAACGAATAATGTTTCAATCATAAAAAATAGATAATTCAAATTCACACATAAGTTGAGCCAAAATCATAATTTGGCTTCGTAAAAATTTCGCGAAAAAATTGCATTTTGCTTCGTTTTTGTATGTACATACCGTATGTTGTTACAAACATACATACTACTCATAAATTCGCATATTCCGCGATTTGTTTTAATTGATCGTAAAATGATTTGATCGATTTCTTATTTTAAACCGCGTTGGCAACATCTTTGAGCTTAATCATTGTGTATGTATGTTCATACTTTTTGTGCAGACGTGTCTTGCTCTTAGACAACCTGGTTAAAAGCGATCAATTTTTGTATACATGTTTACTCATTTTTGTGTGTATATTTCTATTTGCTATTGATGTTCCAACAGCTTTTTCTTTTTTATCAACCATTCTGTGAACGACCGATCGTGGTCCACATGTTTATATTATTTCTAAAAGATATATACATTTCTCTCCTGTGGCTTATGATACATGTTTATATTCAACGTTTCCATCCCATACGTAAAATTTGCTGCAAATAATCTCTTTATACACATGTTTCCTAATTTTCTTTGTAAACAGATCTTGCATTCTCTCTTGAGAAATATTTACAACGTTCTTATGCTCAACGTAAACTTGTTGCAAACGATCTTTTCATATACATGTGTTTAGAAATTATATGTTTACATTTCTTATATTCTCTCTTGTGAAACATCTACACTTTTTCGATTCTCTATACATGTATTTAAAACTTGTTGCAAACGATATTTCAGTATACATGTTTATATGAATTCTATTTGCTTATATTGCTTTCTTCAGAAACATTTAGATTTTTCGATTTTCTATATAAACTTTGTTGCAACGTTTCTATTCATTCATATCTTTATAAACATACAGCGCAAACGAAGAGAACATCAACTTTGTTGGCAGCGATCAGTTCTTGCATGTTTATATACATTAACATCTTGATCGTTTCGATAAATGTATGTTCGCCACATCGTTTATATTTGTTGCCATCAATTGAATAAGAAATACATGTTTCTACAATTTCTCTGCATACATTTCATTTAAGCCCTCTGTTTAAACATATTCCGTGTTAGCAACTTAATTTTGTAAAATATTGATTTTTTTTTCATCTGTTTAACAAACTTGTTGCGAGAAATATATAAAAGATACATGTTGTTTTGTTGTTGAATATATTTGAGCAAACAAGGCGAATTCTACGCAAATAAAACAGTGGCGTTATAAATCAATTTAAGATTCAAATATAAACTCAATATTAATTATTTTCTAATACCATACAAAACAAAATTAGTAATAAAATACAAATTTGTAAAACGTTATTTTCTAAAAAAAAAAAAAAAACAAAAAGTTCAACAATTCAATAACAAATTCAACAATTACAACCAAAGCAACAAGTGATCAATATTTATTTTTTCAATCTATTTATCCATTTATTTCTTATAATTAAAACATTTCTTCTTCTTAAAACAATTTTGAAGCATATTTGGTGTATATGGTTTATACGTGTTTTTAAAAATAGATTCCTGGGATTTTCCTGAATTCTATAATTGATAACAAAAAGTTTCGAAACAACGAATAAAGTGCCAATTGTGATTTAAACTTTATTTGCGGTCGTTTATACAATCGACATTTCTATTTCAAATTCAATTCAATTCGATTTGCAAACGTCTCATTTCTGTTCTCGTTTAGAACCACTTTTATACATTCGCTTTGCAGTAGTTTTGAATTGTTTATTCAATAAATAATTTTTATAATTATTTATTTTATTTCTATTTTAAATTCAATTCAATTCGACATATTTCTGTTCTCGTTTAGAACCATTTTTTATACAGTCGTTTGAATTGTTAATATAATCGATAATTCTAATTATCTATTTTCTATTTTAAATCCAATTCAAGTCGATCTGCATACTATACATTTCTGTTCTCGTTTAGAACCAATTTTTATACAATCGTTTTGCAGTCGTGTGATTTGTTTATTCAATCGATTATTTCAGTTCTATTTCAAATTCAATTCAATTCGATTTGCAAACGACTCATTTCTGTTCTCGTTTAGAACCACTTTTATACAGTCGCTTTGCAGTAGTTTTGAATTAATTATTTAATCAATAATTTTTATAATTATTTATTTCATTTCTATTTTAAATTCAATTCAATTCGCCATATTTCTGTTCTCGTTTAGAACCATTTTTTATACAGTCGTTTGAATTGTTTATATAATCGATAATTCTAGTTATCTATTTCCGTTCTATTTCAAATTGAATTCAATTCGATCTGCATACGACTCATTTCTGTTCTCGTTTAGAACCACATTTTATACAATCGTTTTGCAGTCGTTTGATTTTTTTATTCAATCGATTATTTCAGTACTTTTTCAAATTCAATTCAATTCGATTTGCAAACGACTCATTTCTGTTCTCGTTTAGAACCACTTTTTATACAATCGTTTTGCAGTCGTTTGATTTGTTTATTCAATCGATTATTTTAGTTCTATTTCAAATTCAATTCAATTCGATTTGCAAACGACTCATTTCTGTTCTCGTTTAGAATAATTTTTTATACAATCGTTTGCAGTCGTTTGATTTGGTTAGTCAATCGAGTATTTCAGTTCTATTTCAAATTCAATTCAATTCGATTTGCAAACGACTCATTTCTGTTCTCGTTTAGAACCACTTTTATACAGTCGCTTTGCAATAGTTTTGAATTAATTATTCAATCAATAATTTTTATAATTATTTATTTCATTTCTATTTTAAATTCAATTCAATTCGACATATTTCTGTTCTCGTTTAGAACCATTTTTTTATACAGTCGTTTGAATTGTTAATTCAGTCGAATATTTCAAATTCAATTCAATTCGATTTGCAAAAGACTCATTTCTGTTCTCGTTTAGAACCATTTTTTATACAGTCGCTTTGCAGTAGTTTTGAATTAATTATTCGATCAATAATTTTTATAATTATTTATTTCATTTCTATTTTAAATTCAATTCAATTCGACATATTTCTGTTCTCGTTTAGAACCATTTTTTATACAGTCGTCAGAATTGTTTGTGCAATCGATAAGTGCAATTATTTTTATTTCAACTCCATTTCAATTCAATTCAATTCCATCTGCAAACGACACATTTCTGTTCTCGTTTAGAACCACTTTTATACAGTCACTCTGCAGTCGTTTGAATCATTTGAACGATCGATAGCTCTATAATATCAAATTTCAATTCAAAACTATTTGTAATTATTTATATCGTAACAATCGTACTAGTTTCGATTATTCTATTGATAATCCTCCATAAAGTCACATTGTGCTTTATATTTCTGGCTTCCTTCATAAGATTATATATCTAAATTTCGACTATTCTGTCGATCATTCCAATAGCTAATTCAATTCCGACATACGTTTAGCTTAAGTAAATTCCAAACAAAATTATTTGCTTTTATTAAATTGGCGCAGATACTTTGGCCATTTATTTTTTTCCAATATATTTATTTGTTTCTTTATCGGTGGCTTAATCCTTTCATTCACAATGTCATCGTTGAATTCGTTTATTCGTTTAACTGATAGCTTGGTTGAGTTTGAATCTGACTTAAGCGAAACCTTGGACTCAGCAAGCTCAACTCACTCACTGGATGTCCACAGGGAAGAAATGAAGGCAATATGGAACCGCATCAAAGCGATTTACGAGACGTGCCTGAGTGAACTAATTGCTGCACAAGATGAAGACTCGGATCCAGATATCGAATTGGAATCTATAAAAGCTCGATATCGCACATCATATCAAGTATACGTCCGGTGTGCTTCACAAATTGGAGATTGCATAGAAAAACTTAACAAGGCTTCCACCTCTGCGCAGGTCTCTACAATATCTACACCAATAACCAGCTTCGATTTTGTTCCAGCTTCGAATCATTATTTCCATCTTCCTCCATGTGACACCGAGATTTTCAACGGTGACTATCTTTCGTGGCCGTCCTTTAAGGACATGTTCACTGCCATATACGTGAACAATTCAAGATTAAGTCCGGTAGAGAAACTTTTCCATCTTAACTCGAAGACACGAGGAGAAGCTCGTGATATAGTTAAGAAAAGTCCACTGACCAACGATGGTTTTTCTTTGGCGTGGAAGAACTTACAAGATCGCTATGAAAACAAGCGAATCTTAATAAATAGTCAACTAAGAATTCTTTTTAATTTGCCATCCATATCCATTGAATCTGCAAACTCTCTCAAAAAACTTCAACGTGAATTGAATGGTTGCATTTCTGCTCTTCAACTATACAATGTTGACATAGAAAGCTGGAATTCTATATTCGTTTTCCTCTGTTCCACTAGATTGCCAGACGGAACTCTAGCTCTGTGGGAACAATCCCTTAAAAATAAGACCGAAATTCCAAAATGGTCTGAGCTAGACTCATTTCTAACCAGTCGTTATCAAACACTGGAAACTGTTTCCGATTTAAAAGGGTCTTCTGGTTTAAAAGTACCCAGTTCTAAACCGCTTTCTTATCCAAAGAATTGTAGCTCGAAAAATGTTAATTCTTATCATGTTAATGTTTACATTCCGACATGCAAACTATGCTCTAACGAACAGCATACCATTCGATTATGTCCTCGTTTTCTCCAAATGAACATTAATGACAAAATTGCGTTAATTAAAAAATTCCATCTTTGTTTAAATTGTTTCTCGAAATCGCATTTAATAAAGGATTGTAAAAGCCGTCATAACTGCTTCATATGTTACAAGCGTCACAATACACTTTTACATAAAGAAATTCCAACTTCTGAACCTATTGTTTCTTCAAACTTCAAACCTAGCAAGCAAACTACTCATACATTTCAAATACAGTCCACTGAAGCACCATGTTCATCACAAAATATTAATTCTTGCTTTGCATCAAATTGCAAAAATGTGCTTCTAGGTACCGCTGTTGTAAAAATATGCCATCTTGGTGTAACTTATCTCGCAAGAGCCTTAGTTGACTCAGGTTCAGAAGGAACATTTATTTCAGAAAAACTTTTCAGAATACTTAAGCTTCCATCTCGTGCTACATCTACTCAAATTTCTGGATTAAATAACGCAGTTTCGGCCAAAATTCAACATGAATGTTCGTTCATAGTAAGTTCAACATTCGATTCTCGTATAAACATTGAAGCAACTGCTCTTGTAGTTCCACAGCTAACAGGAAATCTTCCATCCTGTTCTATAAATCCCTCAATATTGTCGAGTCTCCCAAATTTTCAATATGCGGACGAAAATTTCCACAAATGTTCGCAAATCGACATTTTAATTGGTGGCGACCTTTTTCCATCCATTCTGCGGGATGGCGTAAAACGAAACATCTGCGGTTCTCTTGTTGCTCAAGAGACAATATTTGGGTGGATACTGACAGGCCCAATTTCAAAGTCCATTGCTTCATTTTCCACATGCTTGTCATATTTTAATAAAGTTTCTTTGGATCAACAGATCTCAAGTTTTTGGGAGGTGGAGAATCTTCCACAAAAACATTTCATAACCCAAACCGATCGTTTTTGCGAAGAAAATTATAACTTTACTACAATTCGCAACAGAAAACGCAGATATGTCTTTACTTCTCCGTTCAAAGAAGACTCTCAAAAAACTTTGCAACGTTCTAGTCGTTCCATCCCACATTCGCAGTTCTTAAGAAGTAAGGTGCGTTTAAGAAAAAAAAATCCCACTTATACTAAAAGATAAATTTCTAAAATATTTCTAAACTTTTTCAACCAGCCAGCTTGCAAATCCCCCCATATTGTTCTAGCTAAAGTCTCTATGCAAAAAAATTGGGCTAGAAAATATAGACTGGGACGTAATATTCTAAGTGAATATCTTCTAAGTTGGCAATCATTCTCTGTCAATTATCCTCAAATAGAAAAAAAAATATTTGATTCCAAAACCATCCTGGTTAAATTAAGCAAAAACAAATATCGCAAATCCAGCAATAGACCTCAAAAACGTGTGTATAAGGCTAAAGTATTCAAGTGCATCCTGTGCAAACATGCTCATCCTCTACGACTCTGCGAGAAGTTTCTTTGATGAACACAGAAAAAGAATGCAAACTGTTCTACTTTATAAAAATTGTTCCAATTGTGTAGCACATGAACATTCACATACATTCTGCATAAGCACTCATGGTTGTCGATATTGCCAAGAACGTCATCATACTCTTCTTCATATGCATCTACGTCTGCGCAAGGATCCATCCAGTAGTCCAAAGAAGAACACTTCTGCTCCAACAAGTTCAATGCTGTCCTCGAACAACTTGTCGCTGTCATTCATCTTATCTCTGAACCTCGTTACATTCCTGCCAACTACGATTATAAAGTTGGAAGTGAACGGCAGCTTGCACTATGCAAGATCCCTGCTTGATCCTTGCTCAGCTACTAGTCGCATCGCTAGAAAGTTAGTGGATCAATTTAATATTACAACTATGACACTCGGTGACGAATCGGTATGTCCAATTATCATTCGTGCTCGATTTGATCCTAACATAAGGATTCAATCTGTACTTCGAGTTGACCACCGAGTCTCTATTCGAACTCCGTCTAAATCAGTCGATGAATCCATAGCACAAAAGTTTTCAAACTTAATACTGGCTGACACAAAATTCTTTAAGTCCGATCCTATATCCGTAGTGCTTGGTGCCGATCTTTATTCTAAGATTATTTAACAAGGGTTGATGCCAAGTAATAATGGCCTGCCTATTGCTCAAAACACGGTATTCGGATGGATATTATCCGGGGCATTGACAGCTTAATTCTATTCAGTTTCAGTAACAAACAAACTTTTTAATGTCATTATTAACAAATTGCACTATCTAATGAATTTATTATAATGCATATGCCATATTTTTATATATTAGGTATATTATAACTTTTTTAACTATTTTCACTTTATATTATTT
This sequence comes from Tetanocera ferruginea, assembly GCA_958299015.1. Lineage (NCBI taxonomy): Eukaryota > Metazoa > Arthropoda > Insecta > Diptera > Sciomyzidae > Tetanocera > Tetanocera ferruginea. The sequence continues at coordinate 17,108,337 of OY282644.1, read as the reverse complement.
TGAATTTTTACTTGTACATTGTTACAAATTGTTAATATGACATTTATATTTATATTTATTTAATCTTTTTTGAATTTTTATATTTTGAATTGAGAAAAAATAATTTCTTTTATAATTAATGCCTAAATATTATGAAATACAACTTTCTCTTATGTAATAATTTACCATTATAATAATTAACAACACATTTATCCTTCCACAAATTCATTAAACACATTATGTATCATATTATTTTAAGTATTATAATTCCATAATTTTTCCTGAATTCAATTCATTATTTTGTTTAGATTTAATATGATCCGTCTTGTAAAAAAAAGGCACGACCACTTGAAATATTTTTAATTGTTTCCAAGTTTTAAATTCATTTTTTTTTGCAGTCGTACTGCAAGGCGGGCGGCGATGTTTATATGAAACACACTGTCATGCTTAAAATAGTAATAACTAAAAGTAATTTCGAAAACTATTTTAGTACTCGAGTCCGAACATATGTTCTGGTGATCGTGCCATTTTTTGGGAGCTTCCTGCTGCCTAATAAAAACTCGTTCTCTTTTTGTTCTGATCTTAAACGTGGTAAGGTGTTTTTTTTAGTTTATATAGAATCATATTTTTCCAAATATATGTCCATATATATATACACATTACACTGATTTTCATTTCCATCTTTTTTCTATTTTTTATGTGATGAAATTTATTTAACTCGCTGAGTTAAATAAATAAGTTATATTTCAATAATCCGTGCGCCGGCATTTTCAGCCCTCCTCTACAACACACTTTGAAAAAAATTATGTGACATCGCGCTCATAGTGAACGCGATTCAGACAGGCAGGCAGACAAGCAGGCTGAAATATGTATGAAAAAACGAGATGCAAATAGCTATCTATCTCGCTTGTTCACATTGCTTGTCTGCCTGTCTGTCTGAATCGACGTTCATATAAACGCCGCCTTAGCCATAACAAAATGTTTCTTGATGAAATTGCATTTTGCTGCAATTGTGATACATGTTGTTGCAACATGCAATAAAATTGCAAATTTGCAAATTTCAGCTGCAACAACAACAACAACTTTAAAACAATAAAACACATTAGCGAATTCTGTAACAACAACAACAACATTAACAATTACAAAACAAAGACGTCATAGCACATAAACTCACGTAGCTGACGACAACATGCTGCAGCTTAAGTAAATAAAACCGTCGATCTGGCAGCATTAAATTTGAATGCGCGTTGCAAATGATGCGCTATCATGCGGCTATGTATGGAAAATGCGGCTTGTTTTGTTGTTGTTGTTGTTTTTGCGCAAATTGAAATGTGCCGCAGTGTAAAGCACATTTATTGCACCCGCAACACAGCGACACACCAACAACAACAACTGCTGCTGCTACTGCTGCTGTCCGCACCAAAGCTTACTCAGAAAGCCTACCTAAATTTATAATGGCCGCTAATGGACTAAATGCGCCAAAATCGCAGATGCCACGCTCGCAGTGCTGTTGAACTGATTTAAGTGTTGAATTTTAAATTTTTTATATCATGCGAGAAGTTTTTAGACATTTTTAGGAAGTGCAAATAATTGAGGAAATTTGAGCCAAAATTTCGAAACTTTCGCCTATTTTCGGTCATATTTTTGTAAAAATTACAAATATTGCTTTCATTAAGAATTAATTTCGAAAAGAAAATATTTGTTTTTTTTAAATTAAAAAAAAAAAAAATTATTTTTTTACAAAATAAAAGCAAATTTTGTCTTTTTGTGTAAAATTTTCGAAAAATATTAATGTTCGAAAATTTCGTGAAAAACTATTTTTTATAAAATGAATGCAAATTTTGTCTTTTTGTGTAAACTTTTCGAAAAATATTAATGTTCGAAAAATTTCGTGGATTATAATTACAAAAAAAAAAAAATATTTTCCATTTTTTGAGGCACAAACAAATATAAAATAATTTCGATTTCTCAAATTTTTACTTTTCGGTGAAATTTTAGAAAATTACAAATTTCGAAATTTTTCTTTCGATTTATTTTACCAAAAAAATATTTTTGGATTTTTTAATAATATAAAAAATATTTGACATTTTGTATTTTCGATGTTTATTTTCGAAAATATTTCTTTCCGATTATTTTTCTACCTTTTGTGATATAATTTTCGAAAAATAGTGGCTTTCGGAAAAATTTTGTCTTGATTAGTTTTAAGAAAATATTTTCAATTTTTTAATGATATAAAAAATGTTTGACTATTGGGCTAAAATTTTCCAAAAATATGATTTTTTCCCCTTTTGCGATCAGTTTTTCGAAAAATAGTTATTTTCGGAAATATTTCGTTGTGTTAAAAAATATTTTGTATTTTTTAAAAATATAAAAATTTTTCATGTATAGAGGTAAAATTTTCGAAAAAGATTAATACATATAAACAAATTGTTCTTTAAATCTTACAATAAAATATTCGGTAAATTTCGTCTCGATAATTTTTATAAAAATATTTCCCGATTCTTTAATAATATACAAAATTTTAAACCTTTTACGTAAAATTTTCGAAAAAAATTAATAAATGTTCAAAAATTTTTTTTCTGCTCTTGATATATATTATTATTCAAAAATTTTTCTTTTCAATTATATTTTTAAATTTTGCAATAAATTTTTCGAACAATAATACTTTTAGTAAAAACTTTGTGTCAATAATTTTTTTAAAAATATTTTCGATTCCTTAATAAAATACAAAATTTGAAACCTTTTCGAATAATATTAATTTTCGATTATTTCTTTAAACAATATATTCGAATACTAGTTATTTGCCGAAAAATTTCGTCTCGATTTTTTCTAAAAAATATTTTCGAATTTTAATAAAATAAAAAGGTTAAACCTTTATGTAAAATTTTCAAAAAATATTAATATTCAAAAATTTTTCTGTTTAATGATATTTTTAATTTTTTACTTTCGGAAAAAATTTTTCTCAATTATTTTTATAAAAAATATTCGATTTTGTAATAATATAGAAACTTTTAAACCTTTGGGCAAAATTTTGAAAAATATTAATATTCAAAAATTTTTCTTTTCAATTATATTTTTAACTCTTGCAATTAAATTTTCGAATAATAATACTTTTCGGAAAAACTTTGTGTCGATAATTTTTTTAAATATATTTTCGATTCCTTAATAAAATACAAAATTTGAAACCTTTTTGGTAAAATTGTCGTAAAATATTAAGGTTCGAAAATTTTTCTTTTCGATTATATTTTTAAATTTTGCAGTAAAATTTTCGAAACCTATGTAGGTCTTTTTGGAAAAGTTCTGTCTTGATTATTTTTATAAAAAATTTAATAAATTTTTTAATAAAATAAAAAAATTGTAACCTTTTAAAATAAATTTTTCGATACTTTCTTTGAAAAATATATTCGATATTTTAAATATATATAAAATTTTCAAAAAATACAAATTTTCAAAAAATATTGACTTTCGGAAAAATTTCGTATCGATTATTTTGATAAGAAATATTATCGATTTTTTAACAGAATAAAAAATTTTTGACTATTTGGATAAAATTTTCGAAAGTTTTTATTTTCGATTATATTTTTAAATTTTTGCAATAAAATTTTCGAAATATTTATAGTATTTTTCGAAAAAATTTTGTCTCGATTATTTTTATAAAAATATTTTCGATTTTGTAATAATATACAAAATTTTAATCATTTTCAATAAAATTTTGAAGAATATTAATAATCCAAAATTTTTCTCTTAAATTATGTTTTCAAATTTTGCAATAAAATTTTCGAAAAGTGTAATGTTTGGAAATATTTCGTCTCGATTAATTTCATAAAAAAAATATTTTCGCTTTTTTAATAAAATAAAGGATTTTTATTAGATTTTTATCGATTTAGATAACATTTTCCAAAAATACTGTTATTCGAAAATGTTTCCTTTTAATATTATTTTGAAATTTTTTAATAAAATTTCCAAAAAATAGAAATTTTCGGAAAAATTTAAAGTCGATTTTTTTATACAAAAAATATTTTCGATTTTTTTATAATATAAAAAATTTTAGAATAATATTAATTTTCGATTATTTCTTTAAAAAATATATTCGATATCTTAATATAAACAAATTTATCAAAAAAATATTTATTTTTGAAAAATACTATTTGTTTCGAATTTTATTTATAACACTATTTTCGATTTTTATCATTTTTAATGAAAATTTTGTTTTTTGGTTAAAATTTTCAAAAAATATAAATTTTCGGAAAATATTTATTTTCGATTTTTTTATAAAAAATATTTTCGATTTGTTCCATTTATGAAATATTTAAAATATAAAATTATTTTCAATACTTTGCCTGTTGGGTCAAATTTTTGAAAATTATTTTTCGAATGTTAAAAATTTCGTTTTGATAATTTTTTTAAAAATTAGTTTCCATTTGTTAAAAATTATATTAACTTCTTTTCAATAGAGTAATTTTTGTGTTTTTCGTTAAAATTTTCGAAAAGTTTTAATTTTAATAAAAATATTTTTAATTTTTTTGATAAAATACATATAAAATTATTTTCAATAATAATAAATTAAATTAAAACAATAAGTTTTTGAAAGATTAATCAAATATTGCTTTTATCGGTCAAATATTCGAAAAATTATAATTTTCGAAAAAAAATTTTTTCGATTAGTGCTATAAAAAATAATTTCGTTTATTTATTTCTATTACAAATATATAAAAATATTTTTAATATGCAAATTTTAGCTTTTTGCTAAAATGTTTTAAACAATTTCTTCTCGATTTTTATTAAATATAAATATTTTTGAGTTTTTTTATAATTATAAAATAATTTTTCACTAAGAAAATTTTACCTTTTTGGCAAAAACTTTCTTAACATAAAAATTTTTCAAATATTTGACTGAAATATATACAGTGAATCAAAAAAGTTTAGGCACAAGCAATGATTCTGTAAAAAAGTGTTGCTTAAGTATCTAATAATAACGAATTTGACCAAAGTTTTAATGAAGTAAGTACCATTAGAAATAGTTCTTTCTTAATATCCAAAAAATGTCCCGTTACTTCAAACTACCAATCAAAATTTAAGCGGATGAAGGAAAAATCCTTATCAAAAAAGTTTAGGCACACTTTGTATGTGTCTCATGTTGTTTCTTATTTAGCAATATCTCTTGGTTTTTTGTCTTTACTTTTGCGCTTAAGTTATTTGTTAAAAGTTTTTACTGAGTGTTGATGTTGGTTTCGGTAAAGATTGAGCGGTTTCGGTAAAGATTGAGCGAAGAAAAAAGCAATGGAACAGAAATTTCGGTTGACGTTCGTAAAATAATAATAAATGCATATGTATAGAAAAAACCGTATCGCGAAACCGGTAAATTAGTAAAGAGATCATATTCAAGTGTCAGTAACATCATAAATCATTATAAAATACCGGTAAAGTAAAGCGTAAGAGCCAATCTGGTCGTGCCAAAATTTTAACGCTACACCAGGATTAGATTGTAGTGCCTGCAGTTACTCAAAACCCTAAAATTTAGCTGTTAAATTGTGCCACGAAATATAGCAACGATTTGAAAAAACTTTGATGCTCGACCACTTCGCGATACACTTAATGAAGCTGGATATCAGGTTCGAGTTTATCGGCGCAAGCTACAAATTTAAGCTTCAAATACAAAAAAGAGTTTGGAGTTCCCAAAACCCTACGTAAATGAGCCGGATTCATTTTGGGATTGTATTATTTTTAGTGATGGATCTTAATACAATTTGTTTGCATCATATGGCGCTCAAAACCGTTTAAGAAAACTGAAAAAAGAGCTGTAGGAAAATAGCATAAAAAAACAGTGAAATACAGTGGCGGAAATCGAATGATTAAGGGCTATTTGGCGGTGTCTGGAGTTAGGAATCTCATTTTTATTGATGATAAAATGGATAAACACCTTTGCTTGAATATTTTAAATGAGCATTTGACACCCAGTGTTGAAAAATTGGGGCTAACTGGGATACAATATAAATTTCAACAAGATAACGACCCAAAAAATTGGTCTTATCTTTTGCTGGAATGGCTTATCTAGCTCTGAAATCAGCTAAAAACACCTTTGCAAGCACCCGATATGAACCCCATTCAGCATATTTGGTACTTACTAGAAAAAAATACGAAATCTCAAATAAAATACTTCTAAAATGCGCTCAAGGAAGCTTCAAGGAAGCCATACGCACCGAATGGTCAATAATATAACCAGAGAAGACATCAAAATCTGTAAGATTGCGAAGACGTTAAGAGGCGATAATTTAGGCCAAAGGAGGTCTAGCCAAATATTCAAGGACTTGAAATTTACTCACTTTAATAAAAACATAATCACTTGTGCCTAAACTTTTTTGGTGTCAAAATCATGTTTTTTTTAGTATTGTAACATTTAATATGAATTAAAATTGAAATTAAATTTTTATTTTGGTGTAAATACAAAATGAAATGTTTATTTTTTAAATGCTTATACTTTTCTTTTCTGCAAGTGTACTGGAAAAAGTAGTACTAACAAATTTAAACTCATAACTGCTTTGTGCCTAAACTTTTTTGATTCACTGTATGTTTCTGAGTTTTTCTTATCAAATATAAAATTTTTCCTGTTACTTTTTTTTTGTTTATTTTTTAATGCTTTTTATATTATTTTATTTTATCCATTTCCTTTTTAGAGTTTCTTTAGCAAATCTTTGCTTTTCTTTTGGCTTTAAAATTATTTCTTAGCTGATTGCAAAAGATTTATTCAATACTTCATCAATTTGTTGGCAGCGCTGCCGATCAGCTGCATTTGCAGCTGGTGCGCTTTCTATAATGCAACAACAATTTTAATACTTAAATCAATACTGCATTTCATTTTTCGCTATGTCTTGCCCAAACATGTCTGCTTTCTCCTTCACACACTACTATGGCGCAGCGTTTTGACAGTTTCAAGCTTGCGGCTAGCTTTGTCTGATTTATTTAAATTTTGGCCAACTATGACGACTACTTTTTAAGCACATACATTCATGATTTTTGAGTGTATGCAAAGTTGTATACATGTATAAGCTTAAATCTTGCATGAGTGCACAATTTTATTTATTTGCCGCCAAATTCAATTTATTTTTAAAGCCAATACCAGTAAATTTACAACATCATGAAAGCAGCAAAAGTTGTAGAAAAAGTTTAGGAAAATTTAAAAAAAAATCACATGCTATAAAAGCGCAATATTGGACATATCGAAACATTCATTCGCTAAGCATTAAAAGCATGGACATTTGATATTGAAAAATGTTAAGTATATATAAAGATTGTACAAAAAATATATTGCACGCGATAAATTTAATAAAGTTTTGATAATTTGTTTAACACGTAAGTCATTTTCTTGCACCCAATCTCATTTGATATGGTGTCAAAAAGTTAAACTACATGTGATTAACTCAAAGATTAAATCATATGTTTGACAGATTTTTTTATCATAAAAGTACATTGAAACTCAAAACTATAGCATGCGATTGATTTAACAAATTAAATATGATGTGACAGAAAAAATTTCACTTCTGTTTAAATTTAAACAAAATAGCAATAAATGAAAAGTAAAAGAGTAGTGGAAGAAAAACAAAAATTTTTTTTGTTTTAAACGTTATATAAAGTGTTTAGAAAAATGATATTGAAATATTTTTCATCTCAAAAATGAAGTTGCATAATATATACAATATATACATATTTAACATGCGATAAATTAAGTTAATTTTTTATAATATGCGTTATTTATTTTTTGTTTGACTTAACTTTATTTAAGCAAACAACATGACATATGTCTTTTAACATTTATATTACATGCAATAAATTTGATGATTTTTTTATCGCAAAAAAAAATATTGAGAGATAATTATATATATAAAAATTGTAGAAAGATAAATATATATCATGCGATAAATTAATTAAATTGTTGGTAGTAAGCTTTTTGTAATAGTTGTTTAGATTGCAAGTAATTAAATGTTAAGCTTTAAAATTTATATATCATGCAATAAATTTTATACATTTTCTTATCATATAGAAATTAACATAAAGAATGTATACATTTTAGTTTTTTTTTTTTATTTTTATAGTTTTATGATTTAAAACAATGTCAAGTTAAGTTTATAACATGCGATAAAATAATATGTTTATGGTATGTTTGTCAGTAAATAAATTTAACTTGCATGTGATCACATTTCATATGACTTTAAGAAATGAAATTGCTGGCGTTAGATTTGATACAATTTTTTTATTAGAAGAATCTTGAGACATATATAACATGCGATAAATTAAATACATTGGTGGTTGTTTATTTATGCACATAATTAAGAGTAACTAAAAAATACCAACAGTTTATATGTTTACTTTTAGAAATTAAATTATAAGCGTAAGATTTGATAAAATTTTTATATTTGAAGTATCCTGAGTCATAAACATATAACATGCGATAAATAAAATACATTGCTGGTTGTATATTTCTGCACATAATTAAGAGTAACTTACAAATACCAACAGTGCCTATGAAATGCCTATTTAAGAAATTCAATCGCATGCGATAAATTTGTTAATTCCTCTTAATATCAATTTAACAATGTAGAAAAGGTAGCAAAAAATTGCCTCATTTTTTTTTTAATATTAATAGAATATGATAGGATAAATGTGTAACATGCGATAGATTAAATAAATTGGGAATTGTTTGTGTAAATGTAAATATTTTTGCTTTAAAAAATGTTATTGCATGCGTTAGTTTAATCATTTTTTATTATTAAAACAAATTCGATATAAAAAAGATTATATCATGCGATAACTTTTACTATTAAAACAAATTCGACATACAAAAATGTATGTCATGCAATAAATTTTATAAGTTGATGCTCGTTTAATTGCAAACAAATTAATTTATTTGCTGTCAATTTGATTTCATGTTTAATCAACCACTTAAAAATTTGATATCACACGAAAGCAACGAAAAATTAAAGAATAAATCTATGATAAAATACTAAAAAATTCTGTGCAAATCAAAAATATTTGTTTTTGTAGCATTTCAAATGAAGTTCATGGAAAATTTATATAATTGTTAAAAAATGCAGGTACCTAAATTATAGCTTTCTTCCTATCTTTTATTGTAGCATGCGATAAATTTAATAAATTCGCACGTGATTCAGTTAAACTTGCAAATAATAAATTTTTATTTATTTATTTAATATATTGACTGCGTTATCTAACCGTTTTGTTGCTCTATAAAAATCTATTGCTATTGCTTATTTACACTTAAAATTTTAGTGTTTTTAAATGAATTTAAGAACATTATAAGTGCCGACAAGTGGGGAAAAAACCTAATTTGCTACAGTGCATAAAAGTTAAAGCATTTATATTGCATTCATTTTGACGAATGCAATAACTTATTAAGAAAATATTTAGAAAATACGTTTATAAAATGAACGGAGGATAGGCTTAGAACTCAGTAGAACTTCGTTAAACTGTGGGTACTATAGTCATATAATCAATAAATTTTAATGAGAAATTTTATAAACTTGTAAAACAAATGGTAAGACGCAGTAAATTTATTTTCTTCGTGAAATGAAGAGACATAAAAAAAACATCAAACAAACATTGTTTTATATATTGCAATAATAAAACAAAATTATTAAAAAATTAATAAATAAACAATAAATAATGAATGTATAAATATTAATTTATTTAATGTAAAAAGTATTTTTGCCGAATAATAAATGCACAATTAAATAGATTGCTTTGGAAGCTTTGAGTCTTGTTTTGCAACATTTTGCTGTGTTGCTTACAGTGCTGCATACTTTGCTGCCTGTCATGCATTGTCAATGGATCTCACCGCAAAATGTACTTGTTTTTTAATTATTATAATCAGTTCATAACTTGTTTTATAATTATCATATTTACAGCATATACCATATGGTGTACCCTGGTATACACGTGAGTTTCCATTTAATTCAGAAAGTAAAGTGCTACAAAAGTGGTCTCAATCGGATCCTGGACAACGTCCCTTACAATTGGGTGGATTTGGTACGGACTATTTTATTCCACAAAACTAAGCATAACTTAGTGTCTGTAGAGAGTTCGATTGCTTCATTTCGCTCAAGCTTGATGTAGATTTAAAACAAAAAATGTAAAACCATGGCTTTAAAAAAAAAATATACTTTGAACTTGTTATGTTAATGTTTACTTGTTAATGTTTTCTTAAACCATTTGTCTTAAATAAATTAATTTTTAATGCACAGAAAATACAAAAGTTTCTAAAGATTCAGCCTTAATAATAAGATTCAAAGTTATTTAAAAAAAATCTGAATTTCTGAATGAAAAATCGAAATACTGATTAAAATTATGAAATCTTTAAAACCATAAAATAATATAAATACAATGTATTTCAAATTTTATTGCAGTGAATTGCACGTGTTTTTAAAAGCACCTCTTATAACTGAGAAACGCTTTTTAGAAGCCTTAATAAAGTTTAATAGTAGGGTTTGGAAAACGATCAAAATACGATTGTTCTCACAACTTCTCACCATTTGTAACCATTTGTTTTCAATTTATCATTAGTGAAAAAATTACGCACAAACAACAGTAATATTCGTACATATCACGAAAAAAACGTTGCTACAATTGTCGTCGGTTTGATCGTTCGTTGATTATAAACGTTCATTTTAAAACTCAATATCATCGGTTTGATCACTCACTCGTGATCGTTCGTTGATTGTGAGCGTTCATATTAAAACTCAATGAATTGTCGTAGGTTTGATCACTCACTCCTGATCGTTCATTGATTGTGAACGTTCATTTTTAAACTCAATGAATTGTCGTCGGTTTGATCACTCACTCCTGATCGTTCGTTGATTGTGAGCGTTCATATTAAAATTCAATGAATTTTCGTCGGTTTGATCACTCACTAATGATCGTTCGTTGAGTGTAAAAGTTCATTTCAAAACTCAATGAAGAACTCATGTTGTAAAGATAGCATCTTTAAACGAGTGTGGGCATATGCTTGAAGTAATAAATTGCTACTCTCTGTGACAGCGAAATAAAGTGCAATTTTTTTCAATATAAAAATAATCAAAATTTTGTAACAAAATAAACAAAAAAATGATAATCAGTTTTTTTTAAATTATTCTATCAGTTTTTTTTCACACAAAAGCCCTCGAAAAATGTATTTCTTCATTAAAACCACAATTTTATTCTGGGCAATATTTGAAACGTAGTCTTTGCTTCGAGTGAACCAATAGTACGTACAACAATATTAGTTCAATAATCGACCTCATGCAACCAATTGATATTTTCTTTTACATCCGCTTTATTCATTAACTCTCAAAAATAAGCTCAAAAACGATTAAAAATTCAATTGTCTCATGGTAACTCTTTTGCTTTTGTAGATAATCATGATAAATACTTTAGAGAAAGTTAATTTGCAGTGATTCTATGAGCGAAAATTTCTCATGAGCGTGTTTGCGAAAGCGATGTCTCGCAGGTAGAGCGCGAGAGCAAATAATCATTGCATTTAGCCTTTCATGAAAGAACACGATGGCAATGTTTTCGTGATCATTCGTTTACTTATGTATATATCACAATAAAATACAGTCGCAAAATGAGTTATCATGAGAAGATCGTATTTTTATTAACCGTTCATGAGCGAGTGTTTCCGCTCTCTGTTTTGTACTAGCCCATTTTGGGCTAGCATGATTCCATGGTTCCATAAAAAAAAATAGTTTTTTTTTTATGGTTATATTTTGCGCTTTTTGCCAAATAATTTAACCAAAAAAAGTATTATTACTTTTATTAAAGTATTATTACTAATATTAATAGCATTATTACTATAATGAAAACTTCAAAATTACTTGAAAAGTAACGGTTTCAAGTCATGCTCAAAATAACATTTGATTAGAATAGTAGTAGAAGAGCTTTTAATTTTGATAAACGCCTTCAAAGTTTGGAAACAAAGAAAAAAAGGTGAAACTTAAAAATGCGCTCTCACTAATCCGGCTGTAATTTCTGAACCCGTAGGAATTTTTCCATGAAATTTTTTTAGAATCTTAAGAATATTTACTAAAATAAAAAATTATAAAAAAAGATTTACAAAAACCCGGCCAATGTCATGTCCTCCGTTAAAGTTTTTCTAAAGCTTTTTCTGAAATCTTTTCTAACGTTTTTTATGACAGCTTTTAAAAGCTTTATGTGAAAGCTTTTCTAAAGCTTTTTGAGAGCTTTTCTAAAGCTTTTTGAAAGCTTTTCTAAAGCTTTGTAAATATTTTTGTGAAAGCTGTTTTTACTTTACTATACCTTTTAATGAAAGATTTTCTAAAGCTTTTTTTAAAACTTTCCTGAAAGTTGTTTTTAATGCTTTTCTGAAGTTTTTTACGAAAAATTGTATAAATTGTTTATGAAATACTTTTATTAGCACTTTTGAAATTTTTTTCATCAAATCCTTAATAAGATAATTTAAATACAAATACAAAAAATTAAAAAATTTAGCTTTTATGAAACTTTTGTAAATTTTCTTCAAATGATCCCCAAAAATTCCGAAAGTTTAAAAAAAGATTTTTGTAAGCTTTTCTATACTAAAAGTTTTCAAAAGCTTTTGAAAGTTTTTCTTAAGCTTTTTAAAAGCTTTTGAAAGCTTTTTAAAAGCTTTTTAAAGGTTTTTAAAAGCTTTTGAAAGCTTTTCTTAAGCATTTGAAAATTTTCCTTAAGCTTTTTAAAAGCTTTTGAAAGCTTTTCTTAAGCTTTTTGAAAGCATTAATAAGACTTGTGTTATTTTTAAGATTTTGTTATTGTGCACCTTTTTATTAATAATTTTTAAACGTTTTTTCACATCTTCATTTAAGGCTTTTTGCGAAAGGCTAAGATTTTCTAAAAATATTATCAAAGAATTTCTACAGCTTTTAACAATAGTTTATCTCACAAATTTATTTGGGCTTTAATCATTAAGGTTAAAGGAGCTTTAATCTTGCATGTTTCACTTTAAAGCTTTTATTTTATGCCCAATAATGACCTTGACCAATGATGGTCAACAATGACCTTTTATTGAAGAAGAGCTTTTGATTTAAATAAAAATTTACAAAAAAAACTGAAAAAAGTTGAATTATTACACTGTTTTTCTTAGATTTATTTCTGAAAGCTTGTCTACAGTATTTCATAAAAAATTTTTTGATATTTTTATGAAAGTTTTTCTGTATCTTTTTATGAAAGCTCTTCTAAATTGTTGTGAAAACTTTACTTAACATATTTTAGAAAGCTTTTCTAAATCTTTTTATGAAGTATTTTTTAAAGCTTTTTATGAAAGCTTTTTCTGACCTATCTGCGAAAACTTTAGTAGAAATTGCTTAATTGCTTTTTGTTTATACTTTTCCTTAAGCTTACTTTTAAAGCTTTTTTAAAGCTTTTAATAATAGTTCATCACACAAATTTAGTTGAGCTTTACTTATAAAGGTTTTTACTTTTTCACTTTTCACTTGTAAGCTTTATTTGTTACCTAATAATGACCTTGACCAATGAGCTTTGATTGAAGAAGAGCTTTTGATTTCAATTATTTAAAATGTAAGCCAAAATTTTGTTTTGTGCGATTGATAGGTCATAGTATGCAGTTCATAATCATTGCAAAAAACTTTGCAAACCTTAAAATACAACACAGTAAAAGTTATTTATATTAGCTTCATAAAACAAAAACTTAAAATTAAGCGTAATTGTTAAACTTTTTTCAGATTCTTAACTAAAAGCTAAAGAGCTTAAATGTAAAAAAAAAAAATTTAAAAAATTTTGTTTTGTGTGCTTGATAGATCATTTAATGCTTTTTCCAAAAAAGCTCTGCAAACCTTAAAATACACCTCAGTTAAAGTTATTTAAAAAAGCATCATGTTAATAAATTAAAAAAAGCTTATTATTATTTTACTAAAGGCTTTTCTTAAGTATTTTGTAAAAGCTTTTTTTTTAACTTTTATTGATAGCTTATCTTTATCTTTTTATGGAAGCTTTGTTAAAAATTTTTCTAAAAACTTTTCTGAATATATCTCAGAAAGGTTTTCTGAATATGCTTATGAAGTATTTTTAAAAGCTTTTTATGAAAGCTTTTCTTAAGCTTTTAATGAAAACTTCTGTTAAACTTGGTTACTTGCATTTTATGCATATTTTGTCTTAAGCTTATTAGCAAAGCTTTTCCAAATCTTTTAATAAAAACTTTTCTAATTTTTTTTGCAATATTTTTGATTTAAATTTCTTCAGATTTTTACATATTTCAAGCTTCAATAATAGCAAAGCTTTCAATTTTTCATTTAAGCACGTGTTTATTAGTAAAATTTTATAAGAAATTTCCTTTGCGTGAGAGCTTTTGCTGTACAATTAAAATGTTTGCAGTTATTAAACTCTTTTAGGTCTCAAGCTAAAAAAGTTTTCTCTAAAAACTTCTAAAAGCTTTTAGTAAAAACTTTTTGAGACATCTCACTTGTCAAGCTTTTAGACATTACACGTTTGCAAGCTGTAACTTAAAACTTATAGCTTTTAACTACAGCTTTTTAAGCTTTACTGAACTTTTTCTTAAGCTTTTGCACACATAAGTCTTTAATATATTTTCTTATTTGTTTCAAAATATACATGCTTTCGAACATTGCTTTTATCTTATAAAAGAGAGTCATAAAACATATATTCAAGCTTTTTCTTTAAACTTTAAAGCTATTTCATAAAGCTTTTTTAAATATATATTCAAGCTTTTTCTTTAAACTTTTAAGCTTTTTTCAATGCTTTTTTAAGTTTTTTCTAAACATATATTTAAGCTTTTCCTTTAAACTTTTAAGCTTTTTCTAAAAGCTTTTTTAAACTTTTTCTCGAGCTTTTGCACACATGAGTCTTCATTTTATTTTCTTATATTTTCAAAACAAAAGCTGTTAAGAACATTGCATGTTTCTTATAATAAAAAAAACTTAACAAGCTTTCTAGCTAAACAAACTTCATTGTGACTCTTAACTGAAGAAAAATTTTACCGTTTTCTTAATAATGTGAAATTTTGCTATTTTTTACCGAAAGTTCATCTCAAGCTTTTACCCAAAGCTCTTCTTAAACTTTTACTAAGAGCTTTTCTGATGCTTTTTGTAGTATTACTTTCAAAATTTTTTCAGAATAAATTTGTTTTGTGAACCGAAGCTTATTTTAATAAATAGAGCTTTACAGCTTTGCAAATATTGGAGTGAAAATATTACTTTTCTATAACATTCATGGCAGGGAAAATTGAATAATACAAATTTTTCAAAGCTTTTTTAAGATTCTAAGCAAGAAGATTTGAGATTGATGAAAGATTGATGTAAATTTTTAAGTTTTTATAAAATAAACTTCGCACAACTGCGCGGAAACAAAAGTCAATACCTTCAAAGCAACATGGTTTAAAATATTGAAAAATTTCAACAATAGTTATTTTTAATTTTTTTCATTGAAAAAAATAAAGCTTAAATGCAACAAAATGATGCTTAATTTTTTTATTGTAATTAACATTATTTGTCGATAATTCAGGCGAATTTTATTCAAATTAAGTTCAAATCATCAATAAGCTTCAAAGTAAGCTTAAAAGCTTGTCTGGGTTGTCTTTGTTATTTTTATGTTTTTTTTTTTTTAAAGATTTTTTTTTTCTTTTGCGCGCTCTAATTAGTAGACAACAAATGTAAAAATTATAAGAACTTGATTAAAAGGCAGCCTTTTTTTGGGATAGGGCTTAATTTTTTTTTATGTAACAAATGTCGTTGTTATTTTTTTTCTGTTTTATTTTGTTTGTTGTCAGCTCAATCAGCTTGACAAACGCTCAAAAAAGCCGCAAAGACTAATCAAAAAATGTTCATTATTTTTTTTTTTGTATAAAAAAAAATTTAAATAAAAAAACCAAAAACTAATTAAAAGTTATGCCGGAAAACGGACATGACAAAAAAGGGACCAAAAACATGAAGGTAAAATTTAAAAATATAACAAAAACAAAAAAATTTGCTAGTACAGAGTGCAAAAAAACAACTAATGAAAAACATTAAAAAATTAACAAAAATTCTTAAGACGTAAGCAAGGACTGGCCCCAAAAAAAGGACCAAAATTAAAGAGTGAAAAATTCAAATGAAAAAGAAATCTTAGAGCAAAAGTCAACAATTGATAAGAGCGCAAATAAATGCAAAAAAAGGTCAATATTTAAGCATAAAACAGCAACAAAAACAAGAAAATTAGTTAAAAACAAAAAAATTTAGGATACAGGAAGTTGCGTATAACAACAACTTCATTAAGCTTGGGCTGCCGTTGGCAAAGCTTGACGAAAGCGAAAATTTAAGCGGCTAATATATGCAAGCTTTTTCACTAGCTGGACTTTGACGGTGGAGAGGGGAAAGAAAAAAAAAATAGTATGTAAGGAATGCCATTTTTAAATTCGTATTATTTTTTTCTCCAAAAAAAATACCGCCCATACAACAACACATGCTCTTACTTTTTTGTTTTTGCGTTTTTTTTTGTTTCTATATTTAAATATTTATATATTTTTTGCAAAAGTTTTTGCTTGTTTCATTTGTGGTTGTAATTTTTGTATTCCCTGTAGTCATGTTCATGTTTTTTTTTGCTGTTGTCATTAGCGCAATTTTTGTGCGGCGCTTAATAGGCAGACATTTTTATTTTGGTTTTTTTTGTGTTAGTTTTTTTTTGTATGCTTTTTGCTGCTTTCTCTATACTTCATGAATTTGTCAATCTTATCAAATCATTTATCATATCTTATTTAACAGCCACCCAACTGTGGCTGTGTGTGTGTGAGTGGAGGTTTATTAATTAGCTTGTCAGGCTTTAAAGTGGGCGTTATGACATTTCTAATTAACGCTGCTGCGCTTGTCGCATTTTATTAATAACTGTGATTTTAGTTAATTGAGAAAGATTGACAAAAATTTTATGAATCAGTGCAAAAAGACAGCAACAAGCTGAAGATATGCATTCCTAAATCGAAAAAAAAATATGTTTTTTCTTAAGGTGGGACATAACATTCACGGCAGAGAAAACAGAGCTTTTTTTAAAAATTCATTACTCAGTCAAAAACAAACATTTTTCCAAAAAAATTTTTATTATTGTAAAAAATTTAACGAATTATAAGAAAAAAATTCAATAACATATATTTTTCACTCCAACATGGTTTTATAGAGCACCAAACTGGCGGCAGAGAAAAAAACGGGGCCTCGTGGTTGCAGCGCTGGGATTCGCAAAAATTGTCCGATCTGGACAAATCAAAAAAAATCTTAACAAAATTGGTTATCGTATGACTGGAGCTTTTTTATATATTTTTTTTTTTTCAATTTTTGGTCGTGTTCCAAGTTTGAAAGTGTGTTTTTTCGAAAAAAATATTGACTAAATATTCATTAAAAATAAAAAAAAACTTAAAAAAAAACAATTTCGTCAAAAATGAACCCGCTAGTGCCGCAACCAGTACGAAAAACATGGTTTCGAGATAAATGCGTTCAAAGTTAGTGAACAAAGAAAAATGCAAGGAAAAATAAAAATGCGCTCTGACTAATCCGGCTGTAACTTTTAAACTCTTAAGAATTTTGCCATTAAATTTTTTTTCTTAGAATTTTCAAAATATTTACTAAAATACAAAATTATAAAAATCGATTTATAAAAAGGCCATGTCCGCCTTTAAACTAAAATTATGTGTTTTTATAAAAAAATATTTTAAACCCAGATAAATAATGTAATTTAGTTCTATTCCTTAATATTTTCACATTTTTCTAAATTAATTAATTTTCTTAGAATCTTAAAAATATTTACTAAAATACAAAATTATAAAAATCGATTTATAAAAAGGCCATGTCCCCCGTTAAACCAAAATTATGTGTTTTTATATAAAAACATTTTTTAGCCCAGATAAATAATGCAATTTAATTCTATTCTTTAAAATTTTTAAAATTTTTACAAATAATTTTTTTTATAAAATTTTTTTTTTGTGAAATCTTAATTTTTTTAAATTTGTTAATAATTTTTTTTTTAAATTTAAGAACAAATAATTTTTTAATGAAAATTTAAATAATAATTTTTTTTAAAATCTTAAGAACAAATTTCTAAAATATATTATTTTTTTTAATCATAACTAATTCTTAAATGTTTTTTATAGATTTTTTATAAACAGTTCCAAAACTAGTCAT
Organism: Tetanocera ferruginea; assembly: GCA_958299015.1. Taxonomy (NCBI): domain Eukaryota; kingdom Metazoa; phylum Arthropoda; class Insecta; order Diptera; family Sciomyzidae; genus Tetanocera; species Tetanocera ferruginea. Next base: position 17,090,200 of record OY282644.1, on the reverse strand, counting down.
CTAACATCATTGACCTCTCTTCAATATATTGTCACTCTTTAATATAGGTATATTCTTCTCACTCAGTCCAGCTCTTATAACAGTCTGTACAACCCGATCTGGCCTCTTTGGCTTTACATTCTGCTGTTCACATTTCTGTGTACTGCCCACTAGCTCTCTAAAAATATAAGAAACCTTTTCGTTTAACAAGCCATAATTAATTGATAACCACAACATTAATTAGCAGCCTCATCAACAACATCATTTTTAGTTTTTTCATTCATTTTTAGTGTTTTTTTTTTGTTTTTGTCATCAACATAACTAAAATTAAATTGCTGCCAATTTTTTACAGTCGATAAAATGCTACAGGAAACAGCTATTGTGTGAATTGAAATTTTTAAAGTAAATGTTGCATGTAATTTGCCTCATATGCAGCACATCTGGCAACTCTGCGCGCCTAATTAGCCTAAAGTTATGCAATGAAAAATTAGCTTAATTCAAAATAAAAATAAAAATGTAGTTAAATAAAAATAAAGCTTTTCATGCTTAATTAGCCATATTTTTTTGTCATTCGCAAAAAGTTGCACAGTGTATAAAATATAAAAATATAAGAACAAATAGAAAAATGTGTGTATTTTATGAAGATTCTTCCCATAACCAAAAAAAAAAAAAAACTCGAATCTCTTAAGCACTGTCAATACTTTGCGTTGTTCTCAAAGTTCGTTAACAGCACCGTTTGAGTAATTATAGAAAATTATGAACATATTCATTGGCTCAATACACAATACATGGTTTTTAAGTACACGTTCATAAAAATATTGCGATAATGTATAGCAGTGGTCGGCACACATGAAGCACATGCTTTGCCAAAAATCTCACGTATTTTCATGCTCTTTCACTCACTCGACAAACAACTATTGGCGAAGCAGCATTGTTTTGAATGATATGCAATATTTTTGTCTCATTTTTATTTTGCCGACCACTGATGTATAATATTTATACAGAGAATGAACATTTCTACTCTCAGTGCAAGTGAGACAAAAGAACTGCGTATCATGCCAAACAATGTTGCTTCACAACTGGTTGTTTGTCGAATGAGCGAGAGAGTACAAGAATACGTGTGAATCAAGAGAGCTTTTCAGAGAGCAGGGCAGTGATGTTTACATAAATTGCTCATATTACTGCACTGAGAGAAATAACGCATAGTAAAATTATTCATTCCCGTGCATAAATTATGTTTAAATATTTACTTTCATAAATCTATACAACACATCATTTTTGGGTTTTCTTAATTAAAGTTGCAGTATTTTCTATTTTCTCTACACTTTGCTTACGCTCAAACATGCAATAGCATGGCGCGTTGGTTAGGCGATCTACTCTCATGCAATGGCTACGGGTTCGATGCTCGTAATGAACGATTTTGAAACTAATATTTTTTTATTTATTAGATATTATTTCTTAATATTTAAATTTTTATTTTATTAAAATGTGTTGCTTGTGCGAAAACAACAATGTTTTTGGATAAATTAAGTACATTTTTGCATAAATCTAATATTTTTCCTTTAGTATATGTTAGGCACAAAAAATAACTGTTTTTGGTGCAAAATTCCTATGAGTTGGAATAAAAATTCTGTCGAATAACTCAACAGTTTAACTAAAAGAAAAAAAAAATCAATAAAAATGAAAATGATACTTAGAACTAAGGATTTCTTTTTAGGGCTATCACCAAAGGACAAATGACGGAATCCGTGAAAAAAATTTGTTGTTGTATGACAGCATATTTTTTATTTGAAATTAAATTAAATAACAGAAAAATTAATAATAACGAAAGATCGATCCTGACTGTCGTTATTCGATTACTGTTCTCTCTGTTTGCAGCTGCTCAATGTTTTCCGAACGTTTTTCCTGAGATCTCAGAGATCTTTACTCCAATAGTAAGAAAAAGATTTCTATCTACCCTCATTACGTGGATACAAGACCTAAAAGACGCCCTGCTTGGTTTTCTCAAAGGACTTCACATAAGTATTAAGTTCATTCACTGTTGAAATATGGGCGTGTGTTTTTTAAATATGAGTTAAATTTGACCCAATCAGTGCATTTGGAATTACAAAATGTTATACAAGCTTCCGTTTAAAAGTTTAAATAGAAGACAATCAAGTTATGTTCTGAAAATGACTCTTTGCTGGACACTCTCCAGTTAACTACTTAAACCATTAGAGGTCAAATGAAAACTGGCTATCATTTTTAAAATTAATTTTTATTTATTGATTAAAATAAGTTTAAATGAAATATAAATGGAAAAACAAACTTTTTTGAACGATTTTTTTTTTAAACCGATATGTTAACCATGTATATTGCTAATTTTTCACGCAAATTATCGTTAAAAACCACACCTTTTTAGGGAAATTTTTGAAATGTTAAGCAATAAGTCATAAAAAAGCTTTCTTGTACCTTACGATGAAATTTCGGCTAAGAAATTTTGTATCAGCATGTCAAGGATAACAAATTTTAACAAATTTCATTAGATTTAATAAACTGCATGCTATTTTGTCAAAAATAAGCTATTTAGGCAAATTTGAAAAATTTCCCTTTTCGGGAAACTTTTTTTAATTAATAAATTCCTAATTTTTCGATATATTTTATGCTTTTTTATGCAAAATAAAGCTTTTTTGGCATATTTAAAAAATTTCCCTTTTTGGGAAATTTATTGTGTTGGATCAAATTCAATGGATTTTATAATGTTTCAAGGTTCAAAGATTAGAAAACACTTTTTATGAGATATTTTCCTTACTAATGGTGCTTTTTGAAAGAATCTAAAAAGCAATACATGTTTGACAAACAATTTCTATCACAAATTCTTTGAGGTTTTTTTAAATGACTATGACTTTTACTACTTTATGAAAATATAGGAAATATTTATTTAGTTTTTGAAAATTAAAAGTATGAATAAAAAATTTGTTACTGCTTTTTTTAGTGCTCTACAAAAATGCCCTTTGAGGATTATCCATAAAATGAAAATAAAAAATTAACATTAAATTTTTTACACTTAAATATAATATTTAGGCAATTTATTGGAAATTTTTGCTTGTAATAATAAATTTGAGTGCCTTTTAAGTCTTATTAAGCATTTAATTTTTATTAATTACTCGAAAATTTTTAGCTTATGCTCGGAATCAAGCATTCAAAGCGAAGTTCTTGAAGAAATTTTGTATCAGCATGTTAAGGATAACAAATTTTCAGCAAAAAAAGTGGCTAAATCTTAAATTTTCCTGTAAGGGAAATTCGTAAAACTCATTGCTTGAAATTAAATTCAATAAACTGCATGCTTTTTTGTCGGAATAAAGCTATTTAGGCATATTTGAAAAATTTCCTGAAAAGGGAAATTTTTTTAATTAATAAATTCATAATTTTTCAATACATTTTATGCTTTTTTTATGCAAAATAAAGCTATTATGGCATATTTGAAAAATTTCCTTTTTTGGGAAATTTTTTTTAATTAATAAATTCATAAGTTTTCTATACATTTTATGCTATTTTATGCAAATAAAGCTATTTTGGCATATTTGAAAAAATTTCCCTTTTTGGGAAATTTTTTATAATAATTAAATCATAATTTTTCGTTTTTTATTTGTGCTTTTTCTAAAATTTGCATGTTTGTTTTGTTACATAAAAATTTCCTTTTAAGGAAATTATTAAAATTTTATGTTTTCAACCACAATGCATTTGTTTTTATACATTGCGTCAAAAAACTGCATGCTATTTTGTCGAAATAAAACTATTTAGGCATATTTGAAAAATTTCCTTTTTTCGGGAAATATTTTTCAATTAATAAATTCATAATTTTTCAATATATTTTATGCTATTTTAATACAAAAAAAGCTATTTTGGTATATTTGAAAATTTCCCTCTTTGGGAATTTTTTTTAATTAATAAATTCATAATTTTTCGTTCTTTAGCTGTGAATTTTCTTAAATTTGCATGTTTCTATTTTTATATTAAAATTTCCCTTTTAAGGAAATTCTTAAAATTTAATATTTTCAACCACAAACCATTTATTTTATGTTGTTTCATCAAAATTTTGATATTCAAGCAAAAATAAAAAATTTGCCTTTTGGGAAATTTTGAAAAAGTTGAATTTTCAAATTTTTCGTCACTTTTTCTGGGATTTTCTTTGAGTCACTATGTCTGGTGATTGCATGTTTGTATTTTTATATAAAAATTTCCCTTTTAGGGAAATTCTTAAAATTTTATTTTTTAATCCGATTGCATTTATTTTATGCAGTTTGATAAAAATTTGGGTATTTAAGCATAAATCAAAAAATTACCTTTTTGGGAAATTTTGAAAAGTTTGACTTTTGCATTTTCCTTCACTTTTCTGTGTTTTTTTTTTCAACTTTTAATGTTCCTAGAGTTTTGGGCATTTTCTTGGAGTCCCTATGTCTGTTGATTGCATGTTTTTATTTTTATATAAAAATTTCCCTTTTAGGGAAATTCTTAAAATTTTATTTTTCAATCCGATTGCATTAATTTTATGTAGTTTGATGAAAATTTGTGTAATTAAGCATAAATAAAAAATTACCTTTTTGGGAAATTTTGAAAAGTTTGACTTTTTGCATTTTCCTTCACTTTTTCTGGGTTTTTTTTTTCAACTTTTAATGTTCCTAGGGTTTTGGGCATTTTCTTGGAGTCCCTATGTCTGTTGATTGCATGTTTTTATTTTTATATAAAAATTTCCCTTTTAGGGAAATTCTTAAAATTTTATTTTTCAATCCGATTGCATTAATTTTATGTAGTTTGATGATAATTTGGGTAATTAAGCATAAATAAAAAATTACCTTTTTGGGAAATTTTTAAAAGTTTGACTTTTTGCATTTTCCTTCACTTTTTCTCGGTTTTTTTTTTGTCAACTTTTAATGTTCCTAGGGTTTTGGGCATTTTCTTAGAGTCACTATGTCTGGTGATTATATCATATGATATCCTTAATAGTCTTACCAATTGATATCATATTGTGATATAGTTTCCAGAGAGTACCAAAAAGTACAGAGAATTTAAGTCGATTTGCCTGCCTGCTAGGCCCGTGGGCCCGTTGTTCCCCTTACGCAGGACAGACAAACACTTTCAACACAACACACAGCGTTGCTTACGTCAATCACTTTATATGCTTGATTTAACAGCGAATCTTTTAAAACCATTAGCTTAACCATTAATTGCAAGATACTATCCAAAGCCAACCTTGGCACTCTTCATATGATTGCAATTGATTTAAAAGTGCTGCAATTTTCTTCTACAACCAACATAAAGCTAAAATATTTCATTCATAAAACGAAACCAATTAATTAAAAAAAAAAAAAAATTAAATGCAGAAAAAAAACGCATAAGTATTGCTCTTAAAAGGGTAGCCAATTAACGTAAAATGCTCATAAATTATAAGCAATGTTCAGTGGCGGCAACACGGTAACACTTAATTACGCAGTCAAAGCCAAGGAAAGAGAAGCAATAAATATGGCGAAAAAAATATACATAAACTGGCAGCACGCCACACCACAGGGAGCTACATAAAGATTGGCTTTTTTTTTAAAAAAAAATAAAACGCTTTGGCTGGTGTTGTTGTTGAAAATCCAAGTTTTATTATTATGATGACTGCAAATCCTGCCATTTAAGCTGGTCGTTTAAGATCAATGAAAAAACAATCAAAGTGCGTTCTTTTAACTATTTTTTTTAAATATTTTATAAATATGTATGAGATGATAAAAAATATTTATAGCAGCTGAGGTTATGCGAAACGTGCGTTTGAATTATAGTTTCACGCGAGCTAAAAGCAGTCAAAGAAAGAAATGTTGAATCAGAACTTTGGATATGCAGATATATACTTTCATCAATTCTTACAAATGAAATATATATATAGCATGACATATATTTTTAAACTTTTTTTAAGTTAAGAAAAATTCCTTAAGAAAATGAACAGTCTTTATGCTGGTCAGTTGCTATGGCAACTTGCTAGAACAATATCCTTAACAACCATAGCAATCATTCAACCATGAAATAACTTGCATAATTGATAGATTGTCGACAAGAATATCAAATAGAACAACAACAGCAAAGCATTACATTCTTAATAATAGGCTTTAAACTGCTGCTTCGCCAACATTCTCGTTAGCCAAAAACAAAACAAGCACAATAACCACAAATATTTGTTTGTAAACAATAGCTAGCAATATTTGTTTATTTTTATTATGTTTATATTTTCAGAGATATGCGAAGAATTTCTGTCTTAAAAATAACTCAAATGTTTGCTATTTTTAGTCTAAAGGCATTAATAATAAAAATGCTTGCTCTAGCTGAAAATAGCACGCTAGAATTAATAATTTTATAATGTTGTATAAGTAATTTTAGTTGAAAGCAAACATTTTGTTTTTTTTTTGCAGCTTGACCCTGAACTTGAACTAAAATAATGTGTGTAGAAGAAAATGGCGAAAAAATCACAACTTCAAACAAATCACATTTTTATTTGCACTGTAAATTATGAGTTGTTGTTTTTGTCTCGCTTTTTGCAACTGTTATTTATTACGTATCATCCGATTTTGCCAATGGAGGCCAGATCACAAGATTGCCAAAATTAACCCAGTAAGCTAAAAGTTACTGTATTCCAATACATGAACCCAGTGAACAAAGAAGAACTTGTTCGATTCCTTAACCCAGTGAACAAAAGGAATTTTTTTAATTCATTTAAATATTATGAATCTTAATATTATGAAATATTATTCATGAGAATATTAAAAAAATAATTTTTGAATTAGTTGCAGCACTAAAATGCCCCTGAATATTCAAGTTTTATTTATAGTCTATAAAAAATGGCGTCAGCATTATAACTGAGCATCATCTTGGCTTCACTTACTAAGTAACTTTTTATATAGTCTGAGGTTGGAATGTGGCCCATCACGTCATAGTTTCGCTTGATTTTGTGTTCATATAACAGAAAAATTACGTTTTGCTACTTTTAAACTATCAACCTGGCGGTCTGACACCTACCCGCACTGAACCTCACAAACGTTCGCAAAACACTCGCTTATCGCTAATCTTCGCTTGCGGTTCACTTGGTAGTAGTTATTTTTTCTTCTATTTTATTATTTTTTAGGCCATCGAAATAAGCGGTGTTAATTATTTTGTTCAAATAAACTCTGTTTGCGGACTAATGCTAATAATATTGATGGATCTCTGTGGTGTGTGGGTGTGAGAAGCTTAAAATATGAATATATTTTATTTAGACGATGAACAGACTTCAGCAAATCCGGCATTTTGTTGAGGCGCCATATTGATAAAGTGCAAGATTTTGCCATGGCTTGGTATTGCGAAATGTTTGTTAAGTGGAGTGGGATGTGATGAGTTTGAATAGAACATTTTTCAATTTCAACAAATGTCGCTATGCAAAAATAAAAATGGGTTTTCTAATAAGTAATGATAAAACAAAAATATTTTTATGATAAATTTCTTAAAAAAATTGGCTAAATCTTAAATTTTCCTTTGAGGGAAATTCGTTACACTCATTGCTGGTAGTTAAATTCAATAATTTGCATGCTATATTATGCAACTAAAGCTATTTTGGCATATTTAAAAAATTTCCCTTTTTGGGAAATTTTTTTTTGATTAATAAATTCATAATTTTTCAATAAATTTTGTGTTTTTTAAGGCAAATAAAGCTATTTAGGCATATTTGAAAAATTTCCCTTTTTGGGAAATTTTTTTAAATTAATAAATTCATAGTTTTTCGTTGTTTATTTGTAATTTTTCTTAAATCTGCATGTTTTTATTGTTACATAAAAATTTCCCTTTAAGGGAAATTTTAAAAACTTTATGTTTTCAACCACTTTGCATTTATTTTCATCGAAATTTGGTTAAATAAGCAAAAATAAAAAATTTCCCTTTTTGGGAAATTTTTTTAAATTGACTTTTCAAATTTTTCGTCACTTTTCTAAGATTTTTTTTAAATTTCAATGTTTTTTATTGCATTACAGTCTTATTGTATCTAGCTTTCAGAGTCAAAGTCAGAGTCAGAGGCAGAGTTAGACTCTGAGTTCGAGGTCGAGTCTGAATTCGAGATCGATTCAAAGGCAGAATCAGAGCCATAGTCAGAGTAAGAACCAAAGCCAGAGATTAGAGTTGCAGACGGAATAGGTGTCGTAGCCAAATTTGTAGGGATACAAAAAAAACAGTATGAGTCGACCCACAACTCTTCATACCTTTACAAAATAACCACCACAACATCACACACACACACACACACACTAACGACAAATTTTAAAGAGTTTCCAATTTACTACAATTAAATTTCTGACTAGCTCAATAATAAGATAAAAATTGATAACTTGGTTAAAAAAGACGAAAACAAGCTACCGGAATTTTGTAGCAGACACAAGCTCACAACACTCACAAGAGCTTGTCACAAAAATTAGCTATAAAACAGTGTTATCTCACATACCAATCGAGTTACTCTGTGTCAATAATTGCCATATTAAAATTAACTCTTGATAATTAGTAGAAGCTGCTAGCTAGCTAGCTAGTTAGTAAGAAGCTAGCTATGTCTGGCTTAGGCGACAGACTGTCGTCGAAATATGTAGTATGAAAGTCAAGAAGAAGAATAAGAAGATGAAAAAGCAATAGTAATGGTAACAACAATAACATCAACAGCAACAGCTGTTGAAATTCTAAGACTTACACTGATTATCTGGCAGTTGCTGTCATTTTATCTTGGTTTTATTGACAGTTAAAATTGGGTTGAAATTGATTTGATGGTTGGCGCCATTAAAAAGTGTTGCCACTTATTTTAATGATAATGATGTTGTACGTGAAGTGGTTGTTCTTGTTGTTGTTGTTGTTACTGTTGTTTTTGTTGAATTTCTTGTTTTTGTGCGTTGCTGCTGCTATAAATTTAAGTGTGCTTTCGTGATAATTGCTTGTTAAGGTGTTGCTGTTGTTGTTATTTTTATTATTTTTACTTGTGCGCTTATGTGTATATGTGTGTGTATTTTGTGTGTGTTTGTGTTTGTTTGTGTGCATCAATTTGAGTGGATGCTAATTTTTTGTGGTATGTGCCAACGGAAGTCTTAACATGTTATCTTCAATTTTTCAATTTCAACTTCCTTTTCTTGGCATTAATTTGCTTTCTTTTTTCACACAAGTTTGAAAAAAACAACGTTTTTAACACAACAGCAAAGAATTTTTGCTAAGTAGATATGCAAATACTGGTTTGAGGTTGTTGAACTCTTTTTGTGGTCATAACACATGCGCACAGTTGTTTTTTGGAAATTAAAAAATGTTAATGAAAAACGTAAGTTTAAATTGTAAACATTTGTAAAATTTTTTAAGGATCAGTATCAACATGCTTTCAAATTTTGCATGTGATCGTTTTTTGTGTTTAATTATCTCATAATTAATTATCTCATAATTAATTCGAACTTTTATTCTCTCTAGAAAGAGAGAGAGAGACAACAAGTATTCATCAAAGTATGCAGAACAAAACCCAGTGTTGCCAACAAACTATTTTCAAATTCCTCGAAAATTTTTTTTATTTTCTCCACCTTAACTCTTATATCAGACGCCGATACATCAACTTTATTTTCAATATGTTCTAATGCTCAGGACAGTGTTCAGGACAGTCTCCATACAAAATAGAAATATTTTATAAACACGGTCTAAAATATTGCTTGGTTCATTGTAATACGCTATGCAAAAGGATTGCGCAGAGTGTTAATCCTTAGATTTCCTGAAATTATTTGAAAAAAAGACCTCTTTTGAGTAGAGAACAATAAAAAAAATTGCCAAACGTGCAGATTTCATAAAATTTTTGTAACCTGACAGTTATTATTTTGGAAGCTCTACTATTGCATATTTTTCGTTTTGACAGTTGTATTTTTTTAAAACATTTAAATTAGTTTCTAGACAATGAAATTTTTCAAAAATTCCTCTATAAAAAAAAAACACTCAACAATTCCCTAAAGCCACCTGAAAACACTCCGATTTTCAGGAGTTATCCACAAATCGGCAACACTGACAAAACCGGTTTGAACATACATAAGATTTGAGTGCTCGCAGCTGCCAGAGAAAATATAAAAAGTCAGTCGCAGCATTGAGGGTCCTCTTGTTTTTCTTGCAGTCAAAGTGATCGGTCGTTAAAAAGCGCTTGTCTCATTAGAAATGAGAGTTAAGTTGTGGAATCAGAGTTCTCTTATTGATTTGTGTAGACATATTATTGTTGGTAAATCTTCTTACTCGATAATATTTTGGTTCCACTTGTAGGCTGGCGTGATTACATATTGATGGTTAGCCTTCTTCCCTAATATTGTTATCAAACTTCCTCAGTGGCCAAGCTAGTAAATCGTATCAAGACAAGGTCACACTTCCTCAGAGACCGCTCTAGTCCCGCCAAAGTAATTCTCGCACAATACATAACAGTCGCAAAGTACTACAGTCCAACCCCTGAAAAACGTGCTAAAACCGTCGTAGACAATTTCCACGCATCACCAACAAGTTTCAATTTGTCTCAACATCTCCAGCAAAATACCTATCATCGCCACCAAGTCAAAGTCATGCTAAATCCGTAAAACGGAAGTTGATTACCACAAGTAGGTTCAGTTCTCGAAAAGGTGAAGTACAACTTGAAAATTTTCTCTCTAGTCCCGCCAAAGTAATTCTCGCACAATACATAACAGTCGCAAAGTACTACAGTTCAACCCCTGAAAAACGTGCTAAGACCGTCGTAGACAATTTCCACGCATCACCAACAAGTTTCAATTTGTCTCAACATCTCCAGCAAAATACCTATCATTGCCACCAAGTCAAAGTCATGCTAAATCCGTAAAACGGAAGTTGATTACCACAAGTAGGTTCAGTTCTCGAAAAAGTGAAGTACAACTTGAAAATTTTCTCTCTAGTCCCGCCAAAGTAATTCTCGCACAATACATAACAGTCGCAAAGTACTACAGTCCAACCCCTGAAAAACGTGCTAAGACCGTCGTAGACAATTTCCACGCATCACCAACAAGTTTCAATTTGTCTCAACATCTCCAGCAAAATACCTATCATCGCCACCCAGTCAAAGTCATGCTAAGTCCGTAAAACGGAAGTTGATTACCACAAGTAGGTTCAGTTCTCGAAAAGGTGAAGTACAACTTGAAAATTTTTGGTTCTGTGAAATTTTTTCACGAAATTTTATGTCTAATGAACAAAATTCCTTTTGAGCCGAGCTACCACAATGTTTCCGTTTTCGAGATTTTTGAAAAAAAAAAAGATTTTACTGAACATTTTGAGCGTATTTCTCCGAAATTTTACGGAAATATGAAGATGACATTTTGTGTAAAATTAAAGTAGGAACAAAGCTCTTTTTGATCCTAGTTACCAAAAAATTCCCGTTTACGAGATATTTTTTATTGAAAAACATTTTGTAATTTCAATCATTATATCTCGAAAACTTTTGATTTTAAGCTTTGAATCAAGAATTTCATGTGTCGAACCTATTCAGTCAAGTCTGCCTAGGTTCGGAAATAAGGAGACAGATCAGTAAGAGAGAAACGGAAATCTAGATAAGTGTTGAATATTGTATGAGTAGCGGAGTGCTATATCAACGTGCGAATTTGAATCTGAGGCAAGTGTTATACCATCATCTCTACCATCAACTACAACTTCCAATGTCGTATATTTTGATGATGCCGGATTTTTGGAAAAAATCGTCTTGGTGATATTTTTTCACGTATATCTCAAAAACTTTTGATACTACAAAATTGTTATAAATCTTAATTTGTGTAAAACATGCTAATGAACAATAGTATCTTGTCTCCGCGTTACCGCATAATTCCCGTTTACGAGATTTTTGGGTAAAATCTGCAGTGACGATACTTTAACTCGTAAATCTCGGATTTTTTAACCCTTAAAACATTATTGCAGGATTCATTTTGTGTAAAATTATATAATTAATACAATTCTCTTCGACCCGAGCGTCCGGAAAATTCCCGTTTACGAGATTTTTGTAAGAAACCTGCTTGGGCGCTGCTTTTCGTCATATATCTCGAAAAGTTTTGATCTGACGAAAATATTTGTGATATCTATTTTTGGTAAAACAGTCTAATGAACAAAAGTAACTTAAATACGAGCTACCAAAAATTGCCGTTTACGAGATTTTTGAAAAATTTCCTTTAGCAACCCTTTTGGCGTATATCTCTAAAACTTTTAATACTACAAAATTTGTTTTCAGGCCCATTTTGTGTAAAAATATCTGATGAACAATAGTTTCTAGGGCTCAAGTTACCGTAAAATTCCCGTTTACGTGATTTTTGACAAAAATCTGCTTTGGTGATAACTTTTCGCCGTTAATCTCGAAAGCATTTGAACCCAACCGAAATTTTGTTCAGTTATATTTTGTGAAAAACTATCTGATGTGCAAAAGACTATTGGCCCCAAACTACCGTAAAATTCCCGTTTACGAGATTTTAGTTAAAAATCTACTTTGACGTTACTTTTCGTCGTATGTCTCGAAATCTTTTAATGCTAAGGAATTTTTTGTGAAACCAATTTTGTGTTAAACTATCTAATGAACAAAAGTCTCTTTGACCTGAGTTACCGTAAAATTCTCATTTACGAGATTTTTGGAAAAAATGCTTTGACGATGCTCTTCGGCGGGTATCTCGAAAACTTTTGAACCTACGGAAATTTTGCTCAGGACAATGTTGAACCCTAGTAATCGAAAAATTCCTGTTTAAGAGATTTTTGGAGAAAATCTGCTGTGGCAATACTTTTACTCGTATATTCCGAAAACTTTTAATCCTATGCAAATTTTTGTCAGACCTTTTTTGTGAAAAACATAATGAACATCTTATCTAATGAACAAAATTCTCTTGACTCTTCTAGCCGCAATATTCACAATTTTTTTCACAATATTCGCGATTTTTGAACAGATTTGCTTTAGCGAAACTATTAATCGTATATCTCGAAAACTTTTGACACTATGTAAATTTTTGTCAGGCCTATTTTGTGTAGAACTTTCTAGAGAACAAAGGTCTAGAAAGTTACCGAGTTACCACAAAATTCCCGTTTACGAGATTTTTGGAAAAAAATATACTTTTACTCGTAGATCGACAATTTTTGATGATATGAAAATTTTTTTGGGAGTTATTTTCTGTAGTACCATCTTATAAACAAAAGTCTCATTGACCTGAGTTACCACGATATTTCTATTTACGTGATTTTTAAAAAAAAAATTGCTTTAGCGAGACTTTGCTTCGCATATCTCCAAAACTTTTGATCCTATGGAAATTTTTATAAGACATATTTTGTGTAAAACTATCTAATGCTCAAAATTTTCTTAACTCATAAATACCGCAAAATTTCCGTTTACGAGATTTTTGGTAAAAATCTACTATGGCGATGCTTTTCGTCATATATCTCGAAAAATTTTGATCCTGTGGAAATATAAGAAAATTATTTGTACATTTTTTTTTAAATATTTTAAAATTTTATTTATTAACTTCATTACATGACATTTTTAGTAAAATTTTATTTTTTCTTTTACTTGCAGGTAAACATTTTCAAAGCGAACCATTGCCCTACTTCCGGTAACTATTTTGTCTAAATATGTTTTTCTACAACAAACTCAATTAAAATTTGTGTATGCATATGTCACAATTTCCGTTGCTCTGTTAATTAATTACTTTGATATACAAATAATTTTCTGCAGCAAATAATTAAATGCAAAGTCAACAACTTTTGCAGCTACTGTGCAGCAAGCAACGCACTAACAGCTGAAAATCCTTTTCAAAAATTTATCCCAAAAAAACAGAAAGAAAAAATACCCAAAAAAACACCAACGCAACAACTCAATTAAAACACCTGCTGGTCGAACAGGTCAAAATCTGAACTCGACTCGGATAAGCTTGCATAATTTTCCAGCTACCCACGTATGAGCAACAAAAAATGCAACAACGTGGGTAAAATAAAAATATAAAAACAAAAATTCAAACAAACACCTAACCGTTTGGCGCTTAGTTCAATTTTGAATATTTAATGAACAATGTGCCTGCCGCCACCGTTACGTGTTTGATGGATTTTGTGGCAACGCTGCAAGGCGCAGGCAGGCAGTAGCCAGTCACCAAACGAACGAATGCTGCGTGACAAATCTGTCAATTTCTGATTTATTAACCTGTGCGCGTTATTTTGGCTACGCTTATCTATACATATGAGCGACTGATTTAGACACAAGCTGTTCACACTGTTTTCGTTGTTTTTTTTCTTTTTTGGCGCACACAAAATAAAAAAAATTTTTATAAAATCTACAAAAGCGAAAAAGAAAACAAATACATATATAAAAAACACATCAAATAAAATTTAAATTAAATTCAAATCTTATCGCTTGGCACGCGACGGAAATTGTAAGCGTCAAAAGCAAACGTAGGTCGTTTGGCAAAACATGCAAAAAAGAAAATAAAAAAAAAAAATTATATAAATAAATAGCAAGACTGGCTTGAATTTATATTTTCATATGTTATATATTTTTTGCAATTTAAATTGAGTTGATGTTTGACGCCGCGCTTTAAATAGCGTTACCGTTGCTGCCAAAAAGCGTTGGCGCTGTTTGATTTGATTTTATTTATTTTTTTTTTTTCATAAATTAATTTTGCATTAATTTTTATAAGTGGCGCAATACTTTTTGCATTTTTGCACTGATTTCTGCAAGTTGAGCGGTTATTGAATTAAATGCCGATATGGAAAAAAAATAATTGATAGACGTGACGCTTGCATGAAGGCGTTAAAATTCGTTCTTTGCTTGATAATTAATGATGAATGTGCAACATTTTTTGACGCCTCGCCGGTTGTAGGTTGCGCATGGCGCACAAATTATGTGGCAACGCTTGGCAACAAGTGTGACCAACGCTGGCCATGTGCTGCCGTCTTGGCGCTGCTGCATTTTTTTTTTGCACAAAATGTCAATTAATAAGCGTTCGGTACGATTTTGTCAAGTTTTTGGCAAATAATTTTTTCTGGAAAATTTAAAAAAAAAATAAACATTTGGCTTAATTTATTTAAAAAAAATTTATATTTTTATTCTTTAGCAAATTTTTCTTAAAATTTTTTTTTTATTTTTAAATATTTTTTTAAAATTACAATTTTTTAACTAACAAAATATTTCTCAAAATTAGTTAAAGTAAAAAAATTCTAATTTTTAAAAATATATTTTTAAGAAACAATTTTACGATAAATTTGTTAAAGAGGAAAAAATATAAACCTATACATTTTATTTATATATATAATTTATATACATTTTATTTTCTTTAACAAATTTTTATTAATTTTTTTTTTAATTTTTTAAATATTTTTAAAAATTATGATTTTTTTACTTTAACAAATTTTTCTTAATATTAGTTTTGTCTCTCTTACAAATTTTTATTAAATTTTTGTTAAAAATTTTCTTAAAATATTTTTTTAAAATAACGTTTTTTTACTCTAGCAGATATTTCTTAAAATTAGTTAAAGAAAAAAATTTTAATTTTTAAAAATATATTTTTAATAAATATATAAAAAAAATATTTGTTAAAGAGGAAAAAATTAAACTTTATATATTTTTTAATAAAAATATATTTTATATAAATTTATAGAAATTTTATTTTCTGCAACAAATTTTTGTTAAATTCTTTTTATTTTTTTAAAATATTTTTTAAAGATTACGATTTTTAACTTTAACAAATTTTCCTTAAAATAATTTTACTTAAAATAAAAAACCATTTGCCTTTTTGACATTATATTAAGAAAAATTTATAAATATATTATTTTATTTTAACAAATTTTACATTAATTTTTTTAAATAATATTTACAAATTTTTTTAAAATTATTTAAAATAAAAAAATCGAAATTTTTAAAAATTTATTATTAAAAAATGTTTTGAAAATAATTTGCTAAAGAAAACAACATATAAATTTATTAAAATTTATTAAAATTTTATATAAATTTTTTTATATAAATTTATATGCATATTATTTTCTTTAACAAATTTTTATTAAATGGTTTTTAAAATTTTTTTTAAATATTTCTTAAAAATTATTTTTCTTAAAATTAGTGAAATTTAAAAAAGCGTAATTTATAAAATATTTTCTTAAAAAGTTTTTTAAAAACAATTTTAAGAAAAACTTATTAAATAGAAAAGAATGTAAATATATATATATTTTATTTATATATATTTTATGTTCTTTAACAAATTTTTATTAATTTTTTTTTAAATTTTTATAAAATATGTTTTAAAAATTGCGTTTTCTTACTTTAACAAATTTTTCCTAAAATTAAAATTAAAAGTAAAAAAATTATAATATTTGAAAATATATTTAAAATACGATTTTCATGAAAAATTTATTAAAGAGTAAAAACATATATTTATATTTTTTATTTATATATACATTAATATACTTACATTATTTTATTTTCTTTAACAAATTTTATTAAATTGTTTTTTTGAATTTTTTTTAAAATATGTTTTAAAAATTGCGATTTTTTGAATTTACCAAATTTTTCTTAATAGTAGTTAAAAAAAAAACTCGTAATTTTGTAATTTTTGAAAATATATATTTTTAAAAAAACTTTTTCAGAAAAATTTAGTAATCTAATTTTATGCAATTTTATATTTTATATAAATTTATATACATTTTGTTTTCTGTAAGAAATTTATTATAATATTTTTTTTAAATTTTTTTTTAAATATTTTTTACAAATAACGTATTTTAAATTATTAAATTTTTCTTAAAATAAGTTAAAATAAAAAAATCGTAATTTTTGAAAATGTTTTTTTGTTAAACTCAATTTTGAGAAAAATTTGACAGAGAGAAAAAAAAATATAAATTTATATTTTTTATTTTATTTTTTTTTCTTCAAATAAATTAAATTTTAAAAATCGTAATTTTTAAAAATATATTTTTAAAAAACAATTTTAGGAAAATTTTGTCAAAATGAAAAAATATAAATTTATATATTTTATGCATATTTTATATATATTTTATTTCCTTCAACAAATTTTTAATATTTTTTACAATTACGCATTTTCTAGTTAAAGTAAAAACAATTTAAATTTTTAAAAATATATTTTTAAAAAGTTTTTAAAACTATTTTAAGAAAAGTTTGTTAGAAAAAAAAAAATAAAAATTTATATATATTTTATTTGTTTATATTTTATATAAATTTATATATATTTTATTTTCTTTAACAAATTTTTATTAAATATTTTCTTTAATTTTTGTTGAAAATTACGATTTTTTTAACTTTAACGTATTTTTCTTAAAATAATTAATAATTTCTTTAGCAATTTTTTACTAATTTTTTTATTAAATTTACTTAATAATTTTTTTAAAAATTACAATTTTTTACTTTAAAAATTTTTATAAAAATTAGTTAAAGTAAAAAATTAGCATAGCAATTTTTAAAAAGTTTTTAAATAAAATTAATTAATTAATTGTTAAGAATCGCCTTCTTATTCTTATACTCGCCGTACATATTTGTTATTTTAGTTTTTCTAAAAAATTATTTTAATATTTTATTTTAATTGAGATTTTAAGAAAAATTTGTTAAAGTTAAATATAGTTATTTTTAAAAAAATATTTTAAAAAATTTAAAAAAAAAATTTTTAGAAAAATTTGCACAAGAGAAAAAAATTAAGTTTATATATTTTATTTATATATATTTTATATTAATTTTTATACATTTTATTTTCTCTCACAAATTTTTATTTTATTTTTTAAATTGGTTTTAAAAATTACGATTTTTAATTTTAACAAATTTTTTTAAATTGAAAAAGAAACTGAAAACAAAAATTCACTATTGCCTTTTTAACATTTTATTTAGAAAAATTTATATAAATATTACAGTCAAACCTGTTTTTGTGAGGTAGATAGGGACCGCAGAAAAGAAAACGCACAAAAAAAATTTTTCTGAAACTTCACAAATAGCTATGATATTGAACTTTGACCAATCCATTACGAAAAAAATTTTTTTATGCGTTAGATAGGGACCGCATGAAAAAAGTTTACCCTAGGAAATATGTCCAAGTTCTATGAAAAAGGGAAAAATTTATCTCCAATCAAAATAAAAACGTTTCAAAAATTGTATTTCTGTATTCAAAGTAAAGAAAAATTCACAAAATATATATTCAAACGTACTTCAATACTCGTCGTAGTCCAAAATGCGCATTTTCTTATGTTGATCAGGTTCGTAATCGTTTTCATCACTTGAAGATATTGAGAGGGAAGTATTATCTGTTACCACCATTATATCGCGATAGCCAGATAAACATGACCGAAGCTCTTTTTGAAATTTTAAACTTCTTTTGGAGTTGCTATCAATTCTAAGAAAATGTATTTATAATTTGATGCTTAGTTGGATTCCTGCATAAATGTTGTCTGCTGTCATAGAAGTCGATTCTCTTTGTTCATCTTCATGATCAGTTAAGATATCGATAACGTTTTTATAATTAAAGCAATCATCCTCAATAATTTCGATAAGATCATTTTCGTCGAAAATATCAAATCCTTCTCCAGGTTAAGAATATGGCGCAATATGCAATTGATCTAATATTGCCGCGACCTTACTAGAGCGAATAACTTCACAACATTTATATGTCGCTTGAAAAAATTTCATAAAAAATATGGCATGCAAGCATAACTGAAACCGCATAAAAAAATATCGCACACAAAAAGGTCGCATAAAAATAAAACTCGCATAAAACAGATCGCACAAAAATAAAATCGCACAAAAAAGGACCGCACAAAAACAGGTTTGACTGTATTTTCTAAAAAAATGTTTATTTCTTTTTTTTTTAATTTTTTTAAAATATTTTGATTCGAAGTTACCTAGAATTCTATTCAGAATAAATAGAGCTGACTTTGTCAATTCAAAGTTTTAAAATTTTATAGTTTTTTTAATAGT
Source organism: Tetanocera ferruginea (assembly GCA_958299015.1). Taxonomy (NCBI): domain Eukaryota; kingdom Metazoa; phylum Arthropoda; class Insecta; order Diptera; family Sciomyzidae; genus Tetanocera; species Tetanocera ferruginea. Next base: position 17,071,275 of record OY282644.1, on the reverse strand, counting down.
TTTTAAAAATTACGATTACGTAATAAGATTACGATTTTTCTTAAAATTTGATAAAGTAAAAAAATCGTAATTTTCAAAAATATATTTTTAAAAAGCAATTTTAAGAAACTCTTGGTAAAGAGAAAAAATATAAATATATATATTTTGTTTAAATTTAAATACATTTTATTTCTTATCACTAATTTTTATTAAATTTTTTTAAAATTTTTTTAAAATATTTTTAAAAAATTTCGAATTGTTTGCTTTAACAAATTTTTCTTAAATTAAATTTTTTTTTAAATTTTTCTTAATCATTTATTAAAAATTACAATTTTGTACTTTAACAAATTTTTTAAAAATAAGTTATTAAAAAAATAGCACAGCAATTTTTAAAAAATTTCAAAAAATAATTTTAAGTAAAATTAAAAAAAAATATATATAAATTTTTCTGTATAAAATGTTTAATAGGCAAATGTTAATGTTTTTTTTTTTTTAATTTTCCCTAAAAATTATTTAAATATTTTTTTAAAATTGCGATTTTTTACTTTAACAAATTTTTCTTAAAATTTGTTGAAGAAAAAAAATTGATATAAAAAAAAGTAGCTATTTAAAAAAATTTTTAAAAAAAATTTTTAAGATAAATTTGATAAAGAAATAAATATATATAAAATTTTCTTAATAAAATGCTTAAAAGGCAAATGTTTTTTATTTTTTAATTTTCCCAAAAAATTATTTGCCCAAAACTTGACAAAATCTCAGTTCCTACATGTTAATAGCTTAACACTTGCTGTCATAAGCTCAAGAGCAAATTTTGCAAAGATCAAATCCTATTTTGTGCATATATCCTACTTGATGCCACATAAGTGGCATCATCTAACCCGGAGCTCGAAAACTGAGCAGCAATAAGCAAAATCCTTCAAAATACTCTTCATCCTGCAAAGTTATAAATTGACTTAACATGCTCTCCTGTGAGCTAGCAAGCTACCTGTGCAATTTCTGTTGTTGCAATTGTCTTGCTGTTCCTCTCTACAACTGCAGCTTCAAATTAATTATCTTCATGCTTGGCTTATTTTGGCGCTGCAACTAGTACTTTAATAACATCTAAAACAACAACAATCACAACAATGCAATTTTCGCTTCACTGTCACTACAAAATCACAATAGTTGTTGGCATCGAGCAACACTCTGCTTCCTTCATCTTTGTCTGCGCTACAACGGAAGTTCCAGGAGCGAGTTGCTGAAATGCTACATTCAGCTTAAGTTGACGTTGATAATAGCTGCGCTGACATTGTGGCAAGCAATTCGTGCTTGCAACATGCAGCATCATCATCAACAACAACAACAACAACAACAACAACAACAACAACAACAACAACAACAACAGCAGCGAGGCTATTGTTTTCGTTGCCGAAAATTAAACTTTTGTAAGGATAACCAATGTCGTTCCATCCCCCGCCTTTACTTTGCATTGCATGCATGCCATACCTTGAAAATTGACCTTCTTTGAGCCAATTATTATCAGATTTCATTGTTGATTGCTAGCTATTAATTAGATTAAACTATGCAGCTAGTTGCCACCTAGTTGTTTATTGTTTGATTTAAGAAATGCAGAACAATATGAGTTAGTTCTGATAGTCAAATATTTGAATAAAAAGTAAGTTTAAGTTAAATACAAATTTTTATTCGAACATTTTTTTATAATTTTTTTTTTCAACTTTTTTTTTTTACTTTTTTAGTGTACTTTTTGAACTTAATTTTTTGACATAATTTTTAACATAACAATAAAAATTTTCTCATGAATTTTTTGTATTCTTTGAGACAAAAGTTAATTTTTTTTATAAAATTGTTACAAAAAATTGACAACATTTTACAATTTTTTCGCGCAACGCAATTTTCTTATCTTTGTTTAAAAATATCTGTTACTGAAGTCTTATATAAATACTGGTAATAAAAACAAACATGAATGTTGTTTGTTTTTTGTTAAAGATACACACGCATTTTACAACATTAACCTTGTGTGTAATATTCACATCTCTGACCTTGATTGTTTATTAAATGTTATGATTAATTTTTTTTTTACAAAAAACAATTGATAAGCTTTTCAATTAAAAAATTTTATCTTATTATGTGCTGAGTTTAAAGGTTTTATTATTCTCTCAAACCAAGTTCTACCGACATTTTAGTTTGTTCCACAATTGCGTAAGAAAATGCATTAATGTTATACATGATGCTTGGTTAAAGAAATATAATGAAGTCATATATAATTTGAAATCTTACTAGTAATGACCAGAATTTGTTAATAAATGCTTATATTAATTTTATTTTAGAATTAAATAATTATTTATTTAATTTAATTATAATAATATATAATTATATTGAAGTTCCAATAAATCAAAATGCAAAAAATATTATGAAAAACCCATGCATTGATACATACTCGTAAGCCTTAAATAAGATTTTCAAATGCCACGCCCTGCGGCTTAACACCATATGCACTTTTTCCTTATATGTTCCTCAACACAGCCCTTATAGCCTTTTCGACGAAAAACAGCTGAAAACGCTAACCAAAATAATCTTCTGCAGCCACATGCAATATACGTTCATGCGGCTACAACACAGCGGGGCTGTGTTAGACAGTTATTTGGCAGCCAAATAGACGCTTATGGCAAATAGCTAAAACGCTGCATTAACAAACTGTCAAGAGCGGTGAGGTTGTTTCCTCGAAAAAACAGCTCATAAGGTAGAGAAAATGTGAATAAATCCTGGCAACTATCAAATTGCAAACGTTGCAGCACCAACAGCTACTCTACTGCTTTCTCTCTATATTTAGAGGATGTGAAAAGCTAATAAAGCGCGCTACAACAGTGACAACAATAAAAGCAACAACACACACATCACAAAACACACAAAAACCTTAGAATAGCAGATGAGCAACAACAAATCTCGCAACACGTTTTCAATTTTGCATTTGAATTATGTCTGCAAACGTCTGTAGCATACGCTGCCACAAGCTGTTGCAAACAATAACATCAACAACAGCAAACGCAGCAACAGCAGCTGCAACTGCAGCTTATTTGCAAGTTGCTTTCAAAAATATCAACAACAGCAGCAACAACGGCTGCATTTTATTAATCAGCACTAGCGGCAATTATATGCGTTCATGTGAGCTAGCTAGCTTGCATCGAAGTACGTGCAGCAACAATCACAGCAGCTTCAGCTGCTGATACGCCTTGAAGCCAGCTTATGTGCTAGAGAAATTGCATGCAAGTAATATGAGCTGAAATTTTGAGGATTTGTGCAGCAAAATTTTTAATAAAACAATTTTTGAGTTTCAAATTGTGAAGAATATTCTGCTGTTATATGATGTGAAAACTTCCATGATTTGAAAATGAATGCATTTTAATTTAACATTAACCATTGAAAAGGACCTTTTAAGCAAAATAGAAGCTAACTAAACTAACTGTGATTTAAAAAAAATGATTCATGAATTTTGGTTCAGTAACCAATTACTATTACAATTTGAGCTATTCATGATATCAATGTACGAAATACACAAAAGAAAAAAAACATGAATGTTTCGTAATAGTTCATTACATGTGTCTATTACAAATTGTCTATTACGATTAACAAGATGCATGAACGAATAAAAAATTTCGTAAATGTCATGAAACAAAACAATGAGACTAAAATTATTCATAATTTTTGTGAATAAAATTGCACAAAAAAAAATACACAAAATAAAGGTGAATAAGAACAGTTCATGAGAAAAGTGACAAAAGTGCATGAGTCTCATGTACATATACAAGGAAAACGTGAACTTCTTTATGAATTTAGTGAACGAAATTCTTATAATTCATGCACAAATACAAGGGCAGCAAGAATTGTTCAAGTACTTGTACAATGCAAGCGTGAACTACTTTATGTATTTGACACAAAAATTCTTTATCTTATGTACATTACAATCAGCTTTCACACAAAACAAAATCAGATAAACTGGCTTAAAATATTCCATAAACAGAGTTTTTATGGCTGTCACTAGCAACTAGATGCTTTAAAAACTTACATTTCCGATACATGAGTATAAATGACCTTACTTATAAGCGGACTGAGATCATGTACAGTTGCCTGAACACGAAAAAGCTTTACAAACAGACTCATATATCAGTACAATCAGCTCCAACATCTACACACAACATCTTTGCTACAACATCTTTGTGATGGCCAATGATACCGGGCAAGTCAAACTCTTAATTAATAAATACATTTTTTAATTTAAAATATAAAAAAATAAATAAAAAAATAACTAAAAAATTCTTTAAAACCAAACATACAAACCGGAAAATAAAAACATAAAATCTATTAAAAAAATTAACTACATAACATCAAAGTATACATAAATAAATTAAAAATAATTGTGACAAAATATTACTTAAAACTAAAACAAAAAATCAATTTAAAAATAAAAAAAAAATTAATTTTAATTTTAAATTTTATTAAATTTTTAATTAAATTTAAAATGTAAATTTTGTACTTTTTTAATTTTAAATAAACATATTTACTTTTTGAGTAAATTTTTTTAAACTAATAAAAAGTAAAAAAAAAAACACAAAATTTTAAAAAACAAATTAATAATACAAAATTTAAAATTTAAAATAGTTTTATGTAAATTTTTTAATAATTATGTGTATTTCTTCGTTTTAATAGAATTTATTTTTTTGTTGAAATGATATTTTTTTAAATTTAAAATTTAAAATTTTTTAAAAGTACAAAATTTTAAACTTAAAATTTTAAAATTAAATAAAATTTAACTCAATTAAATAATTAAATACACTAAAAATTTACAATTTCAAACTAAAATTTAAAATTTAATATATACATACATATATACTTTTCTATTCCGGACTCGCTTCGTTCTATGCATTACAAACGTTTAAATTTGAAATTTAAAATTTAAAATTTAAAATTTAAAATGTAAAATTTAAAATTTAAAATTTAAAATTTAAAATTTAAAATTTAAAATTTAAAATTTAAAATTTAAAATTTAAAATTTAAAATTTAAAATTTAAAATTTAAAAATTAAATTCAAAAATTTATAATAATTTTAACATAATTTTAATTTAAAATTTAAAATTTAAAATTTAAAATTTAAAATTTAAAATTTAAAATTTAAAATTTAAAATTTAAAATTTAAAATTTAAAATTTAAAATTTAAAATTTAAAATTTAAAATTTAAAATTTAAAATTTAAAATTTAAAATTTAAAATTTAAAATTTAAAATTTAAAATTTAAAATTTAAAATTTAAAATTTAAAATTTAAAATTTAAAATTTAAAATTTAAAATTTAAAATTTAAAATTTAAAATTTAAAATTTAAAATTTAAAATTTAAAATTTAAAATTTAAAATTTAAAATTTAAAATTTAAAATTTAAAATTTAAAATTTAAAATTTAAAATTTAAAATTTAAAATTTAAAATTTAAAAAAAAAAATTTTAAATTTAAAATTTAAAATTTAAAATTTAAATTTTAAAATTTAAACGTTTGTAACGCATAGAACGAAGCGAGTCCGGAATAGAAAAGTATATATGTATATATATTCTTGATCAGCGTCACCTCGTGAGTCGAGCTATCCATGTCCGTCCGTCCTGTCTGTGTTTTGTCCATAAACACAGGATGAGAAGAATGAGTTGAGATAATTAAATGAAACTTGGTATACATGGTCACATGAACCCAGGGATTTGCACTATTGAATATTTTTTTAATCCGCCCACGGATACGCCTACCTCCCATACAACGCAAAAATTGAAAACTGGATAAATACGCTCATAATTAACCTAAAACAATAAACTTTGGTGTGTATGTGTTTTGCATCAACACAAAGAGGTCTTCGAAAAATGGACGTCATCCGCTTACGGACACGCCCACCTCCCATACAACCCAAAAATTGAAAACGCAATAAATAAGCCTGTGTTAAAACTAAAGAGCTAAAATTGTGCTCATATGTTTTTTATGACAAAACAAAGATGGTTTTGAAAAATGAACGTCATCCGCCTACGGACACGCCTACCTCCCAAACAACCCAAAAAGTTTAAAACTCAATAAATAAGGTTATATTTGTCATAGAGGAATTATATTTGGTATTTATGTATTTTATACCAAAAATTGGGAGTAATCCGATCATGAACACGCCCATCTCCCATAGCGAATGCACAATAAAGGCATTTACTATGAGCTACAGGAATAAACCTTGGTATGTGTAAATTTTTCATCAATATTTAAATGGATATTTAATATGGGCTTCATACACCCACGGACACGCCCATTTTCAGTAATATTATTTTGTTTTTTGAAAAGTAGGTTTAGGGTATTTCATAGTCGGCCTAGATCGACTGTAGACTTTCTTTACTTGTTTAATATATTTTTATGTTTGTTCAGTGTGACGGAATTTATTTTTCTGTTGACAAACATTTTATTTTTTTTTTATTTTTAATTTTCATTAAATATAAATTAAAAAACAGTACTTTTAAATTTTTATAATATTTAATTTCAGTGTATATTCAAAACTTTTAACTTAAAATTTATATATTTATTTTAGATTTAATTTTTTAAATTTTAAACTTTAAAAGTTTATTGAATTTTTACTTTTGTATTTTTTTTTTTTTATTTTTTAGTTTTTAATTAACATAAACATAACTTTTTCAGTGCATTTCGTTTGAGTTCATTTATTTAAATTTAAAATTCAAAAGTAAAAGAAAATAAAAAAATTTAAATTAAAAATTAAAAAATTCAAAATCTAAAATTAAAAATTTAAAATCGTTTATATGTTAATTTTTTAATTATTATATATATTTGTTAATTTTAATAGTTTTAATTTTTTGTTGAAATAATATGTTTTTAATATAATTTTTGATTAGCAAAATTTTTTTCCTATGTTGGATTTAAAATTTGTTATTTAAAATGTTTAATTTTTAAATTTTATCATTTCTTTGTGTTTTGATATTGTTATATCATTCCTTATTGTTTTATTTTAATTTTTGATTCATAATTGGGTTCGATTTTTTAACTCTTTTATTCTTTTAATTTTAATTTGAATTATTTTAATTTTAAATTATTGTTTTAGTTTTTTTAAATGAATTTCTTTTTCATTTTTTATTTTTTTATACTTTAATGTTATTTATACTAAGGCAATTTTGAATGTAATTTAAATTTTTGTTTTTTTTTGTTATTTTTAAAAGTTTTCTTTCATTTTTAAATTTTAATTTTTTGTTTATTTTTTTTAGTATTAATTAGTTATTTGTTGTCACTTTTATTTTTTTATTTTAATTTCTTATTCATTTTTGTACAAGTTGATGTTATTAAGTTTATTTTTTTTTTAAATTAAATTTAAAATTAAAAATTTTAAAATTAAATTTTTATTTCTTACTTTTTATATATTTGTTTTTAATAAGTTTTTTTTTGTGTTTTGTTTTAATTATTAATTTTATATATAATTTTGAGTTTGGTTTTTTTAAATTTTTTATTTCTGCTTATTTAATTTTAATTGAAATTTTTTTATTCTACAAAGATTACAACCTTTTATTTTTACTTTTAAGTTTTTTTAAAAGGTTTTGAGTAGTTAAAAATTTAAATGAATTTAAAATTTTAATAAAAAGGTTTTTTCTTACAGTTAAGTTTTTATTATAATGGTTATTTCTTTTAATCATTTTATTTTATTTTATAATCAATTTTTGAAATTGTTCTGTTGTTTGTTTTTATTTTCAAAAAATGTTTCGTTTTTATATATTTTTATTTCAATTTATGATTTTTTTTTTTTTGTTACTCTCTTCTTAATTCTTTAATGATTTTTGTTTTTATTAAAAATTTTTAAAACACAAAATTAAATTGTCAGTCTTTTAAACCTTATTAAAAATTTTTTTTTTTTTATTGCATGAAATTGCATACCTTGCGTTTGTTAATGTTTGATTTATATATGTTTTCATTTTTTATATTCTTTAATATTTAATGTATTCATTATTAAAATAAGGAATTTTTTTGCATTTATTCAGAAAATTATGCTAAGTCTTGCATGATACTTTTAAGCATTCGCATAACTTACTGGTAACCTTATATTGTGTTTTTTTTAAATCAAATAAAAATCGAACAACGTCATCGTTTCAGTGCATTAATTTTTATGGTAAAAATGGTATGACAATTTCCTAAATTTGCAAATCAATGAAAAATTTTCAAATAAATCAAAACAATGTAGCTCATTTAAAAATTAATTTTTATTTACACCTAACGGAAAATAAAATTAAAAATTAAATCAATTATAATGACAAAAAAAAAATCTATTCAATGGCAAAAACGCAACGCAGCTGCATTTTCTAATTTTTCTAATCTATGATTTCGCTTAATTGATTGTACAGCATAAGCTTGAATGCACTAAGCAGACAATAAATTGCATTTAATTATTGCGTGCTTTTTTGCTGAAACAGTGAAATTTTTCTCTACAAGTAAAACAAGCGACATATGTTGAACTCGTCAAGTCAAAGTCGTAAAGGCACACGCTAAAGCTCAAATGTATCTCTCATTAATGGGGCGTTTTTTTTTTTCTTTTTAATAAAAAACAAACAGCGCTAATTATTTTATACATAATGCTTGTTTATAGTTAATTAATTAATTTAATTAATAAAATATACAAAAAATAATTAGTTCTTGATTATTTATTATTCCATGTTCGGCTGCAATTTTAATTAAATTTTTGCAATAATTGCAGTTTTTAACATTTTGTTTGTTTTGGTTTTTTTTTTATTCAACAATATTTATTTTTCATCAAGAGCCTCTGAAAAAATATTTTGCACACAGCTGGCCACACTGATTAATGGTTTCATCAGTTTTTGAGTTGCCTGCTCATTTGAGCTGTGCTCAAACAACGCCACAAAAATGCATTAATTTTTGCATTTATTATGATTCTCTTTTGGTTGTTTTTTTTTACTTTTTTCTGCTCTGTTTTTATAACGATTACCAACAATTTGCAATTAATTGAAAAACATGATTTAAGTCATTGATAAGCGGCCGCATTTTATTTTACTTATTTTTTCAGCTGTGTATTTTTTTTACATTCTTTTAACATTGTATTGAAAAAGTTGCAAAGATTAATATTGAAAGAAAAACGAGTGCTGAATATTTGATGGAATTTGAATGCTTAAGATTTTTAAAGTGATTGATGCTGATATTTAAGACATGCCGTGGAAAGCTTTTGATGCTTTAAAGCATGATTTCAAATGCAAGCTTTTGTGGCTTGCGCTTTGTAAGTTATTTTATTGCATGATATAATCTGCCTTAAACTCAGATTAATTAATTCTTGTTCATATGTTTGGTTTTTGTTATAAAAACTAATTTTTTGTCTATAAATATTGGAGTTTTCAGCTTGAGAGAAATTTACTTTTATGCAAAATTATAAGTAAAAGTAAGGAAAACTAGCAGTCCTAAATTTATTAGAGGAAATTTATTTTAGTTTTTGGCTCTATAGTTAGTTTTGGTTTTGTTTAAAACAAGAATTTGAACAATTTTAATTTTTTTTAAACATAAAAAAATTTCATATTTTTTATCGCATGACAGAAATTTTTTCAAAAAGCTTTAAAAATTTAAAAAAAGCATATTTTATTTATTTTAGAACCATGAGAAGCAACAGACTCTGTTCTATAAAGGTTTTATATTCCATTTATAACCTATAATACACAATAGTTTAAATAAATCTATTGTATTAATGAGTTATTAAAAATTGAGTTATAAGCCTTCGTAAAATTAATTCAGAGAAGTAAAAATATTTTTGGAATTTACGAGAAATAATTCAAATAAACTGTCATTCTTTAATGTTTTCTTGAATATATAAGACATTTTTTGGCTTAAAATTAAGTTTGAGCTCTATTTTCAGGGAGAGTTTTTAAAATTTGTGTATAATATTTTTTATCGCATGAGATAAAATTTTTCAAAAATTCTTAAAAACTTGTAAAAAATATATATCATTTGTTTTTGAGCCCTTTAAGCATCAGACTCTGTTCCAGAATGGTTATATATTCCATTATAAGCGTTTAAAACGCAATATTTTTAATATATCAAAGGTTTTAAGAAGTTATTGAAAATTGAGAAAATTATAAAATTAATGTTTTAAAATTATAAAATTAAATTAATTAAAATTATTTAATGAAATTAAATTAATTATGAAATTAATTCAGAGAATCAACAAACTTTTTGTGACTTACGTGAAAATGTAATTTTTTTATGTATTCTGGAACAATTTTTGGCTTTCAATTTAGTTTCAGCTTTATTTTAAGTAAGAGTCTTATAAAATTTACATATAATATTTTTTATCGCATGAGACAAAATTTTTCAAAAAGACTTCAAAATTTATAAAAAGCTAAGTCATTGGTTTTTAAACCTTAAAAAACTCCCAACTCTACTCTAGAGTGGCAAATATGCTCCACTTTAAGCTTAAAACGCAATTTTTTTCATTAAACCAACATCTTGAGAAGGTTTTAGAAAATTGAGAAATAAACCTACATGAAATTAATTTAAAAAAGGAACAAATTTTTTGTGGCTTACCTGAAATATATCTGACATTCTTATTCCTTAATGTTTTCTAACACATATATGTCAATTTTTGGCTTTCAATTTAGTTTAAGTTTATTTTAAGTTAAAGTTTTTTAAAATTTAAGTTTAAAATTTTTTATCGCATGAGAAAAAATTTTTAAAAAAGCCTTAAACATTTATTAAAACATATGCTAGTTGTTTTTTTTAACCTTGAAAAACGCCCAACTCTGCTCTAGATTGGAAGATATGCACCATTTGAAGTCTTAAAACGCAATTTTTTTCATTAAACCAACATCTTGAGAAGGTTTTAGAAAATTGAGAAATAAACCTACATGAAATTAATTTAAAAAAGGAACAAATTTTTTGTGGCTTACCTGAAATATATCTGACATTCTTATTCCTTAATGTTTTCTAACACATATATGTCAATTTTTGGCTTTCAATTTAGTTTTAGCTTATTTTAAGTTAAATTTTTTAAAATATTAAGTTTAATATATTTTTATCGCATGAGAGAAAATTTTTCAAAAAGCCTAAAAAATTTATAAAAACATATGCCGTTTGTTTTTAAACCTTGAAAAATGGCCATCTCTGCTCTAGAGTGGATGGCCATTTATAGATAGAGTAGATATGCTATTTTGCAATATATGCAATATTTTTTAATTAACCACCGTCTTGAGGAATTTTCAAAACAATTGAGAAATAAACCTTCATGAAATTAATTTCAAAAATGAACTTTTTGTGGCTTACCTGAAATATATCTGAAATACACATTCCTTAATGTTTTGTAACATATATATGACAATTTTTGGCTTTGAATTTGTTTTAAACTTTATTTAAAGTAAGAGTCTTTAAAATGTGAGTTTCTTATTTTTTATCGCATGAGAGAAAATTTTTCAAATAGCCTTAAGAATTTATAAAATCATATGCCATTTCTTTTAAACCTTGAAAAACGCCCAACTCTGCTCTAGAGTGGCAGATATGCTACATTTGAATTCTTAAAACGCAATATTTTTCATTAAACCAACATCTTGAGAATTTTTGAAAAAAATTAAAAATAAACCTTAATGAAATTTATTTCAAAAAGGAACATTTTGTTGTGGCTAACCTGAAATATATCTTAAATGCTCATTCCTTACTGTTTTCTAACATATTTATGACAACTTTTCTCTTTGAATTTAGTTTAAACTTTATTTTAAGTAAGAGTTTTCTTAAATCTGTGTTTAATATTTTTTATCGCATGAGAGAAATTTTTCAAAAAGACTTAAAAATTTATAAAAATATATGTCATTTATTTCTGAACCTTGAAAAACAACCAACTCTAATTTATTCAGATAGAAATGCGTCAGTTGAATTCTTGAAATGTAATAATATTTAGTGAAACCACCATCTTTTGATGAGTTAAGAAAATTAGGAAACAAATTCTTTGTTGCTTACGTGAAAACTATCGTTAAAACCGTCATTTCTTTAAGTATTCGAATACAAATATGACAGGTTTTGTCTCTTTACTAAGTTTAAGCTTTATTTTTAGTAAGAGTTTTTGAAATTTTTGCTAAATATTTTTTATTGCATGAGAGAAAAATTTTCAAAAAGTCTAAAAATTTTACAAAAAAAAAATAATATGTTCTTCAACCATGAAAAACTCTCTCTTTAATATTTTTTTGGCTTAAAAGATAGTTTTGGCTTGATTTCATGTTCGAGTATTTATTTAATTTGGGCACAGAAAAGTTTACAATTTTTTATCGCATGAGAGAAATTTTTCAAAAAGCCTTAACATTTTATAATAACGTATATCATATGTTTTTCAACGTACTGCACTTAAAATATTTAAACACAATATGTTTAATTTATCAATTGTGTTGAGGAGTTACAAAAAACAAAGAGATGAACCTTTATGAAATTAATTAAAAAAAGCAACAAATTTGTTATTGCTAATTTTTTAAATTAATATAATAAAATATACTTTCCTAAATTTTCTATAACTCCTTAAGAGGGTGTTTAAATAAAAAAAAATGGCGTTTAAAGGTTATAAATGCAGTGTATCTACCTTCCAAGAACAGATTCATATATTTTTCAAGGTTGAAAAACATTTGATATACGTTTCTTATAAATTTGTAAGACTTTTTGAAAAATTTCTCTCATGCGATAAAAATTTTTAACTCTTTCGCACATAAATTTAAAAATACTCGAACTCTGAAATAAAGCCAAAACTATCTTTTAATCCAAAAAAATGTCATGTTTTTGATTTTATACTTTAGTACTGCTTGTTTTTCTTCTCTAATACTTATAATCATGCATAAAAAAAAATGTCTCTCAAGCAAATCAGCTAAGGACTCCAATATGAATATAACAGCAGCCACAAAGATAATCAAATAAAAACCAATTCAACAAATTTTTACTGCTACATTAGTTTATGCTTTTATTTAAAATTTGTATCTATCATGCAATTAATATTATTTATTTTCATATAGTTAATTTTATACCAATACAGAAAATTTTTACTTTTTCTAATGAAATCATGCAAAATTTATGAAAAAATTTCATTAAGTCCACCTTAGTAATTTCATCAAACTCATTTATAGTATGCAAGTAAAAATATAGCAATTAATTAATAGTTAACATTTTTAGCTATTTAAATAAAATTAAAGCTAAAATCGTTACATTGAGATAAACATTAATATTGCCATAGAGATTGAGTGTTTGACATGTACTGTCAAATGTCATGTAATAAAAATTAGTGTTGCACATAAAAAACAAACTAGATTGAATTTATTGTTGTATGAAAAAAAATTTGTGTAAAGCACAAATAAAGAAAAAGCTTTAATTAAAACATAACAGCACAAGCTATTGTCACTTTCAGTTACAAAGTGTACAAACACACACACATGCACTTAAGTAAGAGTGCAATTGCGTAACGCTCCAGTTGTTGTCAGTCGTTGGCCTGTTGTCAATAGTTTGAGCGCCTCTCATAGCGCCACAGCAAATGAATGCATGCTTTTAAGAATAAAAGAAATTGAAAATGAAACCAAGTTTTTTGTTTATTTTGCACAAAAAAAAAACGAAAAGACATCAATGCACTATAAATAAACAAATAAAAACAAAATCCAAAAACAACAACAACATTTTCAAAAGCAGCACACAGCAAAATTTAATGAATAAATAAATAAGCAATGCATAGACAGTAGGTCAGCAAAACAACAACAATAGCAACTATGAAAAAGAAGATGACAACTCAAGAATGCAAAAAAAAAAAAAAAACATTTGCAGCAGAATTAAAAAGCAAAACAAATCAAATGCAATAACAACAACAGCAGGCACATTACTACAGTGCAAAAACAAAAAATACCAGAAACAATTTTACTTCAGAAGATTGACTGCACAGCGCAGCATAGTAGTGAGCAAGAAAGATGATTAGATTGAGAGCGAAAGTAAGTGAGTGAAAAAGGCAGAAGTGCTACTACACCAACAACAACAACAACAACAACAACGACAGCAAAAAAAAAAATTGAAATTCTTAGCGCGTTTGAAAGTCTTTTGGAACGCATGCCGATTAAATAATAGCAGAAGCAACAACAACAACTATTTCAACTAACCGATGTTGCACTATGGGACAGTTTGTGTGCTCGACATGGTGAAAAACAATTTTTTTTTAATGCCACTTTTTGCCTCAAAAATATATTTTGAGGCAGTTTTGATGCTGAGCATATGTCTATTAAAAAATCAAGATAAATACATTTAGCTGTTAGCCATTAATTAACAGTATAGATTTCATCTTGATTTTATAAGAATATTTCCACTAATTTTCAATAAATCTCTTCTTGATTTTATTCAGAAGATATTGATAGATCGAAAGAATATCGACCAAATTAATAACCAGTTCTTGATGGATATATTTTTTCAAACAAAACAAAAATTAATGATTGATCAATATTTAGGCAATAAAGTAAGAAAATAGTCGATCGATATTTGAAAAAAAAAATAAAAATCAATATTTGAACAATAATATTAGAAATCAACCGACGAAAAAATGTTTCATCATAAAAACTTAAATACCTTCAAGCAATAGTTCCGATTTAAATAAAAAAAAAAAAAATTTTTTAGAGAGTTAGTTTTTTTAACAGATTTGTACCGTTTATTTAAAAAAATTTAGCAATTGTCTTGATGGATTTTGTTCAGTTTTTCTGGTACCCCTTTCATCATCGATTTTATTGAGTGCCAAAAGCCAATATATGTGTTTTAGACGAACTTTCTGAGTTGATTGCTCAATTCTTGTGTTTACATAAGAACAATTTTGCAAAAAAAACATGGCACCAATAACTCTTTGAAAAAAACTAAGGCCTTACTGCAAAATTCACATTTTTCCTTCTATACAATTTTAAAAATTTTATTTTATTTTATTATACTAATAGTAAAAGTAATTTATGTGGCGTGTAAAGCGGATATTTATTTTAGAACCAGCACTTTGTCCACCACTAATAGTCTAATTTTATTCTAATTTTGAAGCTGAATACCATTCTTAAAACTCTCATAGGGTTTCCAAGAATATATTTCTCATTTATGCTTTTTGTTAAGTATTGCTAGTCGCTGTCGTTCAGAAGTATCGCCTTTGACAGCATCTGCTCACTTTCTTTAAAAACTCGGCGAATTTTTAAAGCTTTCAAGATATAAAAATTATTCTTTTATTGCTGAAGTTATTGAAACAGTTACAAATAAATAAAAAATTCAGAAAGTTATACTAAACTTATGAGTGATTATGGATAAAATGAATAGTATTGAATACACATTTTCGTTTTGAAGGAATTTATTAATATTTGTTTACACTCAGAAAAAAATTTCTCGGAATATGATAAAGAAGGCATTATATTTAAAGAAAAGTTGCGATACTAAAAATTCTCTAAAAATGATAAAAAGCTTCCATGAAAAAGAAAAATATATCGTTTTTAGAGCAAAATTCTTTTTATTTTTGAGAGAAGATTTGTTTTTATTGTAGAAAATACTTTTCATAGTGAATCTTTTTATCAAAATATAAGAAAAATTTTTCATTTTCAATAAATTTTTCTCTATAAATGAGAAATTTTTTGTGTGAGAAAAATACTTATCATTCTTAGAGACATTGAAATGTTTCCATTTCCTAGAAAGAAATATTTCTTCGAAAATGTGAAAATTTATTCTAATTGAAGAAAATTTTATTTGAAAAAGAGAAAATTGCTATTATCAAAAATAGAAAAATCTTTAACCTGAGCAAAATATGTATTTTTTCTGAGTTTATTTACTTAAAATATGTTTTAATACAAATTTTTGTTTTTGCGTGATTAGCCCGTGTCTAAGCATAGAGGATATTTGAGATTCTACTGTATTCTAAAAAGAATTTCGTCATCTTAAATCCAAAAAAATCGAAATTTTTGATTTTTTGTTATGAGCCTAGATGAAAGCATCACGGAAAATCGAGGTTCTACTGTATTCTAAAAAAGCATTTCGTCATCTTAGATCCAAAAAGTCGTCACCACATTTTCAGGCATTTCAAGTCAAAAACGTTATAAAAGGCACATTAAGAGGCATATTTTGGATTTTGGAACCACTATTTATTTGACATTTCGTT
The DNA here is from genome assembly GCA_958299015.1 of Tetanocera ferruginea. NCBI lineage: Eukaryota > Metazoa > Arthropoda > Insecta > Diptera > Sciomyzidae > Tetanocera > Tetanocera ferruginea. The sequence continues at coordinate 17,055,131 of OY282644.1, read as the reverse complement.
AATTTGTCAAGCAATTTTAAATTCTTTGTTCTTAGTTCTTTCAAAAGCAAAAACAATATAAAAGTAAAGAGTAAAGATTTATATATAATATATTATGTTAATCAACTATAATAAGACGGATCAAAATTTAAATTTCGCTAAGCACAGACTCAAAAGTAAAAAGGACTTTTAAAAACTATTTCTGCATAGTTTTTTTTTTTGAAGATATCTCAATGGAACGGTTTTGGTTACCCTGAACTTCTTTTTTGGCCAAAAAAACATTTTTTTGCGTTTATTTTTGTTTTTTCTTTAGAATGCATACATATGATATGCAAGAAAGTAAATATTTTGACAGTTAACAAGCTCTTCTGAGACCCCAAAAAAAGCGATATTTTGTCATTTGCGAAAAGATGTTTTCTGTTAACTTCTATAAAATATGTACTTTTCTTGCTATTCACATGAATTTAAGATTATTGAAAAAGTATGGGCTCTTCTTTCCATTAATTTATCGTTAAAAACCAAATGATATAAAACGTGATCAATTTATATAAAACGTGAGAAATTGATATTCAAAAGGCTGCTTTTCTCTGCTTAATCTCTATGTTTGATTTAAAAAATTTTAAGCTTAACAATTTTGCCTTGACACGCCCACTTTTCATATTATTTTAACAGAACTGTGCTGTTTAAAATTTTTTAAATGGAAGTCCACAAATTTTTATGGTACATATTTTGATCAAGTTTTTCATACAAGCTGTCCCATAGTGCTGTGACGATAGCAATATTGAATAAAAAAAAAACACAATAATAACAAAAACTTCGTCAATCAAGATTATTGCACGAATTTTAACGAGTTGCTGCGCGTTCATTGATCGCAATCGCTGCAAGGCAGCAACAATAATAATATTGTTATTGTTGTTTTGTTTTATTGCTAGTGATATTGTTTTTTTAATTGTTTTTATTAGGCTTGTTGCTAACGTTGTGATTGTTGTTGTTATTTTTGTTGTTGTTATTGTGCCAGTTATTGTTGCTTTAATTGTTGTTTAGTTTGTTGTTGTTGCTGTCATTTTTTGTCTGTCTAATCGATGCGCATCAAAGCGAGAGTTCGTGCAGTGCTCTGCGATGTGATGCCTTATGAATAAAATATTTGGTTGTTGTTGTTATTACTTTTGTTGTTGTTATTATTGTTTTTATTGCTGCAGCTAAATAATCTTGTTAGCAGCTTGAATGCCTCTATTGACACACATTTCAAACTACCCACTTAAATTTGCTCGGTAGCAAAGGGCGCTGGCAATTATTTTTGCAAAAGCAAACAAAAATTGCATGCGAGAATTTTTTTTTTAATAAATAAATTGCCAATTTTATAACAACAAAGTTCAAACTTTTTTGTGTTGTTTTAAAATAGTGATGATTTACAAGGGATTGCAGTTTATTGCATGCGATATTATTAGAGTGTTATCTAGACACTTTATAAAGCACGATTATGTTAATAGAGCTGCAATTTTGGCAGCTCATTATCTACTTTTCAAACTACTAGCCTCTCGAAGTGTTGCTTAAATTAAACAATTATTGGTCATTAAAGAAAAACAAAAACAAGCAAGTAACCACTACAGCAAAAACAAAACAAGGTTTTAACCTCAATTGACTTGATGGGGGGCATAAAAAATAAGCGCGCAATTTGCAAGCATTTTAGTAACATGGGTTGTAGTTTAAATAAATAAACAAAAAGAAAATTATGCAGATTGGAATTAATATTGCTTAATTCCCGCTAAAAGGTTGTAAGCTAGAGTTCAGCCACAATAACGGCAACAACAATAACAACAGCAGCGGTTCCAGCCACCACTTGCAACAACATACATATGTACTAACAATGGATAACCGCACTTAAGCATTGTTGTTGTTATTGTTGGCAGTCTATTGCTCTCTTGCTCTATTGTGAATGAGCCCAACTAAGTGGGTGGTTGGTTGGTTGGCTGAAAGAGGGTGTGCGAGTAGAGGATGTGGGCGTGGAAATAGCTCAATGCGATAATGATCGACACTTAAACGTTTGTTTAGCAAACGTTCAACTGCATTTTTTTCTATGCACTTCTGGGTATGTAGTGCATTGTTAACATACGTTGTTGTTGTTGTTGTTGTTGTTGTGCAGTCTAATGGCAATTTGATTGTTGCTTGCTGCACTAACAACATTGTTATTTCTGCTGCTGCTGCTGCTGCTGCGTTTAAATGTTGCTAAATAGAGCACGCAACGCTTGAGTAGCAGCAGCAAAAACCATAAAGTTGCTAACAATGAAACAAATACAACAATAACTTTTATTTTAACTACCTTTTTTATTTTGCTAAAGAATAGCATACAAAAAATAAATGTGCACATTCGCATTTATTTTTATGCTGCTTGTGTTTAAAACATACTTTTGTTTTTGTTTCCATCCAAACAAAATAAAGACAAAGAAATAAAAAAAAAAAAAAAGTCAAACTGAAATTGCAACACTGGCAAAAATTTATTTCAAACAATTTAATGCCAGCAGAATTTTGCTCTTTATATAAGTCAATGTTGCTGTTTAAGAAGGTTTTGAACTAAGCTGCTTGCACTTTTTTTTTCTCGCATGACATTTAGTTCCAACAAAGGTTTTCAATAAGCATGAAACATATTATATTTTCCTATTTTTAAAAAAATTTGTGGATATTTCAAATTTTTCAGAAAAATTGCCATAAGATTGTAACAGTTTTTTTGGCATATTTTTGCACGCATGATATTTTTTAAGTACAAATATTATGGTGTGCAATACTTTGTTATAAAAATTTAAATGTAAAAACTTATTTGAGCTTTTTTGAAGAATCAGAAAGCTAGACAATAGATAATTAATAGTTGATAGTAAATTATAAATAATAGAGAGTAGGTTAAAGATAATAGCTAATAGATAATGGATTATAGATAATATATTTTATATAATTTTTAAGTTTTTCATTCAGAAATAAATCACTTAAAACTAAATAGTATTAAAATAAGCTATTTAAACTTAAATCCTTAAAAGTGTCTGCTTTATTTCATGTATAATATTTTTTCTTTCATGCTACTTTTTTATATTTTTTATATATGAACATTCCACCATTTGCAGAGCTGCACAAAAATCTGTCAACAATTGAAATTTTTAAAAATATTTTTTCGATAACATGCTGAAATATTTTTCTCGCATGCATGTTCTTGCTGTTTCATCTGCTATCAAATCAAACCTTGAACTCTTTGATTGGATTGAATTTCATGTGACATAAAACTCATCATAAAATTAATTCTTTTTCTCGCTTTCTTATTCAAAAATTTTTCTAAGTAACGTAAATAATAATAATTTTGTTAAATCATTTCTTAACGATTTTTTTTCTAGTATGCAAATTTATTGAATTCATTTGAAGGCGTTTGCGTTTGTCATGATTTCACAAAGTCGTCATTATCACTTCATTAATTTTAAATTACATGAAATTTCATCAACTTTATCTACCACAATTTTAAAAAAAAAAACTTAAGTTTGCTATTAAATTTCTTAAATATTTTATTTTTAAGAAAAATAAGAACAAGTTAGCTTAGGCAGCTTTCAAAAACCCTAAACCTTGTTTTTTAATATACATATGAACAATAATTGTATGGGAATGGGCGTGTGCGTCAGTGGATGAAGCTCATATTTTGTGTAAATCTTGGGTTTAATGTAACATACTTACTTGCGTATTCCTGCACCCTGTTTATAGACTTTTCAATTGGTAAGTTTTATAGAAGGTGAGCATGTCTATGGTTGGACGAAGTTCATAATTTGTACACAGCTTTGTTTTGATGTAACAAACAGACATACTAAGTTTGAAATTTTTAGCTCAAATAAAACATGAAAAATTCGACTTACGGTATGATGCTTAGTAATTTTTAGTTTTTCTCGCATGCTACCTAATTTTTTTTAAATAAAAATTTAATTGAATTGTGAGTTTTTTAAAAAATTTTGCCATTTTCTGATAATGCATGTTTTAATTTATATTTTCTCGCATGCTATAAAGTTAAATATGTCAAATAATAAATAAAATATTGTTGTTCTTATTTTATTCTTTTAGAATATTATTTTGTTTTAAACTTAAATTTTTTCTCGCATGCTACTTTAATATTTTGTCTATGTATAAACATAAAACATAAATAAAAATTAAATAAATTTAATAGTTTTTTATAAATTTAATAGTTTTTAATAAATTTATCAAATAATTTAGTTTTACACACTTATATTAATTTTCTATATTTTTCCTGCTTATATAATTTTTTATCTCAAACATAAAAACTTATTTCATTAAAAATTACTTTTTTATTTCTAACAGAAAAATGTATATTATAAAAAACTTAATTTCTTAATGCTTTCTTTCTATTGTCTATTATTTTATGCTCTTTTAATTTTACATGCTTTTAAATTCATATAAATTTTTCTCGCAAGCTTCAATACATTTTCTTTAGATTTAAAAAACATATAAACATAATTAAGACAAATGAAAATTATACAAATTTGCTAGTCTTTCGAAAATCTTGCCATTTTCTCATGAATGCTTTAATTAATATTTTCTGTCATGCTAGAAATTTAACTTTTTGAAATAATTAAGTTTTTTCAGAGTTTTATTAAATATTTTGCTTTTCCTTGCTTATTTATTTTTTGTTTTTACAGAATTTATATGAATTTTATCACAAGTTCATGATATTTGTTAAAATTCATAACTTTTTCTCGCATGCTACCTCAATTTAATTCTTTGCTTATAAATAAACTTGAAAACATGATAGAGAACACTAAAAATCAAACTTTCTTTTGAATTATCAAAAACTTTGGCGTTTTCTGAGAATGTATATTTCTCGTTTATATTTTGTACCATGCTATAAATTCAGCATAATTTGATAAAAATACATATACATTTGTATTTTTTTTAATTTATATTTTCTCGCTTTCATTTAATTCAACTTTTAAAAAATTATTTTTTTAAACTTTCATTTATTTTGTAGTTTTTTTGCTATTTAAATAATTTTACATACTCTTTTATTTTATTCTCTCATTAAATTTAATTTGCTTAAGTTCATAATTTTTTCTCGTATGCTACCACAATATGATTCTTCGAGTAAAATTAAACATGAAAACATAACAAAGAACAATAAATACGAAAATAACTTTTGAATTTTTCAAAATTCTGATTGCATGTTTTGTTTTATATTTTCTCGAATGCTATTTATAGCATTAAAAAATTAAGAATTTCTAGAGTTCTATTTATTCTGTAGTTTGTTCTTGCTTATTTAAATAATTTTATGCACTTGTTTTATTATCTCATGATATTAAATTTGTTTAAGATCATAAGTTTTTCTCGCATGCTGCGTCAATACAACAATTCGCTTATAAATAAACATGAAAACATAACAAAAAGTAATCAATATAAATTAAAATGACTTGTATTATTCAGAAATTTTGCCGATTATATTATCATGTTTTGATTTATATTCTCTCGCATGCTATAAGTTATGATTTATCAAATAATTCAGTGTTTGTAGAGAATAATTTATTCTATAGCTTTTTGTTGTATATGTTAATAATTTTACTCTTATTTTATTCTCTCATGATATTAAATTTGCTTTAATTCATAATTTTTCTCGCATGCTAACTCAAAATATTTCATCATGTATAAATAACAATAAAAACATATCGAAAAGCAATAAAAATAAAAATTATTTTTGAATTTTTCAAAAATTTTGCCAATATGCATGTTTTGATTTATATTTTCTCGCATGCTATAAATTGAGGTTCATCAAATAATTGAATTTTTCTAGTGTTTCATTTATTCTGTAGCTTTCTCTTGCTTATTTAAATAATTTTACTCTCTCATGCTGTTTAATTATTATATTTTTATTTATATTTTTATTTTTCTTTTAATTTTATTTTTAATTTTATTTAATTTTTATTTTTATTATTATTTTTATTTCCTTTATTTCTATTTTGAGTTTTGATTTTGATTTTGATTTTGATTTTGATTTTGATTTTGATTTGATTTTGATTTTGATTTTGATTTTGATTTTGATTTTGATTTTGATTTTGATTTTGATTTTGATTTTGATTTTGATTTTGATTTTGATTTTGATTTTGATTTTGATTTTGATTTTGATTTTGATTTTGATTTTGATTTTGATTTTGATTTTGATTTTGATTTTGATTTTGATTTTGATTTTGATTTTGATTTTGATTTTGATTTTGATTTTGATTTTGATTTTGATTTTGATTTTGATTTTGATTTTGATTTTGATTTTGATTTTGATTTTGATTTTTATTTCAAGTTACTCTATTTATATTTTGTTTTTATTTTCATTTTCTTATTTTTTTTGTTCATTTTTAGTTTAATTTTGATAAATTTTTATTTATTTTTTTTTTTAGTTTTATTTTCATTTTTATTTTTATTTTTATTTATATATTTTTTTTTTTTAATTTTTACTCTTATTTGTATTTTTATTTTTAATATTTGTTTTTTTTATATTTATTTTTATTTATATTTTTTTTTTATTTGTTTTATTTCTATTGTTTTTGTTTGTATCTTAATATATTTTATTTTATTTGTTTTTTTTTTGTATTATTATTTTTATTTTTATATTCTTTTTTTTCTGTCTTGTTTTTGTTTTATAAACATCAAATTTATTTGTATTCTTAGTATACAATAGAAAATATTTTATCGCATGCCAGAAATTTTAGATTTTATAAACTAACTTGTGCAATTCATATTTTTTTTATATTTGATGTATTTTGTTTTTTTTTTTCTATAAGCCTTGGTTTCAGTTTCTTAGAAGCTGTTAGGATGAGTTTGAAACGAAATTTCACAATTATACTTTCTCACATGCTATAAAAATTTTATGTTTTTCAAAATAATTTTTTTTTTTTTATCTATGCAACTAATTTTTTTATGTGTTTATTAAAAAATTCGCGTAATTGCAAGCTATAAATTTCTTGTATGCATTTGCAAATTACAAATTTTTTGCATTTGTTTTGAAAAGTAAACATATTTTTACTTTTCAATAGACTTAAATTTTTATCATCATCAAGTACAATGCTCTATAACTCATATCAAACAATTTTTTTCGCATGACATATTATTAAAATTGTATCGCTTTAATATTATAGCTTGTTGTCATTGAACCCTTCAACTTTTCAGACTTTTTTATTTTTTTTTTTTTTGTTTAAAAAATTCTAAATGTTTAGTTTTGTCTCGCATGCTATTAAAATTTGAGCTTTTTCAAGAATACAAAATTTGACGTTCAAAAAATACCATTTTAATAACACGGAATTTTCTTTAACATTTTGAAAATACCTTTTTTGTCACATGCTCTTTATTTCATGTTAATATTATTGCCCAAAATTAAATAAAAATATTAAGTTTTGTCTCGCATGCGGTCAAAACTTTAAAAATGTTTATTCTTGCATTAATAAAAAAACAATTTTTTAAAACGAAAGTTTTCATAAATTTCTGCTGAACATTTTCTAAATAAGTTTTTTTTTGTCGCATGCTTTCTATGTGTTAAATTTTGTCTTGCATGCTATAAAAACTTTAAAAGTTTTCATTTTTGCAGTATTAAAAACACAAAATTTTATTAAGACGAAATTTTGTATACATTTCTTCTGAACCTTTTGAACATAATGTTAATCACTTACTTCATGTTAATATAAATGCCTTAAAAAACCGTCATATAGAAAGGTGTTAATATATTTATTGTTGTAGAACTAAAAAGCATTATAGAGTATGAAACAAAATTCTCTCCTGCTAATTTTTCTTGTCTGAAAAAAAAAAATTAAAAAAAAAAATAATTTTGTTATAAAAAATTTTCTCGCATGCTTTTTATTTTTGTGTTATTTTTATAATTTTTTTTTCTTTTTACCCACAAAAACATTCCAAATAAGTTTGATTAAAATTTTATGTACTGGAATAATGAAATATTTTATTTTGGCATGTTATTTTTTTGTGTGTGTTTTTTTTATGTATCGAACATGCATTTGCTATCAAAACGAACGTGTCAAAATCAATGTTTTTAGCTTTTAGTTTAGTTTTTGCTTTGGTTTTTCGATAAAGTCCCCAAAATCAATTTTTGTTTTTATTTTTTCTCGCATGTAAATTATTTTCATTTATACTTTTTTATTTCATTTTATAATGACAAAACGGCGGTTTTTGTAATGTGTTTGCTAGTGCAATTCTCAAACAATGTTTTATATTTTTTCTCGCTTGCAATTTATATTTTATTTTTTCTCGCATGCGATTTATTTATAAATTTTTCTCGCATGATATTTTTAATTATTATCTCGCATGTTTTTTTTTATAATTTTTTGTTTTATATGTGTCGAACAACAATTTTTTACTAAAAACAAAATTGCTTGTTCCTATAATCTATGTTTTTTTTATTTTTTGCATGCAATTTATTTTGCAAACTTCATTTTTATTTAATTTTTTTATAATAAAACTGTGGTTTTTGCACTAATTTTGTATTTTGCTCTTCTAAAACAATGATTTTATAATTTCTCGTATGCAATTTATTTTCAAAACTACATTTTTATTTTATTTTTTAATGAAAAAACGGCGGTTTTGCTGTGTGTTTGCATTTTGCTCTTCTCAAACATTGATTTTTTTAATTTCTCGCATACAATTTATTTTCAAACTACATTTTTATTTTATTTTTTAATGAAAAAACGGCGGTTTTGCTGTGTGTTTGCATTTTGCTCTTCTCAAACAATGCTTTTATAATTTCTCGCATGTTATTTTTTTTCGACAGCACTTTTTAATTTTATTTCATAACAAAAAGTTTTTAAAAGAAGAAATATTTTATTAAATAGTAAATATTTAAATATATTGAAATAAATTTTTATGACAGCCGTTAAAAAATTTCTTACTTTTTCCTAATATGCACTTATGAAACTTTTTATTATGCTAATTTTTGCGAATATATTTTTTTCTTGCATTTTTTATTTACAATTTTGTTAATAAATTATGTTTTATGCTGTGAGTTACTTAAACAACGCATTGTTTTTTTTTTTTTCTTAAAGCAAATTTTTTTTTTATTTTTATTTTAATTGCTTTGCAATTTTTCTTCTGCAAGCCTTGCAAATTTCACCCATGAGAGAAAACATTTCACACAATTTGCTGGCTTGCATCCACAAACATAGATTTATTTGTTTTTGCCAAGTTTTTTATGTTTTTGCATGGCTCGGCCAGCAACTAAGCGAAACGGTGAAAACGTTTAGCATGTCAACATTAAATGGATAGATAGATAGATAGATGCGCGCAAAGACAGATGCATAGATAGAGCGACAGACAGTGAAACGTAGAGACAAACGAGTTGCTAGCAAGATAAGCTAAAAATGTTGCTGCTTTGAAGTAGCTGTGTGTGCGAAAACTAGTTATCTAAACGTCATTTACATGTGCAGAACAGCAGCATCACCAACACCAACAACAACAACAACAACAGCAGAGTACAACGATAATAAAAACAGGATTTGTTGTCAGCATGTTGCATGCAACATTTGCCACACATCGCTGTGATGCACATAATTTTAAAATGCATGCAATTAGTTTGCAGCTATAAATTATCGTAGCGATCACAACAACAAAAACGACAATTTCATGCAACAACAACAACAACTACATCAACATCAACAACAGCACCAACATCAACAGCAGTCTTGATGACTCTGGCAAACATACTTAAAACAGCAAAAGCAAAGCAACAGTAGGCGTTCCATATCAACAGCAACAATGACAGCATGAAAGAGATGCAACAGCAGCAGCAGCAGCTGCTGTTGCTGGCTGGCACCACAGGTGTTGTTGGCCTATATCATGGCACTGACAATGCAAAAATCTGCAAACAGCACTTGAAGAAATTTTGTTGTCGTTGTTGTTGTTGCTGCTGCTTAACCAGCAACTTCGCACTATTTAATTGCCGGCTCAAAAAGATGTTGCTGCAGTCAAAGCTTTAATCGTTGTGTCTGTTGTTAAGTTTATGTTTTTTTTGTGTTGTTATTGTTGTTACAATGCAACTCTTTATATGTTTATGTCTTCTCTGTGTTTAACCAGCAGCCGTTGAAATGTTATTGCTCTGCTGCAAATCAATCTTTTTGTCATTAATTTTTTTTTTTTGTCCCCACTAATTTGGCAGCACTGTATATGCTGATCATAGAGCTGTTGGTAATTGTAAACATTCTCCAGGATGCGGCGGCTTCTGTTTGCCGTTATAGCCTTGAATGCAGTCATTTATTAATGGCCATAAAATTATGTTGGTCTATTGAAAGGCGGCAGCAACATGTATTTTGCTGCTACTGGGTGGTTCGTTTCTAGTTAAATACATAAAGTTATAGCTTTGTAGAGAGCTGGCGTTTGCTTGTGGTATTTTATGATCTTTGAGACTTAATAACAAACGAGAAATAATGTTCAACAATATTTAAGAAAAAAACTTACAGAACATATTGTTTAAATATCATTTTAATAATAATGAATCATTATTAAATAATATCATTAATTTAATAATGAAAATTCATTATTTTTGTGCTAGAAAAAAAATTAATCAAAGCTATTAAAAATTAAAATAATTAATAAATTATAATTGATTTATTAAGAAAGTCACAAAATTTCCAAAAATATAACATGTTTTCATTGTTATCTATGTTTTTTTTGGTTTAATGCTTTCGCACAGTATAAATATATTTCTAAAATATTTTCAGATATCATTTAATTAAACTTATTAACAAAAATAAAATTCTTAAAAATTAAAAAAAAATTATGTTTTAAACATTCTTATAAATATAGTTGCATGAAGCAGGCATTTAAGTTAGAGAAAAACATAATGCAGTAGCATGCGAGAAATTATACAAATTGTAATCAAATTAAATAACTTGCGGGAAACAGCAAAATAGTAACAAAAGAAGAATGTAAAACTTATTTCTAAAAAACACTTATAAAAAGCATGCAAGATAATATTATTTTAAATAGGCTTAAAACAAACTTATGCAGAAAAACTTCTAAAATGACTGATTTAAAAATTTGTAAAATAAGCTCAAAAGATCTTTTTTTGCATCACGTAATAAAACAAAAGCTAGAAAAAGAAAATGAGGTTGAAATATCTGATGTAACTGTTTGTCATCAAATAATGGAGTTTTAATTTCTTGCAACCATTAAGATAATAAATCCCCTGACGTAACCTTAGTAATCAAAGTAAAGGTGTCGGTTTTTACCAATGCTGAGCATGTGTAGAGAAGAGGAAGAATCTACAATCTTTCTCCTTTTCATCTCTACAGCTTCTGCAAAACGACAACAATGAATTGTCAATAAATATATTGCACGCGAGAAAAAAATTTACAAACGTTATTAAACTACAAATATTACTAAAATAAATAAATAATTGTGCACCAATTTTATATCAATTATTTTAACAATATTTACTTCCTTATCATTCTTCTCACATGCTATTTGTTTAAACCTTATAATTAAATGTAAAATAAAAAATAAAAGTTAAAAAATTATTGTCAAATTTATGTGATGACATAACATAAATTTTTTAAAATTTTAATTTTATTTATTTGTAATATTTTTTGCCTAACTTGTTTTTGTTTTTTTAGTGCAAATAGCTTATTGCATGCTATTTTTAATATATTACAAATGTTTTTTTTTTATTACATTTTTTTTATTTTATATTTTCATTACATCAAAAACAGACTGCAATAAACATATATTTAAAAAAATGTTAAAATTTCTAGCATTGCATGCCTATTTTTGTTATTATAGTCTTTTTTGTATTTGTTCTCGCATGATATTTATATATTTTAATATCAAACAATGCAGTTTACAATTTGTTTTTTTTATTTTCTAAACTTTTTCCCCTTGTTTTGTTATGTTTATTAAAATATTTTATCGCCTGCTATTTTAAATAGCTATATCATGCAATTTTATTTTTTTTATAACATCATTATATGAACAAGGCTGAGATAATTTTTATCAGTTTAGAATTTATTTTATTAAGATTTATAAAAATTTTTTCCTAAATTTGTTTTGAGAAATGCAAATTTTAATTTTCTTGCATGTGAGAATTTTCACGCTTATAGTTTATTTTAAAACAAAAAAATGCAGTTCACAATACATTGTATTGATTTCTTTGAGATAATAATTTGCTGAGATAATTTTTATCAGCTTAGAATTTATTTTATTAAGATTTATGAAATGCACATTTTAATTTTCTTACATGTGAGAAATTTCACGCTTTTAGTTTATTTTAATACAAAAAATGCAGTTCACAATACATTGTATTGATTTCTTTTCATAGTTTTTATTTTTATTTTTCTAGTTTTGTTTAAATGAAATTTTTTTCGCATGCTATTTTCAAAATATCATGTCATTTTGTTTTCTCACAACATCATTATCGTATCAAAAATCTTGCAATAAATTCATTTTTTGTTTTTGTTTAAATTGTAAAAATTTTTTATTAGTTTTTATTTAATATTATTTATCGCATGCTTGTTTTTATTTTTATACAAAAAATTAATTTAAGGTTCATTAATTTTGCTTTTTTGTTGCAAAGTTTTTGACCTAGCTATTTTTAACTAAAATCTCTTATTGCATTATTTTTAATCTATTTTTAATATATCATGCAATTTTTTTCCAAATAACATCATTAAAAAATAAAACAAAAAAATCGTTTTAAATAAATTTTAAAAAATTTATTTTTATCGTATGTTATATCTAGTATATCAAAAAATATTTTCTCACATAATATTTTTTATTTTTTTAAAATCAAAATCGCTGCATTTTTATATGTTTTGAATAGTTTGCATTAACATTTTTTTTCTGGCATGCTTTCAACTTTTTTTCTTCATTTATTTTTTATGTTATAAATACTTTTCTTTTTGAATTCTCCTTTCTGTTTTCTCACATGATTTTTTTGTAATTTTTTCAAAAGCAAAATGCTTATATTTTTCTGTTTTGAATGGTTTGCCTTTTAAGTTTTTTTTCTCACATGCTTAATTTTTTTTATATATTTTTGTTTTTTTTTTAAAACATTTCCTTTTGAATTCTTCTTTCTGTTTTCTCACATGATATTTTTGTTTTTCTTTTTTCAAAGCAACATGGCTATATTTTTAACGTTTTGAATGGTTTTTCTCTTATGTTATTTCTATTTTTTTCTCACATGCTTTCAATTTTTGTATTTTATTTTTTTAAATTTTTCCTTTTGAGTTTTTCTTTCGGTTTTCTCACATGATATTTTTTGTTTTAAATTTTTTCAATGCAAAATCGCTAAATTTTTGTATGTTTTGAATAGTTTGCGTTTAAAATTCTTTTTGTTTTTTTCTCGCATGCTTTAAATTTTATTTTCAATTTTTTTTATGGCTTAAACATCTCTCTTTTGAGTTCTTTTTTCTGTTTTTTCACATGATATTTTTTTTTGTAATTTTTTTCAAAAACAAAATTTCTGCATTTTTTATGTTTTGAATAGTTTGCTTTTAAATTATTTTTTTCCCCGCATACTTTAAATTTTTTTTTTGTTTAACAGATTTTTTTCTTTTGCATTATTCTTTCTTTTTTCTTACATAATATTGTTTTTACAATCAAACAAATTCATTGCATTTTGTATGTTTTGAATAGTTTGCCTACTAGATTTTTCTTTTTCTCGCATGCTTTTTTTTTGTTTTTTTATGTTTTAAGTCCTGTTTTTTATTTCTACTTTCTAGTTTCTCACATGAAACTTTTTAATTGCAGTTTTTTCAAAAAATTTTAGCGATTTTGCTACATTTTCTTAGGGTTTCTTTTTTTGCTTTAAATTTTGTTTCTTTTTCTCGAATGATCATAATTTTTTTATATAATTTTTTATGATTTTAACACTTATCTTTTTAAATTATTCTCTCTTTTTTTTCGCATTCTGTCAATCAATTTTATTTAACGTTATTTGCAAATTTATTTCCTGGCTTGGTTTTATGCAAATCCTTTATCGCATGCAATTTTTTAGTGTATCATAAACCTCTTTTTTAATAATATTAATGAATAAATTTATATAAATATTTTTAAATTTTTGTTTTTATATTTTTTTTTTGGTTGCATGCCATTAATTTATTTTAAAATATAAATATTCCATCACTTCGCTTAAAAATATTTGACAGTTTTTTGAAAATGTAATTTTTTTAGCACTGAAAATTTTTATTTCAGCTTTTCAAAATATTTTTGTAGCAATGCAAAAATATTTTTTTTTTTCTCATGCTAATAATTTATTTTAATATAAAAAAATTCAACAGTTCATACAGAAAAATCTTTAAAAGTTGTTTACAAAATTTTGTTCGTTTATTCAAAATTGTTGTTTCAGCTTGACAAAATATTTTTCTGTAATGCGAAAAAAGGTTTATCGCATGCTATATATATTTGCTCTATTAAAAAATTTTTAAAAGATCTCAAGCTATAAAATAACTTGTTTTAATTTCTTTCAAAATATTCCTCAATGATGCGTTTAAGTTTTTTATCGCAGGTATGAAAATATGTTTTCAGTAATGCAAGAACATTTTTTGATCTCATGCCATTAATTTATGTTAATATAAAAATATATCATCAGTTCATACACAAAAATCTTTAATAGTTGTTGACAAAATGTTATTTTTTTGCATTGAAAAGTTTTGTTTCAGCTTGACAAAATATTTGTTAGTAATGAGAAAAATTTGTTTATCGCATGCTATATATATATATGCTCTATTAAAAAAATTTAAAAAGATCTCGAACTATAAAATAAATGTTTTTACATTTTTTTAAAATAGTCTTCATTGATTGATTCAATGCGTTGAAACTTTTTATCGCATGCTATATATATTTATTGAAATTCTATAAGACTTTATATTAATATCTCTTTAAAAAGCCAGCATCATTTGAAATTTATATATAAATTTTTTCGCTAGCCTCATTTTTGTGTTACCAAAAAATGTGTATAAATTTTTTTTAAATTATTTTATCAAGACAGAACAATCTGCCTCTTCTTTTGAGCTTTCATTGCTTTCACTACAACTCATTACGCTTTCTATAGCTTTGTAAAGCTTATTAAATTTTATGATTTTTCCATTTTTCTGTCACATTTATCTATGCCGTTTTTTTTAGTACGTACGCCTGTCCGTCTTTCTGTTTGTCTTTTTGTGTTGGTTTTTTTTCTTACTGTTTTTTGTTTTTAAGTGCTATTGTAAGCTTGTTCGTTTATATTTAGCTGCAGGCACGCTTGTCAGCTTTGGCCGGAAATGTTGTCGAAGATTTTGTCATGATAACTTCGCTGAACTCTGACGATTTGAGTGAGCAGCAGCAGCAGCAGCCAAAGCAAGACAAAGCAAACACAGCCTGCAGCAGCAGCAAACTTAAGCTTAGCGAATGTCTCTTTTTTGCTTAGTTTTCTGCAGTTGAAAGAAAAAGTAGTTCTTTTTTAACGCAAGAAGTTACAGCAAAAGAGATGGTTAAGTTTTGTTTTTTTTGTTTCATTTTGTGTTTTTTTATTTTTTTTTTTTTTTTTTTTGCTTTATGTGCAGCTTATATTGTTTGATAGTTTTTAGAAATTCATCAGATTTCTTGGACAATTCTCTGATAATTCTTTGGCAGTTGTTATTAGTTTTTATATGTTTGAGTTTTATAGTTTTTAAGTTCTATTAAAGGTATTATTAGTTTGTCTGTTACATGTTTTTGTAGTCAGTAGTTGATGTTATCAAACAAACAAAGATAAGTTTTATAATAATTGTGATTGTTTACTTTCATTGACAATTTTTTTTTTAATTTTAAAACCATTTCACCCAATTTCATAGATAAAGACAAACTTTTTTGCACATCTCTAGTTTATGATTTATGCTAAATTTTAAACGACCAATGCATAGAACTCCGACAAACTACATAATTTTAAGTCTGTTAAATCCTTCAAAATCATTGTTTATGCTCTCAGAGTATAAGAATAAATTTGAAGCTTTATTTCGAATTTCAATTTTTTATTTTTATTTTTATTTTTTATTTTTTATCTTTTATTTTTTATTTTTTTTATTTTTTTTTATTTTTTATTTTCATTTTCATTTATAATTTTATTTTTATTTTTATTTTAATTTTTTCCTCTTTTTTTATTTTTATTTCTTATTTTAATTTTTATTTTTATATTATTTTTGTTCTTAGTTTTATTTTTCATTTTATTATATTTTTATTTTATCTCTTTTTATTTTTGATTTTAATTTAATTTTTGTTTTTTATTTTCAGGTTTAATTTTATGTTCATTTTTATTTTAAATTTTGTTTTTATTTAATTTTTTTATTTTGTTTTATATTAATTTTTTTATTTTTATTTTTGTTTGTATTCTTAGTTTTATTTATATTTTCATTTTGATTTTATTTATATTTTAATTTTTTTATTTTAAGTTTGATTTATGTTTTCATTTTTATTTTTATTTTTATTTTTATTTTTATTTTTATTTTTATTTTTATTTTTATTTTTATTTTTGTTTTTATTTTTATTTATATTTTCATTTTTATTTTTTATTTTTATTTTTATTATAATTTTTATTTTTATTATTATTTTTATTTTTATTTTTATTTTTATTTTTAGTCTTATTTTAATTTTTATTTATAGTTTTTTTTATTTTTATTTTTATTTTATTTTTATTTTTACTTTATTTATACTTTTACTTTTATTTTTATTTTTATTTTTATTTTTATTTTTATTTTTATTTTTATTTTTATTTTTATTTTTATTTTTATTTTTATTTTTATTTTTATTTTTATTTTTATTTTTATTTTTATTTTTATTTTTATTTTTATTTTTATTTTTATTTTTATTTTTATTTTTATTTTTATTTTTATTTTTATTTTTATTTTTATTTTTATTTTTATTTTTATTTTTATTTGTATTTTTATTTTTATTTTTATTTTTATTTTTATTTTTATGTTTATTATTATTTTTTTGATTATTATTTTTGTTTCCATTTTTATTGATATATTTATATTAATTTTTTTATTTATATTTTTATTAGTATTTTTGTTTTTACTTTGAGTTTTTATATTTTCATTTTGATTTTATTTTTATTTTAATTTTTGTTTTTATTTTTAGTTTGATTTATATTTTCATTGCTATTTTCGTTTTGTTGTTATTTGTATGATTATTTTTATTTTTATATAGATTTTTATTTTTATTATTATTTTTATTTTTATTTTAATTTTAATTTTAATTTTTATTTTTATTTTTTTTATATTTTTATTATTATTTTTATTTTAATTTTATTTTTTTGATTATATTTTTGTTTCCATTTTTATTTATATATTTATTTTAATTTTTTTATTTATATTTTTATTATTATAATTTTTGTTTTTACTTTGAGTTTTATATTTTCATTTTGATTTTATTTTTATTTTAATTTTTGTTTTTGTTTCTAATTGATTTAAATTTTCATTGTTTTTTTCATTTTGATTCTATTTTAATTTTTATTTTTACTTTTATTGTTTTTTTTTATTTTTATTTTAATATATTTTTATTAGTCTTAGTTTTATTTTTATTGTTATTTAAGTTTTATTTATTTCATTTTTTATTTTTATTTTTGTTTTTGTTTTCATTTTAATTTTTATTTATATTTTTATTTTAATTTTTTTTTTTTATTTTTATTTGTATTATTATTTTTGTTGTTACTTTTAGTTTTTTTATATTTTCATTGTTATTTTCATTTTCATTTTGATTTTATTTTTATTTGTATTTATATTTTATATTTATATTTTTAGTTTGATTAATACTTTCATTGTTATTTTCATTTTGATTTTATTTTAATTTTAATTTTATTTTTTTTAATATATATTTTATATTTATATTTTTAGTTTGATTATATTCATATATTCATTGTTATTTTTGATTTTGATTATATTTTTATTTTTATATGGTTTTTATTTTTATTTTTATTTGTTTTTTTAATTATATATTTCCTTTTATATTAATTTTTTTTTATTTTGTTTTTAATTGTTATTTTTATTTATATTTTTTTTTTAAATTTTTATTTATAATTTTTTTTATTTTAATTTTTATTTTGATTTTGATTTTGATTTTGATTTTGATTTTGATTATGATTTTGATTTTGATTTTGATTTTGATTTTGATTTTGATTTTGATTTTGATTTTGATTTTGATTTTGATTTTGATTTTGATTTTGACTTTGATTTCATTTCAAATCTTCTTTTTATTTTTATTTTTTTTTCATTTCATTTAACCGTTTTTTTCGTATCTGCTTCACTCTTGCATTAATTAATTTGGTTTTATACAGCATTTGCAACCCGGAATAAAAACACACTTCAAATTAAGGTCAACACAATCCATTGACGTACATTTCACCCTTAAAACTGTGTCAATGATGCGCTCGTTAAAGTTTGTATTGCATGCTTCAATAGTTGTAATGAAGGCCATCCAGCCAGCATCTTCAATATTATTGAAAAGAAATAAAAATCAAAAGTTCTATACAAAAAAGTGCTTGACATGCAGAACTTGCCACTCACTCACTTATTCACTCACTCACTCACTCACTCAGTCAGTCATTTCACATCCTTTACCCATATCAGCCCGCATATCAGCACGAGACAAACCGCAGCCAGTCCGTGTCAAACGAACGAAGACGTTCATTTCATTAGATTTAATCATTGAATTGATTTCAATCGATTTTCAATTGATCAGCGCCTTCAACGAGGCGCTAGTCAGCAAATCATTCAATGACGGTTTTGTTATTTATTGCGTCAGAACGCAATTGACTGCGAATGCACTCGGCTGCCTGGGAAGCACAGCAAGAAGCAATTAATTATATCGCACACTAAATACAAAACAGTCACAACTCAAAATTTTTTTATATCGACTTTTTGTTATAAATCAATTCACAACACACATATCTCACTATCTTTTTCATTATTTTCTTCATTTACTGGAAGAATGAAGTTTGTGTGTTTAAATGAAAATTGATTTTCTTCTGCAGTTTCAACCAACGGGTTTTATTTTTCGCTTCTCCTGAAAAGTCATGTTTTTTGAGTTGTGACTGTTTTGTATTTAGTGTGCGATATGCTCTTGTGTTGAGCTTCTGCTTGAGGCGACAAACCATTTTGATTTATTGATTATAGTTAAGAATATCTTGAAATTTTTTATAGTAAGCTTGAAAGAGCTTAACAAAAGCTTTAAAATATAAAAAAAAAATATAATTTAGTCACACAGGAAGGAAAAGCTTAAATTAATATGAATTATTTATATCATGAGATTTTAAGATTATTAAATTTTTCAAATATTTTGACATAAATAAATATATTTTGACTTAAATTTAAAAAAATTGTTTTCACTGCAAGACTTTAAAGAAATTTGTGAAATTGTGAAAATTTGTGAAAATTTGTGAAAAAATGAAATAAACATATTTTATTTATAGAAATTATGTATATATACGATTTTTTTAATATTGTTGTAAACACTTATTTGGCTTCAACATAAAAATAAGTTTCTTATCTTGCACATTTTGCATGCGGCAAATTAAATAGATACAAATTTTATAGCCTGAGATGCCTATAATTGGGAAACACAAATCATGAATTATGTAAAAATTATTTCTTTTAATAACATTATTTTGCAATCTATACATATATCGAATCATTGATAATTCCACAAACCACACCAAGTTTGTAACTTGCGGCAACGAATGGCAGCAACACTGTGATTAGCTGTTTTAATAAAATTACTCACAATGCTAACAACGTTCTTTGCTTACGGCTAAACTGGGCATGTCTGAAGTATTGATAAAATTTTAACACTAACGCTGTTGTCAGAACATAATGAACCGCAGTTAATAATACGCTAAAATGAAAATGTTAAGTGCTATACATTCCAAAATGTATAAATATTTGGAAAAAAATAAATAAAAATGGATTCTATTTGGTCTGTTTAATATAAAACTATTTTGCATAGTTTGTTGTTTCTTTTTGTCATATATGATAAAACGTTTTTTTCTTTAACGTTACATTTCAAAGCATATTTCTGCAAATATATTAAAAATATTCCATGAAACTAGCAAATTTTGTATGTGTGCATGAAAGTTTGCCTCAAGACTTACATTTAATGTGAACAAATTTTTCTTCTAAATTCTTTCGCTTTGGAGATATAACCAATTTTATGTGGTCTTTAACGTTACATTTTTTGAAATGAGTTTCAAGATTTTGTGTGAACTAAATTTTCATGTAGCTTTTATTATTTTGAAGATATAAGCAGTTGTATATGGTATTTAACGTTACATTTTTTGGTAGTGAGTTGCGAGGAAAATCTGCATTTTGTGTGAACAAAGTTTACTCTGACGTTTGTTCTTTTAAAGACATAACTAGTTTTATGTGATCTTTAACGTTACATGTTTTGAAATTGAGTTTCAATGTAGCTTTGAATTGCATGTGAGACAAGTTTTCTTCTAACTCGTTTCGCTTTGAAGATATAACCAATTGTATGTGGTCTTTAACGTTACATTTTTTGAAAGTGAGTTTCAAGATAGGTCTGCATATTGTATGAACTAACTTTTCATCTAGTTTTTGTTGTTTTGAAGATATAAACAGTTTAAAATGGTCTTTAACATTAAATTTTTTGGAATGTGAGTTTCGGGGAAGGTCTGCATTTTGTGAGAACAAAGTTTTCTTCTAATTTTTGTTGCTGTGAAGATATAACCACTTTTATTTGCCCTCAAACGTTACATTTTTTGAAAGTGAGTTTCAAAGTTGCTCTGCATTTTGAAAAAAAAATTATCGAAATTAGCAATGAAAAAACCTAAATTTAACAATTTTATCAAAGAAGACGCATCAAATAAACTTCTCAAATAGAAATAATGAGCAGAAAATGTTGTCTTGCACTTCTAGAAGCCAAAATGTGTGGTCTTTAACGTTACATAGTCATACCTTTTGGTGCCAATTACTTATGCAGTGAAACGCGACAAAAAAATAAATGTATTTTTATATTTTCCGATGTTTGAACGGAATCTAGTCGATGTAGAGCGAAATTTAAAAAATTTTTTTCCGTTACACCAACAGCAAAAATTTAACAGCAAAACTTGAATTACAAGTTCTTTATGATTCTAAACAACCTTTAAAAACATTTTTTTTATTATTTCTTTATTTTGTTTTTATAAATAAATTTATAAAAATTTAAAAAACAAAACTTTTGTTTTCATACTCAACAATGTAAATCCCTATCACAAAGTTTTTTAAATTTGTTTGTAATTTTTCAATAATTAAAAAAAAAAAACAAATTGGCCATTTCAGCGCTTGAAAGAACTTAAATCGAGCTACTTATGATCAATTGTGTTGTGTGTGTTATTAAATGTTTGCACACAATTGACCCAGAACTGGACCTACATGTTTTATGCCGACTCCGAAAGGCTCAAAATCATGTTCTCAAGCATTATTTACTCTCTGAGGTTTGCCATCGTCTGCAGAGAGATTTATTGAATTAACTTTTCGGGATCGAACTCGGGCTCGGAGCATGCTTAGCCACATACTTTACCTGCATGTCACGCTCACCACGGTTCCTATAATTCATATTTTCGATAAAGTATCCTTTTTCTAACATTTATAATCAACTTAGGAATAGAAAAAATTTTCCACAGTGGTGTTAATAAACTAACTTATGTTAAATAATATAATAAATGCTTTGTGGCTTAAACATATTGCAAATTTATCCAATGGCATTTAAAATTATTTTTCTTTACAAATAATTGATAATAATTGTAGCAAATTATATCCATTGAGTAAGCCATATATTCAACAAAAACACTTGAAAAATGTTAGTAAAAAAAACGTTTATCATTTTTGAAAAATTTCAATAAAAATAATTTTTTTAAACTTGGACTTTCCTTTTGTTAAGTCAGTACAAAACAATTTAGAAAAGAAATTCATGACCCATTTTGTTCATTTAACATTCATTATTTGTCTTTATTTTTTGTTAAAAAAATATTCAAAAACCAATCATCGGTGTTAACTTTTGCTCATTGGACCACGTGCTTTCTTAAGGACCGATTAATTCGAGTTATGGTCGGCGGCAAACTCGTCCAGAAAGCACGCTATCGATGCAGGAGTACCGAAGGGTTTTGGTCCTTCGTTTTTGGATTACATCAACAACCTTCTGTCGTTGACTTATAACCCAATCCATTCGCTTATATGGCTTTCTTGTTCTTGGTATTGGTTTTGTTCTTTGTCTAGCTCCAGCCTTGGTCTTGATCTTGATCTTGATCTTGATCTTGATCTTGATCTTGATCTTGATCTTGATCTTGATCTTGATCTTGATCTTGATCTTGATCTTGATCTTGATCTTGATCTTGATCTTGATCTTGATCTTGATCTTGATCTTGATCTTGATCTTGATATTGATCTTGATCTTGATCTTGATATTGATCTTGATCTTGATCTTGATCTTGATCTTGATCTTGATCTTGATCTTGATCTTGATCTTGATCTTGATCTTGATCTTGATCTTGATCTTGATCTTGATCTTGATCTTGATCTTGATCTTGATCTTGATCTTGATCTTGATCTTGATCTTGATCTTGATCTTGATCTTGATCTTGATCTTGATTTTGATTTTGATCTTGATCTTGATCTTGATCTTGATCTTGATCTTGATCTTGATCTTGATCTTGATCTTGATCTTGATCTTGATCTTGATCTTGATCTTGATCTTGATCTTGATCTTGATCTTGATCTTGATCTTGATCTTGATCTTGATCTTGATCTTGATCTTGATCTTGATCTTGATCTTGATCTTGATCTTGATCTTGATCTTGATCTTGATCTTGATCTTGATCTTGATCTTGATCTTGATCTTGATCTTGATCTTGATCTTGATCTTGATCTTGATCTTGATCTTGATCTTGATCTTGATCTTGATCTTGATCTTGATCTTGATCTTGATCTTGATCTTGATCTTGATCTTGATCTTGATCTTGATCTTGATCTTGATCTTGATCTTGATCTTGATCTTGATCTTGATCTTGATCTTGATCTTGATCTTGATCTTGATCTTGATCTTGATCTTGATCTTGATCTTGATCTTGATCTTGATCTTGATCTTGATCTTGATCTTGATGTTAATCTTGATCTTGCTCTTGATCTGGATCTGGATCTTGATCTTGATCTTGATCTTGATATTGATCTTGATATTGATCTTGATATTGATCTTGATCTTGATCTTGATCTTGATCTTGATCTTGATCTTGATCTTGATCTTGATCTTGATCTTGATCTTGATCTTGATCTTGATCTTGATCTTCATCTTGATCTTGATCTTCATCTTGATCTTGATCTTGATCTTCATCTTGATCTTGATCTTGATCTTGATCTTGATCTTGATCTTGATCTTGATCTTGATCTTGATCTTGATCTTGATCTTGATCTTGATCTTGATCTTGATCTTGATCTTGATCTTGATCTTGATCTTGATCTTGATCTTGATCTTGATCTTGATCTTGATCTTGATCTTGATCTTGATCTTGATCTTGATCTTGATCTTGATCTTGATCTTGATCTTGATCTTGATCTTGATCTTGATCTTGATCTTGATCTTGATCTTAATCTTGATCTTGCTCTTGATCTGGATCTGGATCTTGATCTTGATCTTGATCTTGATATTGATCTTGATATTGATCTTGATATTGATCTTGCTCTTGATCTTTATCTTTATCTTGATCTTGATCTTGATCTTGATCTTGATCTTGATCTTGATCTTGATCTTGATCTTGATCTTGATCTTGATCTTGATCTTGATCTTGATCTTGATCTTGATCTTGATCTTGATCTTGATCTTGATCTTGATCTTGATCTTGATCTTGATCTTGATCTTGATCTTGATCTTGATCTTGATCTTGATCTTGATCTTGATCTTGACCTTGATCTTGATCTTGATCTTGATCTTGATCTTGATCTTGATCTTGATCTTGATCTTGATCTTGATCTTGATCTTGAAAGATTAAGAAATAGATCCAAATTAAGATCGAGATATTATATATATTATATTAATATTGATCTTGCTCTTGATCTTGATCTTGATCTTGATCTTGATCTTGATCCTGATCTTGATCTTGATCTTGATCTTGATCTTGATCTTGATCTTGATCTTGATCTTGATCTTGATCTTGATCTTGATCTTGATCTTGATCTTGATCTTGGTCTTGATCTTGATCTTGATCTTGATCTTGATCTTGATCTTGATCTTGATCTTGATCTTGATATTGATCTTGATCTTGATCTTGATATTGATCTTGATCTTGATCTTGATCTTGATCTTGATCTTGATCTTGATCTTGATATGGATCTTGATCTTGATCTTGATCTTGATCTTGATCTTGATCTTGATCTTGATCTTGATCTTGATCTTGATCTTGATCTTGATCTTGATCTTGATCTTGATCTTGATCTTGATCTTGATCTTGATCTTGATCTTGATCTTGATCTTGATCTTGATCTTGATCTTGATCTTGATCTTGATCTTGATCTTGATCTTGATCTTGATCTTGATCTTGATCTTGATCTTGATCTTGATCTTGATCTTGATCTTGATCTTGATCTTGATCTTGATCTTGATCTTGATCTTGATCTTGATCTTGATCTTGATCTTGATCTTGATCTTGATCTTGATCTTGATCTTGATCTTGATCTTGATCTTGATCTTGATCTTGATCTTGATCTTGATCTTGATCTTGATCTTGATCTTGATCTTGATCTTGATCTTGATCTTGATCTTGATCTTGATATTGATCTTGATCTTGATCTTGATCTGGATCTTAATCTTGATCTTGATCTTGATCTTGATCTTGATCTTGATCTTGATCTTGATCTTGATCTTGATCTTGATCTTGATCTTGATCTTGATCTGTATCTTGATCTTGATCTTGATCTTGATCTTGATCTTGATCTTGATCTTGATCTTGATCTTGATCTTGATCTTGATCTTGATCTTGATCTTGATCTTGATCTTGATCTCGATCTTAATTTGGCTCTATTTCTTAATCTTTATATTGATATTGATCTTGCTCTTGATCTTGATCCTGATCTTGATCTTGATCTTGATCTTGATCTTGATCTTGGTCTTGATCTTGATCTTGATCTTGATCTTGATCTTGATCTTGATCTTGATCTTGATCTTGATCTTGATCTTGATCTTGATCTTGATCTTGATCTTGATCTTGATCTAAATCTTGATCTTAATCTTGATCTTAATCTTGATCTTGATGTTGATGATTTTTATGCTGACCTTGATCTCGGTCTAGTTCTTGATCTTGATCTTGATTTTGATCTTGATCTTGATCTTAATATTGATCATGATTTTGATTTTGATTTTGATTTTGATTTTGATTTTGATTTTGATTTTGATTTTGATTTTGATTTTGATTTTGATTTTGATTTTGATTTTGATTTTGATTTTGATTTTGATTTTGATTTTGATTTTGATTTTGATTTTGATTTTGATTTTGATTTTGATTTTGATTTTGATTTTGATTTTGATTTTGATTTTGATTTTGATTTTGATTTTGATTTTGATTTTGATTTTGATTTTGATTTTGATTTTGATTTTGATTTTGATTTTGATTTTGATTTTGATTTTGATTTTGATTTTGATTTTGATTTTGATTTTGATTTTGATTTTGATTTTGATTTTGGTTTTGGTTTTGAATTTGATTTTGTTTTTGATTTTGATTTTGATTTTGATTTTGATTTTGATTTTGATTTTGATTTTAATTTTCATTTTGATTTTGATTTCGACTTTGATTTTGATTTTGATTTTGATTTTGATTTTGATTTTGATTTTGATTTTGATTTTGATTTTGATTTTGATTTTGATTTTGATTTTGATTTTGATTTTGATTTTGATTTTGATTTTGATTTTGATTTTGATTTTGATTTTGATTTTGATTTTGATTTTGATATTGATATTGATTTTTATTTGATGTTCTGGCTCTTGGTCTTGCTCTTGGTCTTCCCTTCGAATTATATTGTTTTTAGGCTATTTTTACTCTCTAATAATTTTGTATTCATAAATGTACAAGATGGCATTGGTTTTAAATGAAAACAATGTTCTTTATGAGTTTGTTTTCATAAATAAAAAAACTAAAAACTTCTAACTAACAATTTAAACTTAAAACTATTGATTATTTCATGTAGCCATGATTGCTTATACATCATAAATATAAATGAATTTAATCAGTCATAAAAATATTGATGTCAAAATTTTGATGGGCACATTTCTTGGCCACAATGTCCACAGTTTGTTGACATTTAATGATAGAAGCGTTGACGAAATCTATGTTTATTTTGGCACCTTGGAATTATGTTTTACGCGTCACCAAAACTGTGCCAACATCTGGCACAATAAATAAGCTATAAAAGTAAATAAATAAACGAATTCTTTTGCCAGGTTGTTTCAATAAGCAAGCAGCAATAAATTTGTGTAAATTACAATGAAATTTGTTATTTCTACAATGTCAACATTTGATGACGCAAAAACGTTGGCAAGAAGGAAGCTGTAACATAAGCTAAGAAATGTGTGATTTCGAGAGGAAAAACAAAACAAAACATTTTTATGCCAAACAAATAAAATGCAATTAAAATAAACAACAGTAACAACAGTAACAAAAACTATGCAAATTGTGTCCATCAACAGGTTGTAAGTTTGCCTTTTAGGCCACTATAAAACATTAACAGCAACAACAAACAAAAAACAAATCATTGGCGTAGCCAGCTGACGCTGCACAATAATATTGTAGCTGTTTATTTAAAAAAATTTCTTTTGTTATTGTTTATTTATTTTTCAAAATACAAACAAACATTTTTGTTTTAATTAGCTTTTAATTATTTTTATTTTGCCGACACTGCATTTATTTCTGTGTCCAACGTAAGTTGTTGTTGTTGAAGTTTTTCCTCTTTTTTTTATGGCGTTTATTATTTTATGGCACATAAATGAGATTTTCTAATGTTTTTGTCCATTTTTGTTAATTATTTTGGGCATAAATCAAAACTAACAGCACAGTTGTTGTGGGCGTCAGATACAAAAAGTTGTTACAGCTGTTGCTGTTGCTGTTGCTGAGCCATAAAATAATTGTAAACTCTTGAGTTATTGAAAGTTTTGTGCTTTTGGCTTGTACAAAAATTTTATGTAAATAAAGTTGTTATTATTTTTATGAAGTCCCGCCAAGTTCATGATCTCAATAAACTTGCATAAACTGTGGAAGTGCGAAAGATTAAAAAATGATTGAAAAATAAAATGTTTTAACAACAGCTGGCCTTGGCATTGCATATGAGATGAGGAGGACGCGAGGTTTTTTACATTTTTGAATTTTTGTTTCTTGCAAAAATTAATAAGTGCGAAGTTAAATTAAAATAAGAATAAACAACTTCTTTATTTTTTTATTATAATAAGACAAAAAGTTTAAATTTAGGCTCATCATTCTAATGAAAATTTAAAGCATGCTTACTTTTATACACATTTATTGTAGCTATTAAAGCACTGATAGACAACCCAACCACGCCTTTATTTGTTGTCATTTCATCTTTTTACTTGAAAAAAAAGCAATAATAAACATGAAAACATAACAATCATGTTTTATAGCGTTCAGTACATCGTCATTACATTGATTGATTGATGGCATAATTACGAAATTTATGTGCAAAAGCAGAAAATATTAATAAAGAAATTTATTGCATGCGATTTCGATAAATGGCACCATAACAACAATAAACACGCCCACCCAGACTCACACACACACACACACACACACACACAAACACACGCACATATACACAACTGCGCAAGCTAATAAATAAACTTTCCTGAAGCACTATATTTAAGCAGCACAACAACAAACGTTTGAATTGATTTTCCGGGTTGCCATACTTTAATGAAGAAGTACTGAAACGTGTTCTGTTCATAGTTATTTGAATGAAGCCTGTGAATGAACTCGCTTCACACATTTTTTGTTAATGTTTTTTGCTATCGATTGTCATAAATTTATTTTGATTTTGGCAAATTTAATGATAAAGTTTATTACCCGAAATGACTTAATTAATTTTTGAGAAAGCAAAAATCAATAGAAATTTCAATATTCATCATTTTCATACAAAACTCAATAAATATATAATATTTAGCAATAGCACAAAACAGTTGGCTTTTTGACCTTAAAAGGAAATCGTATTAAGCAATTAGGACGCCTTCAATAAATCGAAAATGCAATAAAAATGCAAAAGCATTAAGCATAGCCACTTAAAATTATAGTTGCTCTGGCTATAAGATAATTGCAACTAATGACCAAGTTTTTCTGTTGATTTATGCATAAATATTGACAGAAAAACTTATATGAGAGCTTAGAAAAAAATATCCCTTGATGGGAAATTTTTGTTTTACACTTAAAACCAATTTTTTATGTAAACCTTTGCACAAATATTGAAAGAAAAATTCATTCGAGAATTAAATTAAAATATCCCTCGATGGAAAATTTTTGTTTCTCACTTGTTACCAATTTTTTTAATAGATTTAAGCACAGCTATTGAAAGAAAAACTTATTTGAAAGCTAAATAAAAAATATCCCTCGAAGGGAAATTTTTGTTTGCACTTTATTACCAATTATTTTCGGTAGATTTATGCATAAATATTGAAGAAAACTTTATTTGAGAACTCATCAAAAATATCCCTCCAAAGGAAATTTTTCTTTTCCACTTATTTTCGAGACTTATTCGAGAATTAAATTAAAATATCCCTCGAAGGAAAATTTTTGTTTCTCACTTGTTACCAATTTTTTTAATAGATTTAAGCACAAATATTGAAAGAAAAACTTATTTGAAAGCTAAATAAAAAATATCCCTCGAAGGGAAATTTTTTTTTGCACTCCATTACCAATTTTTTTCGGTAGATTTATGCATAAATATTGAAGAAAACTTTATTTGAGAGCTCATCAAAAATATCCCTCCAAAGGAAATTTTTCTTTTCCACTTATTTTCTTTTTTATATAAGTAAAAATGAATTTACTGAACTTTTTCTGTAATTGTAGGTTCAAGAAATCTGTAATTGTAGGTTCAAGAAATACTCATTGGAGAGGTAAATAAAAAATATCCCTCGAAGAGAAATTTTTGTTTACACCTTATAAACAAATTTTTTAGTAAATTTATGCAAACAAATTAAAAAAAAATTAATTTGAGAGCTTAAGAAAAATATCCTTCGAAGGGAAATTTTCGTTTGCAATTAATTGACAAGTTTTTCTATAGATTCATGCAAATATTGAAAGAAAAACTCATTCGAGAACTAAATTAAAAAATCCTTCGAAGGGAAATTTTTGACTCCCACTTATTAACACATTTTCTGTAAATTAATGCACAATTATTGAAAGAAAAACTTATTTCAGAGCTAAATAAAAAATATACCTCGAAGGAAATTTTTGTTTGCACTTTAGAAGCAATTTGTTCGATAGATTTATGCATAAATATCAAAAGAAGAATTTATTTGAGAGCTAAATAAAATGATCCTTTAAATAAAAATTTTTGCTTCCCACTTACTAATACTTTTTCTGTAAATTTGTGCACAAGTACTCAAAGACAAACTCATTTCAGAGGTAAATAAAAAAAATCCCTCAAAGGAAATTTTTATTTGCACTTTTTTACCAATTTTTTGGGCAGATTTATGCATAAAAATTAAAACAAATATTCATTTGAGAGCCAAATGAAAATATCCCTCGAAGGGAAATTTTTTGTTTCCAAATTATGAACACTTTTTCTGTTAATTTATGCACAAATACTAAAAGAAAAATTCATTTGAGAATTAAATAAAAAATATCCCTCGAAGGAAATTTTTTTTTACACTTTCGAAGCAATTTTTTCGATAGATTTATGCATAAATATTGAAAGAAAAATTTACTTGAAGCTTAATAAAAATATTTTTCGAAGGGAAATTTTCGTTTCCCAATTCTTAACACTTTTTCTGTGAATTTATGTACAAGTACTGAAAGAAAAACTCATTGGAGAGCTAAATAAAAAATATGCCTTTAAGGAAATGTTTCTTTGCACTTTATTATAAATTTTTTCGTTAGATGCATGCATTAATATTGAAATCAAATTTTATTTGAGAGATTCATGTATGTATATATTTATATAAGACCTCATTTGAGAGCTTAATAAAAATATCCCTCGAAGGGACATTTTTGTTTCTCAATTATTACCAATTATTTTCATAGATTTATTCACAAATACTGAAATAAAACCTCACTGGAAAGCTTAATAAAATTATCCCTCGAAGAGAAATTTTTGTTTACCACTCAGTACCGTTTTTTTCTGTAGATTTACGCACAAATATCGATCGATAAACTCATTTCAATGCTAAATAAAAATATCCCTCGAAAGCAAATTTTGTTTGGAACTTATGAACATATTTTAGTAGATTTATGTATAAAAATTGGAAGTAAAATTCATGTAAGAGCTAACTAAAAATATCCTTCGAAGAGAAATTTTCGTTTGCATTTGATTGACATGTTTTTCTGAAGATTCATGCATATATATTGAAAGAAAACCGCATTTGAGAGCTAAATAAAAATATCCTTCGGAGGGAAATTTTAAGAGTTCACCGAAAAGCCGTTTTGTTGTTGAATTTATGATAGTTTCTTTAGGGCTGACATGCTTATGCAGTTTTAAACAAGATTTAAGCTAAGGAAATTTTCGTTTTAAAAGGGAAATCTTAATTTTTTACAAAGAAGAAGTTTTTTAAGAGATTTATGGTCATGTTCAACTTAGTAGTTTAAAACAGTAATTTTAAAAAATTTCCCCTTTAGGGAAATTCCTAAAATTGAAAACGTTATTTACACAAATATTGGAATAATACTCATTCGTGCAACTGATAAAAATATCCTTTTAAGGGAATTTTAGACTGCAACTTTAAACCAAATTATTTCAGCAGTTTTAAGCATAAATGTTGAAAGAAAAACTTGTTAGTGCTTTTTATAAAATTGTCATGTCAAGGGAATTGTTTTTGGAACTGATAATAGATTTTTCAGTAGATTCATGCATAAATTGCAAAGCGTAAACATTTTATTAAATATCCCACCGAGGGAAATTTTCAAAGATTACTAAATATACAATTTTTTGCCAAAATTAGTGACTTAAAAAATATACTGTTAAAGAAAAGTTTTTTTTTGCAACTTATTACTAAAGTTTTCGATAGATTTATGCATAAAAATTAAAGCCTGACAATATTTTTGAATTTCCATCGGAGGGAAATTTTTATAGTTCTCCAAAAACACGCTTTATTTTCGAAATTGTGATACGTTTTATTGAGACGACAACCTTAAACAGCTTCAAACCACTTTTTTACTCAGAAATATTTTCGTATTTTAGGGAAATTTTTTTTTTCATTGTAAAGCACTGCTATAACAGATTTTTTTGAAAGCAAAACAAATACACTTACATATACTTGAGTATTGAAAAAATACTTTAAAATTAAATTAAACTTCACACTTTTTGGCTTAACGGAGTAATTTCAGTTCATTCCCTTTGAGGGAAATTACTGAAAATTAATATTCCAAACGTTATTTGCATAAATTTTGGCAAAAATCTCATTCGTGCCATAAATTAAAAAAAATCTTATTGAGGGAAATTTTGT
This sequence comes from Tetanocera ferruginea, assembly GCA_958299015.1. Taxonomy (NCBI): domain Eukaryota; kingdom Metazoa; phylum Arthropoda; class Insecta; order Diptera; family Sciomyzidae; genus Tetanocera; species Tetanocera ferruginea. Next base: position 17,023,493 of record OY282644.1, on the reverse strand, counting down.
TTGCAACTTTTCTCTGTAGATTTAAGCATAAAAACTTATAATTGCTTTTTATAAAAATATATCGTTAAGGGAAAATTTATTTTGAACCTAATAACAGAATTTTTTGATAGATTTTTGCATAAATTGCAGAGAGAAAAATTTTTTTTTTAAATTTCCCACTGAGGGAAATTTTTGTTGTTTACCAAAAAGTCGCTTTATTGTGAAAATTGTGAATCATTTTATTAGAACGACAATCTTAAGCAGCTTAAAAGCAGTTTTTACCTAAGGAAAACTTTACCTTTTAGGGAAATTTCTCAAAATTAACATTTTGGAATTTTATTTGCATAAATATTGAAAAGAAGACTCATAAGATTCATTTGAGTAAAATTTATGAAAATCAAAATCTTGGAATATTATTTGCATAAATGTTGAAAAAAAAAAACACTCACTTATGCCTTAAACAAAAATATCCTCTAGCGGGAAATTTCTCAAAATTAAAATTTTGGAATTTTATTTGCATAAATATTGAAAAGAAGACTCATAAGACTCATTTGAGTAAAATTTATAAAAATCAAAATCTTGGAATGTTATTTGCATAAATGTTGAAAAAAAACACTCACTTATGCCTTAAACAAAAATATCCTCTAGAGGGAAATTTCTAAAAATGAAAATTTATTTAATCTTATTTGCATAAATATTGAAAAAAAACTCTATTCTGCCTTAAACAAAAATATCCCAGCTAGGGAAATTTTCTTTTGCAAATAATTACCACTTTTTCTTGCGAATTCTTGGATAAATAGAAAAGCTAAACAACTTTTTTATTTTTCCCTATTAGAGAAATTTACATTCATGTTTAAATAGATTTTAATCATATATTTTGACATACATTTTTTTTTTCTTTTATTACTTGAATTAAAAAAAAAATTATTTTAGAAGTGAAAGCCTCTGAACTTAATTGTTTAAAGGAGTTGCTTTTCAAAATTTTTGCTTAAAGGAAATTTCTCAAAATTAAAATTTACAACTTTTGATGGACCCTTTGACGAACCTTTTGGGGGAAATTTCTCAAAATAAAAATGTATGTAATTTTCATAAATATTGAAGTATTAATAATAAATATTGAATTAATAGAAAAATTAAGAGCATATATAATAACTTATTTGTGCTCTAAATAAAAATAACCTTATTGGGAAATTTTTTTTTCAACTAACTACTAATTTTTGATTTATAATTTATGCCAAACTAGCAAAACTAGCAATTTTTAAAATTTCCCTCTAAGGGAAATTTTTAAAAATCTCCAAATAGGTACTTTTTTCAATTATTTCTTTTAACGTTATGCAAAAATGGTAAAACTTTGCACTTTTTAAAATTTCCCTTTTAGGGAAATTTTTGAAAAATCTCCAAAAAAATTATTTTTGTAAATTTATGTAAAATTGCGAAGTGTTAAATCTTTGCAAATTTCCCTTTGAGGGAAATTTTTTTATATCCTCATAGAGATACAAAAAAAAAAAAAAAAAAAAAAACAAATTGGCCATTTCAGCCCTTGAAAGGACTTTGACCGAGCTTCTTATGATCAGTTGTGTTGTGTGTGTTATTAAATGTTTGCACACAATTGACCGAGGACTGGACCTACATGTTTTATGCCGACTCCGAACGGCTAAAGTTCATGTTCTCAAGAAGCTTTACATGGCATTATTTACTCTCTGAGGTTTGCCATTGTCTGCAGAGAGGTGGTGACCGATCAGAAAAATTTTTTATTGAAAAAAATTCTTCGCCGCGGCTGGGGATCGAACCCGGGCTCCGAGCATGCTAAGCCACACACTTAACCTGCATGCCACGGTCACCACGAGATACACCAGTGCCAAAATTTGCAAAAAGCTGGAAGTGCCGATATTTTAAGACAATCATGAAAACGTTTTTTTCAAGGGAAATTTCTGTTTTGTTTGTTTAACCTTTTGTTTTTAATAAATTTATAATATTTAAGACTTTTTTTAGTTAAAATGCATCTTTATATAATATTCTTTTGAACTGTTTAACTGATATAACTGTTTTTTGTCTTTTAATTTTAGGTAAGATTGAACTGCACCATTACAACTATTTATACTTTTTCTCCAAAAATGTCCATATTTTAAAATGGCAAGTAAAAAATTGTACTCAATTGCACATTCTTTGAGTTAGCTTCAGGAATATTTACAGCCTTTAATGAGCAAATTTTTTTAAAACAGCAAAATCTTTTAACCTTTTTAACTTAATAAATCAAATTTCTTGTGATTTTATAACATTTTATTAAATAATGTTAATCGCATTGCTTTAATGGTCCTTGCAAATTGCAGCAATAAATTAAGCGAAGTACTGTCGTGTAGCCTGAACATTTTTTTTTTTTCTGCATAAAGCTTAGTCATTCCTACCCTGAATATTCTTGCTGCTGGTATCTTTGTCAGTATCTTAAAAATTATTCAAAATTTTAGGTCTGCATAAATAACTGTGAAATTATTTTTATTTATTTTTAACGCAGTTATTATCATCATATTTTTTCGCAGAAATTTTATGCTTCAAATGCCACCTGTTCATAAAGAAAAATCGATACATTTAAAAACTTTACTGCTGCGGCCTGCGTCTGTGATGTTGTTTTGTGTATTTTATTTTTTTTTTTTTTGTTTCTTTTATTTGTTATTGTTGTCTTCTAATACTTATTTATTCGTATTCATATTCTTTTTGTATTTTTTACATATTCATCAAATATTTTTGTTGATTTTGAATTTTCTGTTTACCTTTCTGTAGCGTGTCAAAACAAAGTCAGCCAAAGTCAAGGTTAAAGCTTGGAACAAAAAATTTTCCAAATTTAGCATGAAATCTGCGTAATATTTTATTTTGGTAGTGAATCATCTATCTATCGTTAGTGGTGGAAACAGCTGGCTGGCTGGCTGGCGGTAGTCATTCATTTATTTACTTCTATTTAGTTGTTGTTGTTGTAGATTTGTTGTCGTTATATTGAATTTTTTTTTTTTTACTTTTGCTGACGCTAGGCTTTGATGCTTTGTTCTGCTATTGTTATATTTTAATATTTGTACGTTAAGATTTGTAAGTTAAAGGAAGTAAATATTTAATATTTATTCTTCTTTTCTTTGAATAAAACAAAAATTTAATAAACTTTTGTCAAGTTAAAAAATTGGCTTACAAAAAAAAAAAAAAAAAACAAAAAAAAATTAAAAGCAAAATATATGTCAATTATGCTATTTCATATTGTTTAAATAGCAGTTTAATTTTGGTATAAATTATATTTTTAAAGTTGTCTAAATTGTGTGTCGACAAAGAAAAACCGCTAAAGTCGAGTTGGGTAAGAGTCAAATTTTTGCTTTCATTGCGTTTCCCGAGAGTATTTACTCTAGTTCTCACATTTTTATGATGGTATCTTGAAAACTAAGTGTTTGAGGCCATCAAATTTAAACAGCAAAAGTCAAAGATCACTGATTTTTTTCAGCGATTTTCATATTTAAAATTCTCTTCTGAAAATCTTAAAAATTACTTTAGCTGTTATTCGTTGTTGACACAAAATTGTTGTTTCAAAAAAAAAAAAAAACAATAAACATATTCCACTTTAAAACTTGCTCTCTTAATTACTTATAAAGACAAAGCCATTAAAAATCTTGCTTAGTAACGCCTACCTTTTGCATTTTATATCACGATACACTTCTTTAATTCTACCACAATTAATGAAAATTCTTAATTAACGAAATTCTATCGATACGCTTGCTTACAATATTCACATTTCACTGTCATTAATTCTCAAACTTTTCGCCATTTATTGCCTCTGTTTATAACCTTCTCCATGAATTACAATTTTGCCAAAAAACTATGCCGCCTTTCCTAATTCTATGTCAAGGAACTTCATGAATATTTGATGATACAAAAACGACCAACAACTTGTTAACTTGTTCTAAGCATTTTATTGACACTAAAATATTTACTATAATGCAAAAGCAGTTCAAAGTGACGCAGCAAAATTGTTACACATTTTTCTCTCCCTCTTTTCTCTCTCTCTCTCTCTCGCTTGCGGCTTGTGTCATCAAACTATTATGTTCGCATAAAATTCATAGATTAAGATAGCTAAAGTTTTTCAATAGATTTCTCTAAGTTGTGGTGAACATAAATTTAAATTGTTTTTCCATAAAATGTGAACATTTTATGTAGATCTCAACTGATTTTGATAGCAATTGTAGAAATTTCAAAAGAGGTGAATAAGTTTTTTCATCAACAAATGTATAAAGTTATGATTCGATAGATATGCAAATGTTCGCTCAAATATAATCGTAAAAAAAAATAGATAAAAATAATATATTTAATTTTTTGATTTACTCAAAGTTTTTGATATTTTTTATATATAATATTTCGTTTAAGTAATTTTGATACTTCAGTGTTTTTCGGTCTTGAAGTCTTGAATCATCTTATTTGGCGTCCACCACCAATCCTGTTGACCCACACAGGCTGTTATCCTAGCCAGGCTTAAATTTGATTTCGACACCAAAGTATCGGTCACATTAAGATTCCAATTATAATAAAACATCAAAATTGTCAAGATCAATTTCTGATCTAAAGCGATGGAGGTGACATAGATTGGTCGTTATTCAAAATTTGACAAAAAAATTTTCTTATCTAAATGGAACTATTAAATTCACTCCCTAAATAAACAATTTAGGTAATTTCACGGTAGCTCAAGTAACGATTTTACTTTCTATGATGACTAAAAAAATTTGCTTACCATATTTTAAAATTAATAAAAAAAAATTTTTAATTAAATTTAATTTTTATTTTATTCATTTTTCAAAACAAAACAAAAAACAAAATTTTAAAAAAATTTTATTATGTCAAAATAATCATAGCCTTGATTTTTTGATGGCAAGGACAGTTAATTAATTTAGTGTCAAGACAAAATAAATTTACCAGAATTTCGATGAAGACTTTAAAAGTAAATCAAAAATGCAAATTTGAGTTTTTGTCTTTTGTACAAAAATAATAATTTTTAACCCATATTTTGAGAAAAAATAAAATTTTGCGGTCTCTTTTAAAAAGGAATTATTTATATATAAGCAAAAAATAAACGCTAAAATTTGTAATAATTTTTTTAAGTTAACTGATAAGACTTAAATAAGAAAAAGAAATAAATGAAATCTATTCACAGATGGCGGAGATATTGGCTTCCCAATTTAGAAAATTCAATTTAAGACAGTTTTTTTCTCTCTTTTGTCATTTGGTTGAAACACACGCTTAGACAAATTAAGAAATTTCATTTAAAATACTTTTTGTTAAAACTTTGCTGTAATTTTTATCACATTTGAAAGAAAATTTAACAAACTTTCAGAAATAATAAGAAAAATTAAAAAACCGTTAAAATTAAACCAAGATATTGACATCAAAAGTTTAATTTTTGAATTCAAAACACATGTTTTTACAAATTTCACAATTGACGAATGCATACAACTAAGTTTTTTTACAAAATTGTTATTTTTGAAAAAAACTTACATTCAACCAACTCAAGAACTCTCTGCCAATCAAATTTAATACTGATCAAAGAGCGGTTTTTTCTCAATTGAGTTGAGTTGTTTCTTAGAAGCTTGGGAACCCCCTCCATCAGATATATTATTTATAAATACAAGTTTCATTTATTTTGAGTTTTAATTAATACCAAAAAAAGCGTACGACAAACTTTAATGTTCACGTATTAATATATAATTCTATTAGCAATGACTGGTAACTCACGTTACATTTGACCACTTCTGTTTTTGAGTTTTGAGTGCTGAACAGTGAGTACAGTAAGGGTCTCTTGCATGTTTGTATTTGGACGCTCTGAACCATTCGTTCTCCCTCAAAATCTGCGAGATACAAAAGTTTATAAAAATTTTCTGAACGGTCACCACTTCTCTGCAGGCAATGGCAAACCTAAGAGAGTAAATAATGCCTAGTAAAGCTTCTTGAAAACATGAACTTTAGCCGTTTGGAGTCGGCATAAAACATGTAGGTTCAGTTCTCGGTCAATTGTGTGCAAACACTTAATAACACACACAACACAATTGATCATAAGAAGCTCGTTTAAAGTCCTTTCAAGCGCTGAAATAGCCAATTTCTTTTTGTTTTGATTCGAAGCTAAGCCATAATGTTCTTTATATCAAGCCCTAATGTAATTATTTAACAAAAAATTAACACGCCCATTCGTGCATAATTTACGTAATGTTTGGATCATTCATCAAAAAATTAATATGCTCATTTGTGCCCAATTTAAGTCATTTTAGTATTGTTTATAAAAAAAAAAAAAAATTAGGTACATTAAGCAAAATAAAAATTATATTTTCATTCTCCAAATTAGATATGTTTCATCCAATTCGGATAGCAAAATATAATTTATTAATTTATTCTCTGCGCTTTTATACTCTTTTATACTAACAGGAACAACAACCAATTAAAAATTACATCGTTCGCTTGCTCATATTTGTAATGTGCATTAAATAACAACAAAATTAATTTTTTTATAAACAAGCCAAAGATCATACGTATTAAGCACAAATTGACGTGTTTATCAAAAAAATTTTCAAACCCAATTTCTGGCATAAACTGCGAACAAGAATGGCATGTTTTGAGATTATTTTTGATTTGAGCTCTTTTGAGCTGATTTCAGTTGCGAACGCTTTGTGCTTGATTTTAGCCCATTTTTTTCTCCGTGTATTTCTAATTTTTTTGCAATGCAGGTTTCATCGTCAAACATTATTTAATGGACAGTAACTAATTTTTGCTTTTATAAATTGTAATTTGACTGATTTTCACAGACATTCAGAGTGAAGTCAGATTTTTCAAAGAGTACGCGTAACATCCGTCACAGGTACTTACATTAAAATCACACATTGACCATGATTGTAAGTTTTTGTTCTATACATGATGCGATGCCCATCATGATAAAAGTCCTTTATGATGACTGCAAAACTTTAAATTGTTTAATATTAACTAATGTTTGTATGTTTAAATGCATGAAATGTAACACCCGTCACAGTTATTCCTATTGAATATTCCTAATACAAAATTTTTAAAAAAGGTATTTATTAATTTTTGCAAAAAAATAAAAATTTTCTTCTAAAATAATAGATTTATTAATGTTGTGTTTTTTACAATTGTAAAAGTGCATAGTTTTTGACCGATTTCAAAAAGGAGGAGGCTCTCAAGTTGGTTGGTTTCTCTGTTTTTTTTTTTTGTGTACATCGATTACTCCTAAAGTACTTGCCCGATTGCCGTAATTTTTTGTCAACATTTAGAGACTACCAACGTGGAGGTGCCCGTCTATAGGCGGTATTCGATAAAGGGGCGTGTCGCTATAATAAAAACACTGTATCTCAGTAAATTTTGATACAAGGGTAATAAAATTCACAGTAAAATTACAAGGGCAGGCACAAATATTCAAAATAACTATAACTTAAATGGGCGTTATTCGAAAAAAGGGTGTGGAAATATTGGAAAAACTCTGTTTTTCGAATTAAATTAACACTAGAGCACTGAAATTTAGTACAGAGGTAGGCACAATTTTTGAAAATTACTATCAGAAAAGTGGTCGCCATTCTACAAAGGGGTGTGGCAATGTAAGACAACTACTGTAACTCGAATATTAAGTTTAGGGTGCAGAAATTTATTACAGCGGTAGGCACAATTACTGCAAATTTTTGTAAAAAACAATATTATAAAAATTAATATATATTTGTTTTACTTATATTTTATAAATAAATTTATTAAGGCGGTCTTCTCATTCAAAACCTGTTTTTTTTTTTGACCCTTTTTAAAAAAATTCTTATTTGAAAACGCAAAGAATAATTGAAAACTTTTTTTATTTATTGTATTACAAAAGTTTCAAACTAAATAAAAAAATTTTTTTGCCTCGATACGTGGGCTGTTCAAAAAGTAATGAGACTTCAAAGTTGGTGGTGAAAAAAAAAAGGTGTCGTCACGGCGGCCACGATTCCGGGTCTCCGGAGCGTCTGAAATGAAAAAAAAATAGAGGGTTATAATCAGTATAGATGTAATTCTTGGGTGAACCTCAAGCTTAATTTTGTGATTTTTTTGACAAAATGGCGGCCATTCAAAAAAAAAAAAAATTCAATTTCGGTCTTTTTTTTGTAGTTTAGTGTAAAAAAAAATTGTAAAAAATTTTTTAAAATTATGGTCGAGGTTCAACCGAGAATGGTGACAATTCTGCGTCGATTCCACTTTGTTTCATGAAAATCGGTTCAGTTGAACTGGAGATATCATTGCCGCCAGTTCGAAAAACGTGGTTTCGAGATAAACTCGTTTAAAGTTTGAAGTAATGATGCTTTCAGTTGAACACCTGGACTCAAAAAATGCTTCAACCCCTAAAATAAGCAGAAATGTGTATTCGTATGTTTGTATGAATATGTGTGCAAACACGTTTTTACCTAACAATAAACATTTTCAACAGAATTCGGTGATTACTTTATGCCGCTTCGTTCGAAAATGAGGCGAAAAAAAAATAGCTCATTTTGACGAAGACCTTGCTTCACAAAAAAGGCTGTATCTTCTAAAGTATTTCGAATTTCTAAAAATCCTTTTAGGGGCATATTCACAAGCTATAAATAAATGCAAAAAAAAAAGTCGAAAAAAAAAAGTTGCTCAATGAGAGGACCCCCTTAAATATCGAATAAAAATTAATATATTTATGATAAAAATAAAACAAATTCAGAATAATTGATATCATCAGTTTTCCAATTTGGGCATTTCCGCAGAAAAGTCTACCGTGACCAAAAAATTAAAAGTTAACCAACATTATTTTTTTACTTGTATTATTAAAGAGAAATATTCAAAATTAATTTAATTAAAGAGTTCAAATTTTTCCCATATTGCGATGGCAAGATATCGGGCTACCAAGTTAGAGTTAAAGTTTTGGCCAGTTGTGTTTATTTTTATGAGCATTTTCTCTTTACAATTTCCATTTCTAAGAGTAATTGTGAAATTGCACTCTTATGCAAAACTTTTGCTACAACAACAACTAACGGCAAAATAAATGCAAAAGAGCAAACAAATATTAATTAACGGTAAAATTTTGATTTGCTTTCAATGATATTCTGAGGTAACGTCACGCCAGACAAAAAAGCATTTAGTTCTATTTTTTGCATTTTAATTTATTTAATTTTGCATTTTAATAAATTTTAATAAAGTTAAGTAAATTTTATAAAAAAATCGTGAAGAAGAAAACCGTAAATTTTTTATTAAATTTGAAAAGTGAGTAACGTCACGCCACATTGCTCGAAGTGTGCCTGATTTTGTTACTGAATTTGGTTACAGGTATTTTAGTGGAATTTTTTTCCAACTTCTCATGGTCGAAGTTTTTCTTAGCATGCATTTAATATGCATTTTTATCTCAAAACAAGTAAAGAAAGTCTAAAGTCGGTCTAGGCCGACTATGAAAAACCCTAAACCCACTTTTCAAAAACAAAAAATTTTTATTGTAAATGGGCGTCTCCAAGTGTGGATGAAGCCTGTATTTTATATGCATTTAAATGTTGATGAAAAATTTACACATACCAAGTTTTATTCATGTAGCTCACAGTTAATGCCTTTATTGTACTTTCGCTATGGGAGGTGGGCGTGTTCATGGACGGATTACTTCCAATTTTTTAACACACCTTAGTTTTGGTATAAAATACATACATACCAAATTTAATTTCTCTATGACAAACATAAGCTTATTTATTGAGTTTAAAACTTTTTGGATTGTGTGGAAAATAGGCGTGTCCGTAGGCGGATGACGTCAAAAACAGCTTTGTGTTGATATAAAACACATACATACCAAATTTTATTGTTGTAGGCTTATTATGAGCTGAGTTATGTAGTTTTCAATTTTTGCGTTGTATGGGAGGTAGGCGTGTCCGTGGGCGGATTCCAAAAATATTCAATGGTGCAATTTCTTGGGTGCATGTGACCATGTGTACCAAGTTTCATTGAGTTTTTATCTCAACTCCTTCTTCTTATCCTGTGTATACGGACAACACACAGACGGACAGACGGACGGACGGACGGACGGGCGGACATGAATAGCACGACTCACGTGGTGACGCTGATCAAGAATATATACACTTTTCTATACCGGACTCGCTTCGTTCTATGCGTTACAAACGTTTGCACAAAGTTAATATACCCTGACCTTTCAGGTTTAGGGTATAAAAATTACATTTTTAAAAATCCTTTTGGCATCGATTCGATTTTTGGATTGTCTACTTTCAACTTCGGTTTTCGTCGATATTGTTCGGTTGATTTTTGTTCATCTTTATATAGCTTCTGCTCGTATTTGTTAAACTTATTTTTTTCATTAGTCTTCGGTTCTTGACTTCATTTGCTTTGATTCCTTGATTTTTGTCAAAAGAACTTTTAGAGTCATAGGATATATTTCAGTAACAGATATAAATGTTTATCAAGTTTCATCAAAATCGGTTCATCAGTTTTGACGTGAATAAGCCAGGCATTAGTTGAGTAGTTGACATTAGTTGATTGAATAAAGCTCCCTCCTTCGGAATCTTTTGAAATTTAAGTGGCCTCAATTCCGTTGCAGGGTCAAGTTATTTCACGTACCAAATTTAAGTCAAATCGGTCAAGTCATTTGAGAGTTATTGAGTCTTAAAAATGCACTACTTAAAGCGCCCTCTGGCAGAAGTCTTTGGAATTTTTATAGCCTATGTTATATTTTGGGAGCAGTTGAACCTTCATATCAAATTTCATTGAAATGGGTTCAGGTATTTAGGAGTTATTATAGAGTGCCACGCCCACATATTTCCGCCCACTTTTTACACCCCCCTATGAGCTTTCTCTGTATGAAACGTACGTGGTTTCCAAATTTCAGCACAATCGGATATACGGTGCGCGAGCCTATACGGAACAGGCAGACAGACAGGCAGACAGACAGACAGACAGACAGACAGACAAACATTTGATTTTATATATTAGATAATAGCTAAACTTTATGTTTTATTTACTTTAAAAATTTTTTAAACAATTTTTAACTTAAAATGTTCGGATGGAAATTTAAGTAACGTAACGCCAGTAACGTCACGCCAGATGACTTAGCCTTATAAAAAAAAAAAACCGAGAAAAGATTTTTTTATTTGTTAACCAGCAAAATAAATTTATATTATCTTAAATTTTTCCAAATACAGTTTTGTATAAAAAGTCTTGCCCAATTCGCAGAGTTTTGCAAATTTTCTAATCTAAGTCGAAAACCACTTCTGTTTTTCGTAACGTCACGCCAGTGCATATTTTTGCTTATATCTTTTAATACTTAGAGTCGATTGTTATAATTTTTTTTAACTTAATATAGAGCACCTTAGTTACAACGCAAATATTTTTAAAACTTAGACTTCTTCATTCTTTTTTTTTATTTTTTCATACTAAACGTACATAATGCCAGTTTGGAAATGCCCATAAAATAATGAAAATAAATAAATTATCACATTTGACCAAGATATAAATAGTAAAAGTAATATAAAATTATTTTTTACTTTGTAGTGATTTTGAAGTTGGTATTTTTTTTGTTAAAAAAAAGTTTTTATATATATATAAATGGTGAATATGATGAATTTTTATAATTTTTTTAATTTAATTAAAGATAAAAACACAGATTTTAATAAATGTTTATAAAAGATATAATAATATATGCAATAATTAACATCTAAAACAAAAGTTGATGTAAATATATTAAAATAACTAAAATACACATATGAAGCGCAAAACAAAAACAAAAACAAAGCCAAAAAAAAAATATTATTGAATTTTAATTCTCAAAACGCAAATAAAAGTCATAAAACAAATACTTGATGTTTGCCAACTCATGTCATGCTTTTAAGTATAGATCAATATTTGAACATTTGAACGCCTCTAACATTGATTAGAAAAATGTCAACAAAGACTATGACAACAATAACGCCAATTTTCAAATTAAATAACAAAAACCAAAACAACAACAAATAAAGCAAAAACAAAAAAACAAAAAAATAGAAACAATGCCATATGGCGTCAACTATGTCAATAGTAAACAATCATAAAGTGTTGCCATAAGTTATCAAAAAGTGAAATAAAAACAAAAATATATACATAAATATATATATATTTTTTTTTTTTAAACGCAGCCACTACATCATTTATATAGCTAGCCAGTTACCACCTACAAACGCAGGCTGTGTTGACCAAACAATCAGCTAAATTGCTGTTGACCACATGAATTGCTGGCAACAGCAGCGTCAATCATCTAACTGTTGATCTAGTCTGGGCTGTAAATAAGCGCTAGTGATGAGTGATTTATGCTTTTTTTCAGACAATATATAACATAAATCGTTAGATATGCTTAAAGCAGCTAAGCACTTTAGCCTAATATATACTATATATAGTTCTGTATTTAAGTTCTTAAACAATCAATCATAAGCAAAAAATTCCCTGCAAAAAATTACATATTTATTTTTTCTTATAACAGTTATTAATATATAAATATTAAAACCATACTTTAGTCAATTTTTTGTTTGTCTTATAAAATAAAAATAGAATATTCTTTATTTAAAATAGCGTCGTAATAGCTGAACGCCTACTTCTGGAACGCCAGACTGATTGTAACCTCAGCTGTCAACCATGTGTCATTAATGATGATGATCAATGGTGTTGTATCGTGTGACGTTACTCCCATTTGTTGACCTTGCATTGTTTCCAAAAATAGCCAACAATCATGACCATAAAAAAAAAAATACTTTGTTAATTCTTTTAAAATGTAGAACTTTAAAGTATAGTTTGTTCTACTAGCTTTACGCTATTGTTTGTTAAGCTTAAAACTGACACTGAATAACTGGTTAACTCTTAAAGCAAAATTTTAATTGTTACGTTATACCTTTTTCTAAATTCTAGTTATGTTTTGTGCTCATTTATGTTCTACAACTTGTTCTAAACAACAATTCCTTTTTTAAGGGTTAAGTCATAATATTAGTTTTTTATTTTGTTTAATTTTTTTTTAAGGTATTTTATTATATTCTATAAAAAATTTGTTAAAAACTCATAAAAATTTATTTTCAGTTTTATTATGTCTCATTTTGGCTTTTAATCAATACAAATTTTCATTAAATTTTTCTCCATTTTTTTTTTTTTTCAATCAAAAAAATTTTTTTATTTAAAATTTAACTTATTTTGATAGTATTTTGAGTTTATTTTTCTTTTTGAACTAACCGTTAAAAAACTTTCAAATCTTCTGGCATCTTAATCATATCGCACACTAAATACAAAACAGTCACAACTCAAAAAACATGACTTTTCAGGAGAAGCGAAAAATAAAACCCTTTGGTTGATACTACAGAAGAAAAGCAATTTTCATTTAAACACACAAACTTCATTCTTCCAGTTAATGAAGAAAATAATGAAAAAGATAGTGAGATATGTGTTTCGTGAATTGATTTATAACAAAAACTCGGTATAAAAAAATTTTGAGTTGTGACTGTTTTGTATTTAGTGTGCGATATGTCTATAAATTTTCTATATAAATTTTTAATTTTCTAGTTCTCTATAAATTGTTGTCCTTTCCCAAAAACAATCTCTTATATCTTCTTGCTGCTTTCTTATAGTTTGTCTTATCTTTTATCTCTAAATTTTCTAATTTCAGTTCACTTATCTTAAATCGATATTTTAACAGCCTTTTTATACACGCCCATCTCTAGTTTGTGTACTTCAGGCAAACACAAACACAAACACACAAACACACACACACCACACGTTGTTGTTCTCTCTTAATGGCAAATTTATTTAACTATCGACGCCAATCTAAAGTTTGCACAGAAAACCATTTAAGTACTAAAAAAACATTAAACACTTTGGCGCTAATTTGAGACTCGAGTTAATAATTTGCTACCGCTGCAATAGTCGTCATGATTTTATTTAATAAACAAAACAAAAAACAAAAAAAAAAAAAACAAAATAAATGTTTACATGCTGTGTAGTATAGATAACAGCAGTGTACAAAGTCCAATTTTGAGCTTTACCTTTAATAAATTTTCTCGCATGACATAATTTTAAAATAATAGCTAAGACTATGAAGCGTGAACATATGATTCTAGCATTATTTTATTATATTTGGTAATTGTTATAAATGTGGCCAACATCTGTCATGAGATTTTTTTATTTAATATCATGATACAAAAAATAATAAAAACAAAGTGCAAAAATTTCTAATACTTGATACACTTTTAAGATAATACTCCAAAGTATACAACAATAAATTGATTTAATAAGAAATTGCTATTTATAAAAGTGATATTTATAGAACTGTTATAGAAAGAATTAGAAACGAAAAGGTAAATTTCCAACCTTTTATAACATAAAAACAATTTTTGTATAAAAATTCGCCATTTAAACGATTTGAAATTTAGTTTGAGCAGAGCTTATGAATTGATCGAATTTAAATTTTTTTCAATACCAAAAATTTTTAACCCAAATTATCTTTTATGCATTCCTCAAATGTTAATTGTCCGAAGAATGCAGTTCCAAAATCAAAAACTCCACTTTACGAGCAAACAACTTAGTCAAATTTTAACGGTTTTCAATTTTTTTTTTTTTTTGTTTTTCTAAATGTATGTTTAATTTTCTTTGAAATGTGTTGGCAGTTACGGTAATTATCTTGTAAAATGTATTTTTAATGAATTTTCTTAATATTGTCTTTAGTTTTTTGACTTGTGTTTTTATCAAACGCCAAGACAGAGAAAAAAAAAACTCTCTGAAATTTAAAGTTCTATATTTGGAAGCGAATATCTCTGCCAGTTTTTAAAAAATTTCATTTATTTCTTTTTTGTATTTTATTGCAATTATTTAAATTAAAAAAAACTTAGAAAGTTTTTATCGTTACTTTATTTTTTTATATTTAAATCATTGCCTTTAAAAAGAGTCCAATAGAATTAATGTTTTCTCAAAAAATGGATTAAAATTTGTTTTTGTTGTAAATATAAATAAATCTAAAATTTGCATTTTTGATTTTCTTTCATTGTTTATAAGTTTATTTAAGACGAATTTGTTTTTGTTTGACAGAAAAATTAATAAATACTATGTGTTATTGAAAAAACAAGGTTTTATGGTTTTTTGATCGAAATTTTTTTTTTTTAAATGTTGTTCTTATATTTTTTAATTCTTCAATAAGCTTCAAGCACAATATATTTGAAAAAAAATTTCTATATAGCTACAACCAATAAAAAGTTATAGCCACGAATCTGTTTTAATCATCCTGCCTATCTATATAAGTAATAGGCTAAGGTTTTTTTTGTGACTTCAACTCCTCTCAGACCAATGAACCGGTTTTATCGATTCAGATGTCATTAAATTAGGTTTAGGCTGTGGATGTGCAAACCACTTTTAAAAATTGTGATTTCACTTCAGGGGGTTCCCAACCTTTTAAAACAGAAATAAATTTCTTTTACAAAAATCCGTTTTTTTAATCGATTTGAAATTTAGTTTGAGAAGAACTTATGAATTAATCGAATTTTAATTTTTTTCAAAACTAAAACTTTTTAACCCAAATTATCTTTTATACATTCCTTACATGTCAATTGTTCGAAAAATGCAGTTCCAAAATCAAAAACTTCACTTTCCGAGCAAACAACTAAGTCAAATTTTAACGGTTTTCAAAAAAAACCAAACCAATTTTTTCATTTCTCAATAGATTTTCTTCAACAATAGCTTATTTTTTTTTTGGAAAAATAAAGGCTTTTAGTAAAAAATATCAAAAGTAACAAAATATTTTGATTTCTTAACGAAATTTGCAACTATTTTGTCTTTTTTTGGAAATTTTTCTGAAAAATAAAAAAAATCCCCGAAATTTGAATTTATTCCGCCAAAACTAACAGCTCGAACAAAAAATGATGTTTGCATTGTTTGTAAGAAATTTTATTAGCTTTTATTTGCTTTATTAGCTTTATATCATTTGTTTAATTACTGTTGTTGGTTCTGGAGATATATTCAATTAAGTGGAACCAACTTTTTTTTTTCGTTGAAAACCCTACAGTGGGCAATATCTCGAAAACGGAGTGACAAAAAAAAAAAAATTTTTTTTTTCGGTATAAGCGAGTGATTTTACATGAGAAAAGGATAGTGGCATTCAAAGTACAAACAACTTTTCGTTATTTGTAAACCAGTGTAATCTTTTATATCATTAAGACTGAATATATCATGAGGAAAAAATTAATCTTGAATAGAATATCATATATTGAACGTTAGACCGGCTCATTCTTATATGAAAAACAAAAATTTCAACCGGTCGGGGTCTCAAAAGTTAGAGGAACTAATTAAAATGGTTTCTGCATACTTTTTTTTTCAAATCGGAGAAAAACCGTAGAAGCAATTTTGATTCTCCTGAAGGTTCGTTTTGGTAGAAAAAACATTTGTTTTGCTTGTAACTTTTTATTTCTCACAGAACGAATACCCACATCTGCTAAAATATGAAATTTCTTACTTATACCAATATTCTGACATACAAAAAATTTAAAAATTATGTTCATTATAACTCTTATCGACCACCAAAAATTAAATTTTTTGATATTTTTAAAAAGACACTTTTTCTCTAGACTTACGTGAAAGTGTTATTGTTGGAAAGGTATTCATGCTTTTCAGCCTTTCATGCTTTGAATTCAATAAAATTTCCGAAAAAACTACTCATTAGATTAGTTTGAAATTATTACAGTACGTCCCAAATACTATGCTTTTTTATATAAGCAAAAAATTAAAAGTAAAACGTGGCCTTATCGCCATTTTTTTTATTTTTTAGACTGAACTTATTCAACTTTTTTTAGATATAAAGAAATTGTACAAATATAAGATATTTTTCAATTATTCTTAAATTGTGTGCCAACGGTAGCTCAAGTAATTAATTTATAAAATTTTTTGAAAGACTATTCTACTATCTTCCATTCGTTCATTCTTATTTGGTTTTAAAAATTTAATTTTTTTTAAATTCACAACTAATGATCCAATTTACGAAGCCAATTGCAAATTCATAAATTGGCAATTAAATGTTGTCCAATCATCACAAACTGTTTCAAAGGTAGTCTTCACAAATTATAGCAACTCTTATCATTAAAAATGCGTTGACCAAATATCTTTTCATCATAAAACCATTATCAATAGTTAAGGAACTATTTAAAAAATAGAAGTTCACAAAAAATTCCACTTCCTCATATTTCCACTTAAACACATTCTTCTATTATTTTTAAATTATATCAAGGTAAGTTCAAGTAATTGCCATGCAAATTTCTAGCCAAATAATTCAATTATCCTTCAACATTGTTCCATTCTACTTTCGTTTTCAAAATATCATTTTCTACGAAATCATAAATACTGCCCAACTTCACATACATTAAGCGCGGCAATTCTCTTGTTCTCTTTCAACTTTAACAAACTGTTTCAAAAGTAGTCACTAGCAACTCTCAACATCAAAATGATGTTGAAATTTCGTCGTTGACCAAAAATATTTTCATCAACAAATTGAAAGCTTAGATAACTGCCGTCGTTACCTTTCAATTATCTATAAATTGAAAACTTTACAAATTGGTCATATTTGGGAGAAAACTTCAAAAAGCATTCACTCAGCCAACTTTCCAGACAATTTCAATAAACTCTTACATAGCCTAACATAATCAAATATCTCTACCCTTACCACTTCCACTCACCCACATCAAATCAACCGCACCACCACAACAATCAACGGCAAATTTCTGTCAATATCAATATCAATGAAAAATTGCCACAATTTTCACTTTCACTGTTTACCGTTAGCACTTGCACAACCCCAACAATTTTTGGCACTCCAAGCATAACAATTTTACCCTCGCTTAAGTTTTCAACATATTATTATGTACAAAAAAAAAAGTAACAATATCTCGATTTAATATAAAAAACAAACATAAGGTTGCCACCCAACCTAACGACAAACACATTCAATGAAAATCATAAAACATTGGCACGCCCACTTCAATTATTTTTAGTAGAAGTTTTACTTGTAAATTGATAAAAATTAAATGACAAAAGACAAAACTGAGTATAGCTAGCAACGCATAAAGGGCGAAATTTTTGTGGGTAGGTGGGTGGAGCTGTCAAAAAACAAACAAAGCTAGAGCACAAAAATAGCAAAGCTTGCAGGATGCCGCCACAAAAGCAGGGAGGAAAAACGCAGAAAATAAGCAATTTTCGTTACACTTAAATGAAAATTCAATTTCGCTTTTATTTCATTTAAGGTCGTCGTCGCTGTGGTTGGCAACACTTGGCGTGCAAATATTATTAGCAGGATGGTGCTTTTAAATAACGGTATGTGTGTGTGCTGCATGTAAGAATTGAAGAATTCTGTGTTGACAAGGAATAACCGCTAAAGTCGAGTTAGGACAAATTGAGGTACTTACTTTCATTGCGATTTTTCGCAACTAAAAACACTAGTACGTACATTTTTATGGTTGTAACTTGAAAATTAAATGTTTGAGGCCATCAAATCTAAACAGCAAAAGTCAGGGTGCCCTTATATTAGGTAGCAATTTTAATTTTAAAAATGCTCTCCTGAAATATTGAAAATGAGTTTAGCTGTTATTCCTTGTCGACACAGAATTTTTCACAGCACAGCCTAATTTGATTGTAATCTCTACGTTGCTGTTAAAAAAATTTCTTTAAATTTTTATGTTAGTCAATATTTGTAAAATAAATCACTTGTAGGGGCCTCTTCTTGCTATGCTTAAAAGGTGTTCAAATTTTATTCATAAGCAAGTAGCTGCAGCCTACTTGTATGTTTCAAGTGAACTCAAAACTGTTTCAATTATAGCTGTACTTGCTGTAAATCTCTGTCAGGCTAGGCAAACACACACAGCCTCAAGCGACAATCATTAAATATTGCCTACCTAACAACATAACCTTCAGTCGTATACTTATGCCAAGCAGCCAACCTAATTTGTCTAACCACCCTCTACTTATTCTTACAAACTGACATAATTCAGTCTCATTTTGCTGCGTCCAAATATCAGCTCCTCTCATTTTGTGGCAGCTAAACAAACATTGTTTTCCATTAAAGTGTCATCATAACACATACATACATACATAAATACATTAAACTAGCTGTTGTTTTTGTAGTAGTTGAACTTTATAGTAGTTGTTGTGCTTGTAATATAGCTGCTCTTGTAGTTGTACATAGTTAGTTGTAGTAGTGCTTGTGTTAGCAATAATAAACTACTTTGTTATGTTTGCATTGACACAAATTTTAAACTCAGCCGGATGTCGAAGAAATAAAAACAAAAAATATAACAAAAGCAACTTTAATGGAAAATTGAGCAGAAAGCTCTTACAAGCTGACAGCCGGAAACTAACAAAAAAAAAAAATAGAAACTTTAAGGCTTTAGAGCAGTAAAATATTAGATTGAAATTTTCTAGAAAAACTGTTTTTAATATTTAAGCATCATTAAATATATGTTAGCAAATTCTCAGGCTAAGGAAAAATGCATAGTTTTACAATCTTTTACTAAAACAGAATGTTAAAAAAATCATTAGAAATCATTTGAAATATTCTTGTGTCATGCGAGAAATTTTTGACTTACAAATAAAACATGCTTGCAGAATCTCGTAAATTGCACAAATTTTGAGTTTTATTTATTCAAGCATAAAATATCATCAAATTTCATAAGAACAACTTTTAATGCAAGATTTTATTACAGCATTTTTGATGAATTTTTGCAAAACAAGAACTCATAAAAATTTAAATAAAATATGTCATGACAAGATTCCAAAACTAACGCAAAAAACTAGCTATTTTCAATTTTCCAAGAAATTTAACATTCGTTGGTCCAGTTCAATAAATCTTAAAACATAATTCTTATCTTAAAAATTAACGATTATGAATTAAGGATTAAGAATTATAAACGAACACAAGACAACAGCATATTCTTAAAAAAATAGTTGTATATATTTTTCATTTTTAAAATCAGTGATATTTTAAACGATAATGTATCAAAAATTGTAATCCTGCGACAATTTTTTACTGTCTATTTTACTATAAAAGATTTATCTATACAATTTTTGAATAGGATAAATTAATTGGGCATCTGTTAGTGATCGTGTTATTTCTGTAAAACTTGACCGATTAGAATCTGCCCACACTATGCTAGAACCAAAGAGTTGGCGCTATGGTCAAATTATTTTATATGAACACAATCTAGCATAGTTTGTGACAACCTTCACTTCATTGGGTCATGAGGTATATTAAAGCAATTCATTCTGCTGTTGATAAAAATACAAGCAACCAAATGAGTTTTTTCTTCTCAAAGAAATTTTAAAAAATTTTCTGAAGACTGCTGTTCTATGTGTACCTTCTACTGGTTAATACTGGGATACCATTCTTGCTCCAAAAAGCTATGAATTCTCCTTTGGCAGGACAAGTTCTCTTATTAAATTATTCAATTCTCTCTGATTAAGTATGCCTCAGTCAAACCTTCAACCTCAAAATCTGAATTAAGGGAATTCCCATGCTTAACGAATTCTTCTTCTTCTTAAGCATCGCCCTTCTCAATCTCACAATTCTGAGGTGGTTCAGAAATTGGCATATTAGCTGATTAGAGAACGCACTGAATAACTTATAGAACACTGGAATACTCTACACTCAGAAAAATATCAACTGTAATATTAACAGTCGGTCACCATTATTTCATAACACTGTTAAGTTGAATGATTTGCGTTTAAGTTAACAGTTTATTTTGTTGAATGAAAAATCAACTATGCAATGGGTCAACTATCCAATTTTAAGCGCAAAATACTTTCGCTAGTAAGGGATGTAATCGTTTATACTTAATGGCAAATGAACTTATATACTTCACATATGATTTTGAAAAATATTAGTTAAAGGTAGGCGTAATTTTCATTGCTGTCTATTTAAACATGCCAAAGTTGGGTTTTGTAACAGATCTTGAATTTCACAAAAAAGGACTTATAGAAAAACTTAATGTTCACTTATGCTGAATCGTATAAGGACACCATGTCATTCTTAAATTTTAGCTAAAAGATATGTTTTGAACATTTATGTAAAACAACGGCGGGAAACATATTTTTAGAGCATTTTCTAGCTAAATTAAATTTAAAATTTTAAATTAATTTAAAATTTAAAATTTAAAATTTAAAATTTAAAATTTAAAATTTAAAATTTAAAATTTAAAATTTAAAATTTAAAATTAAAAATTTAAAATTTAAAATTTAAAATTTAAAATTTAAAATTTAAAATTTAAAATTTAAAATTTAAAATTTAAAATTTAAAATTTAAAATTTAAAATTTAAAATTTAAAATTTAAAATTTAAAATTTAAAATTTAAAATTTAAAATAAAAAAAAAATTTAAAATTTAAAATTTAAAATTTAAAATTTAAAATTTAAAATTTAAAATTTAAAATTTAAAATTTAAAATTTAAAATTTAAAATTTAAAATTTAAAATTTAAAATTTAAAATTTAAAATTTAAAATTTAAAATTTAAAATTTAAAATTTAAAATTTAAAATTTAAAATTTAAAATTTAAAATTTAAAATTTAAAATTTAAAATTTAAAATTTAAAATTTAAAATTTAAAATTTAAAATTTAAAATTTAAAATTTAAAATTTAAAATTTAAAATTTAAAATTTAAAATTTAAAATTTAATCTTAAAATTCATTTTGTGATTAGAGATAATGTCTGATCGAAAAAATATCTAAACTAAAATTACTTTTACTTCTAATTGAATGAATAACGATAAAAAACAATAAAAATAAAAAAATTTAAAATATAATAAAATAATCAAATAATTCTGATCAATAAAATAACGAGAGAGAAAAAAAAATATCAAAAATAATTGGTTTAAGGTGATTTCTATCGTAAAAGTCATGAAAAAAACACATACTAAAAACAAAATTTGCGTCGTTGGTTGTTGCTAGCCGTTTATCACTTGTCTTATGTCAAACTTTTAAAATTTAAAAATAATCATAATTTTTCGTCCATGGTTATTCCTTGTGTGTCATTTATCGCTTGGCGTTTGTATTTTGTCGATTATAGATTGAAGCTTGCCGTTTAACGAATGTAGTTTTCATTGTAGTCGTTGCTGTAGTCATTGTCATTGTCATTGTCATTGTCATTGTCATTGTCATTGTCATTGTCATTGTCATTGTCATTGTCATTGTCATTGTCATTGTCATTGTCATTGTCATTGTCATTGTCATTGTCATTGTCATTGTCATTGTCATTGTCATTGTCATTGTCATTGTCATTGTCATTGTCATTGTCATTGTCATTGTCATTGTCATTGTCATTGTCATTGTCATTGTCATTGTCATTGTCATTGTCATTGTCATTGTCATTGTCATTGTCATTGTCATTGTCATTGTCATTGTCATTGTCATTGTCATTGTCATTGTCATTGCCTTTGTCATTGTCATTGTCATTGTCATTGTCATTGTCATTGTCATTGTCATTGTCATTGTCATTGTCATTGTCATTGTCATTGTCATTGTCATTGTCATTGTCATTGTCATTGTCATTGTCATTGTCATTGTCATTGTCATTGTCATTGTCATTGTCATTGTCATTGTCATTGTCATTGTCATTGTCATTGTCATTGTCATTGTCATTGTCATTGTCATTGTCATTGTCATTGTCATTGTCATTGTCATTGTCATTGTTATTGTCATTGTCATTGTCATTGTCATTGTCATTGTCATTGTCATTGTCATTGTCATTGTCATTGCCACTGTCACGGTCATTGTCATTGTCATTGTCGTTGTCATTGTCATTGTCACTACCATTGTCAAGTTTTTGCCGTACAAGTCGATGCTCTCTATCTGACATATTCATAATTTGATATATTTTCATTCTTTCTTAATAACCTAGAAGCTAGAAGGATAATCTTACCATATCTTAATTATTTCTTTAAAAAAATGAATTAAAGAGAAAGTTTTGCTCAAAACTTTTTTAACAATTATGTTAAGTGTAACTTCAGCTATCTTCAAAAGCTTCAAAACTAATAACCTAAAAACTCCAGCAGCACTTCCGTTTAAAAATAATTTGTTGACTCTAAGGATAATATTTATAAAACGTGTGCTCTACATGCAAAGCTAGTTGTTATACGTGTGCCAAACATTTGCATTTTGCCACAAACTTTATTTGCAGGTGAAACGCAACGACCGCAGCGGCAGCGCAGCGTAACGCAACGCAACTTCAAAAGCTAGTTTTAGCTAAAGAAAGATAAGCAAATTTATTTAAACGTAGTTGCGATTCCTAAGAAGCGCACCGCCTCCCCTCCAGGCTTGAAGCTAAAGTTCGCAAAAAACTGCAAATTAGCAGAAAGCCAAAAGTAAGCGCCACTCACACACACACACACATACTCACACTCTTGTGCTCTCCCACCGACAACTCTAACAACATAAAACGTATGCAAATGTTAAAGAAGCTAGCAGCAAAAGTTTTTTTAACGTAATTCACACGCTTAATTTTTCAAGCAAGGAAAAGTCAACGTTCTAGCGACACACACACACACACACACACACACACACAGGTTCACACAAACTCACACCTACATCTACATCTCAAAACAAACTAAAGCACAACTTTATAAGCTCGTTCAAATTCAAATGCAGCCAGCTACGCAGCTCGCCATGTTAATTCAATGAATTTGCAATTTTTGGCTAAAAGTTCTTAGCAGTGCCTGCCGCATCAACGAATGAGCGCATTTATGTGGGCGTGGCTTGTGGGCTTGATGAATTTGAAGCGCGCAAAATTAAACAAACGAAAATTTTGGGTTTTTGCTAAATGTGTGCTGTTATTATGGTACTACTTGTCGTTGTTGTTGTTGTTGTTGTTGTTGTTGTTGTTGTTGTTGTTGTTGTTGTTGTTGCGGTTGTTGTTGGCCAAACGTCACAACCGGAAGTTATTTTTCCCATATGTTGTTTGCTTATCTCTGGCAAATAAAATTTTATTACATGACTTGCAATGACGACGTAATTTTGCTGCAGCAAAACTTTGTGCAGAGCACTGCAAATAACTGTAGTTTTGAGCAAAAACAACAAAATTGTTTTATTGTTGTTTTTACTTTGCAACAACACGTTAAAGTTTAGCTTAAACTTCTTCAATGGTTTAGCAATGAATTCGAATTTTCTACAAAGCTAAGGAGCAAAGCTTTTTTGGCATGATTAACATTTAACGAGTGCTGAAGGAACTTTGGATACGTTGACCTTGAAAAACTTTGAAAATAGTCAATGAAGAGTTTTGCTTGGATACTATCAAAGTATTTCAAACTTTGCAAAATTTTTATAAAAATTTAAAAAAATTATTTATTTTTGTATAAATGAAAATGTTAGCAACTTAAGTTAATAAATGAAAATTTTTAACATTTTTGATTTTTAATTTTTTTTTTGTTCAATAATTTTTTCATAAAACAAGACTATTTTGTTCTAAAAATATTTTCAAAATTTTATTTCGAAACCCCGTAAAGAAAACATCAAAACCTCAACAGCCGCTTTGAACCAAGTTTGTTAACAAAACACACATGTTGTACAACTACGACAACTATGTTTATAGTTAGCAGAGCACAATATGTTGTCTCTGATGTTGTACTCACTACATCTGATAGTGACAGTGACAGAGACAGATAGTTATTAAGAGAGAAAGAGAGAGGCAGCAACATGAGTACTACACGAGAATACAAGGCTGCCGTTTGCCACACTCGACAGTAATTTTCAAAACAAATACAATTATGACAATCAAACATAAACAAAAGCATTACAACAACAACTACAACTAAAAAAGCAACAAAACCTAATAAAACTACTACTCATAAAACAACACATAACTTACTTGCTTCAACAAATGCTGCAGTTATTGCCACTCTGTCCGTGCAAACTAGCTGCATGACTAAAAGTCTGTCATACACGCAAACATTAACGTCACTTGTATGGAAAACGGCATATATGACGTGACACATAGATGTATGATTTGCACAGATGTTTGTGTGACTGAGTGTTATAATGTGTAGTTCTGCGGTGTTCTAATTACATTTGTGACAAGCCGACTGACAAATAAACTTCTAGCTTAATTTGTATTGCACTTATTTGATTGTATTACATTAAACGTGATGATTATAAACGTTGCACTATGCAGTTCTTTGCATGTTAGTATATAAAATAATGTGAAGTATGAGCAACATATGATTAAGACTAATAACATTTTGAAATTTATTAGGTTACTTTTTTTGTGTTAAATTAATACAATAAACTTTTAATACAGTTGAAAAGACAGTGACAGTGACAGTGACAGTGACAGTGACAGTGACAGTGACAGTGACAGTGACAGTGACAGTGACAGTGACAGTGACAGTGACAGTGACAGTGACAGTGACAGTGACAGTGACAGTGACAGTGACAGTGACAGTGACAGTGACAGTGACAGTGACAGTGACAGTGACAGTGACAGTGACAGTGACAGTGACAGTGACAGTGACAGTGACAGTGACAGTGACAGTGACAGTGACAGTGACAGTGACAGTGACAGTGACAGTGAAAGTGACAGTGACAGTGACAGTGACAGTGACAGTGACAGTGAAAGTGACAGTGACAGTGACAGTGAAAGTGACAGTGACAGTGACAGTGACAGTGACAGTTACAGTGACAGTGAAAGTGAAAGTGACAGTGACAGTGACAATGACAAATGACAATGACAATGACAATGACAATGACGATGGCTATGACAATGAATATGACCATGACAGTGACAGTGACAATGATAATGACTATAACTATGACAATGAATATGACCATTTAATGTTGTTTGGAGGCCTGCCGAAATCTTAAAAAACCATTCATGTTGTGCCAACCAACCAATCGTCTTTGCGGGTATGTCTTCGAAATTAAAAAAAAAATCACAAATAAATAATAATAATTTACTGTAATGAATGATTACGATATCTTAAAATTTAATAAAAATTGTACCAAAAATTCAGTTTCTGCTGAATGTACAATTTTTTTATTAAAAAAAGAGTCTAAAAAAATGTACTCTTCACTCGCAGCCAAAGCTTTTAGCAGCATTAATGTAGTATGGAACCTCTTTACCGCTTTTCACAGAGCACTTCATCATATCTTATGCGTCATATTATTTATGCATTTCGAATAGCTTTGCTTGCTATCAACATTTGCCATTTCGTTAGTTAGCATTCATTGTGTAAAAAAAAACTAATATTTTTCAACATTTACGCTCAATTAAAGTGCGCGGCTTTGCTTGATGGCTTCATTTGGCGGAAATGGCAACGTCGCCATATTGTTTTAACGATTTTAAATTTTTTATACTATTTCATTGTGATTTCGATAATTTAAGCAGTCATACACCACACACACACTCTCTCACAAACATACACAAAGACGCAGCTGCTCGCGGCTAAAACACTTTCCGGCTTGTGCGCGAATAACTAGTCAAATAATAATTTAAGCTAGAGCAGCGCCATCTAGCGTAAGTTAACGACAAAATCATTTAATAAAAGCCTTTAGGGAAGGGGGTCGGGCTACGAGTTGGTTTGTGTGCTAAGTTTGCATATCCGGCAACTGTGCGGGGAATTTATTTTAATGTTCTTTTGGCACAAGGCACAAAAAAAAATGTATGCTTTGTGTGCCAACCATAGGAGCGGAATTTGAAAGGCAGTGCTTTCACAATAAGGCACAAAAATAAGTAAAACTTGTAATTAATTTAAAACTTCAAATTGTGCAACTTTTCGTAAGTAAAAGTTTGGTAAATTACATAAATTAAATTATTTTATTTTGTGCAATTGTGAAAATTTTATAAATTAAATTAAGCTGATTTCTTTTTTCTCTTTGAATAATTTTATGAATGATTGCATTAAGGAAGTGAAAAAAAATAAATTATATGTATGGCAAAATATTTACGTACACTATGACATGGTCATATAAGCTGTCAGTTGAGTAAATAAACAAGTTTCATAAATGCCATGATAAAATACATGGGGAATATGAACCATTCCTAATTTTTTGAATTAAATCCATAAACTTCATGTACAAATACGGGGAGAACAAAAATAGTTCTTGAGATAATGACAATTACAATGACAATGACAATGACAATGACAATGACAATGACAATGACAATGACAATGACAATGACAATGACAATGACAATGACAATGACAATGACAATGACAATGACAATGACAATGACAATGACAATGACAATGACAATGACAATGACAATGACAATGACAATGACAATGACAATGACAATGACAATGACAATGACAATGACAATGACAATGACAATGACAATGACAATGACAATGACAATGACAATGACAATGACAATGACAATGACAATGACAATGACAATGACAATGACAATGACAATGACAATGACAATGACAATGACAATGACAATGACAATGACAATGACAATGACAATGACAATGACAATGACAATGACAATGACAATGACAATGACAATGACAATGACAATGACAATGACAATGACAATGACAATGACAAAGACAATGACAATGACAATGACAATGACAATGACAATGACAATGACAGTGGCAATGACAATGACAATGACAATAACAGTGACAATGACAGTGACAATGACAATGACAATGACAATGATAATGATAATGACAATGACAATGACAATGACAATGACAATGACAATGACAATGACAATGACAATGACAATGACAATGACAATGACAATGACCATGACAATAATTATGAAATTTTTACATGAACTCCATTAAGGCGGGACATGACATTGGCCGTTTTTTTAAAAAGATTTTTTAATTTATAAAACTTTTTATTTTTATATTTTATAATATTTAAATTAAATTTAAAGATTTTTTTATAAAAATTTATTATTTTGTATTTTAGTAAATATTCTTAAGATTCTAAGAAAAAAAAAATTTTTCATGAAAAACTTTCATGGAAAAATTCCTACGGTTCAAAAGTTACAGCCGGATTAGGGAGAGCGCTTTTTTATTTTTCTTTGCATTTTGCTTTGTTCACAAACTTTGAACGCGTTTATCTCGAAACCATTTTTTTCGTACTGGTTGCGGCACTAGCGGGTTAATTTTTGACGAAATTTTTTTTTTTTTGTATTTTTTATAATTTGAGTCGCTATCGTATGACACGAGTTCTTTTTAAAATTTTTTTCGATTTTTTATGATTTTTTAAAGTCAATATTTTTTTCGAAAAAACACAGTTTCAAATTTGGAACATCGCAAAAAAATTAAAAAAAATGTAAAAAAAGCTTCTGTCATACGATAACGAATTTTGTTAAGATTTTTTTTGTTTTGTCCAGATCGGGCAATTTTTGCGACTCCCAGCACTGCAACCACGAGGCCCCGTTATTTTCTCTGCCGCCAGTTTGGAGCTCTATGAAACCATGTTGGAGTGAAAAATATATTTTTTTGAATTTTTTTTTTCTTGTAATTTGTTCAATTCTCTACAATAATAAAAAATTTTGGAAAAACGTGTGTTTTTGACTGAGTTAGAATTTTTAAAAAAAAGTCTGTTTTTTTCTGCCGCGAATGTTATGTCCCACTTTAAATGCATTCATGAGATTTGGTCCAATAACTTATTTTATGATAATAATTGTTCAGTCTTATATGAACTCTATGAATCGCATTCACGAATTTTGATCCAATAACCAATTTTATGACAATTATTATGTATATTAACTTGAAGTCCATGAATCGCATTCATGACTTTTGGTAAAATAACCAATTTTATGGCAATAGTTATGCATTTTTACATGAATACCATGAATCGCATTCATGAATTTTGGTTCAATAACCAATTTTATCACAATAATTATGAATTGTTGCATGATTTCTGTGAATTGCATTTATGAATTTAGGTCCAATAACGAATTTCATGACAATAATTATGAATGTTTTCGGGAACTCCATGAATCGCATTCATGAATTTTGTTTCAATAATCAATTTTTTGACATTAATTATGAATTTTTAGATGAACTTCATGAATCGAATTCATGAGTTTTGGTCCAATAACCAGTTTTATGGCAATAGTTATGAATTTTTACATGAACTCTATGAATCGCATTCATGAATTTTGGTGCAATAACCAATTTTATCACAATAATTATGAATTTTTACATGATTTCTATGAATCGTATCATGAATTTTGGTACAGTAACCAATTTTATTGCAATAGTTATGCAATTTTACATGAATACCATGAATCGCATTCATGAATTTTGTTTCAATAACCAATTTTATCACAATAATTATGAATTGTTGCATGATTTCTGTGAATCGCATTCATGAATTTAGGTCCAATAACGAATTTCATGATAATAATTATGAATGTTTTCGGGAACTCCATGAATCGCATTCATGAATTTTGGTTCAATAATCAATTTTTTGACATTAATTATGAATTTTTAGATGAACTTCATGAATCGAATTCATGAGTTTTGGTCCAATAACCAGTTTTATGGCAAAAGTTATGAATTTTTACATGAACTCTATGAATCGCATTCATGAATTTTGGTCCAATAACCAATTTCATGACAAGATTTATAAATTTTACATGAACTCCATGAATCGCATTCATGAGTTTTGGTCAAATAACCAATTTTATGGCAATAGTTATGAATTTTTACATGAACTCTATGAATCATGCCAATAATTGTGCAGTTTTACATAAACTCTATGAATTGCATTCATGAATTTTTGTACAATAACCAATTTTATGGCAATGTTTATGAATTGTTACATGAACTCTATCAATCGCAAACATGAATTTTGGTCCAATAACCAATTTCATGACAATAATTATGAATTTTTACATGAACTCCATGAATCGCATTCATGAGTTTTGGTCCAATAACCAATTTTATGGCAATAGTTTTGAATTTTTACATGAACTCTATGAATCGCATTCATGATTATGGTCCAATAACCAATTTCTTGACAATAATTATGCATGTTTACTTGAACTCCATGAATCGCATTCATGAATTTTGATACAATAAGCAATTACATGAATCACATGAGCTATTCATGATATCAATGTACAAGTACTCAAAAGAAAACAAGTAAGGAAAATCTAAGGTCGGTCTAGCCCAACTATGAAATACCCTACACCTACTTTTTCAAAATACAATAACAGTGTTGGAAATGGGTGTGTCCGTGAGCGAATGGAGCCCATATTTTATATGCATTTCTATTTTGATGAAAAATTTACGTACACTAAGTTTTTTTCCTGTACCTCACATGTTAATGCCTTTATAGTGTTTTCACTATTGTTGGTTGTATGGAAGGTAGGCGTGTTCATAGGCATATAACGCCCAATTTTTGAACCAATCTTAGTATTTGGTAAAAAATACACTCGTACCAAATTTTAATTCAAGTAGGTAGGCGTGTTTTTTTGGATGGATGACGCTCATTTTTCAAAAACATGTCCATTTTGTTATAAAATACATACCTACCAAATTTTATCTCTGTAAGACAAACATAAAGAAATTGATGCAGTTTTCAATTTTGTTGTTTGCATGGGAGGTAGGCGTGTCCGTGGGCGGATGACGTCCATTTTCAAAAACATCTTTGCTTTGTTATAAAAACCATACTTAGGTACCCAATTTTATTTTTGTAGGTTAAACATAAGCCTATTTATTGAGTTTTCCATTTTTGGGTTGCATGGGAGGTAGGCGTGTGCGTGGGTGGTAACGCCTATTTTTCAAAAACATCTTTATTTTCTTATAAAAAAAACATACATATCAAATTTAATCTTTGTAGGTTAAACATAACCATATTTATTGAATTTGGGCGTGTAAATATAAACTATATGAGCGTTTATATAGTTGGGCGTGTCTGTGGGCGGATGACACTCCGTTTTCTAAGACATATTTGGTTTGATATAAAATACGTATTTACTAAATTGTATTGTTGTAGGTTAATTATGAGCTTACTTATGCAGTTTTCAGCTATTGCGTTATATGGGAGGTAGGCGTGTCAGTGGGTGGATTCCATAAATATTCAATAGTGCAAATCCTTGCATCCATGTGACCATGTGTACTACATTTCATGCAACTATGTCAACTATTTCTTATTATCCTTTGTTAATGAACATCACACAGACGGACAGACGGACGGACGATCAAGAATATATATATTTTTCTATACCGGACACGCTTATTTCTATGCGTTACAAACGATTGCTGGAAGTTAGCACACCCTGACTTTACAGGTTTAAGGTATAAAAATAGAGCATGAATATTTCATAAGCCTTGTGCTTAAAGTTCATAAAGTGTGTGTTCAAAATATATGAACCAATTAAAATTATCATAAATGCCATGAAAAAGTACAGAAATAGTAATGATATGAATCATTCCTTACTTTTGTGAATAAAATGCATGTACAAAAACGAGAAGAACAAGAATAGTTCTTGGGAAAAGTGCCATAAATACATGAATCTCATGTTCATATACAAGGAAAACGTGAACTACGTTATAAGTTTGGTAACCAAAATTCATATAATCCATGTACAAATACAAGGGCAGCAAGAATAGTTCATAAGATAAGAGACAAAAATTCATGAAACTCATGTACTTATACAATGGAAGCGTGAACTACTTTATGCCTTTCATAATCAAAATTCATACATTTTATATGAATTAGCATGGGTCGGTCTTTACACACAAAAAACTGTGTGAATTTTTTTGCAATTGTATCATTCTTCATACACAGAAGAGAATTTTGAGTACAACAGACTTCCGGACGTTTTTATAAGTTAACATAACTTATTCTTGTATTTTACAAGGCCTTGTGTATGAATACACTAAAACTATGTATAAGTACTTGAAGCTTATGTACAAGTAGACATGATCAGTGAACGTAATATTCATGTAGGTTACTTATGAATGCATACATAACTTATATTTATATATATTATGTATATCTGTGTTGACAAAGAATAACAGCTAAACTCATTTTGAAAATTTCAGAAGACCATTTTCCAGATCAAAATTGCTCCTTACTATCAGGATACCCTGGCTTTTGTTGCTTAGATTTGATGGCCTCAAACATTTAATTTTCAAGGTACAACCGTAAACATTTTAATACTAGTGTTTTTCGTTGCGAAAAAAGGAAAGAAATTAATAACCTCATTTTGTTCTAACTCGACTTTAGCGATTATTCCTTGTCGACACAGATATATTACTGTGTAGCACATACAGAGTACATTGCAGCACATTTTTTTTTTTTTTTATAAAAAAAATAAGCTTCTTAAAGCTTAGTTTTTTAATACATTAAAATTGTTCTTCCAACGTCGTTCTTTAAAACGACTGTTTATTTGTCTTCACTATCGACAGCATCAATTGTCGCATTAAGAGACAATAAAATAAATGCTACACTAGAGAGCAACAAAAGTGCATGCAAAAAACAACTAAAAATAATTATTACAACAATCAGCGATCAACCAGCCAGATGACAGCCTAAAGTCGTCGCAATGTCTCGCAGCGATGCAAGCTAAAGATAGACGACGGTGACGGTAAGTAAAATGGATGAACTGTAAGCAAGACAGATGCACAGCTGGCCAGACTAATAGACATTTAGACTAACAGACAGTCAGACTAACAGATAGTCATTCATACAGACTGACATTCAACAGCGCTCTATAGATAGAAGTGAGTAAAATTTAAACATACAATAAAATAAATTATCGATTAATGCAAAATTTAAAACTTGACAGCTGCGCTGTATTTTCTCCAAAAGCAATTTTATAATTGCTTTATAGCAGTTACAACAACAACTCACATTCAAATCATGATTATGGCACATTAGCTGCAATGGAAAATGTTAGTGATGTGGTTGCTGTCAATGTTGTTGATGTCTGCTGCACTTCATGTGTGGGCAGTTGTCATAGTTTCAACTGTAAAAGCTCATGACGAAAAAGGCAACAGTTACAACTACAACTTGTTGATTTGACAATTACATTTAGTTATTGCTTTTATTGCCGCTGCTGTCAATCAGCATTGTTGTTGGTTTTTTTTCCTTATTTTTTTAACTTTTTAGACCTCACGCACGCCACCATGTTACCATGTTGCCAGTGATGATGATTATGATGATGTTCTTTTAATTTTAGTCTGCCCTTCGTTGGCACGCTATGTTATATCATTGTCATTGAATGAATGAATGCTCTCATTGTTTTTGGCTGCTGTCTGTGTTCATGTTTTGTGGTTTTTTTCTTCCGACGCATCATTCATTCCGTCATTCGCTCACTCACTCACTCATTTATTTATATATATTTATTTCATGAGTGACACTTGACAGTTATGAATTTGACAGATGTCGTCACATGCGCATTTTGTTGACATTGTTGTAATTGTTATTGTCAATGGTCCATGAAGTGTCAGTGGTTTTGTTGACATTTGCGGAAATTATTATCGTTGCGGTAAGTGACAAAACTGTTGATTTAACTGAAGATGCAGCCACCAACAAACTGTCAAAATTGCGATATTATTAAGCATTTTATGGAGTTGAAGGCATTAAACAGCATTTATGTAGCAGAATATTATTATATATGAATATCTTATCAGACAATTCTATAAAACTTTGATCTTTTAAGACACGCAAAAATCTATTTGAATTGAAAAAAATAATCGCATATGGCGTAAAACTGTTGGAGTAAAAGTTTTTACTTAAAATGTTTGAATTTTTTCTGGAGAAGAATTCCAAATTTCAAACACTCAAAAATTGAAAAAAATCCAACGATTTGTAAATTAACAAAATTAACTTCTTTCGAAATGTTTAACATGAAAAAATTAAAAATTTTGTGTGCTTCTGTATACCGTTTAGTATACTTCCTGGATTTAAGTTACCAACTTTTTTACAAAAAATTTACAAATGCCACAAATCATGAAAAAAATTGTGAATTTTCTTGCGAAGTCGAATTCAAAAGACTTTAAGAATTAGTATTGTTCATGCTAGAAAATTTTAAGAACATGGAAATTATATGAACTTTCTTGAGAAATAAGATTTATTTTAAAGAACCTTTTTTTAATTTAAAAAAAAACAACATCGGTAACAAACTAGTTGTCAATCAATTTTTTTCCCAAAATTCTTTATCACGTGCTGCAAGTAGTTAATTTTTTAACACATGTAAAAATGTATATCTATTGGATGTTCAGATTTTCTTTAGAAAATCATGATTTTTGTTAAAGAACTTGCACTTTTGAGCACTAAAGATAGTGTTTCGAGTATTCCTTCAGTGCTTTGGAATATTTCTTATATAATAGAACAATTTAAATGAGAAACTCAAATTGCTTGCACATAAAAGGTCACATTTTAAATTAAAATAAAAATGTTGTGTTCTTTCCTCTTTTAAAAGTGGTGGCCATACAAAAGTCATTCTATCGTTTTCATTGATCTGATTCTTTTAACTATAATTATAGTTTAAGCCATCATCAATACCGAAACTTAAATGTTTTTTGAAAAAAAAAACAACCTTTTAAAAATCTTTTGTAACATACATTTATTCGCTAAAGCGTGCTTTGGCCTTCCTTAGCTTTCTTCACTTTTTAGTCTCTTTTAGTCTAGGATATTACAATTCTAAGGTAAGAATAAATTTGTTTGCGTTTTTGAAAAAAAAAACTAATTTTTAAAAATAATTTTCAAACACTAGGACTCGTGGCGAAAAAAAAACGATCAGAAGCAATTCTTTTTTATGTTTGCGTGTCAAAAATATTGGTCAAAAATATCCTTTTTTTTTGTGAGAAAAAAATTATGTATAATAAAGAACAAATAAAGGACTAACACTCAATTTTTAGCGTAGAAGCTTCATGATTTTGACCAAAAATCTGAGCTGAGGATCTATGCATAAAACCCAATATTTCGTTGAAACATATCTCATCTCATCTCATCGCATCTCATCTCATCTCATCTCATCTCATCCCATCTCATCTCATTTCATCTCATCTCATCTCATCTCATTTCATTTCATCTCATCTCATCTCATCTCATCTCACCTCATCTCGTCTCATCTCATCTCATCTCATCTCTTCTCATCTCATCTCATCTCATCTCATCTCATCTCATCTCATCTCATCTCATCTCACCTCATCTCGTCTCATCTCATCTCATCTCATCTCAACTCATCTCATCTCATCTCATCTCATCTCATCTCATCTCGTCTCATCTCATCTTATCTTATCTTATCTCATCTCACCTCATCTCAACTCATCTCATCTCATTTCATCTCATCTCATCTGATCTCATCTCATCCCGTCTCATTTCATCTCATCTCATCTCATCTCATTTTATATCATCTCATC
Organism: Tetanocera ferruginea; assembly: GCA_958299015.1. Classification (NCBI taxonomy): domain Eukaryota; kingdom Metazoa; phylum Arthropoda; class Insecta; order Diptera; family Sciomyzidae; genus Tetanocera; species Tetanocera ferruginea. The sequence continues at coordinate 16,988,143 of OY282644.1, read as the reverse complement.
TCAACTCATCTCATCTCATCTCATCTCATCTCATCTCATCTCATCTCATTTCATCTCATCTCATCTCATCTCATCTCATCTCATCTCATCTCATCTCATCTCATCTCATCTCATCTCATTTCATCTCATCTCATCTCATCTCATCTCATCTCATCTCATCTCATCTCATCTCATCTCATCTCAGCTCAGCTCATCTCATCTCATCTCATCTCATCTCAACTCATGTCATCTCATCTGATCTCATCTCATCTCATCTCATCCCGTCTCATTTCATCTCATCTCATTTCATCTCATCTCATTTTTTCTCATCTCATCTCAACTCATCTCATCTCATCTCATCTCATCTCATCTCATCTCATCTCATCTCATCTCATCTCATCTCATCTCATCTCATCACATCTCATCTCATCTCATCTCATCTCATCTCATCCCGTCTCATTTCATCTCATCTCATCTCATCTCATCTCATTTTATCTCATCTCATCTCAACTCATCTCATCTCATCTCATATCATCTCATCTCATCTCATCTCATCTCATCTCATCTCAGCTCATCTCAGCTCATCTCATCTCATCTCATCTCATCTCATCTCATCTCATCTGATCTCATCTCATCTCATCTCATGTCATCTCATCTCATCTCATCTCATCTCATGTCACCTCATCTCATCTCATCTCATCTCATTTCATCTCATCTCATCTCATCTCATCTCATCTTATATAATCTCGTCTCGTCTCATCTCATCTCATCTCATATCATCTCGTCTCGTTTCATCTCATCTCATCTCATCTCATCTCATCTCAAATATATTCTCTTTTTAATGAGCTCTCTTTATCATAACCGTCTACTGTACCGTTTTAATGACTTCCAAAGTTGACATTGAGGCTTAAAGCAGTCAATGAGCAGTCAAAATAATAAATTTTTAATAATTAATTGCAAAACAAAACATTGACAAGCGTCAAATAATCTTCGCTCTTAAAACTTTAGCCACTGTTTGCACAACTACTTTGACACTTACACCAAACAATGCCAGTACTTTTCACTTGCTTTAATTGTATGTGTTCATCAACAGTCTATGGCACTCTTAGTTTTCAACATTAAGCTGTTGTTATTGTTTTTTTTAACTCCTTTTTTCGTACTGCCCGTCAAACAAAACACTTACCGAACCGCACTTGAGAATTCATTACCAACAATTGTGACAAGCAAGCTATACAATAAAGCAAAAAAAAAAACAATGCAAAAAAAAAGTAAAAATGTGCCGGCGCATCCACGACTAACAATGAAGTGCAATTAAAAGTTTGTGCAGTTGTAGGGTGCACAAGAAAAAAAATCAAGTATTTAAAAAGTAGCAACACAAGCGCAGCAGTGCAGTCCCAGCTAGCAGGATGCTGTTAAAAAGTAAAAAGTTGGCGAAAAACTAGCAGTTAAACTTTTACTGCCGCGTCAAGGCGACAAAAAAGTCGTTTCAATGCAGCACAACAACTACCACCCCCATAGTTAGTCAGTCACATATAAGGAAGACAGACAGACAAACGACGCACAAACAGCGGCACACAAAACCGCACAGCTTAAGGCGCTCCCGTTTTTCAAGGTGTCAATTTCGATTGTCATCATTGTGGTGCCGCGGTCACCGCGCATCGCCTGCTGCGTTCTGCTTCTTTAAAGCTGTCAAGTCATTGCGTCATGCTGTGTCAGACGCGTTTGCAAGGCAAAGTTTTCGCATGATTTTTTTAAAAAAATATTTTTTTTCTGTGTGTTTCGATTCCCTTTTCGGTGTTTTTGTTGTTGTGCCTTCTAATTGATTCTTAAAGAATTTGAACACGCTTGTCACGCAGTCGCGCGACGAATGCATTTTGAACGCTTTTATGCCTGACTGCGTGATTTACACGCTACTTACGTTGTGGTTGCCGCACTTTAGTCGTTAGAGTGTGCTGGCGGACTTTCGATTTCATTGGATGTCTGTCAAAGTGGCAGCAAAGTCGACAGCAGGATTAGAAGTAAGATAAAGGGAGCAAAAGGTGAGCAAGGAGGGCGGATAATGAAGAGTTGAAGATGTTGAAATAAGCAATAATTATGTTGCAAAATAATTTGGGAAGCTATGGATATAAACATCAAATTTTTTGGTACCATAAACTTGCTTTCGAAAAACTAATGAAGTTCTCAAAACGATCTTGAAAGTTGCTGTAAAAGCTTAAGATGTTTGAATAACAAGTTAAGTTAAAAGTTGAAAAAAATATAAAAGCAAAAGTAAGCTTTTAAATAACACTGTATTAATAACTCGTATTTCAAATTTTAAATTCCAAATCGTTGTAATTTCAAACATTTATTTTGATTCTAAGGCCAAATTCTATAGAGCATAATCGAAATTTTCGGAAAAGCCTTTTGCGTAAAACAAACAATCATTACCTGTTGAGTGTTTGAATGACTTCAAGCAGTATTTTGAGCTTTAAGTTATGGTTATGATTTAATTAAAAAAATTTTAATAACCAAAAAAAAATTAAAATTTATTACTTTTTAAAATGTTCATCCCTGCTTAAGCTTTCATCATGTTGTGCTCAAACCAAATTTGCATAATTTATTTAAAGCTTATTAAACTTAATTAGAAGAGCTTCTTTATAAGACGTATTTTATGGCTTTCCCAAGACTATAATGCCTCATAATTAGTATGAATATAACTAGTAGATATTTATAGACTGTTAGCTGTAGATCGAAGCCATTTTATTGCACAACAATAGAAGAATTTATGGTAAAGAAATATTTTTGACCAAAATCAATAATAATAAATATGAATAAATTAAATTTAAATCTGAAGATCGTAGCTCACTAACTCGTTTTGAACTATTTTTAAACTATTATTTTCGATAAAATCTTATGTATCAAATTTTTTAAAGTATTATATTTTGTAAATATTATTGTGTTTTTAAATCACTATTGACGATTATTATTTATTAAATATTATAATTGTTGTTTGTAAGTTTTTAAAAAAAAAAAAACTATTCCTTAAACTTTAAATTTAATTAGTTTCCTTTGTTTTATTTTCAGGTAAATTCGATAAATGAATTGTATGCCAACGAAAATGGAGTAAGATAAAATTCATACATATCAAAACGTTTGAACTTTTAGAAAATTGTAATTGCGATCCAAAAATTTTGTATTCATTTTAAAAGTTTAAGCTACGGTATCCGTGGCTGTGCGTTTAAGTGTGTGGCATGCGAGCCAACGAACTGAGGTAGCTCGAGTTCAATCTCAGATCTGGCAGAAGATTTTTTATTTCAATAGAAACAAAATTTTCCGATAGTCCGTCACGTCTCTGTATGCAATGACATAACTCAGAGAGTAAAACATTGCCAAGTAGGTATGGCTCCTACTCTACTGTAGGTCAAGTGCTCGATTAATTATTTAATCTGTACGTTTTTCTAACCATTAGAGTCATAATTTTGAAGCTATCATTATGAAACTCGACATTTAAACTGTTATCGTAAATGAAAGCTCAAAATGAGCCAAGTTCGAAAATGAGCCAAATTCGATAAAAACTACATCCACCTCCCATACAAAGTAACCTTTTGAAATCATTAAAATTTCTTTAAATTCGACAAAAATTATGTGTTGAAATTTAAAACGTAAGCTCTGATCACTCTAAGCACTCTGAGCTTAAGAATTGAAAAAGTCGTATGAAAACCAAGCATATCTCCCATATAAAGTGACGTCATTGAAATGGAAAATATCTCAGAAATCCATAAAAATTCATTAAAATTACTTAAAACTTATACCATAAGTTGAATATAAATTCAACAAAATCAGTTGAATACTTCCCCTTTCTCCCATCAAAATATAAAACCTACATAAATTTTTCAAAAATTAAAATATTTACTTGATATATCGCTAAGTATTGATATTAACGCATATCCCCTTAAAAAGTGATGTCATTAAAATATTAAAACTTAAACAACTTTGAATATAATTCAACATGACTTTAACATCGTCCAATTTGAAAACCTTTTTTCATCCATTCCTTCTTAGTTTATTTTTGTTTTTTATAAGAATTCATTCTATGAACATGAAAATCATAATCTTCTTCAAAATTGAAATAAAAATCATACTCAGGACCGAAAAAATCAAAATCACAATCAAAGCTCTAAGCCAAAACAAGCGAAGTTGAATAAAAAACTTGAAATTACATTAAAATAAAAAAATAAAAAACTTTGAATAAAAACTAAAGCATTAAATTAAAAAAAAACATAAATAAATATACAACACATGTGAATAAAAACTAAATGCTAAAATTGAAACAAATAAAAAATAAGTTGAAATACTTGTAGAATAAAAAAATATATAAAAAAATTAACAATAAAAACAAAGATAAAAAATAAAAACAATCATAAAAATAAAAATTAAAGTAACAAAGAAATAAAAATATAAGCAATAACAAAAAATATATAAATAATGATAAAAAAAATAATTAAAATAAAAAAACATATAAAAAAGTATCAATAATGATATAAAATAAGAATTAAAATAAATATAATAATAAAAAATAACAAACAAATAGAAATAATGAAATAAATAAAAAAAAATCATAATAAAAATAATAACATAAAAATTTAAAAAAAAAATTTAATAAAAAACTAAAAACAAAAATAAAAATAAAAATAAAAATAAAATAGCAATGAAAATAATAATTAAATCACAAAAATACAAAATAAAAATTAAAATAAAAAACTAAAAAAATATAAAATAAAATAAAATAAAAATAAAAATAAAAATAAAAATAAAAATAAAAATAAAAATAAAAATAAAAATAAAAATAAAAATAAAAATAAAAATAAAAATAAAAATAAAAATAAAAATAAAAATATAATTAAAAATAAAAATGCAAATAAAAATAGAAATAAAAATAAAAATAAAAATAAAAATAAAAATAAAAATAAAAATAAAAATAATATTAAAAATAAAAATAAAAATAAAAATAAAAATAAAAATAAAAATAAAAATAAAAATAAAAATAAAAATAAAAATAAAAATAAAAATAAAAATAGAAATAGAAATAGAAATAGAAATAGAAATAGAAATAGAAATAGAAATAGAAATAGAAATAGAAATAGAAATAGAAATAGAAATAGAAATAGAAATAGAAATAGAAATAGAAATAGAAATAGAAATAGAAATAGAAATAGAAATAGAAATAGAAATAGAAATAGAAATAGAAATAGAAATAGAAATAGAAATAGAAATAGAAATAGAAATAGAAATAGAAATAGAAATAGAAATAGAAATAGAAATAGAAATAGAAATAGAAATAGCAATAGAAATAGCAATAGAAATAGCAATAGAAATAGCAAAAGAAATAGCAATAGAAATAGCAATAGAAATAGCAATAGAAATAGAAATAGAAATAGAAATAGAAATAGAAATAGAAATAGAAATAGAAATAGAAATAGAAATAGAAATAGAAATAGAAATAGAAATAGAAATAGAAATAGAAATAGAAATAGAAATAGAAATAGAAATAGAAATAGAAATAGAAATAGAAATAGAAATAGAAATAGAAATAGAAATAGAAATAGAAATAGAAATAGAAATAGAAATAGAAATAGAAATAGAAATAGAAATAGAAATAGAAATAGAAATAGAAATAGAAATAGAAATAGAAATAGAAATAGAAATAGAAATAGAAATAGAAATAGAAATAGAAATAGAAATAGAAATAGAAATAGAAATAGAAATAGAAATAGAAATAGAAATAGAAATAGAAATAGAAATAGAAATAGAAATAGAAATAGAAATAGAAATAGAAATAGAAATAGAAATAGAAATAGAAATAGAAATAGAAATAGAAATAGAAATAGAAATAGAAATAGAAATAGAAATAGAAATAGAAATAGAAATAGAAATAGAAATAGAAATAGAAATAGAAATAGAAATAGAAATAGAAATAGAAATAGAAATAGAAATAGAAATAGAAATAGAAATAGAAATAGAAATAGAAATAGAAATAGCAATAGAAATAGCAATAGAAATAGAAATAGAAATAGAAATAGAAATAGAAATAGAAATAGAAATAGAAATAGAAATAGAAATAGAAATAGAAATAGACATAGAAATAGAAATAGAAATAGAAATAGTAATAGAAATAAAATCAAAATCAAAATCAAAATCAAAATCACGATCAACATACAAAAACAAAATAAAAAAATTAAAGTCAAAATCAAAATCAAAATCAAAATCAAAATCAAAATCAAAATCAAAATCAAAATCAAAATCAAAATCAAAATCAAAATCAAAATCAAAATCAAAATCAAAATCAAAATCAAAATCAAAATAAAAATAAAAATAAAAATAAAAATAAAAATAAAAATAAAAATAAAAATAAAAATAAAAATAAAAATAAAAATAAAAATAAAAATAAAAATAAAAATAAAAATAAAAATAAAAATAAAAATAAAAATAAAAATAAAAATAAAAACAGAAATAGAATAAGAAATATAAATAGAAAAAGAAAAAGAAATAGAAATAGAAATAGAAATAGAAATAGAAATAGAAATAGAAATAGAAATAGAAATAGAAATAGAAATAGAAATAGAAATAGAAATAGAAATAGAAATAGAAATAGAAATAGAAATAGAAATAGAAATAGAAATAGAAATAGAAATAGAAATAGAAATAGAAATAGAAATAGAAATAGAAATAGAAATAGAAATAGAAATAGAAATAGAAATAGAAATAGAAATAGAAATAGAAATAGAAATAGAAATAGAAATAGAAATAGAAATAGAAATAGAAATAGAAATAGAAATAGAAATAGAAATAGAAATAGAAATAGAAATAGAAATAGAAATAGAAATAGAAATAGAAATAGAAATAGAAATAGAAATAGAAATAGAAATAGAAATAGAAATAGAAATAGAAATAGAAATAGAAATAGAAATAGAAATAGAAATAGAAATAGAAATAGAAATAGAAATAGAAATAGAAATAGAAATAGAAATAGAAATAGAAATAGAAATAGAAATAGAAATAGAAATAGAAATAGAAATAGAAATAGAAATAGAAATAGAAATAGAAATAGAAATAGAAATAGAAATAGAAATAGAAATAGAAATAGAAATAGAAATAGAAATAGAAATAGAAATAGAAATAGAAATAGAAATAGAAATAGAAATAGAAATAGAAATAGAAATAGAAATAGAAATAGAAATAGAAATAGAAATAGAAATAGAAATAGAAATAGAAATAGAAATAGAAATAGAAATAGAAATAGAAATAGAAATAGAAATAGAAATAGAAATAGAAATAGAAATAGAAATAGAAATAGAAATAGAAATAGAAATAGAAATAGAAATAGAAATAGAAATAGAAATAGAAATAGAAATAGAAATAGAAATAGAAATAGAAATAGAAATAGAAATAGAAATAGAAATAGAAATAGAAATAGAAATAGAAATAGAAATAGAAATAGAAATAGAAATAGAAATAGAAATAGAAATAGAAATAGAAATAGAAATAGAAATAGAAATAGAAATAGAAATAGAAATAGAAATAGAAATAGAAATAGAAATAGAAATAGAAATAGAAATAGAAATAGAAATAGAAATAGAAATAGAAATAGAAATAGAAATAGAAATAGAAATAGAAATAGAAATAGAAATAGAAATAGAAATAGAAATAGAAATAGAAATAGAAATAGAAATAGAAATAGAAATAGAAATAGAAATAGAAATAGCAATAGAAATAGCAATAGAAATAGCAATAGAAATAGCAATAGAAATAGCAATAGAAATAGCAATAGAAATAGCAATAGAAATAGCAATAGAAATAGCAATAGAAATAGCAATAGAAATAGAAATAGAAATAGAAATAGAAATAGAAATAGAAATAGAAATAGAAATAAAAATAGAAATAGAAATAGAAATAGAAATAGAAATAGAAATAGAAATAGAAATAGAAATAGAAATAGAAATAGAAATAGAAATAGAAATAGAAATAGAAATAGAAATAGAAATAGAAATAGAAATAGAAATAGAAATAGAAATAGAAATAGAAATAGAAATAGAAATAGAAATAGAAATAGAAATAGAAATAGAAATAGAAATAGAAATAGAAATAGAAATAGAAATAGAAATAGAAATAGAAATAGAAATAGAAATAGAAATAGAAATAGAAATAGAAATAGAAATAGAAATAGAAATAGAAATAGAAATAGAAATAGAAATAGAAATAGAAATAGAAATAGAAATAGAAATAGAAATAGAAATAGAAATAGAAATAGAAATAGAAATAGAAATAGAAATAGAAATAGAAATAGAAATAGAAATAGAAATAGAAATAGAAATAGAAATAGAAATAGAAATAGAAATAGAAATAGAAATAGAAATAGAAATAGCAATAGAAATAGAAATAGAAATAGAAATAGAAATAGAAATAGAAATAGAAATAGAAATAGAAATAGAAATAGAAATAGAAATAGAAATAGAAATAGAAATAGAAATAGAAATAGAAATAGAAATAGAAATAGAAATAGAAATAGAAATAGAAATAGAAATAGAAATAGAAATAGAAATAGAAATAGAAATAGAAATAGAAATATAAATAGAAATAGAAATAGAAATAGAAATAGAAATAGAAATAGAAATAGATATAGAAATAGAAATAGAAATAGAAATAGAAATAGAAATAGAAATAGAAATAGAAATAGAAATAGAAATAGACATAGAAATAGAAATAGAAATAGTAATAGAAATAAAATCAAAATCAAAATCAAAATCACGATCAACATACAAAAACAAAATAAAAAAATTTAAGTCAAAATCAAAATCAAAATCAAAATCAAAATCAAAATCAAAATCAAAATCAAAATCAAAATCAAAATCAAAATCAAAATTAAAATCAAAATCAAAATCAAAATCAAAATCAAAGAAATCTAAAAATGTGGAAAAGAATTAGTTGAAGGATTTGGACGAAAAATGGAAAAACGATGATTTTTAAAAAATTTTTCGTAAAAATATAAATTTAAATTTGTAATTATTTTAATAAGAAATATTTGAGCTTGTTTTCAAATAAAAAAATTATTTTCAAAACGAAGTTTTTTCAATGAAATTTTTTAGTAAAATTATACAATTACAGACAATGTCTAGAAAATTCACATGCTTAACAAAGGTTAGTCGAAGATTAGTACATTTGAACTAGTTACATTAGTACTAATTAGTAGTTAGTCGAAGATTACACAAGAATTAAGACCAGAATAAAACAAGTTTTTTATAATAATTTTTATGAACATGAAATAGCACAGGAACAGGAACAAAGATTAGACAATGATAAGGATATAAACATGGGTAGTACAAAAATGAATAAAGGTAAGCAATTGAAAAAGTATTGGGACAGAGATGTGAGCAGGTAGTCGACTTAAAATTAGAAAAAAGACTTGGACAAAGACAGCAAATATTTGTTTAAAAGTTATAGTAGTCCAAAGTAGTCCAAACTGGCGGCACAGAATAAAGCGGGGCCTCGTGGTTGCAGCGCTGGGAGTCGCAAAAAATTATCCGATCTGGAAAAAAATTTACTTTTTTAAATTTTAACAAAATTGGTTATTGTATGACAGGAGCTTTTTTTAAATATTTTTTCAATTTTTGGTGATGTTCCAAATTTTTTTCAAAAGAAATATTTACTTTAAAAATTCATAAAACAACGAAAAAAATTCAAAAAACCTCGTGTCATACGATACCGAATCAAGTTTAAAAAAATACAAAAAAAAAATTTGTTAAAAAATAAACCCGCTAGTGCCGCAAACAGTACGAAAAACATGGTTTCGAGATAAACGCGTCCAAAGCTTGTAAACAAAGAATCAAGAGGCGAAAATTATATATGCGCTCTCACTAATCCGGCTGTATCTTTTGCACCCGTAGAAATTTTACCATGTTTTACCAAATTTTAAGAATATTTACTAAAATACAAAAATATAAAAAAGTCGATTTAAAAAAACGGCCAATGTTATGTCCTCCCTTAAAAGGATTGTTTTCATTTGACAAAAATCTTCTGTTGGTCATATATAAAAAAAAAAACATTTTGTGCTTGCTTGTGTAGCATTGGAGGCCAACAGCTGAATATATTTTATATGCGATATTGAAAAAAATATCCATTTTAATTTATAAAAAATTAATAATAATAAACTCTTAACTCATTTTTTTTAAATTATTACTCCAAATTTGTTCATCAACCTACAATATTGGTGAGTGTATTGAAAAAAAAACGTGAACTGTGTATCTGATTTTATAAAAATAAAAACTCCCTTTTCCAATTTAATAATAAATTCCAGAAAAAATTATAAATAGAATCTTATAAATAGGGCTATACAAGAATTTTAAAAGAAATATGCAACGCATGCCATACAAGAACTATTACTATTACGTTACAAAAATTTGTGAAAGTAAACATTTTTACTGCTCATAAGCAAATATATAAAAAAAAAAAACAAAAAACTTTGCAAAAGTGCTCATTAAGCTATCAAGGGAACATCTTAAGCTTAGCTTAATATAGCAAAGCTCTTTTAGCGCTACAAAAATTTCATATCAGCTCCCTTAACGTAAGCGGTATTAATTCATTGGCACCGTTAGAATATAATTTACGTATAACAGCCAGCAGCTTACAAACTTAAGACCAAGATAAGCACAAAAAGGAAATATTAAACATTAAAAAGATGTCCTTCATAAAGTTTGTTTATTTTATTAATTTTTGTTTATTTTTTGTTTTTGTTTTTTTTTCCCCTTAACTAAGCATACTAACTGAAAGATAGAATAAATAAAGTTTGAATTAAGATAAAAATTAAGCAGTAGCAACGAGCTATATGAGTGAAGCAACTTAGCTATTTTTCATAATTGCTCATTAAAAGCATGTCAAACATAAATGCGAAGAAGAAACAGCAGAAAAAAAAATAGCAGAATAAGTTTATAAAAGTTAAGTGAAGAGCGCTGCAGCGTGAGTGAGAAAAAGAAAAACATTTTTATAGTAAGAAAAGCTCAAGGAAAGCTCTATACAAAGAAGTTGTTGTAGTTTATTATTAAGTTATCAAATTAAAATGCAGAAAGATTGTTCTTAAGCCGGTTGCGCTGTTAGTGTGGTTGTATGGTTGGCTAGTTGTTATGCGTGTAAGCGTGGGTGCTGTGTTCTACAGTGCTTGGGTTGTTTAAGCTGTGGCTTGACATTTATAAAGGTAACATAATCATAAATTAATTATTTCAAACAAACCACACAAAAAACATATGACTTAACCCTCAAGCACTTTTAAAGGTCTTATAGACTGCCACTCCGTAAAGAAACACCTGCAGTACGGCTCTATTTCGCTCAAGTGAAGCCCGAGCCGTGAAGCTATGAAATTCACCTATGTTCTCTTTGGGAGTCTGGGTGACCTTTAACAGCATTAAAGGTTAACAGCTTTGGCTCAATATTTTTTTAATTCTGCCATATAATGAAAACCTATTAAAAAGTCTATAAAAAGTTTATTAATTTTTTTTATGTTAACTCTTCAACAAAATTGCTGTGTTAATTATTTCAATATTTAATAAAGCATTTTTAATAAACTTTCCAACACCAACGCATTTCCTTCCGCACACTCGTCGACAACTTGCTACAAACTTCCGTTTCCGCTGTAAAATGTTTCCATGTGCCATGCAGCAATTTTTTAACGCCCACAAAGAAAAAATTTCATATGCACAGAATTGTAATATTTCTATACAACAAAAAGGAAAAAATATTGTACGCCTGTTGTTGCTGCAACTTCACACACACACACACCCACACACACAAGCAACATATCAAAATATTTGCATTTTTATTAATTGTACTCGACATCAAAAGGAAGTGCGGCACGCAAGCAGTCAAAAGTGCATGCAATGAATTTTTTAAGTGCCGCATAACTTGAAGCTGCTGCTGCTGTTGCTGCTGCAAGACTTTCTTTATCTCTGTCTGTAATTTATCAACACTTTATTATATATTATTTTTCAACCACTTGCTTTTTTTGCTCTCGAAAACTTTTACAAAAATACTTTTACATTTATTTAAGGTATGGCTTTTGCAGTTATTTGTATGCGTGTGTGTGTTAAAGCTTTTCTTACACACTCGTTTTGCCTTACTGCAAGTCAAACACACACATGCTCATACACTCATGCAAACAATGCAAGCCTGCATTCTCATTACATCGTACGCCTTGCTTGATGGCAAAGACTTCAAAGGACAACGCTTTAAGCTTTGATGTGTACATCAATACCGCTGCATGCGCTCAATTGACGTGAAATTTTAAATCAACTTCTCTGTAACTGTCAGTCTTGTAATTAAAACTTCTTAACTTGCTGTGAATAATTTGTATGATTTCATATTTTTCATTTTTCATAGTTTAAATGAGAAAATTTATTTTCAAAAGAATTTTTTTGCATAATAAAATGTATAGCTGGTGCTTTCAGCGAAGGATATCGTTAAAAGTTTTAACTTTTTGATTGAAATCAAGCATGCCACTACATGAGTGATATGTTTGTGCATAACAAAAACTTGCTTCTAACGAATTAACCGAATATGATGGTGATGAAATGAACTTGTATAAAATAAAGTATAAAATAGGAAAAAGTATACAATAATTATTAATTTAATCATAAACTGCATGAATTGCATTCATAAATTGTGTTCCAGTAATCAATTTCATAAATCACATGAACTATTCATGATATCAATGTACAAAATACACATAGGAAAAAAAACACGGGAACATGAAAATTTACAGTTACTATTTACATGAGTCATATGAACTATTCATAACATCAATGTGCAAAATACACAAAAGCAAAACAATGAAACATGCATTTTTCATCAGTCTAATGTTTGGAGTTCATAAAGTGTGTGTATAAGATACATGAACCAATAAAAAATTCGTAAATTCCAAGAAAAATATCATAATTCATAATTTTTGTGATAAAATTCTAAGAAATCATGAAAAAATACAAAGAGAACAAGAACGCTTTATGAGAAAAGTGATAAAAATGCATGAATCTCAAGTACATATACAAGGGAAACGTAAACTAACCAATAAAATTAGAGACGGAAAATCATATTATTCTTATACAAATACAAGGGCAGCAAGAAAAATTACGATTTCATAAGCTAAGTGTTTAAAATTCATAGAAGTGTGTGTATAAAAATTACATGAAATAGTTAAAATTTCATAAATTTCAAGAAAAAATTCAAGAGGCATATGAATACATCATAACTTTTGTGAATAAATTTCATGAAATTGATCTACAAATGCAAGGAGAACAAGATCAGTTCATGAGATAAGTGAAAAAATGCATGAATCATGCACATAAACTAGGAAAATGTGAACTACTTCATGAGTTAAGTGAACGAAATTCATATAATTCATGTACAAATACATGGGCAGCAAGTATAGTTCATAAGATAATTTTTAAAAATACGTCAAACTCATGTTTTTACATAATCGAAGCGTTAACTACACTCAGAAGAAAGTTTCTCGGAATATGATAAAAAAAATTTGTCTCTTTATATTTAGAGAAAAATTGCAAATTGGTTGAGAAAAAATGGTATATTGCTACAGAGAATTGTTTTTTCTAAATGAGGAGTTTACATTTTAATCCAGATAAGTTACAGGAAAAACAATTTTAGTTAGAAATTCTATTGTAAAGCGAATGTTTTAATATATCGATCTATAAAATCCTTTTTGATAAAAATGATAGAACCCTAGTGAAAAATGCATCCTTTGAAAAAAATCTCTTTTTCAATCAAAAGCAGACATGTCCACTGTAAATTTACAATCAAAACCAGATAAGTCAAAGCAAGTTTTCATTTGTGTAGTTTTCATTCAAATTTTAAAAATTTGGATACGCGTTTTGTAAAAAATAAAAAATGAAAAGCAAAAAACATCTTTTTGTACTAAAAAGGATCTTCAGGAGAATCAAAATTGCTTCGTCGGTTTTCCTCTGATTTGAAAAAACAAGTATGCAGAAATCATTTAAATAAGTTCCTCTAATCTTTGAGACCCCGAATGGCGGAATCTAAATTTTGATTAATTTTTTTCTTTCAAAACCAGACAAGTTCAATTTTGAAATTGAAATATATAAAAATATATCGTTTTTAGAGAAGAAGATTTTTTTATTTTTGAGAAAAGAGTTGTTTTTACTGAAGAAAATACTTGGCATGTGAATTTTTTATCAAAAGATTGAAAAAAGATTTTAATTTTCAGTAATATATTCTCTTTAGATGAGAATTTTTTTGTGCGAGAAAAATAGCTATCATTATAACACTGAAAAAAAAATATGAGCTTAAATTTAACACAATATGTTCAAAAAGATTTAGTGTTAATTTGTTTTTTTTTCATATATTATTCACAAATTTTAAACACATTTGCACTTACTTTGAGTAAATTTATTGCAAGCTATTTTTTAAAGAAAAAACATGTCAAATTAATAACAATTGTCGTCAATTTTAAAACATATTTTTTTCAGTGTAGAAACTTGTAATATTTCCATTTCCCAAAATTTAAGAAATATTTCTTCGAAGATGTGAAAATTCATTCTAATGGAAGAAAATTTTATTTGAAAAAGAGAAAATTGCTGTTATCGAAAATAGAGATATTTTTAATTGCAGAAAGGTGTGTGCTTTTTTCTGAGTGTACTTTATGCATTTAGTGAACAAATTGGTCTTCACGCTAAAAAAAATTATGAAGTTATTTAAAATATTCCTGAAATTATTTTAATAAACCTCCACGAAACAATTTCGCGTTGCATCATTACTTAGGCATTTTTTGAAAGGTGATTTTAAAGCTTTTTAACGTTTTACTGCATGTCCGCACTAGAGTCATTGCGTTAACAAACTGAGTTTGTATGGCTGCAGCCATCAAGGACATGCATTAAAAACTAAATGTTTCAATATTTGTGATTAATTACATATAATTAGTGTACTAAAACATGAGGACTGAGATCATTCACAATTGCATGAAGACATCAGTGTTTTATACGCCGACCCGCATATGAATACACTCAGCTCATGAACAGATACATAAAACCAGTTTTGGACACTCTTTACAATAAGTTCGATTTATAATGGTCCACATTGGTCCGTTTTGAACATTCTAAATAGTTGTGCAAAAATGGTCTTAAACTACAAAATTTACCGAAAATTAAGATGTGCTGAATAAGCCTTAATGGCTTAACAGGAACTCATTCAGTACAGCTAAATTTTCATTAAATTTTGTATTTTGAGACCAGACCTATATCTCCGAATGTGGGCCAAAAAAAAAAAAAATTTTTCATTTATTTTCAACCGGCAACTATAAACAAATTTATGTTTAATAGACGCAATATTGGCATCAAGTGTCAAATTTAAGATTTGACATTACATTAAATTTTTAGCGACAATTCTAGTAAATCTGCTTAAGAAGAATCCGGCTCGTGGGAAGAAATATAAGATTTTCGATGTGATAGTTGTAGTTCTGATGCCAATATACCATTATTTGTCTTAAAATGTCAACTAATTGCTAGCGATATATAAAAAATATTACGCGGAGAGAAATTTGAGCTGAAAACAATTCCAAACCAATTAATTTTGGAAGTGATTTTGAATTTAGCCATAATATTCTTGATATCAAGCCCTAATGTGATTATTTCTCAACAAATTAACACGCCCATTTGTGCATAATGTATGTAATTTTTGGATCAATTATCAAAAAGTAAATATGCTCACTTGTGCCTTGTTAATGTGATTTTGGTATTGTTTATAAAACAAAAAAACATGCTCATTTGTGTTTAATACATGCCACTTATGGATTAATAGTTAAACCATGAATATCTAAGGAATATAATTTTCATCAAAATTTCATCAAAAATGACCAAATCGAAAGAATTTTGGAATTATTTATCAAAATATGTCAAGTGTCAAATTTTAAAATAAATAAAAAAAAATATAAAAAATATTAAAAAGCTGAATTATGCTCTTGTTAAATGCATATGTATATATACTTTACATTAAGGGTGGACATGACATTGGCCGTTTTTTAGTTAATTTTGTATTTTAGTAAATATTCTTAAAGTTGTAAGAAAAAAATTTCATGGAAAAATTCCTACAGGTTCAAAAGTTACGGCCGGATTAGTGAGAGCGCATTTTTATTTTTAGTTGCATTTTCTTTGTTCACAAATTTGAACGCGTTTATCTCGAAACCATGTTTTTCGTACAGGTTGCGGCTAGCAGGTTCAGGTTCATTTTTTGACGATTTTTTTTTTTTGTTATTTTAATTGACTTGATTCGCTATCGCATGATACGAGCTTTTGTAAAATTTTTTTTTCGATTTATTATGAATTTTTAAAGTTTATATTTTTTTCGAAAAAACTAACTTTCAAAATTTGAACATCACCAAAAATTGAAAAAAAATTTTAAAAAAAGCTTCTATCATACGATAACCAATTTTTTTAAGATTTAAAAAAAAAACATTTTTTTTCCAGATCGGACAATTTTTGCGCCTCCCAGCGCTGCAACCACGAGGCCCCGTTTTTTTCTCTGTCGCCAGTTTGGAGCTCTATCAAACGATGTTGGAGTGAAACATATATTTTTTTTAATTTATTTTTCTTGTAATTTGTTCAATTCTCTACAATAACAAAAATAAAATTTTGAAAAAATGTTTGTTGTTTTGAATTTCTAAAAAAGGTCTGTTTTCTCTGCCGCGAATGTTATATCCCACCTTAAAATGTACAAGTGGCCCAAGCAAAAAAAATAAATATGACATGAATTAAAATAAAAATGATATTTTTAATGTCCAAATTAGATACTTATATTTCATTCAATTCGGATAGGATAATATAATATTTTAATTTATTTTCTGTACTTTTATACGCTTTTATGTATACTAAGAAGAACAAAAACCAACTGAGAATTACGTTGTTCGGTTGTTAATTTTTTTGATATGCAAAAACAACAACAACAAAATAATTTTTTACAAACAAACCCAAAATAACACGTTTTTAGCACAAATTGGCAGGTATCAACAATTTGAAGCCCAATTTTTGGCATAAACTGCAAACGTGCATAGATTGTTTTGAGATGTTTTTGAACTTTATTGAGCTTGATTTTAGTCCATTTTCTTCTCTCTCCCTGATAGTTATATAATTATTTAATTTTTGTGCTTTACAGCCTAAAGTTGATCTTTATTATAATTAAATTTTGATGAAGTACTGTGGTTTGTTATTAAATTTTAATTTTTGACATTAGAGCTGAAAAAGTTGCATAAGAGATCCCTAATTTTTTATAAAAACCGACAGTAATGCGAGTTACCAATTTTTGTAACGTGAGTTACCGCATAATTTTTGGATTATTTTAAGTACTTTGATTTAATATTGCTGATTAAATATGATGTTTATAAAGGTAAACTTAACGAAATCCTATCGGGGCTGCTTCTTTCGAGAGCGACTCTCTAAAGTCTTTTAAATGAGCATTTAGAAGGAGGGAAATGTTCTTAACATAATTTTTTTTTTTTTTTTTGAAATTCAATTATTAGTTAATTGCAGTGACATAAAAAAGCACTATCTAAGTATAACTTAAATGGCAGCTATACTCTGCTTAAACTAGACTAATACATACTTCTCTATAGACCGAAACCTCGAACTTATATTATCGCCTCATACTGACCACCTACTTTCCGGGGTATGTGTTTGTACAGAATTTTTGTAACTTATATCATAGTCTGCAAGCCGGTGACATAAAAAATCGCGAAATCGGGTATCGAATAATTAAAAGAAAAATTTGTTGTTACATTTAATTATACCCTAAACCTGAAAGGTCGGGGTATATTAACTTTGTGCAAACGTTTGTAACGCACAGAACGCAGCGAGTCCGGTATAGAAAAGTATATATATTCTTGATCAGCGTCACCTCGTGAGTCGAGCTATTCATGTCCGTCCGTCCGTCCGTCCGTCCGTCCGTCTGTGTGTTGTCCGTAAACACAGGATAAGAAGAAAGAGTGAATGAAAACTTGGTACACATGGTCACATGCACCCAAGAATTTGCACTATTGAATATTTTTGGAATCCGCCCACGGACACGCCTACCTCCAATACAACGCAAAAATTGAAAACTGCATAACTCAGCTCATATTTAACCTACAACAATAAAATTTGGTATGTATGTGTTTTGTATCAACACAAAGATGTTTTTGAAAAATGGGTGTCATCTACTCACGGACACGCCCACCTCCCATACAACCCAAAAATTGAAAACGCAATAAATAAGCCTCTGTTTAACCTACAGAGCTAAAATTTGGCAAATATATTTTTTATAACAAAACAAAAATGGTTTTGAAAAATGGACATCATCCGCCTACGGACACGCCTACCTCCCATTCATCGCGAAAATTGAAAACTGCATAACTCAGCTCATAATAGCCTACAACAATAAAATTTGGTGTGTATATGTTTTTTACAAACACAAAGATATCTTCGAAAAATGGACATCATCTGCCCACGAACACGTCCACCTCCCATACAACCCAAAAATTGAAAACGCAATAAATAAGCCTGTGTTTAACCTACAGAGCTAAAATTTGGCACGTATGTTTTTTATGACAAGAAAAAGATGATTTTAAAAATGGACTTCATCCGCATACGGACAGCCCTACCTCCCATACAACCCAAAAAGTTTAAAAATCAATATATAAGGTTATGTTTGTCATAGAAAAATTAAATTTGGTATGTACGTGTTTAATACCAAAACTAAGGTGTGTTTAAAAATTGGGAGTAATTCGTCCATGAACACGCCCACCTCCCATAGCGAAAGTACAATAAAGGCATTAACTGTGAGCTACATGAATAAAACTTGGTATGTGTAAATTTTTCATCAACATTTAAATGCATATAAAATATAGGCTTCTTTCTCCCACGGACACACCCATTTTCAATAATATTATTTTTTTTTTTTTAAAGTAGGTTAAGGGTTTTTCATTGTCGGCCTAGACCGACTTTAGACTTTCTTTACTTGTTTGTTGTTTAAATTTATGTAAATTTTTGTCCGTATACACAGTATAAGAAGAAGGAGTTGAGATAATTGGATGAAACTTAGTACACATGGTCACATGGACCCAAAGATCTGCACTATTGAATATTTTTGGAGTCCGCCCACGGACACGCCTACCTTCCATGCAACGCAACTATTGAAAACAGCATAAATACGCTAAAAATTAACCTACAACAAGAAAATTTGATGTGTATGTGTTTTGTATCAAAAACAAGATGTCTTCGAAAAATGGGTGTCATCCGCCTACCGACACGCCCACCTCACATACAACCTAAAAATTGAAAACGCAATTAATAAGCCTACAGAGACAAAATTTCGGACGTTTATTTTTTATGTCAAAATAAAGATGGCTTTGAAAAATGGATATCATCTGCCCACGGACACGCCTACCTCCAATACAACGCAAAAATTGAAAACTGCATAACTCAGCTCTTAATTAACCTACAACAATAAAATTTGGTATGTATGTGTTTTGTATCAACACAAAAATGTCTGCGAAAAATGGGTATCATCCGCTTACGGACACTCCCGCCTCCCATACAACCCAAAAATTTAAAACGCAATAAATAAGCCTCTGTTTAACCTACAGAGCTAAAATTTGGCAAATATATTTTTTATAACAAAACAAAAATGGTTTTGAAAAATGGACATCATCCGCCCACGGACACGCCTACCTCCCATACAACGCGAAAATTGAAAACTGCATAACTCAGCTCATATTTAGCCTACGACAATAAAATTTGATATGTATGTGTTCTATACAAACACAAAGATGTCGTCGAAAAATGGACGTTATCCGTTCACGGACACGCCCACCTCCCATACAACCCAAAAATTGAAAACGCAATAAATAAGCCTCTGTTTAACCTACACAGCTAAAATTTGGCACACATGTTTCTTATGACAAGACAAAGATGGTTTTGAAAAATGGACGTCATCCATCTACGGACACGCCTACCTCCCATACAACCCAAAAAGTTTAAAACTCAATAAATAAGGTTATGTTTGTCATAGAGAAATTATATTTGGTATGTATGTATTTCATACCAAAACTAAGGTGTGTTCAAAAATTAGGAGTAATCCGTCCATGAACACGCCCACCTCCCATAGCGAAAGCACAATAAAGACATTAACTGTGAGCTACAGGAATGAAACTTGGTATGTGTAAATTTTTCATAAAAATTGAAATGCATATAAAATATAGACTTCATCCGCCCACGGAAACGCCCATTTTCAATAATATTTTTTTTTTTTTTGGAAAAGTAGGTTTAGGGTATTTCATAGTCGGCCTAGACCGACTTTAGACTTTCTTTACTTGTTTTAAATTCTATTTTATTTTTAAAAATATTTAATTTCACACTGTTTTTATTTCTAACTTCTTAGCATATTTCACATTAAAATATTGCTTACTTCAATCAAACTATCTATAATTACTTCCAAGAATAATTTAATTTGTAGCATTTAATATGAAACACACAAGCAAACACACACAGAATCACACACACACATGCCCTGAGCAAATACCTTCACTGCACACCACAACAAATACTTACAATGTAAACAGATAGCTTTAAAATGTAATGCATGCTGGAGTACATGATTGATGAAATGACATTCTTGCTTGCAAGCAAGAATGATTGAGTGCATGACAGACAGACGGACAGGCAGGCAGGAACGCATGATAAACGCATTAAAATGATGCATTCCATTTTAAGCTATACTTTTTTTAATATTTAGTTAAAACGATAACAAAAAGCAGCATTATTAGTGGTTAAACGTAAACAATATAGCTGGTTGTTTGAGTATGTGTTTGTTTATATATGTTGGTATATGTAAGCAGCCGCAGCAGCATGCACATTTTATTGACAATCATTAAATGGGACATCTTTGTGTGTGGTTGAGTTTGCAAGCATGTGTATTAGTTGTTGGTGTAAATGATACAAAGTTGCTGGCGGAAGCGGATGTGGATGCATGTATAACAGCACAAGCGGAAGTAGCAGGCATGCTAGTTAGATATGAATACTAGCTGTGAGTAGATATAATGCCACAATTTAGTAAATTATGCAAAATGTTTATAATCGACTAACTGCACTAGTATTTAGTTATGCATGTGTGCATTTGTATGTACTTGTATGTGTGCATTGTTAATATGCCACACACGCAGCCAAATCAATCATATTGATACTGCTCTGTAACCGCAAAACGCTTGACACATAATTAAGGCTTGTGTGGTTGCTGTTGGCATTTAATTAAATAACTTAAACAACAACTGTGGCAAAAGAAGAAACTGTGCAAAAAAAAAAGCAACAAAACCATTAAAAACATATTAAATTAATTGCTGCTAAGTTGCAGGCAGCGGCGGCGGCTGTGGCGGTGGCGCCACCATACAAGTGCTGCCTGTTAAGACAAGAAATATTGTTCTTTAACAAGACTTGGCGGTGGAGTGTGTGTGGTGTGCACAAGTTGACTAAAATTTATTTAATTAGTTCTCATTGACATGCTTTGATTGAGCATTTTTTTTGTTATTTTTCTTTTTGTCTTTATTTTTACTTTTTGTTAAATTTTTGGCTGTCTGCGAGTTTGTTGATGTTTTGTTGCTTGCGCCTTTGAAGAGCGTGCTAATTTAATGCTTAAGTGTCAAAATTCAATTCGCATAACTAAACAAAAATCACTCAAAAATATACAAAAAGAATTCTACAAAGTTGACAAATATTGCTTAAGTTAAAAACAATGCTTTGTTCAATTTGTATGCATATTTTTGATATATGAGATATTTTCAGTTGTGTTTTAGAAATATATTAAAATTACAAAAATTTTCAATTTGTTGTAACTATTGCAGATGTTCCTCATTGCCACACGAGTGCCAAAGAATAGCTCATATACAAAAGTAGTTTTAACTAAAACAAATAAAGAAAGTCTAAAGTGGGTCTAGCCCGACTATGAAATACCCTAAACCTAATTTTTCAAAATTCAATAAAAGTGTTGAAAATGAGCGTGCCCTTGAGCGGATGAAGCCCATATTTTATATGCATTTCAATTTTGATGAAAAATTTACAACGTCTCTACGTCTCTACTCAGTATTGTTTGGCAAATCATCATGAATAGATAAACTCCAGAACAACGCTTCCAAATCGTGAAAATTTATTTTAAAAAACAATGTTCAATTAAAAATGTTAAAAGAGCACTTTCCGCTTTTTTAACTCAAAATTCTCTTCAGCGATGCGGCACATTTTTGGTTGAATGGATATGTCAACAAGCAAAATTGCCGTATTTGGAGCAAATCCAAATCCACACGCCATTCAAAAATTACCAATGCATCCCGATAAATGTACTGTTTGGTGCGGTCTATGGGCTGGTGGAATCATTGGTTCTTATATCTTTAAAAATGAGGAAGGACGACGCGCTACCGTGAATGGAAATCGATACAGAACCATGATCAATTAATTGTTGTTGCCAAATCTTCAAGACATGGATGTGGACGAAATGTGGTTTCAATAGGATGGTGCCACTTATCATACTGCGGGCGAAACAATCGACTTATTGAAAGAACATCAACGAGAACATTATTTCGATAAATGGACCGGTGACGCCACTTGACACCACTTTATTATTTTTTTGTTGGGATACGTGAAGTCATTGGTTTATGTGGATAAACCAGCACCGATTGACGCTTTGGAAACCAATATTCAACGTGTCATTGCTGAAATACGCTTTCAAATGCTTGAAAAGGTGGTCGAAAATTGAACCTCCAGAATGACCTTTGTGCAAAATAGTCGTAGTGGTCATATGCCCAAAATTAGATTTAAATGTTAAATGCCAAGAAATTATTTACCAAATAAAAAATTTGTTTTGGCCATTTCATAATTTGGCATGTGTTTTATTTCAATTTCAAATCAGCAAGCTCTTAAAAAAACACCCTTTATTTTCGCTATTGTGGGTTGTATGGAAGGTAAGCGTGTTTGTTCATGGATTTTATAATGCATCTTAGTTTTGATATAAAATACATACATACCAAATTTTATTTCTGTAGGTTAAACATGAGCTTATTTATTGAGTTTTGAATTTTTAGATTGTATAGAAGGTGGGCGTGTCCGTGGTTGGATGACATCCATTTTTCAAAGCCATCTTAGTTTTGTTACAAAATACAAACGTACCAAATTGTATCTCTGTACGTTAAACATAATCTTATTAAATGCGTTTTAAATTGTTGGGTTGTATGGGAAGTGGGCGTGTTCATGGGTGGATGACATCCATTTTTCAAAACCATCTTCGTCTTGTTACAAAATACAAACGTACCAAATTGTATCTCTGTACGTTAAACATAATCTTATTAATTGCGTTTTAAATTTTTGGGTTGTATGGGAGGAGGGCGTGTTCGTGGGTGGATGACATCCATTTTTCGAAGACATCTTTATTTTGGTATAAAATAAAGACGTACCAAATTTTATCTGTGTAAAATAAACATAAGCTTATTTATTGAGTTTTAAATTTTTGGTTAGTATGGTAGGTGGGCGTGTCCGGAGGTAGATGACATCCATTTTTCGAAGGCTTCTTTATTTTGATATAAAATATAGACGTACCAAATTTTATCTCTGTAAAATAAACATAAGCTTATTTATTGAGTTTTAAATTTTTGGGTAGTATGGTAGGTGGGCGTGTCCGTAGGTAGATGACATCCATTTTTCGAAGACATCTTTATTTTGGTATAAAATATAGACGTACCAAATTTTATCTCTGTAAAATAAACATAAGCTTATTTATTGAGTTTTAAATTTTTGGGTAGTATGGTAGGTGGGCGTGTTCGTGGGTGGATGACATCCATTTTTCGAAGACATCTTTATTTTGGTATAAAATATAGACGTACCAAATTTTGTCTCTGTAGGTTAAACATGAGCGTATTTATTGAGTTTTAAATTTTTGGGTTGTATGGGAGGAGGGCGTGTTCGTGGGTGGATGACATCAATTTTTCGAAGACGTCTTTATTTTGATATAGAATACTTACATACCAAATTGTATCTCTATACGTTAAACATGAGCTTATTTGTTGAGATTTTAATTTTGGGTTGTATGGGAGATGGGCTTGTCCGTGGGCGGATGACACCCATTTTTTTCTTTGATATAAAATATATACATACATACTTAATTTTGTTGTTGTAAGCTTATTATTAACTTATTTATGATGTTTTCAATTTTTGCCTTGTATGAGAGGTAGGCGTGTCCGTGGGTGGATTCCAAAAATATTCAATAGTGCAGATCCTTGAACCCATGTGACCATGTGTACCGAGTTTCATTCAATTATCTCAACTCCTTCTTCTTGTCCTGTGTATACGGACAACACACAGATAGACGGATATGGATAGCTCGACTCACGAGGTGATCCTGATCAAGAATATATATACTTTTCTTTACCGGACTCGCTTTGTTCTGTGCGTTACAAATGTTTGTACAAAGTTAATATACCCTGACCTTTCAGGTTTAGGTTATAAAAAGTAATTCTTTAGTTGATGTTGAAATTAAACGTAGATGAAAGATTTTTTTATGGTAACACCTTTTAATGCCAAAGAATGATCGTTACTTTTAGGTTTATGTAAAAATGTATGCATAATTCCAATTTATGCTCAAAGATCCAAAAATTACCGGTACAATTTTTTTCTTATTCCTTTTAAATGCGATCAAAATAAAAAAAAAAGTATATATGAGGTCAAAATTTCTCAATTAATTTTCTTCAAAAACTATTTATATTCAAAAACACTGTTAAAAAGCATTAAAAAGGAACATTCATTATTGGTTTTGGTCTTGTGGAAAAGAAAAATTTTGCCAACTCTCTGAATCTGTGTTCAGTTTTAAAAACATTAAAGCTTCTAATTTAAATTTGAAAAGTTCATGGTTACAGTTTTTAACCATATAGTTTTGAAGGAAAACCATTTACAAATGTTGATTTCGCTAGGAAAGACCTAAGAATTGATTTAAGACCTATGGTTTCAAAGAATACAATATTAAAAAATTAGGCAGGCTTCAATAATCTGCGTAATTAGATATGAAGACGGTTATCCACTTATACCAAACCGATATACTTAACGTCTTTACCTACCTTCCATCGATCTATATATCAAACTCACTAGAACACACAGATCACTTAGACCCAAGTAGTGCTACAACTTTAGAGGTCATTAGCGCAACCAAAGGGGGGTTTCGGGGTTTAAACCCCCCCAAAAATTATTGTGGTACCTAGCAAAATAGGATTAAATCAAACTGATTCATATGAAAAGCAACCACACATCTTATCAAATGAGTGAAAACCCCAAATGTATATTTCAAAACGATGCTGTTTGATGCATAATCTACTAAATTTTATATATTTTTTTCCTTCAGACTGATACTGATCAGTGATCACTTGAGGGGTTCGATTTAAGTTGTCTCTTCAACTTTTAGCTTGGCACCCACTTAAACGATTTGAAATATTTGGATGAAAATTAATTAAAAAAAAATATAAAATAAGAAAGCCTGAATTTGAGGAAGAGCGGTCGAATTTCTCGCCAGCGAAATGATCAAAGGAAATTCCTCAAAAAGTGTTATGTTTCATTCTTTTTTTTTTATAATTATTTTTTTAAACATAAATTTACCCAAACTCTGCAGGAATTAAGTTTATAGTGAATTCATGTGATTCAGTAAAAAACCAATTCCGATTGACTTCCGAAACTGAAGCAAAAATTTACAATTCATATTTCCCGAATCTGTTTCATAAAAATTTTTTGACGATATAAAAGTCAATTTCATCGTTTATTTTGGATTTTAGTCAGGCTTTTCGAGGAAATAATTCGTTAAATACAAGAAGAAAGAATTTCTTGATGGCAGAAGTATTTTGTAAGCAAATAACGATTTGGTAAGTAAAATCGGAGTTTTAAATAAATATTCAACTTTATTCAAATAAAAACAAAAAAAACAAAATGGCCATTTCAGCCCTTGAAAGGACTTTGACCAAGCTTCTTATGATCAATTGTGTTGTGTGTGTTATTAAATGTTTGCACAGAATTGATCGAGAACTGGACCTACATGTTTTATGCCGACTCCGAACGGCTAAAGTTCATGTTCTCAAAAAGCTTTACATGGCATTATTTACTCTCTGAGGTTTGCCATTGTCTGCAGAGAGGTGGTGACCGACCAGAAAAATTTTTTATTGAAAAAACTTTTCGCCGCGGCTGGGGATTGAACCCGGGCTCCGAGCATGCTAAGCCACACACTTAACCTGCATTCCACGGTCACCACCACTTTATTCAAATATATTTGTTTATTTTAGTTATAATTCTATAAAAAAATGGGGGAAAAGTAGGAATTAAGTGTTGAAATGAGATGTGAAATCGTGGAGTAGCCTAATTGTGGAATTTCAGTCGAAGAAATATGCTCCGAGTTACAGGTATACGGGGCAAACTGTTCACTATCAAATAACTAAGGAATTAAAAAACAAATTCAGTAAAAAATTTGCCACGTTCGGGCAGAAAAAAACACGTAAAGAAGGCCAGCTAATTATACGAGAGTTCTCAAAGAACCCTGGTTTAACATCGAAAAGCTAGAATTACAAATGAAAAATTTTTCTTAGAATCCAGTAAGCAAACGCACAGTTTGCAGACTTTTAAAAGAAATCCAATTCGGTATATATTCCGTAAGAAAAATACCGTAAGTAACCCCGGAAAATAAAATCAAACGACTCCAATTTGCCAAATATTTTTTTTTTTTTTGTAAGTACGTTTTTAGTATCATGGATCACCTAAAAAAAGAATTGTCCGAATTCCAAAGAATTCACGCAAAGAAATTGCTGCAGTCTTACAAGTAATTGACATGGCGGCGGATCGGTTATGTTCTGGGGCTGCATTTCCTCTTGTGGTCATGGGGATATGGTTCCAATAGTTGGAAAAATGAACCAATACAAATATTTGGATGTCTTAAATGATCACGCATTTCCATCTGGTGACAAACTTATTGGTGAGTCATTTATTTTACAACAAGATAATGCAGCATTGCACAAGAGTAAGCTTATAGTACCATAGCCAGTACCATAGTATAGAAGTTTTAAACTGACCGACCCAAAGTCCTGATTTAAACGATTTTGAACATTTGTGGGATATATTAAAGGAAAACGAAACGTTTGCTTGATTCGGACCAGGGAAGAGACAATATCTGAAATAAAAAGTCTATGAGAGCAAATTCCGGTAGATATTTTGAAAAATCTTGTGGAATCAGTCGCAAAACGTCTTAAAAAAGTAACACAAGCTAATGGCGGATATATTTTTTATGAAGTTGTTAAGTTTTTGTCATAAATTTTCTTATCTTTAAGTTGATTTTTGTATGAAACAGAACTTTCAAAATAGTTATGCCCTCTTTGAAATGAAGTTTTTTGTAATATATTTGCTTTATAAGTTATTTTTAAGAAAAATCACATATTTCTGGTAAGATTTTGACGAAATACGAAAATTTTGATTCGCGTTTTCTCAAACTATTTTAAAAATTGACTACTGTTCACTACTGTATAAATGAAAACAATTTTTGAAGTATTTTGTTATACTTATAAAATATTATTTATAAAAATTTACTCAAATTTTAAATATGAATGTTTTTTTAATGGGTTGGGTCGGTTTGAAAATGAATTTTGTTTGTCTTTTTTTGAAATGAAAGCTTAAATCAACACTTATTTTTGCAAATTGGTTGTCATGATTTCCCAAAAAGTTATAACCAATCTGGGTTAAATTTGGAAACCTTCTTCAAGATACATTATCATATAAAAAATAGTTATTATATGCTTTGTTTGAGCCTTCGAAGCCCACCTAGCCCATAAACTTAACTAAACTTCTATTTGAAAATATAACTCACAAGAGTTGAAACTTATTGCTGTGATATAAAGCCTTTGTAAAATTGATTTGATATATAAGTCGGAAATTTGATAAAACCCCCCTCCTCCCAAAAGAAATCCTGGTTGCGCCCCTGGTAGAGGTGCACCAAATAGACACAGTAACATAATAAGATACTTGCCTCTGGATTGTGGCATCCTTAATGACATTTATAGAGTAGAATGATGCGATGAGAGACTTTAATTAATCTTTGACGTAACCTTTCTCTCTGTTCGATGCAAGAATATTTGTTCAGTTAGAGCTCGTATGTACTAAGAGAAACTCGTAGCGGAAAACGATTTTTGGCTAACGGATTCAACTAGAGTATTTCAAGCTTAACTTCTTGCACAAATAGTTCAAATTTAGCAATCTTTTTAGGGTAGCTACTTTTACTACACAAATTGTGTGCAAAATTTAGACTTTCGAAACAAAAAGAGTTAAGTTACCATCCGAACTGTACTATTATCTGGGTTTCCGGTTATAGCATAATTTATGGTTATAAAAAGGCGAATAAACTGGCCGTGCAAAAATTTTCTCTTTACTATCAATTATTGAAATCAACAAAATTCTGCAAAGCCTCAAACACAGTGGATTGCTATCGAAAGTATATCAACTCTCTTGTGCCTTTCGCCTTGCACCCTCAAACCCTCCCATACTCACAAACATACAGGAAATTGAAGTTATGGCATAAAATCGGCTCAGCAGAGTTAATTTAGTACCTTTAACTATTGAAACAACCACAGAATCAACTAACCAACAGACAGATATGAAAAGAAATTGAAAAGGATTTTCACTAATTAAAAAAATAATTATATAAAACCTTAAACAACGCACTATACCACATTTAAAATTTTATAAAAATTCTTCAACTCATCTTAAGTTAAAAAGAAAAAATTCTGAATATTTATTTTTGTTTCTTTTTTTAATTGTCTAAATATTTTTCATCGAAAAATTAAACGTTGATTTAAAGCTTGAATAAACTGTTTATTTGAAATATTTTTCAATTCATAACACTTTAATTTAATTATTATTTTTCTACAAAGTTTTTTTCTAAGAAGCTTTAATTTTGTTGGCGAAAAAGTTGAAAAAATGTTTTTTCAAATGTTTTTTTATTTTTTTTCAATCAGACTAAAATTCGCAAAATTTGCAAAAATTCTTATTTCAAGCCACAGCAACATAAAAGAATTAGAACGCTGCTGCTTACCTGTGCCATATTTTTTAACAGTTCCTCGAATTTTTTGTCTCTAATTTAGTGCGTATTTTGTTTGAATTTTTTTCTATTGTTTTTGTATTGATTTTTTTTTTTTTTTTTTGTTTGGAAATTTTTCTTGCTAAGCTGTAAAAATTTATTGGCTACAAACTTATTTAGTTGTTGCGCATTGTTTGTTTTGATTTTTTTCTTATATTTTTCTTTTTTTACACTTTTGTTTTTATTATATTTTTTTTTTTTTTTGTGTGTAAAATAACATGTGTTCAAAACTAGGTTAATGTCATTAAATGACGTTTGCCTTTTGGCAAATGGCAAAAACATGCTATTTTTAATTTAGCTATTTTGCCAAAGAAAAACCAATAAAAAATCACTCAATAAAACATAAAAATTGAGTTCTGCTCAATGTTTGAATTTTTGCATGCTTCCTCTGCACAAGCTCTAAGCATGCCAAACACGTTGTTGTTAATATTGGTTTGTTTTTCTTTTTTTTTGTACGCTTTACATGCTGACAGCTTTTTATATTGTGTGTTTTTTTTTATATCTTCTTCTTCTTTGGCATAGCTTTTATTCTATACAAATTCTACAGTTATTTGCCAGCTACTCAACAAATTTTTAGAATAAAAGGATAACGAGTAGCAAAAAAATGAGAAGTAAAATTTCGTCTAACGCAAAATTTGCCAACTGAGGCATGAAACAAAAATGACGAAAAAAATATCTGCTGTACAATAGAAAAGCAGCAAAAAATTTACAAAAAACACCTGCACTTCAAATTTGCGCCGCGTGCCCAATAAAAGCTTTCGTCTGCCGCCAAACATGTGGGTGGCTGGCAATTCTCATTTGTTTGTAAGCCAGCAACTTACTGTGTAATATTGGCCAAAAATATTTGTTGCATTGGCAACGCTTCCTGCCACAATTTGTGCACAGCGCAAAAATTTGCTGCTGCTGCTGCTACTGAATGAATTTTGTATTCCGTATTTCGCTCACATACGCGACAAAAAAATTACTAATACGCCATGTTAAACCACTTCGTCGTGTGTATGTGTGTGTTTGAGTGTGTGTTGATTTGCATTGTTGTAGATTTTCTTATTGTTTTGTTTTTGTTGCTGTTATTTTGGTAACTCAGCCTGACGCACATGTGTCACGTGTCTGAATTTTTACTTTGATTTGAGAATCCATTTAGCAACCAAGCACAATAAAAATTTACAAATATTTTTATATAAATTTTTTTTTATTTTCTATACCAAGAACGGAATTTCCGCTACTTTGCCAGATTAAATTTTAATATTATCATTTTTGAAATTGCTAGCTGAAACGTGAAAAATCTAATATTAAAAATATTTCAGAAATAAATATTTTTTTGTAAAAAAATCTTATAAAATAATTTCAAATTCTTTTAAATGCCAAAAATATGCACAGCTGTTGGAATATTTTTTTTATTATTCATAACAAATTCACAAACAAAAAAATTGTTGAATTCCCTGTTCTATTTTGTGGCATTTTAATAAAATTCCTCCCTTATTTGTTCTGCAAAGCTATGGGCTTTAACTGTAATTGTAGTGCCCAATGCGACCGCTACTTCGTGATTTCATTCGTCATGAATTCGATTTATATTTTCTTATTATGCTATTTTGATATAACAACGATATTCCGGTTTCGAAATAACAACAAAATAACGGAAATAGAAAAATTGTTCTCTGTTGTTGTAGCTTATTTCAATTACTTTGGATTATGATGAGAAGAAATTTCTACGTGACTGGCATCAAAAAATTTAGAAATATCACAAGCGCGCCGGTGGAAAAATAATATAATAACTACAATAATAGAGAACAGCCACAGGAGGTAATATATAATAGCAGAATGCTATGATTTAAACTAAGCACAACTTCCATTAAAATGCCATCAATGTCGGTCACCAGAAACTCATACGAAATGATTTTGGCAAATAAATTATTTAATCAGTATTGTACCCTGGCCTAAAAAACTGCATTAAGACAAACTTATTTTGAATACATTTATAAAATATGTTCAATTTCGTCTTTAAAATCATATTGACATTGCTTTTGCATATTGAAAATATAATGAATGCACAAAAAGTTACTTAAAGCGCAATTGCTCTTTTACACTAAATTAAAAAATGTTACAAAAAACAAAGATCCTAAGATTTATATTGGCAAAAAATCATGTTTTCTGATTTTTTTTTAAGTATTTCTACACGAAATGTATTGCCTTACAAAGCATTATTCCAAAAATTCAAATTGCTCATACAATTGTTCCTTAACAAAAATGTATCTCAAAAGTAAGAAATGAACAGCAATCTATAAATATAGCTTCTTACACAATACCAAAAGTTTCTAGTAATGATTTAGGCAAATAAATTACTTAATCAGTATTGCACCTTGGCCTCAAAAATGCATTAAGACAAACTTATTTTGAATAAATTTATACAATATGTTCAATTTCGTCTTTAAAATCATATTGACATTGCTTTTGCATGTTAAAAATATAATTTATGCACAAAAAGTTACTTAAAGCGCAATTGCTCTTTAACGCTAAATTCACAAATGTTACAAAAAACATAGATCCTAATATTTATATTGCCAAAAAATCATGTTTTCTAATTTTTTTTAGTATTTCTGCACGAAATTTATTGTCTTACAAAGCATTATTGCAAAAATTCAAATTGCTCATACAATTGTTCCTTAATAAAAATGTATCCCAAAAGTAAAAAATGTACAGCAAACTATAAATATAATAATTTCTTAAAATGTATTGCATTTTACAACATTGATCTTAAGTTGTCTTTTCGTCAATAAATAGTTTCCTAAGAAGCAATTTTAACATCAAACATAAATCTTTATTGGTTGCTCAACTCCTCTAACCACAAATTCTTGTTCTTTTATATGTATTTAGCAAAAACGGTTCATATTACATAAACAAGTTTAAGAGCTATTATTGCGCATTAAAATTTAGAAAGAACATTTTTTTTTCAAGGAATAAACTTAAAATCAAACTTAAAAACAAGCCAAAACAAGTGCTTGTGCCTTTAACTTCATGTTCATATTATAGTTTTTTATATACTGTTAAACAAACATACATTCATTTTATAGTATTTTTTTTTAGAACACCAGCGAAATAACTGCATTTTTAATTTAAAAGTTAAAACGCAATACTTGTGCAAAATTCATTAATTAATAAAAACTATATGAAATACCAATCTGATCATACAACTTCATATGACTGTGGTTAATGTAATTATATTTAAAACAAATACATCTTTTTTAAATGCACTTGCCAACAAAATGTTTACTTACTTTATAAAAGTTAAGGAGCAATCATTGCGCCACAGTTTTTTTTAATAAAAACTTTATTAAATATCACTCTCAACAACACTGTATCTCAAAATTTAGTAGTTTTTTAAAAATTTATAAACAAAATCATATATTTTTTTAAAACACACAAGTCAAAACAAATAACTGAACTATGTGAAAGTCAAAGAGCAATCATTGCGCTTTATTTTTTAAGGTATGAAACCTAACATCAAACTTCATTTTGATGCAGTTTCTTAAATTCTTTGAAATACGGACACAATTTTTGTTTTATATACACGTAAAAAGTGGTGACCGTGGCATGCAGGTTAAGTGTGTGGCTTAGCATGCTTTGGAGCCCGGGTTCGATCCCCAGCCGCGGCGAAAAGTTTTTTTCAATAAAAAATTTTTCTGATCGGTCACCACCTCTCTGCAGACAATGGCAAACCTCAGAGAGTAAACCATGCCATGTAAAGCTTCTTGAAAACATGAACTTTAGCTGTTCGGAGTTGGCATAAAACATGTAGGTCCAGTTCTCGATCAATTGTGTGCAAACATTTAATAACACACACAACACAATTGATCATAAGAAGCTCGGTCAAAGTCCTTTGTTCAAGGGCTGAAATGGCCAATTTGTTTTTTTGTTTTTTATACACGTAAAAAATTATATAAACTTAAAGAGCAATCATTGGGCAGTACATTTTTGTTCGCAAAAGGTAACTTAAGGATCGAACTTTATATTAAACTTTACTTTGTTCTTTTTGTTAACAGTTCTTTGAAATGAATTGAAATTCTTATGACTTTTTAATGGCTTTGAATAATTTTATTGTTTAATTATTGAAAAGGGAACAATAATTGTTAAACATTGTTTCCAAAAAATGAACGCTAAATAACTTAAAGCAAGGCGCAATATTAATTTAAGCTTGTGCCCACAACTAAATCCATACATTTTTTATTTCAAACAAATTAATCAGAATTTTTTGTTAATGAGCAATAGTTGTAATGCAATATAAGTAAGGGAGCAATTACCATGATTTCAGTTTTAAAATAGTTTTCATATAATATTCTATAAAGTATTGTACCTTAAATTAAAAAGAACTAAAGTAAGTACCTAAATTATTCTTGTGCACATTTATTATAAAAATTTCATAAATAAACGTTAACAAAAGCATTTAAATAAGATTAAAAAAATAAAACTAATTATATCTTATATCATAAAGTTGCAAGTGAGCAATCTGCTCTCGAACTTTTCAAAATATATATAAACAAATTTTCAACTAGCAATGATTGAATACATTTCAAAATCAAATGTACGACCAATTATTTTATTCAGGTTTTTGACAACCTTATTTTGGATTTTTTTTTTTTTTTTTGGTCTGTTTGGCTTTATTTTCATAATTCTTCAATTAGCAAATGTCTACAATATTTTATTTTTTCCAATAAATGAAACAACTTTTCCTCTTCTTCAGAGGATCATAATTTGAATATTTTGTTTATTGCTCCCTTAATATGTTTACTTGGCATATACATTTTTTGACATTTCATAAATCATGGTTTTATTGGTTAATATTTTAAGCATTAATATGCACTCTTATCCAAAAAAAAAAAAAAAAAACACCTTATTTTTATTACTTTAATTCAGACATTAATATATAAGTAGCATTTCAATGTCAAAACTCAATGCTTTCTAATCACGACATCATGTGAAAACAAAACCAAAGTTAGTCAGTCAATTTGCGACAAACATTAGTGAAAATATCGTGCCAAGAAACAATACAAATTATTATTATTATTGTGCTCTAACAATGAGTTACATTGAGCATTTTTACGTTAAAGAGCAATTCTGGCGACACGTTCTTTGACAGATGATTACTTTATTTATGCATTTTCCATGTTAATGCGCAATCGTTAAGGTGCTTTATTTAAGTTATGCCAACAAGTTTCTTTGAAGAAATTTATTATTCAAAGAATATTCATGTAATATAATAAAAGGTGTTTCTTAAGAGCTTAAGAATTTTTGTTCTTAATTATTTAATATGGAAAATATTTTAAGTTATAGTGTTTTGAAAATGATATCAGGTCTCTTGCTTGGGTCATTAAAATTATATATGTTTCCTACGGTACGGTCTACGAATTAAAAATCGATTTTCAATATAGGAAAAAAAAAATTATGCTTAACTTACATATTAATAAAGACAAACATACAGACATTTTTTAAGCTTAAAACTTACAAAAGCATTTCTTTGCTAGAAACAAATAAATATTCCAGTGCTAAATAATTATTTTGTCCGATAACAGGCAATTTTTGCTTCAAAATCGGTTTTAAAAATGCCAAATTCCAAACAGCAGTTTCAAATACAGAAGTTAATACATTTAAATGAGCAATTGCTCACAACATTTTTAAGAAAGATCAATAAACGAAAACATAGAGCACTTTTTTCAAGCCTGCGTTGTTGAGAATTCTTTGTCAAAATTTAGCTTTAAGCCAATTTTTCACAACTTACATTTTTGACAACTCACACAACATTTTTTTTTGAGTCAATTATTTTTTAAAGTAACAATTGCTCAAATTTTTTTAGTAATAGAGCAAGGTGTGGTTGTGCAAAAATGCACTAATGCGGTTTATTTCAAACGTTTCATATTTAACTAACAAACTTCTTGTAAATTATGCACATTTAATGGCGTTCGAAAAACTTTACTTCTGAATTTAATATAGTGAATGAGCAATTGCTCAATAGTTTTTTAACAGAGAACAATTTTTATATAAATTTTTTAAGCTTTTTGTGAATCAAATTGGCTTTTTATGTGCAATTGAATGGTTGTACTTTTAATTGAATCAATGTTTGAACTCTCTGTAAAAACTTTTTAAAAATTTATTTGTTAAGGCACAAGGCACAAGATTGTAAAAATGTAAGCTGATTGGTAAATGTTATAAAAATAAATTAAAACGTGAAAGGGAAAACTTAAAAATAAATTCACAACTTCTTGTAAATTATTCTCATTTTATGGCGTTAGAGAAACTTCACTTTTGAATTTAATGTAGTTAATGAGCAATTGCTCAACAATTTTTTTAACAAAGAATAATTTTTATATAACTTTTTTAAGCTTTTTTGTATCAAATTTGGGTTTTTATGTGCAATTGAATGGTTCTACTTTTAATTGAATCAATGTTTGAACTCTTTGTAAAAACTTTTTTAAAAATTTATTTGTTAAGGCACAAGGCACAAGATTATAAAAATTTAAGCTTATTGCTAAATGTTATAAAAATAAATGAAAAAATTAAAGGGAAAACTTAAAACTAAATTCACAACTTCTTGTAATTAGAAACTTCACTTTTTAATGTAATGTAGTTAATGAGCAATTGCTCAATAATTTTTTTTACAAAGAACAATTTTTATATAACTTTTTTAAGCTTTTTTGTATCAAATTTGGGTTTTATGTTCAATTGAATGGTTCTACTTCTAATTAAATGAATGTATTCTCTATAAAAACTTTTTTTTAATTTATTTGTTAAGGCACAATATTGTAAAAATTTAAGCTTATTTGTAAATGTTATAAAAATAAAAGGGAAACTAAAAAATAAATTCAAAAATTCTTGTAAATTATTCTCATTTTATGGGGTTAGAGAAACTTCACTTTTGAATTTAATGTAGTTAATGAGCAATTGTTCAACAATTTTTTTAACAAAGAACAATTTTTAAAAATCTTTTTTTAGCTTTTTTTGAATCAAATTTGCGTTTAATGTTCAATTTAATTATTCTTCTTTTGATTGAATCAATGTTTGCACTCTCTGTAATAACTTTTTTAAAATTTACTTCTTAACGCACAAGGCACAAGATTGTAAAAATGTAAGCTTATTTGTAAATGTTATTAAAATAAATGAAAAAATTAAAGGGATAACTAAAAAATTAATTCACAACTTCTTGTAAATTATTCACATTTTATGGCGTTAGAGAAACTTTAGTTTTTGATTTAATGTAGTTATTGAGCAATTGTTCAACAATTTTCTTAACAAAGAACAATTTTTATATAATTGTTTTAAGCTTTTTTTGAATCAAATTTGTGTTTTATGTTCAATTGAATGGTTCTACTTTTGATTGAATCAATATTTGTACTCTCTATAAAAACTTTTTTTTTAATTTATTTGTTAAAGCACAAGATTGTGCAAAACTAAATTTATTGGTAAATGTAATAAAAATTAATAAAATAATTGAAATACAACAAAACTTAAAAGAAATTCACAAATATTTAATTACAAACCTTTTATTTTGAAGTAATTGTTGCCAGTGAGCAATTGTTCGTTCATATATTTTCGATGAAGAAAATTTGTTTTCCTCATTTTGTGAATAGGAATTGCCTTTTAAGTTAAATGGAAGGAGTTGTCATCTAATTGGAACTATATCTAGACCTTTTAAAAGTAGGTATAGCAATTACAC
Organism: Tetanocera ferruginea; assembly: GCA_958299015.1. NCBI lineage: Eukaryota > Metazoa > Arthropoda > Insecta > Diptera > Sciomyzidae > Tetanocera > Tetanocera ferruginea. The sequence continues at coordinate 16,951,260 of OY282644.1, read as the reverse complement.
TGTCCTTCAATTTTTCCAAAGGAACAATTTAAGATTTAATTAACAATCTCTTCCAAAATCTTAAGGAACAATAGGTGTTCATCTAATTGAAACCATTTTTAGACCTTTTAAAAGTATAACAATTACACTGTCCTTCAATTTTTCCAAAGGAACAATTTAAGGTTTAAGGAACAATCTCTTAGTTTCTCATTTTTTACTGCGATTTAGCTGCTTTAGCCGCTTAAATAGCAGTATATTGCTTAAAAATTGCCAAAATTTTATTAAAGTCAAACAGTTTTGTGTTTTTTTTTTACATTTTTATTATCATTAAAAATAATCTTGTTCCAAATATATCATTTCTCTCCAAATATTTTTGATTTATCTCTTGTATTTCGCATGATTTATGTTATTTATATTAAATGTTGCGTATCGCCACGAGCAATAAAAATTGCAATAAAAACATTTAATTCACTTTAATATATAAAATGTATCTACAACAACAACAACAACGTAAAACTCGCTATAAATGTGCAGCAATATTTGACGTACAACAATTTCAAGTGTCAGTCAATAAAATCTGCACAACTCGTAAATTGTGTGCACAAGAATCACAACATAACAAAACAACAATGCAAGCCAACAACAAATATGGTTGATGCCTGCATAGTATTTGCAGCACTTGTTGGTATGTGTGTGTGGCAAATACAAACTTTTGCTACGTGATACGTTACCGATATGCATATGTGTATGCGTCTGGATTGCTGCATTTTGGTGAGTGTATTCGGTAGAAAGAAAAAAATACAGCTGCATAAATAAACATTTGTCAGCATGACCTGCTGCAGCCACATAATGTATGCTAGCTGGGCTGACAACAACAACAATAACATGGCATTGCAGACCAAATATTTTCTAAAAAACAAAAAATCCGTTTATATTCGGCTGTCATATTTTTATATATATTTTGACATAAACCGACATATCAAAACATGTTCAGGATATTTAGAAAGCATTTTACTTTTTTTTATTTATTTCAACTCCTGAGCCAATATTTGCAACCACTGTGCAAATGCATTTGAACTACTCGCACACAGTAGTAAAATAATTTATATGTGGCTAAATTTTTGAACAAATGTCACTTCAATTTAGTCACAAATTTATTGCCGGCTAACACTAAATTTAGTTTGTTTTGAAATACATATTAATTGAATACTAAAATTCATGACGAGTATGTATTTATTTTAAATATTTAATGAAATCAATTACTAGATTTTATTTGCATATTTGATGTGCTTCCAGCTGCGTTGGTTGAGGGTATTTTGACAGCTTCCACTAAAATATAAATGTAGCTTTTAAACTGAACTCAATTCAAATAGAAATGCATTGAAATGCAAGCAATCAAGCAAGCTGTTTTCAAATTTGACCTGATTAGGAAATATTTTGTTTTTTGCTTATTATTTCATATAAACAGTAAGCTTGTTTATTTATTGAATTAGCCATAATTTATTTAAAATATAGTTCGACGTGTGTGTAGTATTTGTTTTTAGCAATTAAATATTACGTATACGTCATGTTGCACACAATAAGTTGGGCGCAATAACTTTGTCAGCAATGATTGAAAGATATGATTTTTACATACTCTTTCTTAATTTTTAATTTTTAATTTTTAATTTTTAATTTTTAATTTTTAATTTTTAATTTTTAATTTTTAATTTTTAATTTTTAATTTTTAATTTTTAATTTTTAATTTTTAATTTTTAATTTTTAATTTTTAATTTTTAATTTTTAATTTTTAATTTTTAATTTTTAATTTTTAATTTTTAATTTTTAATTTTTAATTTTTAATTTTTAATTTTTAATTTTTAATTTTTAAGTTTTAATTTTTAAGCATTTTATTGCCAGAGTCACTTATTTATTTATTTATTTATTTATAAAGATCATTATTAGTACAATAAGAACGAGTTCTTTTCGTGTACAAAGATATAGATAGCATCAGGGATATTCCGTTTAAAACAAAAAATTTAACATAACTTATATACTAACATAAATAAAGTTAACATAGATTATAGTATAAGATTAATTTTGATAATATGGAGAATATAACTTAGAATATACGAATTTGAGATTACTGACATTAACGAGAAAAAAAAAACAAGAAATAAATGAACAAAATATTTAAAACAGAGGAAAAAAATTAAACCGATGATAAATTAAAACATTGAAAATGAAAATAAATAGATTAACAAATGTGAAATAGAAATACAGAAAAGATATAGAAATCTGGTCATTTTTTTAAGACATTCGGATTTAAGAAAAATGATTTAAAACGGCTTGCCTAAATGTGCTTTCATTACAAATAGATTTAATGTGACTGGGTAACGCATTCCACAATCTTATGGCATTAACGAAAAATAGCCTAGTTGAGTTAAGAGAATTAAAATTAGGTATTATCATCATATAACTGCGGGCGGATTGACAAAATTGCAATTTTTCGAACAGGTATTGTGGAACTTTACGCCGAATCAACTTATGTAGGAATATGCAGTTACGAGCATTAAGATAGCTTATTATATCACAACCTAGAATACCATTCTTGAACTGAGATATGTGATCAAACCTACGAATATTATAGACGTATCGCGTTGCATGGTTAAAAGCAATTCGCAGTTTGTGCTCAGAACAAGAATCTAATTTGCTATAAATAAGCTCAGAATAGGTTATTGCAGGGATTATCATTTGCAACACTAACTTACGCCTGGTATCAACAGGTGTAAACTGGGCTGACATTCTTAAGTTTCGCAGGGCATAATAAATGTTTCGGACTACACTATTTATGTGATCAGTGCAAGTTAAGGACGAATTAATATAAAAACCAAGGCTTTTTACAGTACCTACCAATTTTAGTTTACTGTCCCCAATAAACAAGTCGGGAATGTCATCAAAGCATATTTTACTACGGGCAATAGGCAACACATATGATTTTAGCGCATTCAGTTTAAGTCCATTTTTAATAGCCCATTTGTGAACATTATCAAGATCCTCATTCATTCTGTAGCTTAAATCTTCAAGAAGGCCCATCCTACGAGAGAGATGAAGTTGTACATCATCTGCATATGCATGCATAGAAGAGTATTTGCATACACTAAAGATGTCGTTTATAAATATTGAAAAAAGAAGGGGCCCTAGAACTGATCCTTGAGGCACTCCACTGCAAACAAACTTGTACTGAGAGCACTTATTAGTAACATTTACTCTTTGTAATCTGTTCGATAAATAGCTACTTATAAGATTAACAGCATTGCCGCAGAACCCATAATAGTTTTTAAGTTTTTGACACAGTAACGAATGATTCACAGTGTCAAATGCTTTAGAGAAATCAATCATGCAAAGTAGAGTAAGAAGGCCTTCATCATAGGGAGATCGAATGTCATCAAGCACCTTAAGAGTCGCAGTTGCACAGCTGTGGCCACCACGAAATCCAGATTGAAATGGGGATAAAAGATTGTTTTGTGCAAGAAAATTGGTTAACTGATCAGCCATTATAGCTTCACACACCTTTGACAAGGAAGACAAAATGCTAATAGGCCTGAAATCACTTGGCTCACTAGCTTGTGGTTTTTTGGCAACAGGCAAGACCTTAGCAATTTTCCAGGAATTAGGAAAAGAAGAGGAAGCGAAACAATGATTTATTATGTGTGTTAAAGGGCTAATTATGTAAGGCAGAATGAGTTTGGTGAATTTAATCGAAATTCCATCCTCACCAACGGCATTTGATTTAATTTTCATGATTTGTTTGACAACATCATTTTCACTAACTGTAGCAAACTGAAAGCTTGGTTCAACTATGACATCTGTCAATTCTTCAAGATTACTTTGACTATCATTATTATTTAGGAAAAAATCATTCATTATATCAGGGTCAACACAACAATCAACTACTGGTTTGTTACCAACACCAAGGTTTTTAAGATTTTTCCAAAGTTCTTTCGAAGGAAGCGTCGTTTTCAGCTTATTAGAGCAGTATCTTATTTTTGATTGCCTGCAAATATGAACTGATGCATTCCTTGCCGCTCTATAATCTTCCCAATTTTCCGGCGACGGATTTTTTTTCCACCGCTTGTGCATTTTGTTACGTCTTTTTATTGCATTCTGGACACTTGACGAGTACCACGGACAAGACGCATTCTTTATAACAATAGTCCGCATAGGAACATGGGTTGCAAAAAGATAGTTTATTTTTTGAGTAAGGACATCTACTTTGTCACTTACGTTTGAAAAGAACCAGATATCATTCCATGGAATGCAGCAAGCGTCATTGTATAAACACGGAAGATCAATAGAATTGAAGTCCTTATAACTAATGGTTTTGGACGTAACAGTGCGATGCAGTGCTATATCGATAGTACAAAAAATTAAGTCGTGATCAGAAAGAAAATAAATTTGATCAAACAGTAGAACAGACGAGACATCAGAAACAATAAAGTAATCAAGGAGACTTGGAGTATCATTATTAGAAAATCGTGTGGGCATAGTTTCATTTACAATTGACAGACCGACAGACGAGATATTATCATAGACTGATTTAGTAAAATTATCATTACACAATAAATTAACATTAAAGTCACCACATATAACAAAGTAATTAAAATCAATTGATGAGTTAGAAAGTTCTGAGAAATAAGAGTTAAGACTATTCAATTTACTAGGGTTGTAAACACAAGACAGATAAATTTTAACATGATTGTCAGTTACACACAGATTTAAATATTCTACAGAACTGTTTGAAGATTTCTGTACCACTGTAGCACTAAGGCTTTTATGACAATAAATTGCTACGCCTCCCCCTCTCCTTTCACTCCTATCATTCCTAAATAAGTTAAAATTATTTAACGCATAAGCAGAGTCGCTGACTTCGGGACAGAACCACGTTTCAGATACACAAATCACATCAATAGATGAGTCTTCAAACACAAATTTTAAATAATCTAATTTACTAGAATTTAGACTCCGAGCGTTAAAATGAGCAATTTTTAGACCAGAAAACCGTCGACATAGAACATTAACAAGAACCTTACTATTTTCGTTAATACCATTAGTTAAATTGTTACCACCAATCATAGAAGTATAAAGTAAACGTAAACACTTCAGACAAACCGTAAAAACAAATTGAATTAAGTTTAAAAATAAAAAACTCATTGACATTATTTAAAAAAAAAAGAAAAGAAAAGAAAAGAAAATAACCAGATAACTTTACAAATATAATTATTATAGATATATGATAGTGAAAAACAAGATGCACATAAATTCATAAAAAAGTTAAAGATCATAGGAATAGGGGTGAAAAAGAAAGCAAAAGAAAAGAAGAGTAATATCATAAATAAAAGATAAATACAAAAATAAGCAGCGCTAGATATTATTATTCTCGTTATCTTCATTGTTTATCAGCTCACCCTCGACGAAAGCAGCAAGTTGGTTTAAATCATTTATTAAGAAGCTTTCACCATCTTCATGCTTCTTCACAAAGATCTGCCCTCTCCTTGCATTCGCAGAAAACAGCTGTTTACTGCGTCTTAGTTTAATCGCACTCTGCAGAATTTGACGACAACGCTTAGTTAAGCTCTCATTTATGTAAATGTTGGAGTGAGAATTGGAGTGAGAATTGAGTCCCAAATCACTAAGAGCTAGATCTCTACAGTTGCTTCTTCGATAGAAAGCTGCAGACCGAAGAACTGTATCCCTCTCATACGAGCTTGAAAACTTGATGACTATGGGAGCATTTCTTCTTCTGCGTGCAATGCTCTTAACGCGAAACATACTCTTAAGCGGCGGGGGTCGGCACCCAAGGGTAAAGCACAGCTTATTGAACAGCACCGATAAGTTCTCATCGTCGCTTTCTGGGACTCCGAACAGCTTAGCATCCGCAGCAACCTCTTTGCGCTCAAGATCATCGACAACTTTTTTTAAGTCGGCCATCTCCTCTCTTAATGCAGCCACTCCAATTGATTCAGCATCACACTCAATTTTCTCGACACGCACCACAACATCTGCTAATGCTACATTCACGCTATCTATCCTCTTCATCCATTTATTTTCGACCTCTTCTATTTTTGCATTAAACTCATCACGCAGTTTGCCTAGTTCTTTTTGCATACTGTTAATGAGCATTTCTGTTTGTTGTTTTTGGCTCAAATCCAGCTGATCGGTCTGTTTGTTTAGTCTCTCATCTAGTTGATCAACAGTGAGAATAGTGCCAGTGGTCATAAGAGAGCCGGACTGCGTCGGTGTTGAGGGCAAATTTTTGGAGTGCATTGTTTTAGCTCTAGTGGTCATGGTGTTAGTTGAGTTTATAACTTTGGCGGGAAATCTTCCTGAGCTCAGATTTTATTAATAATCAGCAATAAAAATTGCTTAAAATCAATGAGTTTGGCTTTGATAAGAAGTATAACTTAAGCACAATGACAACAAGCGATATTCTTAATTTTTCCCGCAATTATGATTAATTTGGATAAGTAAACACTTAGTTATGCATGCAAACGTCGAGCGATTAAAAAATCACGTCTACTCACTAGAACACATTGTTTATTTTGTGTCTTTAAATTTATACGTTTTTGGTTTCATCAAGCTTTAAAAGCTTTCCACATTTAACTGTAATTTATTGACCTCTTGCTGCATATAACACTTTAAGTGGTCCACCAACGAGCTGGTTTGTCATCGCCTGAACATATGCAGTTGTCAGTGCTGCGTGTGTGTGCTTGTGTGTGTTTGTTTTAATTGGCTAGTGTCCTTGCATGCAGCTGGTTTATGGCCGTCTTTGTTATTTTGTACCGATTTGGAACTGTTTATTTATTGCGTTGATTTTAATTAAGATTGTGTCCTGTCTGTCTGTTGGCATAGCTTGCATCCTTTTTATAATTTTAAACACATACTTTATGTCATATTCTTAAATATATTTTCTTTGTTATGCATTTTCATTCAAATGTCATTTGAATAATTCAAACAAATCATTTTAGTTCAGCATTTCATGAACTCATTAATATTTCATAGCTTTCTCTGACATTGTCCGCTATATCCTTGTGAAATTTTGCGCATCTCTGCCTTGCTTCAAACTTTTGTGGACATCCTCCTGCTTTAGTATACTTTTCAATATTCTGCTGCTCTAATGTGTTTTTAATGTCCTTGCAATTGAATTCCACATCTTGTGCACCTTCCGTTGTTGCTTCCTTCCGTTTCGAACCGTTCCATTCGAACCTAACTGCTGCCAGCGCCAAACCAACCCAACTAAATCAGCCAAAATCCAATCTCGTCCTAGCTAAACATTCGTAATCCTTCCGTGCGCTGAAACAGCGTCACCAGAAGGACACTTTTGCACCATTTGCAGTCAACTCGCAGCCATTTGTTGTAAATATCCTGGCGGCATTGCTGCCGTGTCTACTGGTGCTGCGTGTTTCTGCTGGCTTGCCTTCTGGCATTCGTAATCGAAATGCTTGGCAAAATCAAGGATATTCGACAACAAGCAGAAAAACAAAACAAACAATGAAGAAAAAAAGAAAAAAATTACAGCAAATCGATGTGCTGCGAAATAATATTGCGATCACGTTTTCATATTTTCCAGGTCAGTGCGTTCGAAGCACTCCTCGGTCTCTTGGTCGTTGGTACATCCTTGGTTTGTTTGGTCGCACGCATTCATGTGCCTGATGTCAGGCAGCCAGCCAGCCAGCTAGCCAGTGAGCGAGCGAACCGTTTGCTTATTTTGCGCTCGTTTAGCTGATTATGTGCCCCATTCACGCAGTTTCGCTTCATGAACAAAGCTTGGTTTTCGAAAAGACAAAAAAAAAAAGAAATGAAGGAAGAGATAAAAAAGCATTGATATAAAATAATACATTCTGTGGTTTGGACGCTGAACGCAGATCGTTATGAATGCTGCAGGCGAATCCACTCGATGGACTTTATCGATGCATGCTTGAAGTGTTTCGATGTTGTAATTGTTGTTGTTGTTATTGCATGTTGGCGGTTAGTAACTGAATTTTTTAAAAGTTCAGTGCATCAAATTTTGCCGCACGCAAGTCCTTGAATTTTTTCGTGCACGAAGTTGTGGTCATCGAAGTTTAAGATTCATATTTTTATTGTTATTACTGGCAAAATATAAATTGTCTGGTTCAGTTGTTTACAAAGATTTCGATAGGAAATTGTTTAGGAAGTACAAACAAGTAAATGTGATTGTCTGCGGAACATTGGTATAGTTAAAGGATTGCTCATTGCCATTGAAAGTTTCTGGTAAATTGTTTATTGGCAAACGGATATAATAAATGCTTTATTTAGTTGAACTAAAATCAAAGCAATTGATATTTTAATATAAAAAATTCGTTGCTTTAATAATGCACATGAATTGCTCGTATCTAATTGCTGAAGCAATTATTGCTCCTTACCAAAAAATTATACAAAATTGCATAACACGGTTAAATGTAACTAAATAAACTTTAGAAGGATTGTTTTTAGACGTTAATAATTGCATTTAGATTGTTGTAAAAATTCTTTGCTAAGTTTTCCAAGAAGGTATTTTCAAGGTACTATTAAGGTGCAAGAATGACTTAGCTTATGCTATGTATTCTTGTCATGAACTTAAAAGATAGTTTCCTTAACATGGCAGCTCAATATCAATTGAGGTTTAATACAAGTAAAAATCAAAATGAAATAACAATTGCTCTTTAACAATTTTACATTTAATATTGCTCATTTACTACGAAAACTTTGAAAAAAAATTAAAATTAATAATAATGATTACTTAAAAAAATTTGCTCGCAGCAAGGATTAATTGCAATATATTAAAAAATCATTCCAATTCATACGCATTCAACACCAAATATATGTTGATAATTTCAAGATACAATACCGGCTAAACTGATGCTTTTAACTTTTGTTATAAAGTTTGAAGACAGGTCTTATTACATCGGAGGATTGAACTCTGGTTGGCCGGTCTAATTAACTCGAGCTCCATTTAGCACGCCCGTTCATGGCCGTCACTTTATTTGCAAAAATTTGTTGATAATATCACGTAAGCTTATTCTTAGGTTTTTTTACAACTAAAATAGAAACCAAAAATGACTGAGCAATTGTTTATCAACATGCAGACATTAAGGATTGCTCAATCCTAAAGTAATTGCACAATGATTGCTCCTTAATTTGTATAAGATAGATGAACTTGTTTTGGCTTTTGAATTTAAACAAATATAAATTTTTATCTAAACATATTTTAGAATCAACAATACACTAAAGTTTTATGTTAACGTTCTTTCTTAAGACACTTTTTAGTGATCAAAAGTAATTGCACAATGATTGCTCCTTAACTTTTATGTGATACATGTACTTGTATTGAGTTGTGCGTTTAAGCAAATATGGATTATTATTTAAAATATTTAAGAATCAACAATATGCTGTTTAAAATTTACTCTTAAAGACACTTTTAATTAACCAAAACTTATTGCACAATGATTACCTCCTTATTTTTTATATAATTCATGAACTTGTATAGACTTGTGTATTAAAGCATTTGTGTTTTTATTTAAAAATATTCAACAAAATATTCAAAATTCAACAATTTACTGAAGTCCGATGTTAAGTTTATTCCTTAAGACTCTTTTAGTTCATCAAAAGTTATTGCACAATGATTGCTCCTTATATTTTATATGATTCATGAACTTTTGTAGACTTGTGTATTTAAACTTTCAATATTTATTGAAATTATTATTGATTTAAAAATATTTCAAAATCCACAAAACACTGAAGTTTGATGTTATGTTATCTCCTTCAGGCACTTTTTATTAACCAATCGTTATTGCACAATGGTTGCTTCTTATTTATTATAAGAAACATGAACTTGTGTGGACTTGTGTATTAAATCAAGTTTGTGTTTTTACTTAAAAATATTTAAAAATCAACAAAACACTGAAGTTTGACGTAAAGTTTGCTCGTTTAGACACTTTTAATCAATTAATAGTAATTGCACAATGATTGCTCTTTAATTTTTATATGATGCATAAACTTTTTTGGAATGAGTGTTTCACAAAACATGACATCGTATTAAAGAGGATGAGAAAACTATGTATTTATAGTAAAGTATAAAAAACTACAACATAATAATGTTATGTGTTATGATTGTTTCATAAAACAAATTTTATTTAACATCGGAACTTGTGCAATCATTGCCCTCTTAACTTTTATGTTGGCCATTAACTATCGGGTGCAACTCATTTACGTTCGTATTTACCAGTTTTAAGGAAAACTTAATGAAATTAAGTTAAACGTTAAGTTTTCTCCCTAAAAAAATATTTATGGAGCAAAAATTAATGCGCAATGATTGCTCTCTTACTTTTATTTTGTATGAAATGTTGTACCAAATATCAACATTGTACCATCAAAACTTACCGATTTTTCTTTTAATTTAAGAAAAATAGTTTAAAAAAGATATCAAAAGAAATATAAGTGTAAAGTTCGCTCCTTAAAAATTTGTGTTTATTGAGGAAAAGATATTGCACAAGGATTGCTCGTTAACTTTTGTATGATTCAAGAGCTTATTTCGACAAGTTGGTAAAAAACACATACGTGGATTGACAATAATTTAACCAGCCACTTATTGAAACAAATTGTTCACTTAATCTAGAAGCCGGTATTCACTCGATATTCAGATTGTTCCTTTACAAAAAATATTTTTGAAAGCACATTCTTTTCTCACCAAAAAGATAAAGAATATTTTTTTTGGCTCGATAAATTTAGTGAAATTTAATTGACCGATTTTTATTTAAAAAAGCTTTTTAAATTAACTGAAAATGCTTATTTTCTTTACCGACGATATTGCTCTTTCGCACTATCTGTTATTTGCATCGGATATGGTATATTAAGACTCTCTGTAAACATCAATGTTGAATTTTTATTTAAAATTTGATTTATTAGTTGTAAAATGACAAGCTTAAAACTGTCAAAAGAGAAGTAAATTTTGTAATTTGCCGTTGTTTTTTTTTTATTTGCGCTCATGTTGTTGCCAGATTAAATAAAAGCGAGCCTTAATAAGTTTTCACTGAAAGCACATAAATATAAATATAAAATGAAAATCGTTTTATAACAAAGTGCACAATGCGGTAAACGTTGTTAAGTTAATGTCAACATAAACGTTAAGTTTTAACTCATTGTGGCATCAGATACTACACAGTGTTGCCATAGTAAGTCAACTAAAGTATGGAAAAAAAATTACAAAAAAAGAGAAAATTTAATGCATTATGGCATCATTATCGATTGAATTGTGTAAATTAAAATAATAAGCTGTTGGTCAGCGAAGCTGAAAAAAAAACACACAACAACATAGCAAAGAGTTAATTTTTATGCAAACGTTTTAATCTTTAATTTTAATCGTTTTTGTCATAAAAATTGATAATGAAATGCGCAAGAATGTGTTTTTTAATTTATTTCATACAAAATTGAATTAATTGAAAATACTTGAAATAAATAAAAAATGGTGAATAATGTAAGCCTGCTTGATAAGCTGCTTTTGCAAAGAATTTAAAACAAATTAAAATATTATCATTTTTTATACTTAATATAATTTCGCCAAATAATATTCTTTTTGCTTAAAACATTATTTAAATAAATTTTTTTTTAAAATGAAAAAAGAATAAAGTACTGAAAAAGTTATTCCAGATTATTTTTAATTTGGCACAATTGTGCAAAAACTGTTTTTTACTCAAGGCGTAAGCATATGACCCATTAAGTATTCCGGCATAAGACATTTTATGGCATTTATTTTGTTCTTAAATCTATCTATTACATGGGAACCAAATATTTCTTTAAGAATATAAAAAAGATTCTATTATGACAACAATTTCTGATATGGTGTGCAACTTTTTCGGTCAGTGAGCAATTCTTGCTCCACAAGCAAATCCAAATTATTTTTTGGAAATTTTTTTTTAAATGAGTTACTCTTAAGCAGGGTCTGAGCTTAAAAATTTAATTGTTTTCAACATTAAAGCAAAATTTTTAAAATATTTTTTTAAAATTGAAGTTTTAGTTGCGCACAAATTCAAGGATTTGTTCACTTGCTAATTTTTGTGGGCAAAAAGTTTGCAAAATTTGCAAAGTGTTCTTTAAAATTTAGAAAATTTTTTTAAAATTTGTTTTTCTCTTTTTCTTATTTTATACAACATGCAAAAATTAACATTTTTATATAATATTGATCTTTCTGCAATTTGATTCTTGCACCTTAATAAATTACCACCTTTTCTTCAAACCTCTTTTAAATTTTGAAAAGTTTTAAGACACAAAGAGATTTTTTTTTCAAATAGCAACAATATCAATGTTTTATTCTGATTTTCGAAATTTTATGCTTAAGGTACAATAACTCTTTTTGCACTCAAGTCAGTATTTTATTCATTACAGTGTTCTTGAAAAATTATAAGAAAGCTTAATCTTATAATCTTGCGCCTTTGTCAAAACTCACTAACCGCAATAAATCAAACTGCTTTTAAATTGTTCTTTTTTGTCATTGTTCATGGACACTTTATATAAAATAAACTTATTCTTGCTCCTTTATTTTGCGTTAAAAGAAATCCAAATATATGAATCTTGTTCTCTTACAATACTTTGAACACTTAAGCATTTGGGAAATATCAAAGTAAAATTATATTTCTCACATTATATATTAAATATAATGTCATATCATTAAGATTTATCATTATTTAATACTAATGCGCAATCGTAGGAGCAATAGCTTTTATCATCATTAAATATATTTCTCTTAGTTTCTGCATATTTTCAAGTAGCCAAAAACGTTATTTAGGTTCTAAGCTAAGATATGATCTTGCAATAAGTCACTTGCGTTGTTTTTTTAAATTGGTTGGAGCACTAATAACACTTATTTTAAAAATTACCATAAAGTTGAAAATAATTTTTTTCTAACCTGGACTCGAACAAATCCTTGAGTATATTTTCTAAGGAGCTGTTGCGGCCGAAAAATTTATTGCTGTTGTGTGTTTTTTGTTATGTTTGTGATGTTTTATGAGCAATCGTACTAAAAATGTTCTAATTATGATTTTTTTTTAACCACAGCTATGACGTTTCATATTAGGGAGCAATCAAAGTAACAATTTTTTATTATTTACTTTTTCATAAATTTTTTATATTTCTTCTTCTGATATTTTAACATCTCTTATTACTTCATACATTGTTCTTTAAAACAATCGTTGAAAAAAGTTTTTATTATTTCATTTTATATGAATCTTCAATGGTAACAATATTGATTTTTTTTTTAAGGCAATCTTAATCAACATTTTTATAATTATTTAAAGCAATCGAACTATTTTCAAAATATGATTAACCAATTATTTCACACAACTTATTCTTTCATACGTTTATCAAAATGTCAAAATTAACTTTAAAAAAAAAGTAGACTCATGCCAAACGCTCCGATTTTTGAACATTTGCATTAAGGAGCAATCCTTTATATGTAATTTATTTCATTTTTTTATACTTATCTTAAGTTAATGAGCAATCAAAGTGCAGATTTTGCAAAACCTATTTATATTTTTTCAACTCCTAGTTATTTTAAAGTTGTTGAAAAAAAAATTTGTTATAATTTTTTAAAAAAGAAATAATGTTAAAAAAAACAAGGAAGTAAGCAACTTCAGTTGCTCATTCAATACCTTCACCTAAGATTTTATTTTTAAAAATTTTTGCTAAATTTTGTCTTAACTAAGCATGTCTCGCAACTTTATTTGCTTGTTATGTAAGTCAAAGTGTAGTGCTATGGTGTAATTTTTAAATTCTAAGAATTTTCTCATAACTAAATTTTAGCTTTTGTGTAAAGACGCAATCTTGGCAACACCTTTTAATGATACTTATGTAGTTATTCAAGTTTATTTTAAGATAATGAGCATTCTTAGTAAAGATTTTTCTGAAAATGGTTATATTTCCTGACTTTTTCTTAAGAATTTTAGTTAAGATGCTGAGGCATTTAGGAATTCTTCGCACTTTGCATCGAAAGTAGGAATTCTTTATGTTTAAAATAGTTTTTCTAACTTTTCTTAGCATGGTACAATTCTTGCACCTTAAGTTTTTTTCACGTAAGACCTTCACTTGAGCTTTTTTTAAAGCATTTAAAAAATTTTTCAGCTATATTTATAAAATTGTGATCTGAAAGCGTTGATATATCTTGATTTATTGTGCATAGTCAGAGTACTTACTCTCTTGTGTGTTGAAGGTACAAGACTTAAATTTGTTATTTCTTTCAAATTCTTTTTCACATGAAAACTGTGTTAAAGTTTAAAATATTTCGCTTAATTTGTTATTTGTGAGGTTTGGAATATCTATTATAATGGCTAAGGAAATTTTTCCTAATTTTTATTTAAAGGATCAATTCTTGCTCACTGATATGTTTTGCTTACTATCTTCACATATTTTTTTTTAAATCAAAGTATCAATTTTGGTGTTCAATATCAACTACGTTAATTTAACTTTGATATGTTGATTATTATTAGTATTGATTTATTATAAATAACCTGAATTCAGCTTATACTGAAGGAACAAAAATAAAATTAATTTATTGTTGAACAATTTTTCTCGTAAGCAAACAATATAAGGCGAAAAGTAAGAAAAAACAAACAAATATGTTTGAAAATTTACAACTTACGATCTATTTTACCAAACCTTTGTCTTTTTAGATGTTTAACAAAATTCTTTGCCCTTTTTCTAGTAAGAAACAATTCTTGCTCCTTAAGTTTTTTTCACATAATATCCTCACTTAAGTTTTTTTTATAGAATTTAAACCCTTTTCAGCTAGATTTTAACTATATCTATGCAATTATATTATAATTTTTATAAAAAAGTATCATATTATTGAGATTGTTCCTTACTGGTAGATTGGCTTGATTTAGATTTATTGGCTAATATTTTTTTATTTTTTTTTTTTTTTAAATAATATAAGTTAAAGTTAATTATCTCTTTTATCAACTTGTAACTTTTTTAGATGCTTTTGGAGTTTATACATCATTTTTATAGTAAGGAACAATTCTTGCACCGTAAATTTTTCCACATTACATTTTCACATAAGCTTTTTCTTGTAGTACTTAAAAGCTTTTTAGCTTACTTTCAGCAATATTTAAACTTTTGTGAGCTCCGTACTACTTCTTAAAATGACTAAATAACTTTTTCTCAAATTTATTTATACAAAAAAGCAACTCTTGTACCCTTAGTTATTTCCCATTTTATATCTTCACACAAGCTTTATTTGAAAAATTAAATAATTAATATGTTTATTAAATGTAACTATATTAAATAAACGTTGCCGTTAAAATATATTATTTTATTGTAAATAACCAGAGCCAATGCTGAAGGAACAAGAATATAAATCTTTGTTGTTAAAAATTCCTTCACACATGCAAACATTTAAAGGCTTAAAGTAAAAAGAAATATTTAGAAAATTAAAGCTAACGATCTATTCTATCAACCTCTGACTTTTTTAGGTGTTAAAAGAAATTTTTCGGACTTTTTATAGCAGAGAACAATTCTTGCACCTTAGGTTTTTTCACAAAACACCTTCACTTGAGCTTTTTTTATAGAATTAAAAACCTATTCAGCTGAATTTCAACTATATCTATGCAATTTTATAATAATTTATATAAAAAGTATCAAATTATTCAGATTGTTCCCTACAAGAAGATTGACTTGATTTGGATTTATTGAGCAATATTTTCTTATTTTTACATATAAAATGATATAAATTAAAGCTTATGATTTTTTTTGTCAACTTGTAACTGTTTTTAGATGCTTGTGGAATTTATACACCATTTTTGAAGCAAGGAACAATTCTTGCACCTTAAGTTTTTTCCCACATTATACCTTTACATAAGCCTTTTTTACAGAATTTCTAAACTTTGTAGCTAAATTTCAACTAGATCTATGTTATTGTTATCAGATATCGTTGATACAACTGGCTCTTGTTGTCAGATCCAGAGCATAAATTCACTTGTATGCTGACGGTACAAGAATATTATTAATATTTTCTTAAAAATTTTTTCTTATGCTTACTTTTGCAAACTTGTGAACTCCATCTACTTCCAAAAATGATTAAATAACTTTTTCTCAATTTTTGTACAAAAGAGTAATTCTTGCACCCTAAGTTTTTTCCCTTATTAGGCCTTTATACAAGGTTTTTTTAAATTAAAATATGAAATTTTTAGTTAAATATCAACTAAATTAATTCAAATTTGATACTGTGGCTTCGAAACATATTTATTTTTTGCGTTAACCTGAACTTTTACTGAGGGAGCAAGATTATGATACAATTGTTTGTTAAGGATTCACATGCAAACATTTTAAGGCAAAAAGTACACAAAAAAAAATGCTTAGAAAATTAAGCTAATGATCTTTTTTATCAACCTTTTTTCATTTTTAAGATGTTTTTATAAGTTTTTCACACTTTTCATAGCAAGGCACAATTCTTGTACCTTAAGTTTTTTCGCTAATTACACCTTCACAAAAGCTTTTTCTATGAAATTCAAAAACTTTCAGCTTTATTTCAACTATATTTATGCAATTTTGATGTGATGGCGTTAATATATATTTATTTATTGTGCATAACCAGAGTTTATGCTAAAGGTGCAAGAATATAATTAAAATTTTCTTTAAAATTCTTGCTCACATGCAAACTTTTTAAGGTTAAATCTTTACTAAGCCTATTAAAAAAACTTAAATTATCTACCTAATCATATATCTAAACTTTTTGGCCAACTTAAATCCATTGCGGCCAGCAATGACATCTATGCACTTGCAGCTAAAGCAAGCACAAAATGTTGCATCAAAAAAAAAAAGGAAAAAAAATAAATTAAAATATTTAGCCATGTACAAGAAAAATAAAATGCTAACTTAACTTTTTGTGGCCAAGAGTTTGTTGCACTTTTTGCGGTGTGGAAAGCAACAAAAATTTAAGCAGCTTAAAACTAAAACTAAAACTATAGCACCGAAGCACAAACACATTAAGACAAACACTCGTGCATTTACACACACAAATACGATGCAAATAGAAAAGCGTATTAAGGTATTAGTGTAAAGGTAATACAAAAGAGTTGAGTTGAGTTGAGTTGAAAAGCAATTCGAATTGTTGTAAAAAGCAAAAAAAAAAACCTATGAAAAAATATTAGAAAATTTGTAAGTTTTGTTGAATGTAAGAAGCTTAGAAAATAGTGAAATAATAAAGCTTAAGATTGCTGGCAACTGGAAATAAACTGAGCGAGTGCAGCATAAAGTTTTATTGAAAGTTAGGAAAAACTAGTTATTGCAGTTTTCTGAGCAAATTTCTCTTCTAATACGTTCTTAGAATTTTAATATTTTTTATAGTTATGTTTGTATTGCAAATTGAATTGCTTGCAGAAAAATACACTATAAATGCGTGCGTACTATTGTGGCTTAGAGTAATATAAGTAAAAAAAATAAATAAACAAAATAGCTAAATAAATAAAAACTACAAAAAAGCATAACCAGCAGAATTGCTAAGCACTCAGCTTGCAAATTCCAAACATTTTTCACTCGTACTGCATTTAATTTGCCAACAGTTGAGTTCAGTCGAGTTGAGCGAGCCATTTTTGCAGTTATTTTTGCTCATATTTTTTACATTCTTTTTTTTCCTCCACTCTCTTCACAGTTGCAGTTTTTATCCCTTAAGCACTCTGCAGCATAGTGCATGCTGAGCACGTGTGGGTGTGTCTATGAATGTGTTTGTATATTGCATGCCATTAATAAAATATACACTACTTCAAAAAAAAAAAAACACACACGCACACATAGCCATATGCGCAGGCAGCATGTGTAACTTACACACACTCATACACACGCTCTAACATTGACTTGCTTACGCTAAAAACTGCGCGCCAACATTTTTTGAATTTTATTTCAACATGCTATGTGTGTGTGTGTGTTTATATGTGTCACATTTTTCATAGTTTTTATCTCTTGCCTGCCGCAATTGTGTGAATTTGTTGTTGTGTTAGTTTGCCACATGCAATTCACACTACATTATTTTTCTTCTGGCCTCCCTCCTGTAACACCAGCTCAATGACCATCTGCAACCCTCTTAACCTTTTTCTATCACTCTAGCTGCGCTCTAGTTGCTGCAGTTTTGCCGTTGCCTAGCTATGATCTGCCGGAAATACTAAAATAGCTACCACTGTGCAGTTTTTTCATTATGGTTTTCTGACATTTTAAGTCTTTTCTATTTTTTTTTTTTTTTTTTGCTACTGTACATTTTTTTGTTTCTCTGCTCTTTTCTTTTCAGTTTTTCTTTTTTTTTTCTTTTCTATATTTATTTGTTGATTCTTAGCATGAGCTGCACATTTTGCCATTCTGAGTGCAGGTTAAGTTAATTAAATGCTTTGTTCTTTCTTAACATTTTATTAAGTGCTACACGGCGTATGAGTAATATTTATATATGAGTTTTTTGTTAGCACACTTGTTTTTTGGATTATTAGCCATAATAAGCCAAAATTCTATTTCAATGTAATTTTATTTTCAAAAGCATTTTTATTTGCAGCATTTTATTTACAGCAATTTATTTTTACACAGTATCTTATGCCATTCAGGCAGCAGAGCAGAGTGCATCAAGAGTTTTTCTGAAGTATTAATTATTCGTTAACAACCTTTCAGCGAAGTTCATTTACTGTAGTTTGTTAATGAATACGCATGAAAATTTCTAGAGTTCATCATAAGTATTTCAAGAATGTTGAACTTTGTAAACAGTAGTTGTAATTTCTTATGAAATCATTAAAAATAATGAAGTTCTTCAAATCTTTTTTAATTTAAATTAAAATAAAATATTTAAAAATAATTGAAATGAAACGATGATAAGAAAATATTGAATTAAATATTTTAATTTAGAAATATTTTCATCGAAAGGCATTTGTTTTTGATATAAATGGTAGAATGGTGTTTTAATAATATAATAACATTCCACTATTATTAAATTTGTATACTTTTCTATTACATTAAACTCGAATTTTTTTTTTTTTTTAGAAAATAAATTTGCTGTTATACTTTTTAAGAACTTTCTTGTCTGTTTTTTATTTCAATATTTTCGAAATTTGCTTAATTTTTAATTTTTTCCATACAAAATTGATCGCAAAAACTCACTTTTTGAAACCTTCAAAACTTTCTGCTCATTGAAAGAGGCAGCTAATATTTAAGAAATTCAAATCGAAATTAAAAAAATTTATATCGTTATTCAAGAATTCTTTTTTCAATGCCTTTTTGAACTTTGAAAAAATCATAATCAGCCCAATCATGAAACATTTTCTTCCGGGAGTTGTAAATGGGAGTTTCCGGTTTTAAGATAGCAGTTAAAGATATCTCATTTTTTTATTTTACAATCATGAATATTGGCGATTGATGAAAAACGGAAACTCCCATTTACAACTCCCGCAAGAAAATGTTTCATGATTGGGCTGAATATTGTTTTATACAAATTTGACCATTTTTAGCAAAAACTCACTTTTTGAAATCTTCATTGCTTTCTTGTTTCTAAAAAGGGACAAAAAATATTTTGAAAATTAAAACTGAACTCCACAAAAACAAAAAAAAAAAACAAATTTTACAAAAATATTTCATGAAAATTGAAACATATTTTGCTTATTTTTCGTTATATACTTGTCAAAATTTGCAAATTTTTGTGTTTATTTTTTAAAGCAAAGCAATTATTTTTTTTTTATCAAAAGAACTATTTACTGAATAATTTTTAGAAATTAACTCAAAATGCAATTTAAAATTATATTCTTTAATATTTTTTTTTTTATCGAAAAATATCGAAACGATTTGGTTAATTTTTTGTCTTATCGTTACACTCGATCGCATATTTCTGGCAATTTATAAAAAATATTCCATAAAACCAGCAAATGTTTGTATGTGTGCATAAAAGAAGACTTCAAGACTTATATTTTATGTTAACAAACTTTTCTTCTTACTTTTGTTGTTTTAAAGATAAAAGCAGTTTTATGTGGTCTTTAACGTTACATTTTTTAAGTTAGTTTCAAGGAAGGTCTTTACTTTAATAAAAATAATCGAAATTGGCAATAAAAAAACCCAAATTAAAAAACTATATTCAAGAAGAAGGTTTAAGGAGGGACATGACATTGGCCGCTTTTTTTAATCGACTTTTTTATAATTTTGTATTTTAGTAAATATTCTTAAGATTCTAAGAAAAAAATTTCTTGGAAAAATTCTTACGGGTTCAAAAGTTACAGCCGGATTAGTGAGAGCACATTTTTGATTTTAACCTTTTTTTATCTCTGTTCACAAACTTTGAACAAACTTTTGTTTATCTCGAAACCATATTTTTCGTACTGGTTGCGACACTAGCGGGTTCATTTTTTGACGAAATTTTTTTTTTGTATTTTTTTTAAACTTTATTCGCTATCGAGCTTTTTTAAAATTTTTTTTTGTATTTTTTATGAATTTTTAAAGTCAATATTTTTTTCGAAAAAACACACTTTCAAATTTGGAACATCACTTGGAAATTAAAAAAAAACATCTGTCACACGATAACCAATTTTGTTAAAAATTAAAAAAGTTTTTTTTCAGATGGAACAATTGTACCGACGCCCAGCGCTGCAACCACCAGGCCCCGTTTTTTCTCTGCCGCCAGTTTGGAGCTCTATAAAACCATGTTGGAGTAAAAATATATTTTTTTGAATTTTTTTTTATTTTAATTTGTTCAATTCTCTAATTTTGGAAAAATGTTTGTTTTTGACTGAGTTATGAATTTTTAAAAAAAGGTCTATTTTCTCTGCCGTGAATGTTATGTTACCTTAAAGCGCCCTCTTGCGGAAGTCTTTGGAATTTTTATATTTTATGTTTTATCTTGGGTGGAGTTGAACGTTCATACCAAATTTTATTAAACTCGGTACAGGTGCTTAGGAGTTATTATGTCTTTAAAACACACTACTTAAAGCGGCCCTCTTGCGCAAGTCTTTGGAATTTTTATAGCCTTTGTTTTTTTTTTTGGGAGCAGTTGAACCTTCATGCCAAATTTCATGGAAATCGATTTAGGCGTTTAGAAGTTATTATATAGTGACACGCCCACATACTTCCGCCCACTTTTTTATACCCTCTATGTTCTTTCTCTCTATCAAACGTACTCGGTGTTCAAATTTCAGCTCAATCGGATAAACGGTGCGTCAGCCTATTCGGAACAGACAGAGGGACAAACGTTTGATTTAATATACTTGTTTTTATTAATTTAAAAATTCAAACAATTACAAATACATGTTTTTTTAGAGATAAATACTTTATTTATGAATTTAATATAAAGTTTCTTAATTCTTAGGCATTGTTCTAAAATATTTTTTCTTGCATTTACTTGCAATTTCTTGCATTTCCTGTTGTATTTTAAGCAGACTAAATGATTGTTTTTTATTAAAAAAAAATATCTCAATTATTAACATCGCTTCTGGCAAAATTTTGTTCGAGATATCTTCGCTACTTTTGTTTACTTTACATGCATGCAATCTCAATGTAACTAATAAGTTACTCTTTCTCCCACACTCTCATGCTATTAATGTTTGCTATCTCGTTCTTTTGGTCTTGCTCTGATTGATATGTCAAACAAATTGAGGTCGACCATGTGAATTATGAGGATCAACATTACCATCAAGCAGCGCGTTCAAGCTAACTGACAGACATCTTTATGCCGCCCCAAGGCAGGCAACGCAGCATGTGTGTTTGTGTTTGAGTGCGTAGAGCTTGCCTAGCAGCAACTTTAGTAGCTGAGTGACAACTATGAGCGCACAGAAACAGCAAAAGCAACAGCAACAATATTAAGAACAACAACAATAATGATAACAACAACTAACAATGTTTCGCAAGAGCTTAACGCACTTAAAGCTATGTACTTAAAGTGCAGCGCTCAAACAAATACCACTTCACTTTGTGTGTTTATATGCGAGTGTGTGTACGATATATTCTCACTTACTTACACTGCAGCTGCTGTACTCAACGAATATGTATGCGTGAGTGTGTGCTTTGTCAGCTACAAACATTTGATTGCCATGACAAGCGACTTAAAATACCGGAAACGGAAACGTTGCAATGAATGCGCATAAAATGAACACACACAAATACACGAAAATGAAAAAAAAATACACACACACACATGCATAACCTAAAACTTTCATTTCACTTGTGCACAGTGAAAGCACAAAATTAACTTTATCTTTGTTATA
Source organism: Tetanocera ferruginea (assembly GCA_958299015.1). Taxonomy (NCBI): domain Eukaryota; kingdom Metazoa; phylum Arthropoda; class Insecta; order Diptera; family Sciomyzidae; genus Tetanocera; species Tetanocera ferruginea. Next base: position 16,929,040 of record OY282644.1, on the reverse strand, counting down.
TATGCCAGGCAACTATCAAGTGAGCAATATATATGGGTGTATATGTGTAGCACTTTGTTAGTGTTTAATTTTATGCTCTAAATTTTTGTGCCAGCAAAATTATTTGCATTGTATTTTGCATGATTTAATTCTTTGTTTGCTGCTGCATTATTTTTTAAGTATTTAACTGAAAGTATTTAAAGTATGCTACATAACTAAATGTGTTTATATGAGCATGTGTGTGCGTTTTTTAGGTATGTGCAAATAATATGCACGATAGACATTTTAACAGGAATTTAAGAAAAATTTTAATATTTGAAATTTACTGTTTGTTCAACATTGTTGCCTTAGCGGTTGCAATGCGGGGAATATCAAATAATGATTATATCTGACGTTAGCAGTAATTGTGGCAATTTTTAATATTAATTTATGAATTTCAAATTCCTGATAATTATTAAGAACAATTTATTTTCTGAGCATAACTTGCATACCAAAGTAAGTTTGATACAAAAAATAATTTTATTTTTTTTTTTGTTATTATTAAAATTCTTGCCTTCATGTTGTGAAAATAGTTAATATTTCTGATAGCTTAACAGTCACTAGCAGGTTGTTTGACAACCTTAAAGATAACCTGAATATAACTGAATAGTTTTGTATATTTTAAATATTTTATGTGATTAACAGAGGTTGTTATGCTTAAAATAAAAACCTTCATTTAAAGTCTAGTACTCTGCACGTCTGCGTTTCGCTCACAACATTCATTTTTTGTTTTTTTTTTGTTGCGTGAAAATTCTGACAAATATTTTGTTGCAAAGAAATTGAAATATTTGAGAAAGCCATGCTTTACTTTCCAAAATAGAGAAAAATGAATAAAAACAAGTAAAGAAAGTCTCATAGTCGGTCTAGGCCGACTATGAAATACCCTAAACCCACTTTTAAAAAAAAAAAAAAAAATTAATTGTAAATGGGCGTGTCCGTGGGCGGATGAAGTCTATTTTTCCAAACCATCTTTGTCTTATCATAAAAAACATACGTGCCAAATTTTAGCTCTGTAGGTTAAACACATGCTTATTTATTGCGTTTTCAATTTTTGGTTGTATGGGAGGTAGGCGTGTCCGTGATCGGACGATGTCCATTTTCCGAAGACATATTTGTGTTGGTATGAAACACATACATATCAAATTTTATTGTTGTAGGCTAATTATGAGCTGAGCTATGCAGTTTTCAATTTTCGCGTTGTATGGGAAGTAGGCGTGTCCGTGGGCGGACGATGTCCATTTTTCAAAACCATCTTTTTTTTGTTATAAAAAACATACGTGCCAAATTTTAGCTCTGTAGGGTAAACAGAGGCTTATTTATTGCGTTTTCAATTTTTGGGTTGTATGGGAGGTGGGCGTGTCCGTGAGCGGATGACGTCCATTTTTCGAAAACATTTTTGTGTTGGTATAAAACACATACATACCAAATTTTGTTGTTCTAGACTTATTATGAGCTGAGTTATGCAGTTTTAAATTTTTGCGTTGTATGGGAGGTAGGCGTGTCCGTGGGCGGATTCCAAAAATATTCAATAGTGCAGATCCTTGGGTACATGTGACCATGTGTACCAAGTTTCATCCAATTATCTCAACTCCTTCTTCTTATCCTGTGTATACGGACAACACACAGACGGACGGACAGACGGACGGACGGACGGACGGACGGACGGACATAGATAGCTCGACTCACGTGGTGACGCTGATCAAGAATATATATACTTTTCTATACCGGACTCGCTTCGTTCTATGCGTTACAAACGTTTGCACAAAGTTAATATACCCTGACCTTTCAGGTTTAGGGTATAACAATAACAAAAAATTTACGCCAACTGTCAAAGTGACATTTTATTTCCAAATAAATAGGCAGTTCCATAATATAATTACTTCAAGGTAGTGTTGACGTTTCTATTGGAAACGAACTTCTGTCAAAAAATATAACAAAGAAGAGAGCGCTCACAATCCGTCATTGCATACAATTAATTTGCACAGGTCACATTCAGCGTACTCAACAGTTAACAACTGTTAAGTCAAAACTTGATGTACAGAAATATGAAGTTGCGCATTAAAATGCATTTAAAAATAGAAAATTTTTAATTTGCCGGTTAAATTTCCATTGGCATTTGATACAAAGCTTGACATTTCATAAACTTGATAACTTTTCTGAAACTTCAATACCGATAACAGCGCTCCCCGATGTGTCGCTGTCACAACAATTGACTCAACTGAATGCGGTCAACCCATATAACATCGATCAGCTGTTTTTGACAAAAGTTCATTTACTTGTTGCTGAGAGAATCAACACTTGTCAATACTACCTGGTAAAGTTATTATATCATGGGCAGTTCAATTAAATTATCGTGAAAAATTGTTGTAAGAGAAATGTTGCGAGAAAATTTTTCACAGCTGAATAAAGTACAACTTTGACGTACATGTTGTGTACAATTTCACACATATTTCAAGTAGATTTGAATGAAATTTCACATGAAACTGAACAGAGTTCTAGGCTTTAAGGATGATCCAATAACAGCTTTCTACTTTGTTTTCTAAATAAAATACATAAAAATCAATGTATTGCTGCAAATTTTTATTTGGAATGTAAGTTCGGTTCCTACAACTTAATGTTAAAAAATTATTTTCTTCATATGTTTCCCACGACTAACTATTACATGGTCCATTCTGTGGCTCCAATTTTCAAAAACTTTTTCGAGCATATCGGTCGGTATTCCTTGACGAGTTATGTTGATTTTGAAAGCATCAACCGCTGCTATTCTCAAAATTACGTAATATTCTCAAAATTACGGGCACTGTGCGCTCTGGTTGAATGACAAATGTTCAAAAGTGTAAAATTGGTTCAAAATTTTATGGTGGTGTTACGAATAGTGCGCTCAGTTGGACGCTCAAAACGTTCAAAATTATGTTGAAAAACTATAACATTCTCTAACTGATGACTGATTTTGGTTAAGTTAAACTTACTAGTTTCCACAATTGGTAAGTCTATTCATGATTGTCATATTGAATTCTGAACACAAACGTCATATGGACAAGCCATTTGACACATAACAGCTGTCAAAACAAAAAAAAAAAACAAATTGGCCATTTCAGCCCTTGAAAGGACTTTGACCTTCTTCTTATGATCAATTGTGTTGTGTGTGTTATTAAATGTTTGCACACAATTGATCGAGAACTGGACCTACATGTTTTATGCCGACTCCGAACGGCTAAAGTTCATGTTCTCAAGAAGCTTTACATGGCATTAATTACTCTCTGAGGTTTGCCATTGTCTGCAGAGAGGTGGTGACCGATCAGAAAAATTTTTTATTGAAAAAAACTTTTCGCCGCGGCTGGGGATCGAACCCGGGCTCCGAGCATGCTAAGCCACACACTTAACCTGCATGCCAGGGCCACCACAACCGTGCTGTCAAAACAACCAAGATGAAAAAGGCACCTCGTATTGTATCACTCTTAGAGCTTTCTGTTAGAATTTAATATTCAAAACTAGTCCTTTCACCAACTTTGTTTTTTATCAGCTACTTTCTATCATTGACTCAGAATTCAATATATTTGTTTGCGGATGACAGCAGTATTTGTCATATTCCTTTAAAAACGCCCGCGTTCTTTGGAGATTGAGGGAAAGAGGCAAAGTATGAATGACACACTCCTTTTTGACTTGAAAAAATTTTCGAATGAGTCATGTTAAAAGATATTAATGCAATCAAGACCCAGTAGTATAGCAAACCTCAAGTGAATGAAATACTCCTTAGCTTCCCTTAATATGAATGGTATAGATCTTGCAGAGTCAGCCGCCGCTTTTGACGTACTGTAAAATCGAAAATGAAGTAAATGAAGTTCGCTCTTATGGAAAAGGGTTTCAAGATCTTATTCGGAACTTCTGTACCAAATTTAGTGACGTCGGTTTCATTTGATAAGGAATGAAAACATACCATCTTCTTTCAACTCTTTTGGACATCGTTTAGGAATTACCATGGGAATTTTTTCAAGGGTAAAACGCAGCCTTTCCAAGTATTTTGCGTTGTTCTTAGGTCAACTAAGACGGTTCAGTGAAATAACGCCCAAATAAAAAATGAAATAACGCCCAAAAAATGTCCATACAAATTTGGGCTTTATTTCATTTTATTTGGGCGTTATTTCATTTTTTATTTTGGGCTTTATTTCATTATGAAATAACGCCCAAAATCAAAAATTAAATAACGCCCAAATATTTTTCATACAAATTTTGGGCGTTATTTCATTATGAACTAAGGCCCAAAATATTTTAAATGATTTGCTTTGAAAATATTTTGGGCGTTATTTCATTTTTGATTTGGGCGTTATTTCATTTATTTTGGGATTTATTTCATTTTTTATTTTGGGCGTTATTTCATTTTTTAAAGCCCAAAATATTTTGGGCGTTATTTCATTTCTTATTTTGGGCGTTATTTCATTGGGCGTTATTTCACTGAACCAACTAGGACCCACTGGTCCTGTTTCTACAATATTGTATTAACGCTCAATAAAACCTTGCATTTACGACATAATTCGTTTACCGGTCGCACAATAAAATTTTAGAATAATCTACCTGAGTCTGTGTTGCCCAACAGTTTCGAACTGTGCAAATTTAAAATAAATTTACTCTTTCTATTCATCCTCCAACTAAACTTTTACCTCAACTTTTGAAAGAGGTATCTTTTTAAAATTGCCCAAAAGATGAATGTGCGATTCACGACCAATTTTGAAGATCACTTTTCAATTTCCCAAGGGATGAATCTGCGATTCAAAAAAATATTTTCAAAATCTTATTTCGCACATGACGTCGATCGGTGGACACATCTTGATATAAATTGCATACATGACAAATTATATTTATGTAGCTTAAACACGCAGCGAAATTTGAGCTGAAAATAATACCAAGCCAATCAATTTTGGCAGTGATTCTGAGCTAAGCCATAATATTCTTCATATCAAGCCCTAGTAATTGTTGATCTAAATAAACACGCACATTTGTGCATAATGCATGTGATTTTTGGATTGTTTATTAAAAAGTAATTATACCCACATGTGAACAATATACACTAAGAAAAGAACGCCTATCTATTGTCGATAATAGCAATTTTTTTCTTTTTTAAATAATATTTTCTTCAATCAGAATAAATTTTCACAATTTCGAAGAAATATTTCTTCACTTGTCGGCAATGGAAATATTTCATGTCTCTTGTTATTATAAGTATTTTCCACGCACAAAACACATCTCATTTATAGAGAAAAATTTATTGAAAATTAAAAATTGTTCTTATATTTTGATAAAAAATTCACTATGCGAAGTATTTTTTTGTTCAATAAAAACAAATTTTTTTTTAAAATAAAAAATAAAAAAGTCTCTAAAAACGACATATTTTCATATATTTCTCTTTTTCATGATGATTTTTAGAGAATTTTGGGATGACATTAAGAGAAAAGCATTCTCTGGAGCAAAGTTTGTATAATTTTTCTCAAAATATGATGCCTTTTTATCATATTCCGAGAAACATTTTTCTGAGTGTATAAAACTTTTCGATTACTTATAAAAAAATTAATATGCTCACTTGTGCCTAATTTATGTCAGTTTGGTATTGTTTATATAGAAAACATGCTCATTTGTGACCAATGCATGCCATTCATGGATTATTAGAAAAAAAATTAATATGCTCAAATATGCTCAATCTAAGAAATATTGGAATTGTTTATCAAAATATGTGAAATGCCAAGAATATTTTAAAATAAAAACAATTTATGATATTTTGTAGGCATGACAACAAGCATAATAAAAAAACTCGCGTGTAGCAACGTACACGTGGCAAAAGTGAAATTTCTTTAACAGTAAGAAATAAGAGAGATTTTAGTGCGAAATAGAGAGAGAAAGTAAAAGAAATTCAATCAATACGAAATGGAATAATAATTTTTTGATTCAATATTTGCATCCAGGTACCGTACCGGCTATGGTTTTTGTCGAAAGTGTCACATATTAACTTTTATCTCTTAATTTTTATTTTTTTCGACAAAAATAACAGTTTTTTGTGCCTTATAGTTTTTTTGGCCAAAAATAACAGTTATTTTTCTGCCGTTTATTTTTCGGTCAAAAATATCAGGTAATTTATATTTGTTCAAGTCATTTTACCGATAAAAAAATTTTGATATTATTATTTTTATCATTTTACACATGGTGTCAACAGTTCAATTTGTCAAGCGGTCTTTAAGAAAACACAAATTGCTTGATATTTTTGACCGAAAAAATTAAAGTCACAAAATAACTGCTATTTTTGACCGATTAAACAAAAGTCAGAAGTAACCTTTATTTTTCCTCGATATATACTAGGCAAGACATTAACTTTTAAAGAATCAGTTTCAAATTTAAAAGCGACTTAATATTCGTGAGGCTGAGGACATTTGTAACATAATGGTATATTTGAAAAAGTCTTTCGACAATTTTCTTCATTTGAAAATTGTAAAATAACAGTTATTTTCGGTACTTGTTTTATTTAGTTCAGTTGGTGTTTTAGTTGCTTTCGAATGTCTTCTCAACATTGTCACTTTTTGAATGCTAAATTTCATTTGCATAGTACTCTTTGAAGGAGCCTCTGAAAGCAGAGGCAAATCTTGTTCATTATTACCTCCTGCTTCCTGATCATAATAATTGCTATGTTGATAGAGGGTTCATAAAGCAGCGAACGTTGATTGTTGAGTGCATCAACTTGGTTGGCTTTAAAATTTAGTTGAGATGCATCAGTGTGTTTTTTGGGGATTAGTTCTTTGTAGATTCAACAAAATACACTGATGTTTCGTAAAAATGCATTTTGAAACTCAGCCGTTGTTGCAATAACCTTACCTTCATCATTAGTTGCAGACCCAGCTGCGGCTGTATTCTTAAGAGCTCTAATTCACTCTCTATATTCACGAACGCGTTCTGCTCCTGTTTTAGCTATTTTTCTTTTTTTTTTCGTGCATACTTGTAGGATAAAAATTAATGTTACGGTTATGTTAATTATGTGATGTTAATGTTAATCTAATGTTAATGTTAATGTTAATGTTAATGTTAATGTTTATGTAATGTTAATGTTAATTATGTTATTTTCAGTATGTTACGCATTCAGTTTTAATTACATTTTTTTTAGCTGCTTATCATGTGCCTACGTGGCGTAAAGGAATAGATTCCGGCTCTTAAGCAACGATGTTCAGAGTTCAATTCTCGGCAGCGGCAATAATTTTTTTTAAATTTTCATATGAATTGAAAACGTAAGCCTAGCGTCACGAATAAGAGACCTTGAAATTTCACTCGCCGCCACAGAAGTTTCACTTCAAAAATATATTTTCATTGTCCAAATTAGATATAATTGATCCAACGCTTTGAGCCTGATGTTAACCCATTTTTAAAGTGAAAATTCTTTGGCGGCAAGTGGCACGTATAAATTTCACGGTCTCTTGTTCGTGACGCTTGGGTAACGTTTTCAATTTATATGAAAATTTTCAAGTTTGCTTCATTCGTGATGTTTATAAATAATGTCAAAAGCATATCGTCACCTAAAATGCAAAAAGACGTAACAACACTTTTTATATTTTCAAAGGAAAAAACGAAAACGTCACAGAAAAGCACATACTTAAAATTAATGAAACAATTTTTGGAAGTATGAGTTTGAAGTTTAGGTAGACGGTTTAGTTTAGTCAAAATAGTTATAATAAATCAAAATTTCAATTTTATATTTTTTTGTTGTTACGTCTTTTTGCATTTTAGTGAACCCAGGACTGTCACAACTGAGCATCGAATAAGAGTCGAAAGTGCTGCCATTATGCCATATAGGCACATAATAAACAGGCAAACAAATTTTAATTAATATTGACACGTTTTGGTTCATATCTAGTGTATCACAAACACAAACCATGTCTTTCAAGCATTTAGCATTCATCCTAAGAGTATGCACGGAAAATGTATTTCTTTAAACATGGAATGAAAATATTAGGCATTGCTGCAATATAACTACTGAGCCGGAGATCGATTTTAACTCGCGGCAAAGTTTTTTTCAATGAATAAATTTTCTGATCGCTCACCACCTCTCTGCAGACAATGGCAAACCTCAGAGAGTAAATAATGACATGTAATGCTTCTTGAGAACATGAACTTTAAGCGTTCGGAGTCGTCAAAGAACATGTAAATCCAATTCTCGGTCAACTGTGTGCAAACATTTAATAACACACACAACACAATTGATCATAAGAAGCTCGTTCAAAGCCCTTTCAATGGCTGAAATGGCCAATTTGTTTTTTTTTTACAAAGTCTTTAGGTTAATCAAACATAAAGTTTTATAAAGTTTTACAATTTTATCGAAAAAAAAACACAAAACCTTTTATCACATCGTTAAAAAAACTTTTTGCAGTTTTTGAAAATACAGTTTCGAGATAATCGACTTTAAAGTTTCAGTATTCAAACACATGGTCAAATGTTTGAATAACAATATGAACGAAAACTCCTTTAATCGTTTTTTATATTAAGTTTTTAAATTAATATTTTATATTAATTTTTTATTCACAAACTTATGCGCAATAAATTATTTTTTCATTATATTAAAGACAAATATTCGATATTCATTTAACATTTCTGAAGGGTTTTCCAACTTAATAAAAAATATTGACAAAATTTGTCTAGTTTGTGTTTAATTTTTTTTTTTATACATATTTGTTTAATAAATTTTTTTTCTAAGAAAACGTAAAATTTCATTCAAATCTATATACAAAAAATTATAGCTGTGAAATATGTGTGAAATTTTTCACAACATGTTCGTCAAAGTTGTACTCTATTCCGCTGTGAAAAAAAAAACACGCAACATTTCTCTGGCAACATTTTTTCACGACAATTTACTTGAACTGCCTATTTATTTTGAAATAAAATGTCACTTTGACAGTTGTCGTAGATTTTTTGTTTTTTTTTTATTTTTCTCAATTTTGGGAAGTAAAGCATGATAGAATAATTTTACCAGGTAGTGTTGACAAATGTTGCTTCTCTCAGCTACAAGTAAACGAACTCTTGTCAAAAACAGCTGTTCGTTGTTATATTCGTTGGCCACATTCAGCTGTGTCAACTGCTGTGACAGCAACGCATCGAGGAGCGCTATTATCGGTATTGAAGTTTTAGAAAAATTGTCAAATTTATGAAATGTCAAGCTTTGTATCAAATACGAATGGAAATTTTACCGACAAATTAAAAATTTTCTAATTTTAAATGCATTTTAATGCGCAACTTCATATTTATGTCCATCAAGTTTTGACTTTACAGTTGCCAACTGTTGGATACGCTGAATGTGACCAGTGAAAATTTATTGTATGCTATGACGGATTGTGAGCGCTCTCTTTCTTGTTATATTTTTTGACAAAAGTCCGTTTCCAACAGAAACGTCAATACTACCTTGGAGTAATTATATCATGGAAGTAAAGCTTTCTTAAATTTTTCAATTTCTTCATAACAAAATATTTGTCAGAATTTTCAAGCAACAAAAAAATTAATGTTGCAAGCGAAATTTTACGCAGACGAGCAGAGTACTAGGCTTTAATAAAAATGTTTTTTTCGTGTATTAATATTTTTCTTTAAAAAATGTATTTTTATATGACACTTTATTATAAATTTTTACTTCTGTGAAGATAGCCCAAAATGTTCAGCCCAAATTTTTGTCAATTCGCCGCAAATAATTTCTGAGATATGAACTCAAACGATTTGAATATTTTCAAAACCTGACTTTTTCACTTTCAGGTCGTTTTACGGTATGAAGGACGATAGATAGCAATTTTGGGAAGAGGGCACAAAATCATCTTATTTCCATAAGCTATCACTTATCAAAACTCCAGGATGAGAACTTTTCATCTTCTTCCCTGTTTGACGTTTTTTCCGAAAAAAATCTTCAAAATTACTATTGATGCATTTGTTGCAAATTCACCATGAAGGACCTGTGAATATTCATAAATAATTGTTTTTTGACTAGTTTTTTGTATTTTGCTTAAAAAAAATGTTTTAGTTGAATTTAGCAATTTTTATTCATATACGGCGAATTTAAATTGTTAAACTGATTTTGCGGCGAATTCAAAAGTTGGGCCGAGTTTAAAATTTGAGATAAAGACTTTGGGCTAACTTCACACCGGTAAATTTTTTGTCTCAAAAAAAATTTATTTTGCTATAATTTTGGCCTATAATTTTTTTTTTTTTTTTTTGTTTTGCTTTCATAAGAAATTATTTCTTTTTTTTATTATTTTCGTTAAAATAAAATATTTCTGTGATTTAAGATATTTGTTTTAATTGAACGAAAAAGCATGTTTTCATTTCATTTCTGTTTGTATTTGCACAGCAACATTCTATAAAGCCTGCGTTATTTGCTGCCATTTGCCAAAAATCCTTGCAAAATTTCAGCAAAACCTACGATATCAAAATACAAACCACTTTGCAAATATAAACCACAACAGCCAAAATGGCTAAAGCCTTGCACACAGCGTATTTGTATTGCATTTTGTCAACTGCTCAACTGTTAGACAATTTGTGCAGCTGTACTCTGCTGCAGCTAGCCAAATGACATAATATCACTGCCGGCTCATAGCTGCTCACGTGATGCATGCCAACGTACAGTACAGCTGATGTATGAGGCAGTCATTGCAAAAAATTTCACTCATACGCCATGTTAAACGGCTGGCAATGCCAGCGCTTTATCTGTGCCAAAAATGATTCAACAGTGAAGAAGATGAATAAGAAGAAGGCTCAGCAGCTGAGCGAGAGTTAAGCTGTAGCATCATACTGTTGTTATTTGTGCATTGCATATGTATGCACGTGTGTTTGTATGTGTGTCAGTGTCTGCGTTTTAGTATGTGAATGACGTTGAAATATGCGTTGCTTTTTGAATTTGTTTTATTTGCTGCTGTCAGTTTTTTGGTTATTTCATGCAACAAAGTTGCCAAAATTATTCTTCCACAGCGACCACATGCTGTGGACAACAATGGCGACCACAGCGCAATAAATGCTTTTGCTGTTATTTGAGCTTTAGCACCGTCTGCTATGGTCTGGTATTCAGCGTATAACGTGTATGGGTGTATGGGTGAAATTAAAGAATGAGATAAGAGCGAAAGCTTTTATTTTTTGTTATAAGAAGCTGTGACATAAAAATGCAAGAAAAACAATTAGGTTTTTCACAACTTGAAGTATGCATAGAATATAGAAAACAAAAACAATGCGAATACAACGAAAATATGAATACAAAAATACAACTGCTTATTTCAAGTTGTGAAAAACCTAACTATAAGCCGTACAAAATTTTTATGTGTTATTTTAACCCGATTTTTATTGTAAGAAACAATAAAATAACAATAGGAAACCCTCATAATTTCAACTCATTCTAATATTGATTTCTTTAATATTCCGCTTTCCTTTTACCTTTAATAAAAAATATTTTCACAAATACCTTGATTGAATTTCATTTCCCTTCAATTTCACTATTCATTTAACTTTTTTCATCACCGTAGAATTTATTGAATGAGTATTTTTCATAATTTGCCAATTGAATGAACACTTCATTGTATATGATTGGCTGTGGTTATGGCTGTTTGTATGTGTGTGTGTGTGTTTATTAAGCTGTTTCGTCTCTGCGCCTACATTGTATGTGTGCGTTTATTTGTTTGTTTTTGCTGAATTGTATATGAAACACTAGCAAATTGAACACAAAAGTAGCGCCTACGCAACGTGTGAGCAAAGAAATCATGTGTGCCACCAGACTGTGAGGTATGGTTCGGGCAAAATTGTTGGTGTTAAGCGAAAGCTACATGATGACTGGCTACCCAACTGGCCAAATACGCAACACTCAGTCGCGTGTCTGACCAACGAATGTGTGAAAAACGTGATAGCGTGTGTGTGTGTGTGTGTGTGTGTATGTGAAATTTAATACACATAGAGACTCGCTTATTGCCAAACAGTGATTATGTGGATGCTGTCGATGATGGTAGTCATGATGATGATATTGTTCAGCTCGAGTTATGAGTGCTCAAATAAACAATTTATTGAATGAGTTAATAATTAATTGGCAACACGTAACAACAAGGAAATTGAAAACAAATTGAAATGCTTTGAATGTGTGCGTTGATTGCCATTTGTTTGTTGCGCGCGGTTTGTATGCTCTTTGTGATCTGTGTGGCTCTGCGTGTAATTGTGTAGGTGTGCATGATTTCGTAGTTATGATTTGATTGTAAAAGTAATTATAATTGAAGCTATATGCAAAATTTTAGCTTATGTTAGGAAAATAAGATACAAATCTAAGAAATAAAATTTATATGAAAACATGTTAAACGCCTGCGTATTTAATAAAACTAGTATCGTCTAGATCGATCATAAGATTGATCATAAGAAGCTCGGTCAAAGTCCTTTCAAGGGCTGAAATGGCCAATTTGTTTTTTTTTTTTTTTTTTTTTTTTTTTTAGTATCGTCTAGATTCATAAAACTAGACTTGAACAATTTTGTGCGCAAATTGATTCTCACATAATTAATTGTCAATTGTTTTTATACAAAAAATTCCTTGTTTTTACCTTATAGCATGATGAAAATTATAGCAAAAGATAAAAAGCATGTGGCTCATTCCATATAGATGGGTGTGACATTTTGACTTCTTTATCGTGCTGAAAATGGTTTTAACCGCTTAAATTTTAAGCAATTTACTATTGAGTCTATTAAAAGATGCCCCAAGGTTTCAAACATAATGCAATTATTTATACTAGTTTAATAGTTACATTCGCTTAAACACCTGAGACTTGTGTGACGAGCACAAGTTTAAAAACTAAAAATTCTGAGTTTAACATTGAAATTCAGTCCATCTGCCACATTGAGACCATTTATGACTTGCATATATTCAAATTTAATACATTTTCTGTTGAATACCAGTGAAAAATCTTTTGAAAAAATGCCGATAACCATTCTTTTTTAAACTTTTAAATGGGACGGGTGTGACATAAAATTGTCCCGGGTGTGACGAGTGCGAATTATGTGGGAAATATATATAAGAACTTAATGGATAAAATAACCATTACATATTTTTGACACCAAAATCAAAAAATATGTTTTTAAGTAATGTATTGTATTTAAAAAAAAAAAAAAACATTTTTTTGCAAAAAATTTTTTCGCATGAATTTTTGATCAAATTAATAACTATACAAATGATTTCGCTAAACATGAACTTACAAAACTAATTTTAATCAAAGAATTTATTCATATACATGCAAAAATTTCATTATTAGAAAAAAATTTTTAAAACCGTTCCGGGTGTGACCAATTTCATGTAACGGAAATGAAGAATAAAAAGAATTTATTTAATGAAAAAGTTAACAAATTTATATAAAACATCAATATCCTTACTTTTCAGGAAAGTTTCATTTTTATCATAAGCCCATGTTGCTTCCTAGGAAAACCATAGCATTTTTCTGGGACGGGTCTGACACTAAAAAAACACTCAGTTTAAATATTTTTTCTTTGTTAACGCAGTAACCAATCCTTGTTAGAAACTGTTTATAGATAACATTGTTACCTTTTTTAACAGTACTTACCTAATTTTTTTGAATGTGCATCAAGAGGTGGCTGTTTTGAACATTTTAAATTTAAGCAAAATATTTTAAGTTTTTCTCAACTTGGAGTTTGTTTACTTAAATTGTCAAAAAAACATAAAAAATCATTATAACTAAAAATAATTTTGCAACAAGATTAACTTTAGATTTCATTTTTATGCAAGAACCAAAAATTATTTCAATTGAAAGCATTTTAGAAGTCATGTTTCCGTTCCTCATTTGTGTGGAATCAGCCATGTATAAAAAAAAAGCATTGACAAAAATTAATTTAAAATAAGAAATTCATTTAAAATAAATAAATTCAACTGATATTCAACTGAAATTCAACTGATAAATGATAAAAGTAAGTGAAATTAAATAAAAACAAGTAAAGAAAGTCTAAAGTCGGTCTAGGCCGACTATGAAATACCCTAAACCCACTTTTCAAAAACAAAAAAATTTTTATTGTAAATGGGTGTGTCCGTGGGCGCATGAAGCCTATATTTTATATGCATTTAAATGTTGAAGAAAAATGTACACATACCAAGTTTTATTCCTGTAGCTCACAGTCAATGCCTTTATTATGCTTTCGCTATGGGAGGTGGGCGTGTTCATGGACGGACTACTCCCAATTTTTGAACACACCTTAGTTTTGGTATAAAATACATACATACCAAATTTAATTTCTCTATGACAAACAAAACCTTATTTATTGAGTTTTAAACTTTTTGGGTTGTATGGAAGGTAGGCGTGTCCGTAGGCGGATGACGTCCATTTTTCAAAAACGTCTTTTTCTTGTCATAAAAAACATATGTGCCAAATTTTAGCTCTGTAGGTTAAACACAGGCTTATTTATTGCGTTTTCAATTTTTGGGTTGTATGGGAGGTAGGCGTGTCCATAGGCGGATGACGTCCGTTTTTCAAAACCATCTTTGTCTTGTTATAAAAAACATATGTGCCAAATTTTAGCTCTTTAGGTTAAACACAAGCTTATTTATTGCGTTTTCAATTTTTGAAATGTATGGGAGGTGGGCGTGTCCGTTAGCGAACGACACCCATTTTTCGATGACATCTTTGTGTTGATACAAAACACATATATACTAAATTTTATTATTCAGATTTAGGGTATAAAAATAGCAAAATATAAGACCATTACAATTTAACACAATAAAGAAATAAATTCATTTTGTTCACTATCGGAGAAGATATGGGCTACTCCATGATTCAATAATTGTAAGGTTATCCCGATATTTGACAAACTTTTTTTTTAAACAAAAAATTTTGTCACGAAAATGAATGACAACCAGGTTTTTGTGGTATCCTCAAAAGAGGTATGTTTCAGTTTTTTGTTGTGTTTTTTTTTTTGTAAAGAAAAGTGTGTGTGTTTTCAATATATTACTATTTAAAAAAAAGGTATACTTTACTTTCATTGAATTTATCAATAAATTCGTGAAAATATTTCAAGCTTCGACGCTGTGAAGTCGCAGAAGTTACATAAATCATCTGTTGGTTTCTACAAATAAATAAGTAGCAGAACATTAATTGATTCAATAACTAAAGATATATATTGTACTATCAAATAGTATGGTATTCAAGAGACTTAGGGACTTTTGTGTCATAATCTTCATTTTTGTGAAAAGACGTCAATTATCAGGATAACCCTTTAATCATGGGCTACTCAATTCAGAAATTAAATTTAAGAGAATTCGATAAAAATAATTTATAATTATATTTAATTTAATTTATAATTATATAATTATTTATAACTAAATAATTTACAACAATATTAAGAAAACTCATTTGGTTACAGATTCACTTTTCATTTGAAAGAAAATGCAATAAACTTTAAAAAACATTTCAAATAATAGGAACACTGTTAAAATTCGACCAACAAGGAAAGATCCTTAGGTGACAGTTTACGATTTGAATGATTTACAAATTTGCTACCAAACGAAAGCTCTTACAAAACCGCATACGATGAGATAAATTTTTCATAAGAAAATTTTAGTATAATTTTGCTGTTATAATTTTTAGTAATATTTAGTCAATATCAAAGAAGTATGAAGACGCAATTATTTTATATTAATTTATATTGGATTTAACGCTATTTGTAAACTAACCTTTTTTTGTTGTTTTTTTTTTTTTTGTTGTTTTTAAATTTTTTTTTTTTTTTTGATACCAAACATGGATATCAAATATTTTGTTTTTTATGGTCTATTCTTATTTTAAAAATTTTAATGGGAAAAGTTTACTCATAAGGCTTCCATACAAAATGTGTGTTGTTTTCGTATCAGTTTCATCGCACAAGTAAACAATAGTTTTAATCATCCATAGTACCAAATTTGGATTTTGTTATGATATGCAAAAGAAATGGTATGCATTTCTCATCTTTCTTTAAAAACATTTTTTGATTATTTTGCAGAAAAAATCTGTTCTTAATTCAAAACCTCAACTTTGTGAATGAATAACTCTTCAGAAAACCAAAGAATTTTTTATTCTAATTTTATAATAAAAACAATTAAGTTTAAAAGAAGTCTACGTCTTTCAAAGTACATTTTGGCTTAAATCCATTTTTATATGGTTTTTAAAAAAAAAATTATATATTTTATAGATCTTAAAAAAACTATTACTCCCTGTAATATTTTATTAATTATTTTTTAATTCAATATTTTTTATATTATCCTTCATTTATGTGCTATAAAAATGAGCATGCCTTTTCATGCTGTTTTTAAGAGAATTTGATCTATAGTATTTTTCGTTTATATATTATTTTTATGTTTGCACTCTCCTTATAAAATCCTTCTATCAACTACAAATAAATAACAAAAAATAAAATAATACCAAACAAAGCTCGATTTCTGGCAAATATTTATATTGCTTTAATTACTATTTTTATGTCGCGTTATTGTACCTAAATCACCCTTTGTTATCATAACTTCGCGATTCTAAACAAGTGTCTGAAAATTGTATTTTAAATCAAATTTGGTGACTACACTTTAAAAAAAAAGTTACTGCAAGTAATAATCATACTAAACATTAAATTTTGATTTTCAAAGTTTGTCGCGTTCGCGATCATGCGCCATTTTTTCAAATACACTTTCTATGGGAAGCATGGAAAATGTTCATTCGATTTTGCTGAATTTTTAACTTAGTATTCTTAACTTATATTCAAATAAAAGCTCAAGTGATAGTTCTCAAGCCATTGGATTGGTTTTTATATTGATTTTTAAGAAATTTTCCGCTTTGAGACCGTCAATTTGTATGGGAGATAGACGTGGTTTTCATCCTATTTGGCTCATTTTCGAACGTGATCTTTATTTTTACGATAGAAGCTTAAATATCGAATTTTTTCATTATATTTATTTCATTTCATTACGATAGCTCAAAAATTGCGGTTCTAATTATATCGATATACATACGAACAGACATAAAGGTGGTGATACTGATTGATAATATACGATTATTTCTATATCTACCACTCCTCCTTATAAACATAAAACATGTTGTTACGAAGTTAATTAATACTTACGCTGTACATGTGTTGTTATAATAATATATTATAATTTTCTCATAAGCCTGATTTATATATATTTTTTTTTTAATATTTTTAATATAAAACTCATAAATAATATATACGATGGTTTTGGTGGGTAATGCAATATTTATTGAAATTAATTTAACTTATCATTATTATAAACGTGATGTTAAAATAAGTTCAGTTCTAGATGTTGTGTTCCGAATCAGGCTTAAGTTAAAAAAAAAAAATTAATAGAAATATGTCAAAATGACAACTATCACTGCAAAGGCACATTATCTTTTTTAATTTTAAACTTACCGCTTTCAAACATTATGTTGCGTTTCGCAGATATCTGCATTTTTCTAGATGTCGAAAACAAATTCAATTTTTTGCCACATTCGCGATGCCATGTTTATTGCTAATATACTGGAAACATACTATCTAGAGAACTTTTTTTCTTAATATAGTACGAATAAAATGCTATCGAAAACTTGAAAAAAAAAAAAATTTTGAACAAAAGATGGAAATTCCCATATCCGAAAATTATTCAAATCGTAGACTGTCACCTTGGGACTTTCCTTGTAAGATATTGACTTTAAAAACCAAACTTTTGAATTTAAAACAGCTTTTCGTCTGGGCCTTCGTTGATTGCATCGATTTCGATGCTCATTTCGCCTTGTTTGATGCCTTCATTTTACACAACTCTTCTCAATGGTTGATTTTTCCAGGTGCAGGCTCCAAATAATATTAATCAAACCAAGACTTGGCTTAAAGAGTATTTTTTTTTTTTCCACCATAAAACAGTGCTTCATTAACGCACGAAATTCGTTTTGTTTAATTTTTTTCACAACAACAAAAGCTATTTCACTCCGACTAAGGTCGCTACAAACTGCAAATCATGTGAATTTAATTCTAGCAACACCATCTATGTGTCAGCCTACAAACTTTTCAGCTCAAGTGTTAGGTTTTGGTCATGATTCTTAATAAGGGATTTACATTGAAGTTTCATCGAATGAACGAGATCCTTACATATTTCGGATGAATTCGCCTTCCAGGATCATTCAACGACAGCTCATAACTCCCGAGCATTCTTTGGCTAAGCGTCTGATATGGTTTTTTTTCATATCAGCTCAAATATTTTCTAGTTCAGATCGGACGACTGTGCAGTAGAGTGGGTCGAAAAAAAAAGTTTGAAAAAACCACCCCCTATTTTAAAGTTGACCTCGAGAGGATTCCGAAAACAAACAAATTTTTTTTTTTTTGGACCACCGGAAAAACAGCCAAAATGGTCTTATTTGCATAACTTAAGCATTACATGTCAGATCTTAAAAAATTATAAGTCGTTGAAAAGGACTTTACGAGCAATACAATGTCTTCTTAGAACATTTTTACTTCTGAGGTCATATTCAACTAGTAAGCCCCATTAGCCCAATTTATCCCCCCTCAAAATTTTGTTTTTTCACATAAGATTAAATTCCTACAAATTTGTTTAATTTGTGTTCAAAAAATTATTTATTAAGTTTCTTTTACAATTTTGTTTATATTATGTAATTGTTCGTTGACTTAACTTTTTGATAATAATTTTTTGAACACAAATTAAACAAATTTAAAGGAGTTTAATTATATGGGGGAAAAAAAAAAGAAATTTAAGGAGGATAAATCGGGCTAATGGGGCTTACTAGTTGAATATGACCTCAAAAACAAAAATGTTCTAAGAAGACATTGTAGTGCTCGTAAAGCCCTTTTCAACGACATACATTTATTTAAGATCTGACATGTAGTGCTTAAGTTATGCAAAAAAGACCATTTTGGCTGTTTTTTCGGTGATCCAAAAAAAAAAATATTTTTGTTTTCGGAATACTCTCGAGGTCAATTTTAAAATAGGGGGTGGTTTTTGCAAACTTTTTTTTTTTGTATGGAGGCCGACCCACTCTACTGTGCCACTACTGGGCCACTACATGGGAGGTCACTGTTGACGCGAAACGAAATTTTGTGTCTTTTTGCTTGCATACTTAAGATCGTTATACTGTTGCATTATCCATTCTAGTCGCATCTTGTACTTAGCATTAGGAAGCATTATATTGTGCAAAATTTTATAAATATGCTGATAAATTGTGTTTTTAACCCAATACAATTTGTGCCAACACTATAACAAGAACAACATCTTTATGTTACCATATTTGACCTAGCATGTTTCTATGTTTTTCTAGTCAAACCAAGATTATCAGTGTTTGATGGATGTCCTACATAGTTTCATGAACACTTGTCAGCAAAGAGAACAATTTTGCTTTCATCTGTTCACAA
Organism: Tetanocera ferruginea; assembly: GCA_958299015.1. Lineage (NCBI taxonomy): Eukaryota > Metazoa > Arthropoda > Insecta > Diptera > Sciomyzidae > Tetanocera > Tetanocera ferruginea. Next base: position 16,909,624 of record OY282644.1, on the reverse strand, counting down.
AACATTGCGCCAATTTTGACCAATCCATTTGCGAATTTCCAATCCAATATATTCATTACAATCCAATATATCCAATATATTCAGCTTATCTCTGTAGCAGTACCTTTGAAATTACATAAGTTTTATTCCCCTTTACTTCTTATTAATGCCAAAAATAGTACGACAATTTTTTATATTCACGTATAAATATATAAGATCTTAATAATAATAAAAATTATTATCTTTATATGTATATAAAAGTCATATACATCACCACGGTTTAACATGCACACAAGGAATCATTTTCAGCCTAAAAGTATGCACGGAAAATGTATTTAACACTTATCAGTGGCGGCTCTATATTTTTAAAGTGGTACGTATTTTTTTAAATAATTTCAAGCTGTCGTAGGTCGGACTTTTATAAAAGTTTATAATAAAAATGCAGACGTAGTCGTTTGATTCATAAAAAAAACAATAGCTTTTCGTTTCACACTTTCTCTGTGTCACTTTCAGACTCAATAAATTTTGCACTATATCACTTATTCACTGCCTTAAATTAATTTGATTTTTTTTATATAAGCTGTAAAATGATTTTTTATTGCAAAATTAAATTTATGACCGCAATTTTTTTCATGCAATTTTTTTTATGCACAATAAATTTTGCTGGCCAGTGTTGCCGCGGTAACGTTTAATTATAGCTGCCGCCATGATAAACGTGCAGCAATGATACTCTTTTTGGTGCCATTTTAAATGTTTTGGTTAATAATTTAAAATATTTTTTTTCAGCCTAATTACGTCAGACAACACACAAACGCACACTCAAATGTGTTTGAATGAAATTTTTTAATACAATAATAAAAATCATTATTTGCTGCAAGCTTGCATATAAACTTACATACATACATAAACTGTGAGTGTCTGTTTGTGTTTGTGTTTTTCTGCACGTTTGTGAGTTAAATATGACAAAACTGACTCTTTAATTATTTAACTCAACAATTATAATTGTAAATTATTGTAAGTGGAAAAATGTAAAAATATTGCATATTTTTCTGCGCTGACTCAATGATTATTTAATTTTATTTTTTCACATATTGAGTGAATTCTTTGTAAAATTTATTTAACGTAGCTTTAAATGGTGCAAATTATTTTGTAATTCAATTTCATGTTTGCAAAATTGCTATATTATGGCTTCGAGGAATTTCGTAATTATTATGCAAATAACTCAATTGTAACAATTTTGAGAATTTAAATATTTTTTTAAAATTTAAATACAAAACAAATAATTTATTAATAAAAAACAAATAGTATCGGCTGGGGTCGAAATTCGACCATTTATTTGATTGACTATTTATATGCGAGATGTTTCAAAAAAGTTCGAGGCCAAAACTTTTAATTGCTTCGAGATGTCAAAGTATTTCCTTCAAAAAAATTATTGTATTAATTTTTTTCAAAAATAGATAAACAACATTTAAAAAAAAATTAATTATGCCAAAATAATCATAGCATTGATTTTTTGACGGCACTGACAGTTTATTAATTTAGTGTCAAGACAAAATAAATTCAGCAGAATTCCGGTTAAGACTTTAAAAGAAAATCACAAATACAAATTTGAGTTTTTGTGTTTTTTACAAAAAAAAAAACTCATTTTTACTCCATATTTTGAGAAAAAATCAAATTTTGTGGTCTCTTTTAAAATGGAATTATTTATATTTAAGCAAAACACAAACGGTAAAATTTTTGATCATTTTTCAAGTCAAATTTGATAAGACTTAAATACAAAAAAGAAATAAATGAAATCTATTCACAGATGTCGTAGATATTGGCTTCCCAATTTAGAACATTCAATTTGAGACAGTTTTTTTCTCTCTCTTGGCATTTGGTTGAAATACCCGCTAAATAACTAACGACAATATGAAGAAAATTAATTAAAAATACTTTTGGTTAGAACTTGTCTATAATTTTTATCACACTTCACATGAGGAGTTAAATTTTTTTAATTCAAAACACATGTTTTTATAAATTTCACAATTGACGAATTCATAAAAGCAAATTTTTTTAAGAATTTGTTATTTTTGAAAAAAACTTAAATTCAACCAACTCAAGAACTCTCACCCAACTAAATTTCATATTGATCAAAGAGCGGGTTTTTCTCAATAATTTAAGTTCTTTCTTAGAAGGTTGGAAACCCCTTCTAAGAAAAGGGAATTAAACCAAGATATTGACATGAAGAGTTAAATTTTTTTAATTCAAAACACATGTTTTTATAAATTTCACAATTGACGAATTCATAAAAGTAAATTTTTTTAAGAATTTGTTATTTTTGAAAAAAACTCAAATTCAACCAACTCAAAAACTCTCTTCCTACTAAATTTCATATTGATCAAAGAGCGGGTTTTTCTCAATAATTTAAGTTCTTTCTCAGAAGGTTGGGAACCCCTTTCATCAGATATATCATTTATATATACATTAATCGACAAAAATGTACACTGGAAAATTTTTAATAAATATTTTTAAATTAAAGTTTCATGAACTTAAAAAAATTTTTTATAAAATGAGAAAAAATTGAGTTAAAAAGCAACCAACCAAAAGCAACCAAAATTTAGTTAAAAGCCAAATAAGGCAGCTGCAGAGCTGAGCAGAAAGTTAGATTTTTTTAAAAAAAGCAACGCACGACATGGAGTGTCAAAATAAGAGGTCAAATGATTTTTATAGATTTTGACTATTCTGACTCTGAGAGAGAGAGAGGATTGATAGCACTGCGGCTACCTTTTATATTCTACAATGGAAGCAACAGTTTTTGCAGAATTAAACAAAGTTTAAAAATATATATATTTTTGAAAATGACGCTATATCGAGTTTTTGATATCTCACAAGAGTTTGTAAAGAAAAAAAATTTTAAAATTTTTTTAGCCAATATTTTTGTACTATCGAAATCTTTACTTTTTTGCTTATTATGACTACCCACCCGGCACATATCTCGTTCACAGCGAAAGTTCGTTTGCTACGAACTTTTATCGAAGAAAAATATCGTACTTTTAGTTTTTAGCAAGCGAATAATTTTGTGTCATGTGAGAATAGAAGACGTAATTTATTTAAGTTTATTTGTTTTTTGTCATTGTTTCGAAGCGTTTAAACGTTTTAGTGCAAACTATTCAGGTAAATATAATGAAAAAACCTATAGATTGAACAGTGAATGCAGGCATGTAGTAAATGCAATTAAATGTGGGCCGTCGCAAATCGGCGCAAGAGCGGATGCTGTTTCGCAAAGCTGCTTGGCACAATCTACTGCAACTTTAGCGTCAACTTCAAATTTGCAATTGAACACGGCAGAAGCTATATTGGAAACAAATTTAAATGATGCAGGAGAAGTGGATACCACGTATTCCAGCAGCGTTCCTTCGGCAGATTGTCCAATATTGGAAGAGGACAGCTTTAATTTGAAAGTCGCTAGATGGTTTTCTGCCAACAACACAAGTCGAAGGGCTTCAAATGCATTGCTGTCTATCCTTGCTGAAAAAATTCCATCTTTACCTCAGGATGTAAGAGCGTTGAAGAAGACACCCCGGGTGTGCCCAAAAACGCTATTAGATCGAGGGGAATATGTACACTATGGCATTAGAGATGCTTTGACCGATTTTTTTGAAAAAAAACAAATGGATTGTAGCGACATATATTTAAATATAAATGTTTTTTTTCTTTTTATAAAATATGAGTCAATTTTAATGAAATGTTTAATTTAATGAATACATTATACTAAGGCTTAGAATGTAAGGCTGACTTTAAAACAAATGTGAATGAATTTTGTTAAAAAAAATTAAAAAAAAAATACAATCAAAACGAATGAGTTTTTAACTTAGTTTTTAAAACCATTCATCATGCACATTATAAAAGGTCTCAGGTGCAAAATGGTGCAAATCGTTATAAGTGCAAAATGGATCATTTAAGCATCATTTTAGAATGAAAAAATTAAATAATTTTCTTCGTATTTGTTTCGATATATTGATCGCTGAAGAACCGTAAATGAATAATTTTTCGGCACAAAAGCAAATAGTTTTTCGATTCGGATGCGAATGATATTTCGACACAAAAACGAATAATTTTTCGAATCATATGCAAATACTTTTTCGACAAATAAGCGAACCTTCGCTTACGAAGTAACCATTACGTCCGCCAAACGCATCTTTTTCGAATCGTAATCGATATCGAACTCGATAGTTTTCTTCACGAATTATTCGTTTATTTTCCCATTTTCGATATCGAAGTCGGGTTTTGTGCCGGGTGGGTATGTATTCTGAAGAAAAAAAAATTTATTTGAAAAAAACCCGATTTTTTGGCCAAAAAAGGGTGCAGCAGAACCAAAACCGCTCCATGGGGATTTCTCCAACCCAAAAAAAGTTATGTAGAAATAGTTTTTAAGAGTACCACAAACTTTTAAATCGGTGTCCGCATGAGTTTTTTTTTCCATGCAAATCAATCCTGCTTAATGTTTGGTAACTTATCGGCAAATCGAAATCAGCAGTGTCATATTGGCAGTGTCACTCACGTTTCAGTCATAGCAGTAAACATGCACTTTTCTCCATTAAACATAAAAGGCTTAAACACAAAATTATATGGGTATAATAAGTTTTATGCTCACTATTATAAGTTCATGCAAAAAGTTTTTTTCGAAAAAGCTATCATTAAATGGTGTGTCACTCACGTTTCCGGACGATTTGCATTTTTCGACTTCTTACCAATTCTTTAAAATCTGTGAATTGTTTGACTTAATATAAAAAAAAATATAGTTTTTCGTAACGAAATTGAGTAGAAATTTTAACTGCAGAAAAAAATTAGTTTTTTCTCAAAATTTTAAGATTTTCTCATATACTGATTTTGTCACTCACGTTTCACGTCGATGTCACTCACGTTTCAAGACAATTTTAATTGCCTTTTTTTCATCCTAATTAATCTAGCGAACTTTATTAAGCATATTTTGTTAAAAAAAAATTTGTTCTTAATATTAAGGACATTTTTATACGAAAAAGAAAAATATTTTATTGAAAGAGGATTATATAAAGCATAATAAAGTAAAAAAATAATTCATAATATTAAAACAACACAAAAACTATTTCAGAACTATAAAATTTTAAAAAAAATTCATTCCGATTCTGCATCCGAATTTGTATATATATCAAAAAGCCTAATTCGTTGATCCTTACGCTCATTAAAAACCAAATACCGAGCCAAATATGACTATATCTTTGGCCTATTTGCAATTCCGTCAAGGCCAACGGCGTACAATAATGATTTAATTGGATATTTTTAATCTTTGCAAAGTTAGTTTTTTTTATGAATCAGTATTTAACTATAAATTTTCTCTATATTTTTTCATACGTTCTTTTGAGGTCGGCTTTCACTTTTTCTTGATGTTCTCGTTATATTCTTTCATTTCTAATACAAAAATAAACAAAAAACTTTAAGCGTCACTCACGTTTCACTCCTTTAAATGCATTTTTAATGAAAAATAATTGCGTCTGCTTGATTTAAAAAAATACAAAACTCACGAATCCTGTATAGCAAGTATATCCTAGTCATAAATTGTCTTTGCCAATTATTTTTCAAGATAATCCAACTTATCAATAAAAGTTGTCACTCACGTTTCACTCTTGAATTACTTTTTTAAATTATATTTTTCGATAGATAATTATTATTTTTTTTTTTAATTTTTAATGCACTATTCAATAGAGAATGTTTCAATTATGAATATGATTTAACTGCGCTTTGATATTTAAATCACGAACTACCAAATTACAAAAAATAAAAAACCTTAAAGTTTTTAACTTGCTACAATTTAAAACAAAAATACAATAAAATCAGTTAAAACTGAAGCATAGAGTATGTTTTTTTTTCAAAAACTGTAGGAAAACACAAACAATATCCTTAACGTTGCATGTATTTTATTGAACTTTAGCATTTTTATTTTTCAAGGTTTAGGTTTACTTTTTCTGGATTTGCTGATATATTACATAAATAACATAAATGGGCAATTTTTCAAAAACGGCCCAAAAGAAAATTTTAAAAATCATTAATATTTATTGTAAAATGTTTTAAGAATCATATTCCGTCAAAAAAAACAGAGTTGGTCTGTCTTTTGAATAAAAACATGTTCAGACAGACCGTGAATTAGTATAAAAGGTCTTTATATAGTTGTTTGAAACAACAAAAAGGCCTCTATAACGGTTCCCCTAGTATAAAAGCCCTCTATAACGAGTTGAAATCATTTACAAAAACGTGCAATTGTAACAACTACAGAGTCATCACTGATAAGTTCTCCCTTACTTACTTACTGATAAATATCAAATACTAATTTTCTATGCATACTTTCAGGCAGAAAATTTCCAGATGCATTTGTTTAACAGTTTGAAAAGCACTCTAATAACATAATTACAGTTTGAGCGATACACGGTATGAAGCGTGACACTTGGCTTGTATATCTTAAGGGAGGACATGACATTGGCCGTTTTTTTTTTAATTGACTTTTTGTTTTTCCAAATCAGCTACCCAAAAACCTATATATAAGGAATTTGGACATCGTATCTCTGTTTTTTTTTTTTAATTATGATCTTGCAATGACCTTCAAATGATCTTAATACGACCCCAAAAACCTAAATATCAATTTGTTGGACATCGTATTATCTGTTGTTTTTAATTATGACATTGGAATGACCTTGAAATGACCTTGAAATGACCTTAAATTTACCTTAAAGCATACAAATTGAGCTTGATTCGTAATCAGCGACCCAATGTTTGACATCCTATCCATTGACATCGTATAATTTTGTATTTTAGTATATATCCTTAAGATTCTAAGAAAAAAATTTCTTGGAAAAATTCTTACGAGTTCCAAAGTAACAGCCGGTTTAGTGGGAGTGCATTTTTATTTTTGCATTTTTCTTTGTTCACAAACTTTGAACGCATTTATCTCGAAAACATGTTTTTCGTACTGGTTGAAATTTTTTTTTTGAAGTGAAACTTCTTTGGAGGCGAGTGAAATTTCAAGGTCTCTTATTCGTGACGCTAGGCTAACGTTTTCAATTCATATGAAAATTAAAAAAAAATTACTGCCGCTGCCAAGAATTGAACCCCGAACATCGTTGCTTAAGAGTCGGAATCTATACCATTATGCCATGTAGACACATGAAAATAATCAAAGAAAATGCAATTAAAACTAAACGCGTAACATAATGAAAATAACATAATTAATATTAACATTGCATTAACATTAACATTACATTATTAACATAACCGCAACATTAATTTTCATCCTACAAGTATGCACGGGAAAAAAAATAGAAAAATAGCTAAAACAGAAGCAGAACGCGTTCGTGAATATAGAGAGCGAATTAGAGCTCTTAAGAATACAGCCGCAGCTGGGTCTGCAACTAATGATGAAGGTAAGGTGATTGCAACAAAGGCTGAGTTTCAAAATGCATTTTTACGAAACATCAGTGTATTTTGGTGATTCTACAAAGAACCAATCCCCAAAAAACACACTGATGCATCTCAACAAAATTTTAAAGCCAACCAAGTTGATGCACTCAACAATCAACGTTCGCTGCTTTATGAGGCCCTCTATCAACATAGCAATTGTTATGATCAGGAAGCAGGAGGTAATAATGAACAAGATTTGCCTCTGCTTTCGGAGGCTCCTTCAACTGAAAAACACCAACTGAACTAAAACAAGTACCGAAAATAGCTGTTATTTTACAATTTTCAAATGAAAAACAATTGTCGAAAGACTTTTTCAAATATACCACTATGTTACAAATGTCCTCAGCCTCACGAATATTAAGTCGCTTTTAAATTTGGAACTGATTCTTTAAAAGTTAATTTCTTGCCTAGTATATTTCGAGGAAAAATAAAGGTTACTTTTGACTTTTATTTTATCGGTCAAAAATAGCAGTTATTTTGTGACTTTAATTTCTTCGGTCAAAAATATCAAGCAATTTGTGTTTTCTTAAAAGCCGCTTGACAGATTGAACTGTTGACACCATGTGTAAAATGTCTCACCGATGAGATGAAAATAATAATATCAAAATTTTTTTATCGGTAAAATGACTTGAACAAATATAAATTACCTGATATTTTTGACCGAAAAATAAACGGCAGAAAATAACTGTTATTTTTGCCCAAAAAAACTATAAAGCACAAAAAACTGTTATTTTTGTCGAAAAAAATAAAAATTAAGAGATATAAGTTAATATGTGACACTTTCGACAAAAACCATATTCGGTACGGTCCCTGGATGCAAATATTGAATCAACAAATTATTATTCCATTTCGTATTGATTGAATTTCTTTTCAGATACTTTCTCTCTCTATTTCACACTAAAATCTCTCTTATTTCTTACTGTTAAAGAAGTTTCTCTTCTGCCACGTGTACGTTGCTACACGCGAGTTTTTTTGTATTTTTTTTAAACTGGATTCGCTATCGTATGACACAAGCTTTTTTTAAATTTTTTTTTTTTAGTTTTTATGAATTTTTAAAGTCAATAGCTTTTTCGAAAAAAAACACACTTTCAAATTTGGAACATCACCAAAAATTAAAAAAAAAAAATTTTTAAATAAGCTCCTGTCATACGATGACCAATTTTGTTAATTTTTAAAGAAGTCATTTTTTTACAGATCGGACAATTTTTGCGACTCCCACCGCTGCAACCACGAGGACCCATTCTTTTTTCTCTACCGCCAGTTTAGAGCTCTATAAAACCATGTTAAAGTGAAATATATGTTTTTTCTTGTAATTTTTTCAATTCTCTACAATCATAAAAAATTTTAGAAAAATGTTTGTTTTTGACTGAGTTATGAATTTTTAAAAAAGTTCTGTTTCTCTGCCGCAAATTATCTGCATACTTTGAGGCTGAAAATTTGCAGATGCATTTGTTAAACAGTTTGAAAAGCACTCTAGTAACATAATTTTAGTTTGAGCGATACACGATACGAAGCGTGACTCTTATGTATATACACTTATGTATATATACACTTATGTATATATACACTTATGTATACATAGACTTGTATATACTTAATAATAAATTTCATACAAATTTGTGCTTACCTTGTGTACTCCGATAACATTCAATCTTACTCTACACTTCAATACGAGCGCGCATTGCATTTTCTAAATGGTTTTGTCAGAGTTTCATATAAATTTAAAAAATACAAAAACATCTCGACCATGTCTTTTATATTTTCTATTATGTCACAAAGTTACCTTGAACTGTATAAATAGACGAAACAAAATTTAGTGCTTTTATTGTTAACCCAAACCAGAGTTAGAGTTTTTCTGTCTGGTTGTTGTACGTGCTTAGCATTAATTCGTTCATTCATTTGTTTAAGCAGACACCAAATAAATTTATATGCTGCAATTAATACTCAATTTGACGTTGTGACTGAGCGTGCTAATCGCTCATGTGCTATTATTCTGTCACAATTATCTCTAGTTCAAATCTACATGTGCTAAAATTTGCTTTCATTGTATCACTCTTTTTCTGCACTAACGTCCCAATACAAAAAAATTTACAAATTAAGTTAATTATGTGGAAATATTTGTCATACCATAATGTACCTATATTATATGCAATTTTGGTAAGGATATCTTTTTTTCAGTTAATAAAAATAAATATATTTTCAAAACTCATTAACAAAAACTCATTTCTACCAAAAAAAAAAAATATAACCCGAAAAAACGCTGGGATATTTTTTACAAATGTTATGAAATTATTTTGTTATAATTTTTTGTAAAATGATATCCTTGTAGGGGATGAAAATTTGTGTCACAAGAGCAAGCCAGACCGCACCTATAACAGCTGTCACCATGGCATCAAATGTCAACCAACTGCTGCATTGAACATTTGCTTTGGAGCATTTTTCAAATCAGTTTCGTGTTTTTTTGCGCTTGACGCGCAACCAAATCGAAAATGCAGCTGCAAAGGAAACATCATATCAGAAACTATCAAAAAAACTAAAAAAAAATCATTTAATCAGAATTTATCAAAAAATATGTTATCCACTTTGAGCTTTGAGCTTCGAAAGTCAATTTAAAGCGCATTTATTTTCAAACTGTGGTTCTTCACACACTTGAGTGGATCATTTCAAAGAAAACAGTTTTCAGAAGTTTTACACACAAAGCATTTCCGCTGCTGCTGTCGCTGCTGCTGTTACTGCGTCTTTGGTCGCCATTTCAATGCTTGTTGCTGTTATACAAGCATCATTGAATTTTATGCATTTTATGGAAATTCACGGAATTTAATAAAGCGTAAAAATTTTATGCTGATGCGCGAAAAAGTCTTTTAAAAAGCCATTTTATCGAAAGCTTTTTGCGCAACCAGCTTAACGGAAATGACGTTCGTTCATTGCCTTGCAAGTGTAAGTTTTTGGCGCTTCAATGGCTCATTATTGTTGCTTGAGCGGGCATTAGGTTGTTCATGTTGTTGTTGTTGTTGTTGTTGTTGTTGTTGTTGTTGTTGTTGTTGTTGAACGGTTGAGTCCTGCAAATAGACCAACATTAATGTTTGATGCTAATAAAGCGATTTATCAAATTTGTTGATAAAAATGTTGCTGATGATGATGTTGGCGTTGCTGATGGGTCCTTTATTGTTGCAAAAATGTATATTGATGCTGATGTTAATGTTTATGTTTTTATTTTGTATGCATTATTTAAATTTACGTTGATTTTAGTTAAAGAAATATATAAGATTGAAGGGAGTAGTAAAAGTTTAAATAATATTGAGGCCATATTAGCACATTTGTTGGTAATGGAAAATAAATTTAAAGATTAAAATAAGAATACTTGATCACTATTTTTTTCAAATAACTAAAACAAAATAACAGCTATAGGGTGAGGGTCAATACAGCCGCCCTCATATTTGACGAGAACAAAAAGAAAAAAATGTATACAGTCTAGAGTCACTTTAGAGTTGTTTTGATCACAAATGGATCAAACCTTTCCCCCTCTTAAGATCATTTCAAGGTAAAATTATAAAAATGCCGTAAAACATAACTCGCCTTTTCAAAATGAATAGGTTTCTCCTGTGATTTTGATTCAATATATATTAAATATAAGTTTTTGGACGCTAATTCGGAATCTGAGGTTAATTTGTCCATAATAAATTAATTTCAAGGTCATTCCAAGGTCAGGATAAAAAAAAAACAGAAACAATCTACAACATCCTTTCATATACGTTTTGAGGTCGCTGATTCTAAGTCAGGTCAGTTTGTCTGTATTAAAGTCATTTCAAGGTCATTCCTAGGTTCAACTAAAAAAAAAAAACAGAAATATTATGTCCAATATCCTGATATATATAATTTTCTGGGTCGCTTATTCCGAATCCAATGTCAATTTGTCTGTACTAAGGTTATTTCACGGTCATTCCAAGGTCAAAATTAAAAGATATAGAGATACGATTTCCAAAATCATGCTTTATTTTTTATTTTTTTGGGCCGAATTCGAGTTTATTGTCTGCATTAAGGTAATTTCGAGGTGATTGCAAGGTCAAAATGAAAAAAAAAACAGAGAAACTCTGTCTAATATCCTCATATATAAGTTTTTTTGGGTTACTAGTTCAGAATCCGAGGCCAATTTGTCTATATTAAGATCACTTCAAGATCATTCCAAGTTCAAAACAAAAAAAAAAATCAGATATATTGTGTCCAATATTCTGAAATATACATTTTTAAGGTCGCTGATTCCAAATCCGAGGTAAGTTTTTCTGTATTATGATCATTTCTAAGTCATTCCAAGGTCAAAATGAAAAAAAAGAAAAAAACAATGTCCAACATCCTGTTATATATGTAGGTTTTTGAGGTCGCTGATTCGAAATCAGAGGTCAGTTTGTCTATATCAAAGACATTTCAAGGTCAAAATGAAAAAAAAATACAGAGAAACGATGTCCAACATCCTCATATATAAGTTTTTTGTGTCGCTTATTTCGAATCCGAGGACAATTTGTCTATATTAAGATCATTTTAAGGTCATTCCAAGTTCAAAATGAAAAAAAATCAGAAATACTATGTCTAATATTCTGAAATATAAATATTTTTTAAGGTCGCTGATTCCAAATCCGAGGTCAATTTTTCTGTATTATGATCATTTCAGTGTCATTCCAAAGTCAAAATGAAAAAAAAACAAAGATTTAATGTCCAACATCCTGATATAAAGGTTTTTGGAATCACTGATTTTATATTCGAAGTCCATTTTCTGTATGGACCCCTTCCTTAACCAAATTCTTTTTGAAACTTAAGCTATAAGGGCGGGGCTTAAGAGCCAAAGCCGGCCCTAGAGCCGAGCCAGTAAGGCCGCATACAGATAGGGGCGCCATATATATACATATATAAAAAAATATATGTTTATATCAATCTATCATAAGCCATAAGGACCTACGTAACTTACATGTATTTAAAAGTAAATTAAAAGTATGGTACGTTATACACGGTTAAAAATTCAAGGGTACATTTTTAACCTCAGTAAAATTTTGTTGGTTGAAACCAAAATTTTTCCTATATAATATTATATTTTCAACTTTAAAGTTCAAATGCTGGTTGAAATCAATAATTATTTCAAATTTAAACCTGAAAGATTATTTTTTCAACGTTTAAGTTACAATTTTCATCTATTTGAGTCAAGTTTTTCATTTTTTTTTTTTTAGTTTTAAAATTATTTAAACGAAAGGGACTAATTATTATTCTTAATTTTTCAACTATTTACGTCAAGTTTTCAACTTTCATAAGTTAATAAAACTTATTAAAACCTTAGGGAACGAGTTTTTCATCTTTTTTAGCAAATTTTTTCAATTATTTTGGCAAAGTTTTTCTTCATTGCTGAGTTCAAGAAGTATTTCAACCTAAGAGATAAATTTAGCATCTTTTAAATTTACTTCTTCAACTGTTTAATGGCGTTTTCGTTTCTCCCACAAAATGTTGCCCTGTCGCGGTGCAAAATATTTTCAATGTTGCCCGCAACCCTGTAAAAGTGCATGCTTTTCCTACTCAGGAAATGTCAACACATAATAAATGAATGTAATCATCCTTGTCTAACGCACGCATTTCATAATATTGCCGTTTTAAGAACAGCTGATAGGCAGGGCAACATTCTCCCCTGAGAAAGTTTCGCAGGGCAGAAAATGCGCCTTTTTTTGCCCTGTGTGAGTGCGACATTTGGAAAGACCAGGCATTGGATAACCTGACAACGCTTGGAGTTTCCAACTGGCGCCAGCAAGCGTACGACAAAAGAGGCTGGCGCAAATTCTTAGACCAGGCCAAAACCGACCAACGGTTGTAAGCGCCATCTAAGTAAGTAAGTGAGTAGTAGAGTGCGACATTTTAAGAAACGAACACAGAATTTACATTCCTGCTTGCACTTACTTTAGAATCGAACACGAAAAAAGGCAAGGGCAGTGAAAAGGCAACATTTTTTGGTAGAAACGAAAACGCCATAAGTCCAGATTTTTATCTTTATAGGTTGAAAAAGTCAACATATTTATAACATATTTTTTACCATGAATGATGAAATTCTCTACATTTAATTTTTTTCTGTTTACGCAGCCTACTGCAGTGAATTCAAATTATTTGAGTGCCTACAGTTTCAAAAAATTATCAATTATAATTTTATATCAATAAAAAGAAATTTGAGAAATTATCAGTAGTTCGTATTTTTTTTTATACCCTAAACCTGAAAGGTCAGGGTATATTAACTTTGTGTAAACGTTTGTAACGCATAGAACGAAGCGAGTCCGGTATAGAAAAGTATATATATTCTTGATCAGCGTCACCACGTGAGTCGAGCTATCTATGTCCGTCCGTCCGTCCGTCCGTCCGTCCGTCCGTCTGTGTGTTGTCCGTATACACAGAATAAGAAGAAGGAGTTGAGATAATTGGATGAAACTTGGTACACATGGTCACATGTACCCAAGAATCTGCACTATTGAATATTTTTGGAATCCGCCCACGGACACGCCTACCTCCCATACAACGCAAAAATTTAAAACTACATAACTCAGCTCATAATAAGTCTACAACAACAAAATTTGGTATGTGTGTGTTTTATACCAACACAAAGATGTCTTTGAAAAATGGACGTCATCCGCTCACGGACACGCCCACCTCCCATACAACCCAAAAATTGAAAACGCAATAAATAAGCCTCTGTTTAACCTACAGAGCTAAAATTTGGCACGTATGTTTTTTATAACAAAAAAAAGATTGTTTTGAAAAATGGACATCGTCTGCCCACGGACACGCCTACTTCCCATACAACGCGAAAATTGAAAACTGCATAGCTCAGCTCATAATTAGCCTACAACAATAAAATTTAATATGTATGTGTTTCATACCAACACAAATATGTCTTCGAAAAATGGACGTCATCCGATCACGGACACGCCTACCTCCCATACAACCCAAAAATTGAAAACGCAATAAATAAGCATGTGTTTAACCTACAGAGCTAAAATTTGGCACGTATGTTTTTTATGATAATACAAAGATGGTTTGGAAAAATGGACTTCATCCGCCCACGGACACGCCCATTTACAATTAATTTTTTTTTTTTTTTTTGAAAAGTGGGTTTAGGGTATTTCATAGTCGGCCTAGACCGACTTTAGACTTTCTTTACTTGTTTTATTTAGAATTATGTAATATGACCACTTCTTATTTGAATTTTTCAACTTATAGGAATAAAAAAACAACCTTTCAGTTGAATTTCTAAATTTTTTGGGGTTGAAAATGTCAACTTTTATTTAAAATTAACTTTTTCGGTTGAAGAATTGGTTTTCTAGATAAATTGTTGAACTACTAGCGTTTAGAAAGCTTTTTTGTTAAATTGTTCAACTTTTTGAGTTGAAAAAGTCAACTTTAAGTTAAATTTTTCAACTTTTTCCGTTGAAAATTTGGTCTTTTAATTGTATTCCTAACTACTTAGGTAGAGAAAGTCAACCTCTCTGTTGATTTTTTTTAATTTTTTCGGTAAAAATATTTGTTTCTGAACTTTGTTGTTGAAATTTTCAACCTTTCGTTGAATAATTTGAGCAAAAATTTTAATAATTCTACTTAAATAGTTGAGAATTTTATATTATTTTCTTTTTGTTTTACTTTTAGGTCTAAATTTTCTACATTAAAGTAAGTTTATTCAACTTTTAGGGGCGCAATTTTAAACCTTGGCCTAGGGTGCCACAAATTCTCGGGCCGGCCCTGTTAAGAGCGGCGTAAGGTTTTTTAACTCTTTTTTAAACCATTTTTTATATGAATGCACATCTGAAGAATATTGTATGCAAATTTAAAGTCGATTTGAGTAAAACTAACGGAGATAAGAATTTTTAAAAAAGTGTACCACAACGTACAAAAGTACGTGTACAAAACTTTAAAGCGATTTTGCCAAGTTATGTTTTCAAAGTCCTTGTTCACTGCCATTTAAAAACTACTGAACCGATTCATTTCAAACTTGGTACACATTTTCGACATATAAAATAACTCCCCCCCCCCCCCAATGTTTAGGTACATTTTTTTGTTTTACATTAAGGCAATTTTCCATCCACAAAATGTTGGAATTTTTCGTGTAAAATAGCAGTTTACACTTTTGATGGCCACCAAAAATTTTTTTATAAAAAAAAAACTCAAAAAATGTTGGGGGAAGAATTTGATGATACATTGACTAAATTTTAATGGTTTTTGACTTCAGATAATTTCCGACCGGGTGTTCACTATACCGCTCATTTTTTAAGACGTTCTGAGAAAAGCTCTGCACCGGCTTGTTTATCAATATTTGCGGATAGCCGAATTACAGAAGATTGTTAAAAATTTGCTCAATCCATACTCTTAAAAATAATTCACAAACGAAGTGTTTTTTACGCTGAAACTCTTACCCCGCCCTTAAGATCCAATAAGCTCTAATATCCCAATGATTGATATTTTTGTGTCAGCAACGAGCTTGTTTACACATTTTGCTCTACTTTTTCGTCTGTGACTGACTGTAGCCGCAATTCTTCTTACAACAACAATAATAAACAAATAATTACAAGTGAATTCAAACAATCTTAAAGGAAATCTATTATTAATAAGTATAAACAAAATTTTGCACTTTATAAATGCAATTCTTATGATCTTCTATTAATAGTTGATTTGTTTGAAATACGCTAATTTTTATAGTTAATGTAGTTGTTGTAGCTATATTTGTTGCTGCCACTGTAAACAGCTGTGATTCGTGAGTTCCACTCAGGAAGCAGCGAGTGAATTTGTGGCAAAAGTGGTTATTTGTTAAAATAAATTGAAAAGAAATCTGTAAACAAAATTCATTAAAGTTTATAAAAATTCGTTCAAATATTAAAGTTGAAAGATTTTTTCTGCACAAATAGTTAAGAGAAATTTTAGCTATTGTCCTGATATTACTTAAGCCATCTTTTGATTTTTTGTAAATTTATTGATTTAGTTGTTTCAAATGGTAAATTATTATCTTAACTCTCTTCGTACTGACAGGCAATTTGTTGAATATTTAAATTTATTAGGAGCCAAAAAATTATGTTTATATTGGTAAGATGCCTTATCAAATTTCGCCACTAGAATAAATATTTATTTCATCTATAATTAAAAAACTTGAAAATTTCATAAAGTTTGTAAAAACTGTCCTTACCATGGGCCGAATTACTGCATCCGTGATCGAAGGATCAATCGAATCATACCGATTATATTTTGGTATTATAGCGCTCGTATTATTATAGAAATTTCTTTTCCGTAAAAATTTACAAAACCTAGAATGCCATTTAATTCTACAATCGATAGTTAAGTTTACGTTGCCCAGCATTTTCGGATCTTTCAAAAGTTGAAAAATTTTCTACAGTGTTATTGAACATAACTTCTCCGCTATGCAATAATTTAAGATATTGAGTATGCTATGTCAGTCAAGAGTAAAATATTTTTCGAATTGAGAAAATTTCACTATAATCGGTGCTGTGGTTCTTGAGTTTACCTCTAACAAACACAAAAAGGCTAATTATTAAGTTGAACTATTATAGATATTATAGATTTTTTCAAGTACGAGTACGAGATGGCTCAGGGAAAAAGAGTGGCTACCTTTACTTTTGACGGTTTTGATGGTATTAAACTTAAATATTGTCGGAAATTGTTCTAAAAATGGGCGCGATTGCACTATAACTACGCCCACTTTTCAGAAATCATTATAATTCCTGATTTCAACATGTTTCTATATTAAAACTTAGTGTGAAGGTTCTATGAGTCCAAATAGCCATCACTATATACATGAATGTTGCCATGCCCACTTTGTCCACCCATCACTCTGTATGTCAGATGACTAAAAACTCCAAAACTTCTAGATCGATTCAGATGAAGTACGAAAATTGAAGTATGAAGCTGGAAGTATGATATGATTAAGGTAAGACGCCAGTACCCCTTTGATCGCCCCCGAAGGTAAAAACTATATTGAATAGTAACAGAATGAGAGCAAAAACCAGTAAAAATAACGCATATATATGACAACGTCTGCTCGGGCCAATTAGTATTTGTATAAGTAATATTATAATAAAAATTACATTAATTTTTGATCGATGACTAACATTTTTTAACCCTTATTCGGCACACTGGCATCATTTATACAAACCGCTATTTTTGTGTTTTGCCATAAAATACACATTTTTTTTTGCTAGAAATTTATCTTTTTTAAGAAGCTACAAAAAAATGTAGTCAAAATGTTCAATAGTTTATTTATAATGTCGGTTTTCTGTTGCTAAGGTGCACATGATCCCAGTTTCCCAAGCACGTTATTGCAGAAAATTGTGTCGATTAAGGGTTAATTTAGAGCCAATCTGGTGTTTTTATTCTTGTCGTCTGTCATTTTAAGAATAGATTAAAATCAACGATAGCCAAATTCGTTCAGAAAATTGTTCTCCATAAAAAATGCATGTGAATAAATTTTGACAGATGTCATTATGTTGCTGTCGCCGGCTATGTATTCAGGCTAGCTTTTATGAAGTGTTTAAGAAATTAAAAGGTTATTCAACAACAACTCAATAAAATGCCTAAACATACACTTTTGTGATACTTATAAAGAAGACTCTTCCCCCGACCTTAATAAAAACCTTTCTTTTTCGACTCTTTTAGGTAATAAATTTTTTATGAGAATAAAAATTCCTTAACGTATTTTAACTCTTTGAGGCATACATTTTTAATTTTATACTAATCAAAATAAACATAAAAAACTAAAGAAATTTTTTTAAACTTAAAAAATTTAAAGTTGATGGTTGATGATCCACTAAAAATACCACAAAGGGTTAAATAAACTTTTCTTTTAAAAATTATAATACATTTTTCTGTTTTAAATGTAATCAAATTTTGAATTCAATATAGTAGAAGGCATGAATTTTAATTTTTTTTCCTCTCCTCTCTCTACTTTCAGATCACTTCATTGACGACTGCAACCTAGTGCAATGCCCCGCAGCACCTGCCTGCCCGGCAGACAGTCACCTCAAAGCGACCTCCGAAGAAATAGACGATCTCGAAGACTACGATGAGCTAGCAACGAGCAATCCTTTTGCTGGCGTACACATCGAGGCGTTGCTACCGCTGCACGATGAGCACGCCGCAGAACAGCCGCAGGAACTGCTGCTGACCGAAACAACGACTGCAGCAAAACGTGCCAAACGTGCTGTTAGATCCAAACGACGCGCCTGGAAGCGTGATTTGAGTTTTCTTACCATGGACATGGATGAAGAGGAATCGTTGGTGAAAAATTGCTGCACCGACTATGAGTGTGTGTGTCAGGAATGTGTGCGTGCTGCGCATTGGCCACGTTGTGCGTCCAACGAGGTAGCCGTTGAGTTTAGCAGCGCACAAGGTACGCCAGGCAGCTGCTGCGCTAGCTATGTGTGCGTGCAGCAATGGCAGTGTGCAGATAGCGTCGATGCGGAAGTTAAGGCGGAGAAACATAGTCTTGATGATGTGTACTGGAAGGATGCATGCACACGATGTGTCTGTTTTGGTGGTGAAGAGTTGTGTGCGGAGCTGTGTGACAAGTCAGCGGAACAGCAGCCAGAGCCACAACATTTGCATCAACATTATCATAATCAGCATCACAATCATCATCATCATCATCATCAGCAGGACGAGGCGCAAGCAACCAACTGCTATTCGGACTATTTGGAAAAGTTGATGTTTGATGGTGAGACATGGCTAGAGGATGCAGACTGCAGCGAATGTAGCTGCGTTGATGGTGAGAAGTCATGCATAACGAACTTTTGTGCCGCGGTAGAGTGTAAAAATCCCAAAAAGGTGGTGGGCAAGTGTTGTCCAGTTTGTATGCCGGAAGAGATGGAAGCGGTGAAAACGGTCGAAGAGCAGCAGTTGGTGTTGGCGGAAGCAAACACAACATTGAAGGCTATAGAGTTGCTGGAAACAAGCACAACAATAGTAACAACAACAACGCTGCAATCAACTTTGAATACAAGCAGTGCAACGGTAGAAGCGGAAACGGAAACACAATTGCTGCTGAACACAACAAATACAACAGCGGAAACCACTCCAAATGAGCTGGAGTTTGAAACAACAATACCAACAACAATGGCTGCTATGAGTGTAGCTGCAAGCACAAGCACAGCTGTTGATGATATATCAACGACAACAGCAACAACAACAACAACAGTATCGGACATTAGCTCAACAACAATAACTGCAACGGCTTCCGATGAAGCTGTTGATATTTCTACATCAACAACAATAACAGCAGCTAGTGTGACGGCAGATAGTGTGGATGACACAACAACAACATCATATAATGCATCGACTAGCGAAGCGACAACAACGACATCGACATCTGATGCTTTTATTTATGTTGATGGTGCAACATCAACACCTGTGACAGACTTTACCGACAGCGATAGCTTTGTTGCTTTAACAAACCTTAGCTCAGCAACATCTACGGAAACATTCACGGAATCAACAGCAACATCTTTGGCAGAAGAAAGCTCTACTTCATTTGCAACATCCAGCGAAACAATTGATGTAAGAAGTAGTGAAACAACTGCCGCCACATGGCCAGCAACAGCTAATGCAACAACTGCCGCAACAACTACAGCAACATCTTCTTCCACAACATTCTCAGCTGCTTTTGACTCAACAACAGCTGAATCGGATGCTTTCTCAACCTCAACAGCTAGTGCACTGTCAACAACAACAACCGAAACTACAACAACAACCTCTACCGCTTCTCCTTGGCAACACTTTGACTCTAACTACAGCACCGCTGCACCATTCTCACCAAGTTCTACCGACAGCTCTTCACCCACATTCACCACAAACTCTTCGCCGCCCACAGAATTCTTCACTATCTCTGCCTCATCAGCCACATCAGCACCCGATCCGCTACCCTCTTCACCAACTCGTCAGCAACGTCAACATATCATCAGCTTTTCCACCAACGATGATGCTTTTAGCACAACCACCAACAACTATGCCAGCAACAATAACAACATGAACCCAGTGCCTCTTCTCAATGCACCACCACCAAACATGCGTCGTCTTTTCGATGAGCTCGACTCGATGGTCATCGTTGCTCTGGCGCTGGGCTCCATGCTCTGCATAGCACTTGGTCTGATCATACGTTATACGAAAAACAAAAAGAAGATCTACTCTACAATACCTAGTTCGGAAACTAGCTTGAGTCAAACATCCACCAACACGGTGTTGACGGTGTGAGTTGATGATGCCACAGTATGTGGCCATATGGGGTGGGATGAGATTCGAAAATTCGAACAGCAGAGCAGTCAGTAAAAGGGTTAAGCTGTGCTAAATAGCTGTAATTTTCTCTTTAATATAGTTGTTGTAGGACAAGAAGAACAAAATATTTTTTAAGCTACACTGCAAGAAATGCTTATAATGCAATGTATAAAGATTTCTTGCCATTTTTTAAAATTTTATTTTTTATTTATTTTTGTAGACAAACGGCTTTCATTTTTGAATTCTTATTCAAAATCATGATTTTTTTATTCAAATTATAACATTTTTTTACACTAATCCAAAGTGCACAAAAACGCACGCGGATCCGTTTCGAACCCGTAACAAGTTCGTCAGCGAACTTGTTACGGGGTCGCTGACGGGTTCGCTTGAAAATAATTCCAATTTTTTTGATCCTTACACATAACTTATTGTTCCGTTTTGAATCGTATACTTTTAAAAAACGAGCCCGTCGCGAATTCTCATTATTTAAAAAAAAGTCCGTGTTGAATCAAAAAAAAGACCAAAACGGATTCATATCTGGAGTCCGTTCCGAGTTCGAGATGTATTCGAAAAAGTGGATTAACGATACGCGTTTTCAAGAGAAATTTCATACGAAAACCTATTAGTTTCGGATCCGAAACGCAATTCGTTTAGAATAAAATATAAAAAGAAGTTAGTCCATCATGAAATCGAAACTGATCTATATGGCACATATAGAAAATACGATTCATTTCCCAGTATTGCCCAGGTTAAGTTTTCGTATACAATAGTTCGTTGAATAAAAACTGAAAATATCCACATTTCAAACTTCTTCACCCGCTCTTCGACCCTTATTCTCATTTTTATGTAGGTAGTTTTCAGTTTTGATATGTTGCGTTTTTAAATTATATGGGAGATGTCACGCATCATTTTCGATTCCCAGTCAATATTTCTGATATGGGAAATTTCAATTAAAGCGTTTCTTATTATCCAATTTTTAGATCTTTCAACTTTAAGCTAACATATATGCTAATAACATGAGGTATAATAAGTTGCATGGGAGATGTCCAGAAATGTCGCGCGTTGTGAAAAAATGAGGTTAAATGCGCGCGTCAGATATAAAAGTAAAATGTTGACCACTGAATATATAAAAAATAAATTTTATTATATAAGTGGTGAAAAAATGTTCGGAATGATAAGAACAAATGCTCTATTCAATTTAAAATTAAAATTTGAATCCCTAAGGTTGGAGCGTCACGACATGGCTTGTGTGAAAATATGCAAATAAGACATAAATTTATTTGTTTTTCAACTCAGGCCGAACATCTCCTGTTAACTTTGCAAGAAGACCACGTAAAAATTCGCGAAAAAAGGACTGCTTGGTCAAAAGGACAATTCAAAATGATCTTACAATCTTTTTTGTCCAATTTAAAAATAGTTTGAATTTAGAAGCTAGCGATAGAACGGTTCGGAGATGAGCTGTAGAAGTCTGATTATTCAGTCGACGACCAGCAAAAATCAGCCCAATCATGAAACATTTTTTCCTGGGACTTGTCAATGGGAGTTTCCGTTTTTAAGATAAAGTTCAAATACTTTATGGAAATTTTTAATGCAATTTTGTTCATCAACCGTTAATATTCATGAGTGTAAAATAAAAAAATGAGATTTTTATCTGCTATCTTAAAATTGGAAATTCCCATTTACAACTCCCGGGAGAAAATGTTTCATGATTGGGCTGAATGTCTTTCATATCGTCAAAAAACAGAAAAGACAGACTTGAGTTCGGTAAGGTCCTCAATCTCAACTGGAGTGTCAAAAATGGAAGACAGTGTTGTTTTATATGAATTGAGCTGTAGCTACTTTTTATCAAAGTAGCTGTAGTAAAGTCTTGAAAGTGTTCCTATGAATTTTGGTACCCATGGAACAGAGGAGCTTGGCACCTCCCATAAATCCAAATTTCGATATCGAATAGCTTCGTAATTACAGGTCGCACAGCTTCAGGATTCGATATTCAAACTCAATTCACACGTGCCAATCCAATGGTAAAATTTTATAGGCGTGGCACTTTTTCAGTAGCCCAAATTCTTGATATAACTTTTGAACTATAAGTACATATCAATGAAACTCGGTAGACACTTACTATTTAGTCATGTCCTTTGACTGGAAAATTGAGCCTGGAAAATTGAGCAAACTAAAAGCTTTGAAACTAATTTTCACGTAATAAAACTCCATACGGAGTTACCAATTGGTCAGGTTTTTCTACTGGAAAACAGACATAAGCTTTGGAAAACGAGGAGTGGCTCTGCCCATACAAGCTTAATTTTTTAACATCCATGGAATATCCGTGGAAGTAAAAGTCGAATATCCAGGAAAGTAAAAATTGCAGAAAATTTGAACTCATAATGCAGTTATCACTTGGTGAAAACCTTCTACTAGAAAACTGTGTCAAAAATTGGACAGATGGTAGTGGCTCCGCCCATACAAGCCAAATTTTTAATTTTTTAAAGCTTTTGAAGTAAAGGTCACACAACATTTAAACTCAGAGTGCAGTTACTATTTGGTAGTTTGCATATCTAAACCTAAATTTCTATTTTTCTACGTGCTACATAAGTGTTTTAACCCTGACCTGCCCACTGTATCTTTAAAGATACAACCACAAGAAAGCCTCTCATTTCACCATTAACTAACCGAAAGCTATGAAATGTATTCGTTATAGTCGGGAAACCCAAGCACAATATTTCAAATAAATAAATATTGTAAAATTTGTTACAGTTGTTTGAAAATTTAATCAACAAACAAAACACTATTTTTTTTATGAAAAATTAAACTAACTCAAGTTTCGGCTGTGTGTAATCTCGGTACATGTGGCCCTCCAAAGTCCCTTTGAAGTATATCCAGATGCAAAAATTTATTTAAATGTCTTTGCTTTCTTTTTTTCCCTAAAACTGCATTTTATTGCACAGTGTTTTTGACGAAATAGGTCATGTATTATTTCAATTATACTGATGTTTTCAAGATCCGATGTTTCCAAGAAAAATTTCATTATTTTTAATTAAGAGCTAGAACAATAAAATAAAAATAAATTTTAAGATAGTTTTTAAAACAACAACTAACTATTTAAAACAAAAAAAAAAAACTATTTTGTGATTAGTTTCCGCAGGCAAAATTTATTCCATTATCTTGATATGGGTCCGATATGGGTCGAGTGAGAGCATTTTTGGCACCAATCGAGATTTCACATTTCTGAGGCCCAAATGGTCACTGAAAATGGTTTTCACTGATCCTTTCAATATTCCAACAGGGTCAGTACAGCTCGTTATTGAAAATGGTTTAAAGTCCTACATATCTTCAAAAAGATTTTTAAACGATTTTTGCTATATTTAGAGGTGAAATTTTCTGGGTCTTGAGGTATTTTTTTTTTCCCCATTAGAGCTGAAACTTTCACAATATGAACGCGCAGCATAATTTTTAAAATTTTTGTCATGTGAACCGGTCTTGTATTAGACGTCATAAAACCTTTATAAAAAGCTATCTGTTGAATGGTTTAACAGTACCTTCAGCACATTTCTACAGACATTCTCTTCAATTCTCTTTAGTTTCTATACTATACAGATAAGTTTCTTTTGCATATTTTTTAATCATTTACTTTTTATAATTTTTATTTTTTTTTTTTTGTTTCTCTTTTTATTCCGAATGTTTGTTTTATTTTTATTTTTTGAACACTCATTTCTGTTGCTTTCTGCTGGTAGGCGTCAACTTTTTATGCATTTTTAATGTTTGTTTTTATTATTTAAGACCATAAAAGTCATAAAAATTTCAAAATTAATGACAAAAATATTTCAATTTAAAACGCATAACAATTATTTTAACAAAGAAAATATATAAACGCCAAAATTTAATGTTCGAAAATTGTTTATGATGCAGATTCAAGAGTTTATCTAAAAATATGCTGGCTATGTTTGATAGACAAGTTCGTCAGAACTATTGCTTTTTGTCAAATTTTGCAATTTTTTGGACATTTCATGGGTTCAAAGAACTGTCAGAAGTCTTTGTTGGAAACAAATATATTTCTATGAAATTTGGTCAGTAAACATTTAAATCGTAAATCAATCTATATCTAAAGGGTTCCATGGAAACAAGTTATGGCACTAGTCTAGTTAAAGACTCTTATTTTTGTTCGTAAGAGAAAAATCATTCAAAAAAATCATGGTCAACAGGTTCCATTGAGACTATCAATGGAACTAGTCGGGTTATGTGACGTTTTGATATTTCTAATAGGTTCTATGAAGACTGTCTATGGAGCTAATCGCATATTGGCTCTTATTTTTGCTCTATGAACTCCTAAAAGAACATTTATTCAGCAAAATCATGATCAACAGGTTCCATGGAGACTATTTATGAAACGGTTCGGAATATGTGACCTTATTTGTGATCTGTGGGCACCTCACACTAAATTATTTAATGACCAATATGTTTCACTGAGATTATATAAGATACTGATTTGGTTATGGACCTTTTTTTGTGATCTGCGGACTTTTTTCAATAAAAATCATTGTATGGGCAGTAGGTTTCAGGGACTCTGTCTAACTGGTCTTGTTAGACCAAAAACACATCATATTTTCAATAGAATTTTTAAGAGAATATCTATGGAACTAGTCGGGTATAGCACCAAAACCAGATAAATTCGAAAAAAATATTTATGTGGTACACAGATTTTTCTTAACAAAAAAAATTTTCTTAATTATTTTTAACCGATTTAAAAATTAAATTTTTTAGTTAATATTAAACTTACATTTTTATTTAAATATTACAAACTGACTATCTTTGGAACTAACTATCTTTGAAACTGGAACAGAAAAATTGGAAAAAATATATACATGGTACACAGATTTTTCTTAACAAAAAAAATTTTCTTAATTATTTTTAACCGATTTAAAAATTAAATTTTTTAGTTAATATTAAACTTACATTTTTATTTAAATATTACAAACTGACTATCTTTGGAACTAACTATCTTTGAAACTGGAACAGAAAAATTGGAAAAAATATATATGTATGTATATGGTACACAGGTTTTTCTTAACAAAAAAAAAAATGTTCTTAATTATTTTTAACCGATTTAAAAATGAAATTTTATTGTTAATATTTATAAACTTTAAATTTGAATTTGAATTTTAAAAACTAACTAAGAATATCAAAAATGAAAGCCGTCATGCAAAAGAAAGATAGGTTTAAGAGTTTATTTTTTTTTAAAACATTACGTTTTTTACCAAATTCTTCCTTTTTTGCCTTTTTTCTGCTTATTTTGATTATTTGAACAGAAATAAATTGCAAGAAATAAATCAAATAAAGATGACTAACTGAAATAAATTAAACGAAATAAAATAAATATTCATTTTTGTATCTAAAATAAATTAATTAAATTTTTTTTTTCACCAAAATTTAAAAAAAAAACATCAACATTAAAAATTACACGAAATTTTAAAGTTTATGTTTTGAAATTAAATTAACATATAATTAAATATTTTATAATTTTCTACAAAATTACATTTGAAGTTTCATGTTTATATGTTTATATAAAAAAATGCAATCTACTTACAATATATATTTAAATTTTATGTTTTAAAAATTTAATTTTATGTTTTATATAGTTTCTTAATTTTATTTTTTTATGTTTTTTTTTATTTAATTTTTTTTTATTTTTTTATTTAATTTTTTTTTGTTGTTTTGCCTTAAACGCATTTAAAATCTTTTTGAAATCATTAACACATTATTAAGAATTTATTTATATAATCATATAATGATAAATTAATGATAATTACTTATAACTTGAATATAAATTATTTTCAATTGTGATACATTATTATAAAATACGAAATTCTTTATAAAACAATTTTTTTTTTGTTTTTGTGTTTTTACAATATAAAATTAATAAATGTGTTATTTTAAAATCATACAGAAAAATATATTTATATTTTTTTTATATTAAAAATATGTTTAGTATGAAAGCAATGTTAAATAAATTTATATAAAGTTTAACTAATAAGGTTTTGAACTTGTTGTTTCATAACTTCGAAACGATGTTATTTTATATATAAAGTAATTTATTGAGTACAGTTCATAAAGTACATAAATTTTGATTTGTTTGTAAATTTTTCATTTAAATTTAATAAATATTTATTTGAAAATTTGAATAGATTATTTTTTAATAATTATTATTTTATCTTATTTATTTCAATAAATTAAAATATCAATAATACATAAAATGTATAAAACAAAAATCGTTTGTTTTAATATAAGTTTTTTTTTTTGTTTTTAATAATTTGTAATATTTTTTTTTTTTTTTTGTTAAAAAAAAATAATAAAATACAACTGTTATAAAATGCAGAAAAATTCCATTTAGTTTTTCGAAACGATATTCAAACAAAATGTATTAACTTTAAGTATTGCCTACTATATTAAGAAACATTAAAAACAAAAATTTAAAATTTATTTAATTTTATTGCAAAAAATTATAAAATTTAGCATAAATTTTAATTTGTACACAGACAGATTTGTATCCAGACAAACAAACGTTAATGAAACACATAATTATGACCTACTCTATAATTCCTTTGAATGTTTCTACGATATCAGGACGAAAAATCAAAATTTCAACCACCACAACGAACTGTTAAAAATCATGTTTTGAACTACATTTAGAATAAAAAAACAAACGACATTTTAATGCAAAATTTATTAAAAAACAAAATCACTGACTGATTCGCTTAAAGACGACAAAACAAATTTTTTTTATTTTTAAATATATGCAACTAATTAAGTTAGTTTTTTTAAGCTTATATAAAATAAATTTTTTAATTTTTTTCTGTTACATAAAATATTTATTATTATTATTATAATTTCATCAAATTTGTTTTAAGTGTCTTTTTTTGTTTATATCTCAGCTTTTAACTCAATTTTAATTGAAATGAAATTTTGAAAATTTATATAAAAAATTTTAAATATTAGTTTTAACTCCAAATTATTTTACATATTAAGCACTCATTCTATGTATAAAATTAGCAAATTGTTATAAAACAAAAAACTCTAAAAAATGTTTGAAAAATTTTAATAAAAATAAAAAAATTGTAAATAAAACAAAAACAAAAAGTTTACTTTTATTTTTTTTTTTTCTACCCGCAGTCGTTAAATGCCTGGAATAGCGCGCACCTGCCAGTCATTCAAAAAGTATTTCAACTATTTTTTTGTATGTTTTTTTTTTAATCACTAAACAAATATTAAACATGTTCCGGCGTTGTATTTGTCTTAATTTAATCGCTCCTCCACCTTGTTTAACGGCTTATTTAAGCTACTAGTTTTACTTATCACAGAAATTTAGAGATTATCTGAAGGTTTATGAGGGTAAAAATCTTTGTTTTATTTTTTATTATTTTTTTTGTTTTTTTTTTCTAAGTTTGTTTTGCTTTGCTTAGTTTTAAAATCTCATAAAAAGCTTATCACAGACCAAAACTGCTGATAAGCTGGTCATAAATAAACTGGCACAAGTTGGGGCAAGAGTAACCTAGATATTTTTGTTGTTTTTTTTTTTTTTGTTTTTTTTTATGGTATGAATCAGTGTAGTTAGTAGGCAAGACAAATAGAAAACGTGTCTAGAAACTAGTAATACAAACTGAATTTATGTAGATTAAATTGAGTGCAAAGACTTGATAAAATTTTTTTGATTTTCTACGCAAGCCATGATAATGATTATTATTTATATAATGCTATAAAGCAGGATAATGAAGGACTTGCCATTTTTGTTGCATTGCCAAAGCAACTGATTTGCAGAAGGATGGCAAATAATTGCATCATTTGTTGAATTGCTACAGCAGTAAAGCAACAACAACAACAACAAAATAATAACAGCAACAAAACAAGATTGCATGCATTGGTTGTAATGCTTTAGCCAGCTAGCTGCTCACAGGAAATAAATTTTGAAAATATAATAAATAACATGAATTAAATAAGCCAGCACAGGACGTTATAGAAGCTGGAATTATTATTGTACACACACACATACTAGAGGAAGATATAAAAGAACTAGCACTAACACTCGAATGGCCAGCAAATTCCCAACACACACTCGCATACAAGCAAACAAACACACAGCTAGTGATGAAGGCAGACATATACTTTAGAGCTGTATTCAAAGGACAATAATTTGTTGGAAGTATGCTGCAAAAGCTCAATTTAAACTAGTACATGCCCAGTTGCAATTTAACGCAAGAGAAATGCTTGAGAAAATATATATAAAAGCAAAATTTTATGCTTTCTGGCATAGCAACAAATAAATATGTACTATATATATTTATTTATTTATTTAATTAAGCTCAAAATCAATTTAATCCTGAGCAAAGAAAGTTTTTGTAAATTTTTATGCTTTTAATTATATTTTGAAATAATGAACGAGGTGAGTCCATGCTTTACTTTGCCCTACAAACTAATCGAAGCGTAGCTAACATAGGCAAGGAACCTACTATATGTTCCTATGAATCGTATATGTGAATCCTATATGTGGATTCTAACACTCTTGTCACAGATTGGAGGATGCTTGAACAGCTGTACTTGTCACAAAACAAGTACATTAGCTTTAATATAAGATTTAACTACATACAGGCTCAACAATTTTTGAAAACCTCAGAAGAACCAACTGGAACCTGCTTAGAAGAATCACTGAGCACAGGTTACCCTACCCTAAGAAAATAAATACAAAAGCAGACATTTAAAGGCACCTAAAGACCCTTTCAAAGACTAAGAAATATGATACAAATTATTCCTAAATCTGATGACGGCTACCACAAACGAAAAACTGATAATGATTTACGGATATGAACCTGGAATGTCCGGACTCTATATTGGGATGGTGCCTCTATCCAACTGTTTGATATCCTGAAAAGATATAATTCTGATATCACTGCAATCCAAGAAATGCGATGGAAGGGACAGAGTTGCTTACGGCAAGCATCATGTGATATCAACTACAGCAGTCATGCGGAGAAGCACGAGTTTGGATGCGGATTTGTAGTTGGCAAGAGAATACGGCATCATGTCCTGCAATTCACTCCTGTGAACGAACGACTTGCCATAATCCGCTTCAAGGCTAAATTTTTTAACCTAAGCCTAATAAAGACTGTCCCAGAAATAGTTGTCCTTTAGTTTTTAGGTTATTTATAAAAAAGTGTTACCTCTATAGCAACATATTTGGTACCTAAATAAAGTATAAATATTGCAGATTAAAAAAACATACTCATTAGTAAAATAAATAAAAGAGCGATTGAAAAGATGTGGTCTCAACAAGAATAAAAGCGGAAAGCAATTACCTGGAAAATCCAAACACCATGTACACAAAGATCGCTAAGAAAGTTGGCGTGTGCGTAAAAACTGTCGGAAGGACCATAAAACGATAAAAACAGCTTACCCCTTTATCAAAAACGCCAGGCTAAGGGAGAAAAACTGATCCAGCGAACCAAGCGGTGGCCCAGAACGTTAAGCGGCTGTTTACTCAGAATCCAGGCACTTCGGTTCGTGATATGGCAGAAAAAGCAGGAACATCGAAGTCAAGTGTTCAACGGATTAAAAAATGTAACAACCTAAGAAGCTATAAAGTACAAAAAGTACCTGATAGGTCAGAATAAAAGGACGCCGAAGCCAACAAGAGGGCTCGAAAACTGTATCGCTATTACCTGCCCAAATTTGATTGCCTGATCATGGACGATGAAACGTACTGCAAAGCGGATTTCAAGCAGTTACCTGGACACGGATATTATACTGCGGTTAGAAGGAGTGGAGCATCCTATAAATTTACCACCGAAATTTACATCAGAGAGTGTCTGGAGCGGCCTGCCTTTTAAACGTCAGCACCAAGGTTCAATACTATTTTGGCCTGGCCTAGCAACATGTCACTACGCCCAGAGAACAATGGATTGGTACCAAGCCAATAATGTCACTGTGGTACCAAGAGAAGCCAATCCTCCGAATTGCCCCGAAAAACCTAATGGAGCACTTTAATCAAAAAGTGCATAATTTTTTTTAGGTGTATTCTTTTTTAGTGTTAATAAAATTTTCATTTATTTTGTAATGTTCACTTAATAATAAAATGAAAGAATTTTTAAAAACACATCATTGGTTTTTTAACAATAAAAAAAAAACAAACAAAAGGACAGTTATTTCTGGTACAGTCTTTATGTGCGCACGTTCCAACAGAAGAAAAATATGACGAGACCAAAGAAAGTTTTTACGAGTACCTTGAAGACGTATACGAGCGCTGCCCCCGTCATGACATAAAAATCGTGCTTGGTTCGATTTATCGAAAAAAATCTAAAAAAATATAAAATATCGTGGTTCCATCGTATTCGGTACTCGCCATTGACGCAGATTGAACCTTGCAAAGGATTTTTCTCTCGAACGCTCCCAAAGTCCTTTCATCAGTGCTGCTCAACGTCCAGGTTTGTGATGCGTATAGTATAGGACGGGCATGATTATTGACTTATAGAGCGTCAGTTTTGTTAGTCGAGTCTTTACTGAGCCCAAAGTAACACCTGTTAATAAGAGTTATCCTTCGTTAAATCTCAAAACTGATATCGTTAGAGGAGTTAATGCTGGATCCCAGGTAAACAAAGTCCTTCACTATCTCAAAGGAGGTGTTGTCAACAGTGACGTGGTTTCCAAGACGCTGTGACTGTTTGTTTGTTGACACAAGATATTTCGTTTTATCTGCGTTCACTGCAAGACCCATTCGACTCGACTCTATTTCTAACCTGAAGAATGCTGCACTGACTTCACACGTATTATGGCCAATGATGTCAATATCATCAGCATAACACTCTTATAGAATATTGTGCCACTGCGTCTCAGATCAGCTGCTCATATGATCTTCTCCATTACTAAATTAAAAAAATCGCACGATAAGGAATCACCTTGTCTGAGACCTAGCTTGATTTCGAACGCAGGGGTGAGGTCCTTCCCGATCTTCACTGGGCTGCTGGTGTTGCTCAGTGTCATCATACAAAGACTTATTAGCATCACAGGAATCCTTATTGAACTGTCGAAGGTGGCTTTGAAATCCACAAAAAGATGGTGTGTGTGTCGATTTTTTTTCTCTAGGGTCTTCTCCAAGATATTCAAATATCTAGACGATGGTGAACTTTCCATGACTAAAACCACACTTATAAGGTCCAATCAGTTGCTTGAAAATGGGCTTCAATCTTTCACATAATACGCTCGACTAGACCTTATATGCGATATTAAAAAGGCTTATCCCACGGTAGTTGGCGCAAATGGTGGTATCGCCTTTCTTGTGGATTGGGCGGAGCACACTGAGGTTCCAATCATCTGGAATGCATTCTTTCGACCATATTTTGCATAAAATTCTGTGAATGTATTTAAACAGAGCTTCGCCACCGGTCTTAAAAAGCTCAGCCGGTAGGCCATCGGCTCTTGCTGCTTTTTTGTTTTTAAGCCAATCTATAGCTTTTAAGACCTCGTTATAGTCGAGTAGTGGAACTTCAACGCTGTCACCCAAAATTGAAGTTTCCGGGATATCATCTCCATTGGCGGGGTTGTTGTCAGCATCGCCATTTAAAAGACCAAAGAAGTTTTCCCTCCATAACATCAGTCTACTCTGGATATCTGTCACTAGATTCCCATTTGCATCCTTGCAGGAAGAAGCTCCGGTTTTAAAACCATCTGCCAGGCGTCTTATTTTTTCAAAAAAATTCGAGTCTCATTCCTGTCACCATGCTTCTCAACTTTCTCGCACTCACGCATTTCCGCCTCTCTTTTTTTTCGCCTGAAAAGGCGTCTCTCTTCCCTCTTCTACTCACGGTATCGCTCCATAGCACCATTAAAATCGACTGCAGGATGGCTTTGTAAGTGGCACGACTCCTCGTGCCACTGGTTTTGGCGAGGGCGATGATAGCCTTTTACCTCTTCGGCAGCCGTACGCATAGAGTGGGATATGTGCGTCCACTGTGCGCCAAGAGTGCTTTCTTCAAGCAGGAGTGAGAGTTGAGAAGCGAAGGCTTCGGCTGTGCGTTTTGACTGCTGCTTGTCGACGCCTAGCTTTCTTTGTGTAGGATTGCGATCATTCTTAGCTGCGCACAAAGGTATGCGGATCTTGACTGCGACAAGATAATGATCCGAGTCTATGTTGGCACCGCGGATCGTGCGTACGTCAAGTACACTGGAAGAGTGCCTTGCGTCAATCAATACAGGGTCAATTTGGTTGCGTGTGTTTTGATCTGTGTACAACCAGGTGGTCTTATGAATATTGAGATGCTTAAATCTAGTGCTACTATCATGTTTCGTGCTGCGGTGAAGTCAATCAGCCTCATTCTGTTACCGGATGAACTTTCCGACTGGTAGAACAATATGTTTTCCTTGCCCACCTTGGCGTTGAAGTCACCAAGCACGATTTTAATGTCATGACGGGGGCAGCGCTCCTATGCATCTTCAAGGCGCTCTTAAGGACTTTCTTTGGTCTCGTCATCTTTTTCTTCTGTCGGAGCGTGCGCACGTATTAGGCTTATGTTAAAAGATTTAGCCTTGAAGCGGATTATGGCAAGTCGTTCGTTCACAGGAGTGGAGAGCAGGACATGAGCCTATTCTCTAAACTTGTGCTTCTCCGCACGGCCGCTGTAGTAGATATCATAGAATGCTTGCCGTCAGCAACCCTGTCTCTTCCATCGCATTTTTGGATTGCAGTGATATCAGAATTATATCTTTACAAGATATCAATCAGTTGGATAGAGGCACCATCCCAATTTAGGGTCCGGACATTCCAAGTGCATATCCGTAAATCATTATCAGCTTCTCGTTTGCGGACGTCGTCATCAGATTTCGGGCTATTTTTTCTCATAATTCTTAGTTGTTTCATTGAAATGCTTTTTTATGTGGTTTACTTCAAACTGGTTTACTTCAAACAAATTAGCCGTCAACTAAAGGGTGTTAGGTTGCCGTTTCCAGGAGACACCACGTGGAGGTTTTGAGTCGACTTGAGACGATTTCGATATGGATAATGCTGGCCTCGCCAAGTTGAGGCAGTAAGACACGCTGCCATGTGAAGATCGCCCCCCCTGTTGAAATACCCATTTGCATTAAATCAAGCATGACTGCCAGGTGTGGTGAGATATCGCTGTGAGTTTTAGTTAATTGCATGGAGGACACTTAAGAGGACACCTGAAGCTATCTGGGAAGGGGGTGCATTTTTTGTTTCTCCATTGTTTTCCCATGTCCTTATTTTCGACAGCATTTTTCCTGATCATTTTTCGAAAATTAAAACTTGGGATAATGCCACTTGAACTTAATGTGTCACAAGACCATTTTAAGGCGAAGTATTTTAAAATTGGACAAGTGCAAGTTTGACAAATTTTGGCGAATTTAATTTAAGAACTGAGCAAAAGTTAGACAAATATAATATTTTTGAATTTTGTCCTAAATATTCGTTTTAATTAGTTTGTTCAAAAAAGTTAAAGCCTGATGAAACATTTTGAAACCTTTTTTTCCAAAGAAATCATGGCAAAAAAAAACAACCAGCAATAAGTTGCAAACCATAAAATTTGGAATAAATCGGAAATTTTTGCCTTACTTGTTGCAGAATTTTGAATCAAAATTTTGCTTGAAGCATACCGAAAATTTAAAAAACAAATGATGCAGTTCGATTTCCAAGTTAGTCTACTAAATTTAAAAAAAAAAACACACCTACTGTGTTATGTTCGAGTTTAATTTGGCACTAACTGATAAGCTCACTCCCACACGTGCTGCATCAGGATGGATTACGTTGATATCTCTGGTGTCTAGTGCCTCTATCATTTTTAAATAATATTTAAACATAAAATTTTGCAAATGTCTCCCATCATTCTATGATGGATGTTTCTATCAATCAATTTTCTAAAATAACATTATTTTCTGTTTCTTATTACAGTCAATTTTATAAAGTAAAAGTACATAAAGAGTGGAAAGCTTTTAACTAGGTAAGGCAGACTCAAAATAAGTAAGCCAGGTAGACGAGATAGACAACAAAACAAAAAATCAACTAGCTTTAAAGAAGAACTCTACTACAGACAGACCCCTCAACAAAGCCATTGAGAGAACTTAAAAGCTTTTTTTTGCACAAAGAAAGCGCAGAAGTGATGGCATTTAAATACAAATTGCAGCTGCTTCAGATGCTGCAGCTGAAGCTGAAGATGATGATGGCGTTGATGGTAAACGAAAGATACGTGTAGAGGCAGATAGAGAGGATGATGCTGCTGATGATGATGATGATGATGATGATGATATTGATGATGATGATGATGATAATGATGTTGATAATGATGAAGATGATGATGCTTATGATGATGTTGGTGATGATGATGTTGATGAGTACGATGAATTGCGGCTATTTGAAGTAAGAAAGCTCTGTAGCTGGCTCAAGCAGCAGATAAGCAGCCAGAACAAGTAGCCAAGCATGAACAACTCGACAGAGTTTGTCAGCGTCCTTGTTGTTTCTGCTGTTGTTGTTGTTGTTGTTATTATTTTGCTTGTAATAGTTATCATGTTATATTGTTGGTTTTTTTGTTGATTTGTAGAAACATCATTTTCATTCTGATATTGAATTTATTTTATTTCATCTCATTTTATTTTGTTTTTATTTTATTTAAAAAAGTTTGTTGCCGGCAGCTTCAATGCATGAAAATTGCAGACAAAAGGATGCTAGAAGGCTGCAGCCTGC
Organism: Tetanocera ferruginea; assembly: GCA_958299015.1. Taxonomy (NCBI): domain Eukaryota; kingdom Metazoa; phylum Arthropoda; class Insecta; order Diptera; family Sciomyzidae; genus Tetanocera; species Tetanocera ferruginea. Next base: position 16,874,163 of record OY282644.1, on the reverse strand, counting down.
ACTCAACAACAACTCAAAGTGTGCGGCAAACAATGAAAACTAAAGTATTGCTTCAAATTATTGTGAAATTCTTGTCAACGGTTTGCAATGAAATTGTCTGTTAGACAATGTTAGAAAAGGAACAACAACAACAACAACAACAACAACAACAACATTATATCAGTGCCCGAACAATACCCTGACAAGAACAATCATTCAACCGCATTCAACATGAAGAGCAGTTGCTGCCAGCACACAATGTTTGTCAAAATTTGAAGATGACGATTTTTAATTGTTGTCTGCCTGAGCGAATCCAGAAAGAGAAACAGAGATTTATTTTAAGTTTGAAGTTATAGGTGCCATGAAAATAGTACACTAGAAAAAATTTAATTTTTAAAAAATTAATACAAAAAAGTAATATAGTTTCTTAGTTAAACCATCCGAAGCAGTTTGGTATTAAAATTAAATTTTGCAACTAAAAAATTTTGAGGATCTTTACAATAATTTATGGAAGCAAACTATATTTCTGTCAGTGCATATGAAATCCTTAAATTTTTATTCAAATGTGAGCTTTTAAATTATTGATTTTGAGGAAAAGAAATTTCGACAAGATAACTAACGTTAACGAAAAAGGGGAAAAAAAATCGGAAAAATTGTTCTTATTTAGACGGAATACCCGATGCGATAAATAACATTAACGAAAACAGGGAAAATAATTCGGAAACAAATTCTTATTCAGGCAAAATTTTCGATATGATAACTACGCAACGGACCAGCTTGTCAGCAGCTTGTCTGTGGAGCAAAAAGTCACCACTTATTTTGTTGTGTACGAAAAAAAAGCTGACGCCAGCATTTCATTGAAGGTCTTTAAAAGCACTTTCCAGGCAGCTTGAAAAAATGCTCTCTTCTATCTATATATTTCCTTTTCTAGCTCTCCAAATTTATCTTAGAGATAAGCAAAACTGAAAGGAATGAAATTAACTGCTGACTCAAGGCTTTCCAAGAGAGTTCTTTTGAAGCAATACAGAGTAAGCTAAATTGAAGTGCCTTTTTTTAATGACATGCAATGTTTAAATTGCAATGGTTTGTTAAACGTGAGGTCAGAGCTTTTAGCTGACTTCTAAGCACTAAAAAAGACCTTTCGAAGTGCTTTTTTCCTCGATGGGTGATAATAACGAAAAAAAACTCGGACAATGTTTGCAATGACTTTTGATACATTTTATATGTTAGTTTTTTTAATTTGCAAGATTTTTTTATAAAAAAACAATTTTCTAAAAAATTGTCTTTCGATACTGTAAGAAGTTCCTGTTCTTGAGTAGCGGAACAAGGTTGCTGTATTATAAGACGTCATACCGAGTGCAAACCGGACAACTTGAAAAACAAAAATTTTTCTCTCTGCTAGTAAATAACATGTTCTAAATATATTTCCATTATTTTTTAACACGAAAAAAAGTTCGTTATAAAATAAATTACTTGTTTTTTAAATTCTTGTTTAAATTCCTGATGTGATTACCTTGCACACTCTCTCCAATCGAAATTATTCACATAGCAATGACAGCGTGGATTCATAAGACTGAGTTTTGATTGAATTTCACGCAGGAAATTTTCAACATTTTCTGGAGTCTTGAAGACATTTGCATCGACAGTCAATTTTTCTTGATCAATAATGCTCCAACGCTTCATGCTGTTAATGATATCACCGCAAAAATCACCAAAAGGCGGCTCATAAATCTTTTTCTTGCGCTTTTCACCTTTTTTGTCTGAAATAATAATGAATAAAAAATATTAAAAGCAATGCATGCCATAAACTAAAAAATTAAAATAATATATAAAATGAAAATTTTTACAAAAAAATATATAACACACGATTCATAAAATAAGTTGATTACATGTTTAATTTAATGTTATCAAAGCCAGTTTTCGAAGGATATTTATAAGAATTTTTTATCAGAATAGAAAGAAAATATTGGCAATTGTTTTTCATAGATTTTTGACGTAGAATTAAGTCTTACAATGCAGTGCGGTTTATAACAATTTTTTTATGAGAATAGAAAGTAAATATTGACAAATGTTTTTCACTTAAAAATCTGAACAGTTTTTTGACGTAGAATTCGTCTTACATCGCGCGGTTTCTATGTATCGTGTTGCCATATTTTTCGAAGCACATGCAACGTTTTTGGGTAACACTTTAGGGCATACCAACAGTCTCTGATATCATCGTTCAAAGCTAATATTTATGCTCAGATATCAGATATATAGTAAGCATAACATCTAAAATTTATCACTATTTTATTAGTCACAAAAAGCAAAACCGAAAAAAGAAAAATGTATATTTCATATGAGAAAATCAATCATTAGCTACCATCAGCCATCAGTAAAGTGTACTAAACGAATATAATATATATAAAGTATACTTACGTCTCCTCTTTTTCTTCATACCATCCTCAGCAACTGCTTGCTCGTACAAACTCAAAATTCTATACATTTTCTTATCCGCATCCCGCTCCTTGTACAGTCCGCAACAACGTGGTTCACAGACACCACCGAAATTTGGTCCAGCATATGGAACATGGGTTTTAAATTCAGAATTATTATGTTTCTTTTTGGCTTGGCGTATGCGATTTTCAAAGCGCAGACGAGCGAGACGAACTCTATTGTTGTGCTCCTTAAAACTCATTGAGGCAAGCAGTTTTTCCACTTTCGAGAGGCAGCTGGAAGAGCAAAATAGGCAAAATATTTGAAATTTTAAACTTTAAGAGGACTTACTTTGAATTGCGCAACGAATAGACGCCTGGAATTTGGCGCGTGCGCAACAGATGATGCAGTTTAAAGGCTACACAATAGAGCAGATCCTCGGCAGCAGTGATTTGCACGCCCGTCAAACGACGTTGATCATGTATATTCTCGCGCACCCAAAAACCGCGCCACAACGACTGTATCTTGGTGGCCTCTTTATTGTAGTGCTCCATGATGCGCTGCTGTAACGTATTCTCCAGATGTCGATAGTAAAAACGACGTGCATAGAAGCCACGCCAGGCCTTCTGTATAACAATTGCGGCAGCACGACGCTTGGCAAGCATGTGACGCGTAAACCAGCCACGCAGCCATCTTTGTATAGTGCGTGCGGCCTTGAATTCGCGATAGTCCTGCAGCAGCATTGAAGTCCTGGAAGGAAAAAGAGGTAAGTTTATTTAAATAATTATTTGAGCATAGCTACCGTGATAGCACTATGTGTACTTTGGGCTGCTCAGCTTCTTCCTCCTGCTCCTCCCTGAAAATTGCAAGAAACTTTTAACAAAAGCAGAAGCACAAATATTTTGCAATTTCTAACCATTCGTTATATGATGGCGGATTAATGGAGTCTCCAACGCTTTCCTCTAGCTTCTCAACTTTGGACAGTTCTGAGGAACTCTTTTTCTTTTTGCCCTTCTTTTTGTCGACATCATTTTTATCAACAGCCTTTTTGCCCAACTCCTTTTTAGCCTTATCGCCTGCATCAGCTTTGGCAGTTTCTTCAACAGTTGTGGCTTCTTTTTCCGACTTTTTTGTGCTCGTTCTTTTTGCAGATTTTTTCATTATTTGTTTTAATATTTCTCTTAAAATATTTTTTACAAAATTTAGTTTGTCTGAAATAACAAAGCCTGGCTAGTTGTTTTTGTTAAGATTTCAATTTTATTTGAAAGTCTTTCTTTATTCAGCGTTAAATTTTCTAAACACCCTGTACAGATTATTGCATAAAATAATAGTAAAATGCATTGCAAGCAATTTTAAAATATAAACAAATTTTTTATATAAACAAAATAGCATGAAATCAATCCACGCCGAAACTAAGCTAAGCCTTGAAAGTATCCTTTTCTTTACGTAGACAGCTCATGGCTTGTATGGGATCACAGGCGCCTGTATGCCGCTGCACACCTGGCTCGCTAACACGCATAAACGGATTCCAGGACTTTTCCTCGCCTATGGTTGAAGGCACGGTGGGCGCCTGTGTGGCACGACGCAATTTGGCCCACTCAATGCGTTTCAAGACAGCCTCATTATGTGGCTCCACATGACGTGCAAAGGCCATATTCTGCAGCGTGTACTCATGTCCACAAAACACCTTAGTATCATCCGGCAATGCAGCCAGCTTTTGGCATAAAGCTTCATACATTTGTTCAGCGGTGCCCTCAAAGAAACGTCCGCAGCCACCTTGGAAGAGTGTATCACCGGTGAAGACCGCGCTCTCGCCATTTGGAGCTTCTACGTAGTAGCAAATATGACCAGTTGTATGACAGGGCGTGAAGAGACAGCGCACATTGAGCTCGCCAATCTGAAAGGCATCGTCGTGCATGACTTTGCAATTGAGCGCACCAATACGATCATCGCCACCCAAAACATCCAACGGTTTGGGAAACATCTTGACTAGCTTCTCATTGCCACCTGCATGATCCCAATGATGGTGGGTTGTCAAAACTTTGGTTAGATTGGCACACTCTTTTTCTACAGCGCTGATCACAGATTCCGGGTCTACAGGATCAACAATGGCAGACAATTTAGTGGCCTCGTCAACAATCTGCAAGTGAAAAGCGATTAATTCTATTGAGATGCTCTAAAAAGTCACTCAAAAAAAATTTACCAGATACATGTAATTATCCTGCAGAGCAGGCAAGATCTTAATATGCATGGCAGACATTTTGAGATCCTCAGTTGAGCTATGTGCACCGCGTATTCCAACTGTGCGTAATTTTTGTACTACAAACAAAAGTAAATTGTTAAATTTCATTACAGAAGAGACCTAAAATAAATCGATTAATTTTAACAGCTGTCAAAACGAAAAAGCAAACGCCATCTATGAGTGAATATTTGATATGCAAAGTAACGAATTCGCAGATGCAAGCAAACGAAACAAAACAAATCCAAGCAGCACAAATGCTGCAGCAAACGTCAACGCCGGCAACCACTGCCTTGACAAGCGCAGCGATAAGAAAACAACAAATAATCATGACTTTTTAATTTTAGCCACCGCTGCCACAACAATTAAAGATAAGCTAAACAGCTAATTATTAATATGTTATCACTTAAACCAACAAACACACGATAGACTGCAGCGGCGCCCGAGACGATGTACAATAAAACTAACCTCTAAAATAGGCAGCTGTAACGTTCTGTTCTACTCCGTTGTGAATGCGTCTCCAAAGTGTTGAAAGCATTTATTTCAATATTGTGCAAAACGTAACGTTTTAATAACATAAAAAACTATTTCAAACAACAGCAGTCAAAAAGATTTCCTTAAAGCTATGTTGTGCGTTGGTTTCTTATTTTTATAATTGTAAAAAAATGGTATGAAAAAACTGTTGTGTGTGTGCGTCTTGCAAGGAAAACCCGTGCAAATTTTAAACAAAGCTACTGTTAAAGCATAACCAATAAACAATTCAAACAAAATAAGAGACAAAAATTAGTCAACGAAACAACATAACAAACGTTCTTAAGTTAAACTATTATTATTATTCCAACAGAATTAAAACTAATTTGCGTACACTTGCAAGATAACCACTTGTTTTTGTGCTGCTTGAGCTTTTTTTCAGCTGTAGAAACTTCAGACGAAATGTCAGTTTTACAACGAGCTGAAAAGTGTTCAGTCGAATGTTAACAGCTGTGTTTAATTGACGTGCACTAATGAATAGTGACCATAGCAAATATAACGAGTATATTGTTATCGATTTCTGATAGTTTTGACACACTTGATCCACATTTGTAAAAACATTTATATATATACCGTTATCTAAAATAACCTTAATTTCTTTCGACGTGTTGTGATTAGTGTCCGACCGAATTTTCGGTTTCGGCCCTTTTAATCAGTTTCGGCTATTCGGCATCAATATAGTCGAAACCGAAACCCAATATTTGGTCTGAAACTACTAATTCGGTTCTTTCATATATTTCAATAGTAGATGTGAGTTCGCTTTCATCAACATTTTTAACCTCCTCATTACCGGGATATGAAGAGTTTGTATCGCCATAGAAAATGCCCAAAACATGGATATCTCCTATGTATATAACTAAGGTAAAGTTCCGAACACAGGTCGAATAATCGACTTTCCGGTAATGCCGGTGTAAAAATAAATTGAAAATCCTGAAATTCACTGGGAATTGGTTCCTATAAGAATTGGGGTTCTAGAAAACGATGGTGATATTAGTTTTGTGCAAAACCTATTATTTTAAGGCTACAGTGACGCTCCTTTGGCATTACACAGATCCAACTGAGGGGACGTAGAGAGACGGCGTGGCACCACATTATTTTTTTAACTGTTTGATACATATATTTGCTTTAGTCATATCACATACTCTAAGTTGAGGAACATATGTCCACGAGTTACTCTACCGAGTCGTTGTATCGATTTTCCGGTTTTGTAAAGGTTAATGGTGTTAAGTAGAACAAAAACGTGAAACTCACATTTGATTGAACGTGTGAATTTGGCCCAGCACAAAACTATAGAGCTCTTTTTTAAAACTATAATATTAAGTTATTTTAATACTTTAAATACTAAAAAGTTCCTTAAAGTGGTATTAAAAAATGGTCTCTTTATTTATTATTTTAAAGTTGAACTTTAATATTCAAAGAATATTTATGGTATATTTACGTTATTATAATCTGTTTGAATCGTTGTTTTTGAAAGCTTTAAGCAAAAAATTACAAAAAAAAATGTTTTTTACAAAAATTTTCATGTAGACATTCAGTTTCAGTTTTGGCCGAATATTACAAAACGATCTAGGATTATATGTTTGAAAGGTCCAATTGACTCAGCGATTGAAGGCACACGACCATCCGTTTCTTTGTCGCTTCGCAGTTTGGGCCATAGAGCAGCTTGAATTGGTCAACGATTTTGGGCGAAAAATCATCTTTTATCATGACTAGGAGCATTTTCATCTTGACGGCTACGTTAATAAACAAAATTGCCGCAACTGGAGCTCGTTAAACCCGCACGGTATTGACAAGAAGCCGATGAATCCACAGAGAGTGATAGTTTGGTGTGGATTGTGAAGTAGTGGCATCATTAGACCATTTTTCTTTGAAACTGAGGCTAGGAACAACGTTTCTGTCCACGATGGGCTTTACCGGGCCCATGTTAACAGACTTTTTTTAGTGAAAATGGAGACATGAATTTGGACGACCTCTGGTTCATGCAGTGGTGCGCTATACCATACAGCCCATGACACAATCGATCTTTTGCTCACCAAATTCCTAAATCGTGTTTTCAGCCATCTTGGAGATGTCAATTGCCACCTCGGAGCTGCGATTTGACATCTTTGGATATAATCCGGACACGATTCAAGCAATTAAGGCCATTATCATGCAAGCAATCCGTAAGCTACAGCCCAAAACCATCAACAAGGTCTTGGAAAATTGAACGAATCAATCAACAAGGTCTTGGAAATTGGAATGAACTTTGTGTTCCATAATTGGGAAAATTGGCTCGTTCTAATAAGGCCACAATACATGAAAAAATTTCAATAAAAAAATCCATTTTTCTATCTCATAATTATTGAGCAAGTGTTTTGTAATATGGGAAAAGACAAGATACTGAAAGATCACATGGAAACGAAATATTAAGCAATATTGTTGAAGGTGACTTTGTATGGAAATAGTGAGAGCTATATCATAAAATAAACAAGAATTGTCTTCTTTTACCTTTAACAACAAAGGACAACAAAGAATAACGACGATTTGCGAAAACCTGTACCAAAATTATACTTAAGTCTTCCTTGATTACATAATTTAAGACGGTATTAATATCTTGCTGAAGTTTTAAAAAATTCCACTAAAGTGATATTGAGAAATATGGAACACATCATAAAATGGGATTCTGATGAATACCAAATGCATTTTAGCAAAAATTTAGAAAGTCATGAAAAGTTCTGAGCAAAGACTTTAACAACCACATCAAAAGGAGTGAGGCTAGTAAGTTTCTAGGCAGAAATATATACTTTTATGATGAGATAATATTTTTGAGTGGAAACACTTAAAGATTTTAGCAGAAATTTTTTTAGAAATGCAAAACAAAAATCAAGAAAGAAACCAAAAGAATAAAGATTGGATAAGTCTAGAAATACCAGGTGTCGGTTTTGGAACATCCAATCAAAGGAGATTCTTCAGTGACCTATAACTGTAGTTCTGTAGTTAGTTGTAGAAGTTGTGTCTTTGAACTACATACCCAGCAAGAAATATTTGAGAAGCATGCAAATTCATTGGTAAAAGTGTACTCAAAATCACTTTATATCACTCGTCATCGACCAGTTTAAATCAATCTTTGGAATTTGACGGCGGAAGTTAAGGGCCTACCTGTTGAGCTCTTTAAAAATGAAAGCGAAGATCTCTTTAATCCATTGTAGAGCTTTTATACTGAACATAATAATACATTCCAAATGATAAGAATCTCAGTGTGCCCTACCCAAACTAAAAAAGGATATTCCACCATTTGTGCCAACTACCGTGGGATAAATCTTATTAAGATTGTATATAAGGTACCGCCTAATTAGCGTTAAATGTGAAAGACTAAAGCTAATCATAAACCAACTATTGGACTGCATCAGATCTAGAAAATCAACCATCGATTAGGTATTTACGTAATGACAAATCATGCAGAATACCCCAAAAAAAAAACACCTTCCTTTTGTCGATTACAAATCCATCATGTCCGATTATCCATCATGTCCGAGTTTGGTATTTCTGCAAAGTTTACACTTCTCTGCAGGATGACATTGACCAAACCTGATGGTACATTAAAAATCGGAAAAGATCGGATTGTTTCCAAATTTCCTATAAATTCCTTAATGTTCCATTTGAAAAAGAAAACATGCACATTAGACCGTATCACCTTGTATGGCAGAAAAATATACCTATTTTGACCCCGCCTCAAACGTTAGATATTTGAAAGACATTTTCGAAAAAAATATTTTTTTTTAAAGTGGTCCCTATGGTGCTATTTTGGTTTTTTCGTTATATCTTCGGTGTTTCTTGTTCGATCCTGAAGATTTTATATCTGTGCGTTTTTTGGTGTTATCCAAATATTTTCTGATGTTTTTTTACCTCTAATGATTTTTTTTCGACTGATTACACAATCGATCTTCGTTCCTACCATATTATCCTGCTCCAAAAAGTCCAACAAATTATAGCTTTGAAAAAACATTTTAACCATGGGAAGAAATGAAATTGAAAAAATGGATTTTAGGGCACTTCCGACCTATTTTTCAAAAAATAACACTTTGTATCATAATAAATTTTTTTTAATTTTCGAAACTGTCAAGTTTTGCGAAAATGTGCCCCAATCGATTTTCGTCAGTGACTGCTGTGGCCGACTAACTCATCATAAATCTTTAAATTAATTATTTTTATTATTATTATTAATTGTTTTATAATAAAATGTTTTACAATAAAAAATATGTCGCTCCCGATTTGTTATCAAAATCAAAAATATTGAGAAGATTCCAGTAGCAAAATGCATTCCTCCAAAATTCGTTTCACACATTTTTTGCCAACTTGCGTTGATTGTAGCTGGCATGCACCAAACGCACACTACGTAACACATTTGCCACAGGTTTGAGAAAATTATTGGCCGTATCTGCTATGGGTTCCAGTATATCGCGTAACGAAGAAAAAATATTGTATATTAAAACCAGCGGTGGTTGTAGAAAACCATTAAAAGCCACCGTCAAAATAGGCTTTATCAAATAGTCCGAGGTCATGTGTAGAAATCCAACCAGCAAGGTATTGACCAGCGAATAGAGTAGGAAGCGATACGACTGCAGCAAGAAGGTAACTACAAAGGCTACTCCAATGTGAAGCGTGCCAAAGAATTCAGCCCAAAAGCGGGTGGCATAACGCGTAGCCCGCTCGGCCAGCACTAATGAGAGCAGATGTGGGTGACAGTCGGTGGTGCGCAGATACTCAGCGCAGCCATGTTCAAATGGATAGATGCCAATGCGTGTGTCGCGTGGGCTTGTCTGAGCTTGGTGCTTGAAATTCGGTTGTGGCAAATCATCAATTAAAATGCTGTCATAGTTATTTTTGTGCTGTTCTCGTCGCTCACGCTTAGGCATGCTACGCATGCCATCCAAAGAATGACGCAAACGCTGAAAAAGAGTTGGTTCCGTTATAGTTTCATTGCAACGCGTTTTTGCAACAGTTTCGAAGAGTTTGCGTTTTGAACTTTTGCGTTTGGCTGCGTTTGTCTTGCTAGGACGCATGCTGCGTCGTCGTGAAGCCTTGTTGTAAAGCTGAAATTCTATCTTTGAGGGTGTTACTTTGTCCAGCGGACCATGCCTTGTGTTAGTGCTGCCACGTATGGTGCGCATTTCATAGAGTATCTTCGAGGTATCGGTTGTGCTTTCCGTTTCCACATGCGTCTCCTCCACGTTGGAGAACTTGTTGTATTTGCTTGTCTTGCCGTGATACAGTAACTGATTGTTGTCCGTCTCCGTGGATGAGCTGGAAGTTTGCATCATCAGCGACTTGAGCGGTGATTGCAGCTTGGCGGTTACACCTACATGTTGCACTTCGATGAGATTCGATTTGGAATTGGAATTGCGTTCGGGCGGTGAATCGGACATAACGAAAACGCAAGAAAAGTTAGTAGAAAAATATTTTTTTTTGTTTGTTAAAAAATTGTTCGATTTTTATTTTGTTGTTTTTTTGACACTGACAATTATCGCTAAAAGTTAGGGAAGAGTTTTTTATACGTAAGTTTGGACTGTGTGGAAAAGTTTAAATTAACCCTTGAAATGATTATTTTATTATCGATTATTCTCTTTTCGGTGCAGCTTGGATTAGTTCTAAGCTGCTGAAGATATTCAATTCATATTAAAAGTTAATTTATATTAAGAGGAAGTTTATTGAAGGCGGTGGATCCGAAATAAGCACGAGAACTGTCTGACGAAGACTTCAAGACACTTTTCTTGATTTCTGTAATCATTTCGATAACAGAAATGCTTCAAGATCGTCGAAAATGGGCTTAAACACGAAAGATGGATTTAAAATTATTGATCTTTTCAGACGAAAAGTTCTCTATTAGATGAACTTGTATTTCAAGACAAATCCGCTCCATGCCTAGGCCATGCCTAGGTGCAAAATGGGTAGGTATTAATATTTTCCGTCATTCTTATTATACAGTCCAACGATTTTAGCAATTTTATCTTCCTATCTTTTTGATTTTTCATGCAAATTAAAAATTAATTATCGAAAATGTGTATTCCCAGAGTGGAATAGCCAGGAAATAGCCCTAATCTTAATTCCATCGAGGATCTTTGGCATATATTTACTTATTTTTAATTGGACACTTATTTTGAGACTTTTGACAAATCGTTTGGAATATATAGGTGAACTCGAGAAAATCAGCTCCGGGAATATCTTCTAAAGTTTTTGCAAACATGGGTGAACTATGATGTGTGGGAACTATTCGTCACACGAAAAAAACACTTATCAGGCGCAAAAACAGGCTATTTAGACTCAACCACAACAAAGAACAAGGTTAAAAGGCCCCAGATGATTTGAGTTCAGCTATTTTTGCGGATGAATCGAAATTGAATATATTTGGTACAAACGAATTAAAGATGAAAATAATAAAATAATTAATTAGAAATTATATTAAATTTCAAGAATTTGTCACACCATGTTCACACTATCGTAATTTATGGCTCATTCTTGATTTATGCATAAATTATGTCTAAATTAAGTAATTTCGTCGTGAAAAATCTATCATTGAAATTAAGTTTTTTATCATAAATTATCTAACAAATTAACATACAATCTGTGTCGTCTCTAATTTCTTCGATTAATAATCGACACATCACAAGGTGTCAATAAGAATAAAGAATAAAATCATGCAAACAAAATAAAATCAGGTAAACAAATATGCGAGTTGTCTTGAAAATATCAAAATAAATTATGAACAGCTAGTATCAACGCAGTTGATTTAGGAAAGTAATTTATGACAAATTAAATAATTTATGCCGTAATGTGAAAGTAAAGACTGTCTGAGAAATAACTGTGCTTTGTTTTTTAGGTTATTTATAAAAAAGTGTTACCTCTATAGCAACATATTTGGTACCTAAATGAAGTATAAATATTGCAGATTAAAAAATACTCATTAGTAAAATAAACGAGCCAATGTAATTTCCCCAGAAAAAACTTTCAAAAAATTTTGAAAAAGCGGCCAAAAAACAAAAACGAAAATCCAAAATTGTGAATTTTTTGCATTGTTCCCAGAAGATAAACTAGCCTTATATGAAATGAGCAGAATTTCAAAGACCGGAGAGGTAGGGGCGCTAGAGGAGTGACTCACATGATCTAACATGATACAATTGAATTGAGGGTTTTAATTTTTTTCGGCGATTTGTACATCTTCCATGAGTGGTCATGGTCCCGACATTTTTCCGAACACAATTCTCTATGTAAGGTTATATCCGGGCTTTAAATAATACTACATAATTATAGAATAAGACTAAATAATTAAGAGTAAGCCCGTTTTATCCACTAGCTTTTTAACCGTTTCTATGAAAAAGTCAAAATAAACCAAGTCGGGTGACATATGTCGAAAAAATTCCTGAAAAAGTTTTGCCCAGATCATGACAGAATAATAAGGTAGGCTCATATTTTCACGGCTGCTCAAATGTCTAATTTTACACTAACAAAGCTGTGGGTGCTATAAACAATAAAGCCAGCAACAACAACTAGAAAAACTTAAATTCGAATAGCTGACTTTGACATCTAGCTCACTTCCTCTCCAACATGCGCCTACCTTATTATTCTATCATAGCCCAGATCATTTGGGAATTTTATATAAAAATAAATGTTTTCTATTTTTCATTAAAATATTCCACCCAAATAAATTTATGTACGTCCTTTTCAAAAAAAAAAAGCAATAATAATTATTTAATCGCTTAATTCTCCCAAGATACTTAAATAATTCTTAAAGACTGAATATCCGATTCATTTCCAAAGCGTACCTCAAAAGGCGGAGTCAATTTACATGACTATTGCGCAAGTTTGCTAAACACTGGATAACAGTAGCATTCACAGTAAAAACAAAAAAAAACTGGTTCAACTCCTAGCAACCTGGTCGCATACACAAGTACACTCGCACATACTCCTTAATAACTGGCCTGCCTCTACCTACCCTCTGTGTTTTTGTATGCTCTGTGTCATGTCTGCCATGGTAATCTTACCTTAGCTACTACAACACAAGAGTCCTCTTCAGTTGTTCTCTAAACCGCTATCATATTTCAATCAAATGCTTATTTCATTGAGCTCATATGAAATTCCTTACCCGCGAATATCCTGTGAAAATGCTGTGATGAAAAATTTTATTTAATAAATGAAAATCAACGCAGAAATTACAGGAGACAACAATAATAAAAAAAAAGATCAAAAACAACATGTTGGCAAAAATGTTTCAACACTCTCGAGCTGGTTTGTTGCTCATTTTCAGTTTCAGGGGTTGGGATGTATTGTGGGTATTTTTTGTTGTTTTTTGGGCTCCCTGGTGAGTGTGTCGGCTGGTTGTTCTTGTTGTTATACGACCCATATGTTTATTTGCCAGACTGTGCCACAGCAAAATTGAATGATTGAAATAATTGCCTCCCTGGAGAGCTGCAATCAGAACAAACTGTTTCTATGTTTTTTTTTTTTTTTAAAGTTAGTGATAAGTTTAAGCTTTGAATGCTCATTTAATGAAGTGGTTATGTTATGGCTTCATGTTTATAAGAAAATATTTATAAACTTTTTAGAATAGAAGTAAAATTATTTGAATTTTAATTCAGTGTTTCGCAAAAAGAGATCATGTTTTACAAATTATTTTACAAAATCCGATGAGACACTTTTTTTAAAAAAGGAATTGAATTTTTCCTAAAAACATATTTATTAATTTTCAATTTTTATCAAAATTAATTTGCAAAAATTAATTATAAATTAATTATAAATCAATAATAAAATTTTTGTATTGAAAAAACTTTTCGCAGCGACTGGGGATCGAACTCAGGCTCCGTCCATGCTAGGCCACACATTTAACCTGTCTAGAGGGCACTTAACCTGTTCTAAGAGAGAAGACTGCGATATCTACACTCAGAAAAAACACCTATCTTTCTGCCATAAAAATTCTCTATTTTCGATAAAGCAATTTTCTCATTTTCAAATAAAATTTTCTCCAATTATAATAAATTTTCACATTGTCGAAGAAATATTTCTTCACTTGTTTGAAATGGAAATATTTCATGGTTTTTTAAAATGATAAGTATTTTTCTACCACAAAAAAATTCTCATTTAGAGAGAAAAATTTAAAGAAAATGAAAAATTTGTTCCTGTATTTTTAGAAAAAAATTCACTGTGTATTTCACTAAGTATTTTCTTCAATAAAAACAAATCTTCTCTTAAAAATAAAAAACTTTTCTTCTCTTTTTCATGGAAGCTTTTAACCATGTTTAGGGAATTGTGAGGATCACATTTAGAGAAAAGCATTCTTTGGATGCCTTTTTTATCATATTCCGAGAACATTTTTCTGAGTATAATTTAGGTGCACTCCCCGAAAAAGTATTGCTTACTTATACATATTACATCTAACTAAAAGTGGGTGGCCAAAAACAAGGGATTAGAGTTGTTGAAAGTCTTAGTCTAAAAATTTAATCGGTTTTTTTTAAGGGTTCTTCTGGTCAAATATTCAAAAAATGTATTGTACATATTTCATGGGTGTTTCTGGCTTAAAATGTAAAAAAAAATTTTTTACAAAAATAAATACAAAACATGGTATAAAAATGTTTCATTTCACCATGTACGTGTTTTGTAAGTATTTCGCAAAAACAAACGAGTCAAAAGTTTTCAACTACGGTATTTTTAACTTGAAATTCGACCTTTTACATTTCAAACGAAACTTTTTCCAAATCAAAATTCAACTTTTTATGTATCAGAAAAGATTTTGTATTTCGAAATGAACCTTTTAAACTTTTGCCAAATATTTGTTTTTTTTTCATCAAATAAAAAACGATTAAGCTTATACAAAATTTTCCATTTCAAATTCAACTTATTATGTTTCACATTTAACTTTTTGCATTTCAAATTCAACCTTTTAAACATTTACCAAACATTTCATGTTTAATTACCCTTTTATCCATTTCAAAATCAACTTTTTTAAATTCAAATTAACTTTTTAACAGTTCAAATAAATTTTTTTCAAGTAAACAATTTTTCCAAATCAAATTGAAATTTTATATAAATTAAATTAAAACTTTTTGTAGTTCAAATGCAAGCTTTTAAACTTATACCAAAAATTTTAATTTAAACCGATATTATAAAACTTCTCAGAGTAAACTTTTGCATTTCAAATACTTGTTTTTTTAACCAAGCCCGATATTATAACACATGTTTTTAACATTAAATTCAAGGTTTTACATTTCAAATTAAACTATACATTTCAAATTCCGCTTTTTGAACTTAAATTTAATTTTTTTCAGTTCAAATTGAGTTTTCTTGAGTTAAAAAAAATATTTTCCATTTCAAATTCAACATTTTATGTTTCAAATTTAACTTGTTGCATATCAAATGCAACCTTTTAAACTTTTGTCAAAGATTTGATTCTAAGCAGATATTATAATACAGGTTCTTAACTTCAAATTCAACGTTTTACATTTCAAATTAAAATTTATCCATTTCAAATTCAACGCTTCACATTTCAAATTGAAATTTATCCATTTCAAAATCAACTATTTACAATAAAAATTCATCTTTGCACAGTTCAAGTTAAATTTTCTAAAATTAAAGAACATTTTTTCATTTCAACTTCAACTTTTTCAGTTCAACTTTTTCTATTTCAAATTTAATTTATTGCATTTAAAATTTTAACGTTTACGAATCATTTGCTTTTAAACCAATATTTTAATACAAGTTCCTAATTTCAAATTCAACATTTTACATTTCAAATTAAACTATCAAATTCAACCTTTTACATTTCAAATTCATCTTTTTTCAGTTCAAATTAATTTTTCAAGTTAAAGATAATTTAAAAACTTTGCTTAAGAAAGGAGGCCCGCCAATCTGCGCCAACTACCGAAGCATCAGTTTTATTTCCATCGGGTACAAGGTTTTTTTCGAGCATATTATAGATCTGTTCCCGTTTTATAGGTTTTAGTCCGAGAAGCGTTCCCGCACTCGAAAAAATGAGAAAATAAAAGAGAGTGCATTCGAGAGAGTACAAAATTTCTCCTCTTTGTCAAAAGTTGCAAGTTTTCATCCGAGAAATTTCTTCTGGGAAAATGGGTAAAGTGTCAAACAGCTTAAAATCAGATATTTACAAGTAAGCAAAGAAATTACAATATATTAAAAATTCTTTGAAACTATTAAAATAGAAACCGGAAACATGTGTAAACACTAATATAAATGCTAAACTTGAGAATTAATTTCAATATCGTTGAAAATCTTTAGCATGTCGTCTGCACACGGTTAAAAATTTTGGACTAGTTTTTAATCCAAACTTTGGTTTAAAGGAATTTTTAATCCAAAAAGTACTATTTTTATTCCGTACTTAAGTTTAATTTGTTTTTAATTCAAAAAAGTTTAAGTTTAAGACTATTTTTGGACTACAAATTTACATTAAGGTAGTATTTTCAGGAAAAATTATTTATGTTACCTTAGATTGAAAACTACTACTGCTACGAAATTTACGCTCAATATAATAGTTAATGTTGTTAAAGCATCCGAAGTTTATTTTTTAATTAAATGAAACAAATTGTTTCTTAAAATCTGAACCAAAATATTATTATATTCATTAATACATTGAGCAGTGCTTCATAATACTTAATAAGGGTATCATGCAAAGCGGCAAGCTTGTATTTTGGCCAATTAGTTATTTTTATCAGTCGATTGTGCATTTGGAGAGATATGTCAGCTGTTAACTTGTTAACAGTAAACTTTCAGCATACATATAAACAGCTGATTGCTGGTTTGTGATATATCTGGTTTGTGTAAACGGTTCTCCATACATTTCATTTATAAGGCTGATAAACTTATACGGTTTATATCATTTATAAGGGCATTGTCCATTTGCATGAATACCCTTAATGTATATATAGTGAAGTTTATGGCAATATAATAATATGTTCACACGAAGGCGTTTTGGCTGAAAAGCCAACGAAAAGCAGCTCTTTATTTGACAGTTCTTCTATGGCGAAAAGCTTAATATAAGTCGCTTTCCAGCTGAAAAGCCATTGGCACGGACGCTACATTCGCACGGTTTTAATTACTCGAAAAACAAGAAAGAAACAAAAAGAACCGATATGTATTTTAAGTGTTCTAACGCTATGAAAGAGTGCTACATTTTATAAAAATATTGGCAAGATTTAGTACAAATTAGTTCAAAGAACGCGACAAAAAAAAAAAGTTTTTTTTAGTTCGTATAGAAATATGCAAAATTTAGCATAAATTAAGTTTAAGAACTTTTTTTAATATATATATACATGCTTATGGAGGTTAAAGGATAACTTTTCTTCGTAGACTTATGAAATATGAGAATTATCTCTTACCTTTTTTTCTCACGAGTTCTCACCTTTGTGGATTAAAAAGTAATCCTTTTATATTTTTAACTTTTTTGGACTAATATCTAATCCTTGTTGAATTATAATATTTTATACTTTCTGCGGATTAAAAATTATTCCTTTTTGGATTAAAAAATTTTAAACTTTTTGCGGATTAAAAATAAGTCCTTTTTTCGGATTGGAAAACTTAAAACTTTTCATCGGATTAAAAAGTAATCTTTTTTTGGTCGTGTCCTATATGTAATCCAAAAAAGATTAAAATTTAGCCCAAGATTTTTAACCGTGCACAGTCGATACTCCACATCAAGCTAACGCTGGAAAAACAATTTCATGTGACAGTCTGTACAATTTTAGTCCGAGAAGCGTTCCCGTACTTGTTTGTGTTTTTCTCTATTTCCCAGAGATTTTTTCTCATTCTTAGGCTTTTGATAGTTTTACCATTTTTAGTCCAAAAAGTACGGGAACAGACCTTATGTGAAAGATTGAAGCCGCATATCAATACACTGATTGGACTATAGCAGTGTGACTTTCGTCCTTGCAAGTCCCCAATAGACCAGATTTTTGAACGATGTTTCAGACAAGGCGACCCCGATAATGTGATCAATTTCATCATGGAGGGGATGCTACGAAAAACAGGTGTACATCGCAATGGCACCATCTTTTACAAGGTGTCCAGCTACTTGCGTACGCTGATGAAATCGGTATTATCGGCCGAACCAAAAGAGATGTAACTGCTGTTTAAGTATACATTAGAGTGGTTGTTTCTCTAATAATTATCGATAGCAACAACGCCTAAATACAGGTCTTGAACTTTTAACTGACTTATTTTCTAATGGCTAAAGCTTTAACAATAAATAATTCATGTACGAGTTTAAAACACTTTATTTAAAATTCTTGAAAAAAATTTGGTTAAATAGTTTTCTGTTTTGTTCTATTATTGTCACAGTCATAATGCCAAAAGCCGGAAATTGCACTGATCTGCAATCGCCAATTTGGTTTGAGTAGAAAAACAATTTTCAGTTTGTCAGCTTCAATTCCAAGAATACCAACATCATATCAATTCAATTTGATCGCTGTTCATCATTTGTTGTAAATGTCAATTTCGCTTTCAATAGAAGAAATGCTCTTATCAGACATCTTAAGCAAGATTAGTGCTACAGTAGCGCAGAGATTATTGTGAGCTAGAGTGGCCTAGACACATTGACCTTGATCTAGATTCTAGATTGTTCGAAAAACACAAGCCTTTCACTTAGTGACAAATATTGAGCTCCTTTATGACTGATGGTTTGAATACTTTGAAAGAGAGTTAGCAGTCATCAATGTGAATGATGACTGCAACTTCTAAATCCGTCGGATTGAGATACAGATAGGCTTAAATGTGTTTTCTTATGTTCGAGATTTTCGTCATGTTGATCATTTATTCTCTATGAATGCTTAAGGCTCAAACAAGTTATGCGTAAGCATAAAAAAGTTTCAGAGAGAAGTCAACGAAAAGTAAACAAAAGTTCAAAAACACACTTTTCCATACTTAATTAAAAACAAAGTAGGCATAAAAAAAAATTTCAATATAAATCGATTCGAATGAAATGACAAATAAAAAATAATTTGTTTTTGGCGAAAAAGATTGCCAACTAAAATTATACAAAAATATTTTCTTGAAGTTTGTAAATTCATCCATGCTTTATGATTGAAAATAGCGGTAAATTTCAGTACGAACCTCACTTAATAATTTAATCATATCTAAAACATACGTTTTTTACTAATTTTAAATAAAATTTCGATACATAAGCGGTTAAAATCAAAATTTAAATAATTTGTTAAACAGGTTGCAACCCTTTTTTGCTTAGCAATATACGGTGTCGAGCGCTCACTCTCAAGTTTTGAAAAGTAAACGAAAATCGAGAAACGGAACGAAAAATTGCTTACGCACAACTTGGGCGACGCAATATATTGCTGAGCAGGTACGTTCTTTTGCTCTCTAACTTTCTAACTTTTGCTTGCTTACGCATAACTTTGTTGAGCTTTTAGTTTTCTGTTGGTCCTTTCCAACCAGCTGTAGCTTTTTTGAGCTTTTGAAGAGAATTTTCTTTGCTCATTTCATGCTAAACACTAGTCTGTGCTGATGATTTATCATCATTTTCATTTAAGTATCTCATCATTTGTCTGTCATGTGTTCTTAATTGACTTGCCATTAATTTGGCTAATTTTTTTTGTCATTGTCAACAATGACTTCTTCTTTCAGAGAAAGTTGTCTGAGGTTTCCGCTTGCATTTCATTGCCGGTGTTGTTTCTCATTCAGCATATGGCGCCAGAGAAATGTGTTTTCTTTTGCGCCATGCTTACAACTAGTTAATTGGACACTTATTTTTTCTAAATAATACCTAATAAAAACAAAAAAAAAAACATCAAAAATAATTTTCCTCAAAGGGGTGTATATAGCACAGACCACGAAATCATCATCATCATCATTGTGCGCTGTAGAATAAAGCGTGCAGCAAATTTAGTGTAAGTTGAGCCTGCGCTGTTTCTAGTACTGGGCAACGCACTTTGATTTATTATTTTTTTCCCTCTGACGGGTGTCCACTTACGTATGTTTTTTCTCGCCCCTGTAACGCTTGGTGAAGTTTTTCACAACAACAACAACAAATATACATAAAAACAGAAAAATAATTTATATGTCTCGCAGGAATATCTTTGGTAGTTGTTGGTTGGTGTTGAAGTGTTTGTCATAATTAGTAGTTTATTATGTGGCTTTAATTTCACCGAGAGAAACACTGATTTTACAAAATGTTTTTGGTTTTTATTGTTGTGGTTGGTATGTGAAATGATTAATTGAGCAAAGAAATCGTCATTTTTTTTTTTTTGTTATAAATGGTATGACTTCTTTTTACTGTAGTCATTAAAGGAATTGGGCGTTTTGATCTTACTCCAGACGGAATTTTCTTCATGTTTTTCAAAATGTCTCAATGTGATACTTTTTGGGAAAATGAGATTCTTTTTAGAATCGAACAAAGTTTTTATCTATGCAAAATTCTCCCAACTGTTCTACTTGTGCGTTGAACTGCTTTGATATATAAATCATTTTCATTTTTAATACCAAATAACTTAATATCTCCTTAAATCAAATAGGCTATATTAGTTAATGGGTTGCGCCAAAATATTTTTAATTTAAATTTTTTTTAAATTTTCTGTTAAAAATGTTATTTACCTCAAAAGAGAGTTATATGTAATATTACATATTTCATAGCATTAACTTCAAACTCTCAGTGGCAACCAAATTATCGTCTGTCATAATGACGCCTACTAATGACAATATTACTACAATTGAACTCACTCACAAAATCCGCAAAATATTCGAAAATCTTCTCGCAAACTAGAGCAAAACAATGAGAAAGATAAACATGTGAAAAAAGGCTGACAAATTTTGCCTTAAATGCGTTTAATCCCAAAATTCTCAACAACTATTGTCATTATTGTACAAGAGTCTGAATGTCATAATGACAATGACAATGACTATTCAATAGAGAAAGAGAGGTTATGATAAAAACATAGAAATAGAATACTACGCTGCAGAAATGTCAATGTCGCGACGTCACTCATATAGAACAAAACGAAAAATATTTTTGAAAAATAATTTTCGCACCTTAGTTGAAAAAAGGACAAACAAAGGCCTCTTTGTCTGTCTTTTACAGCTTTTGTCAATTTTATTATTGTCCTAGCAATGAAAATGAAAGTATTTATGAATGAGTTTCAAACAAGGAGATTGAATAAGCAATAGACTATGATGCATGCTCTTTTATGTTGATGCTGCAAGGTGTGACATATTGCAGCACTGTTGTATTGTTGCTGTTGGTATTGCTATTTGGGCATGTTATGCCATTGTGTGTGTGGGTCGATGCAATCGAGCGGGTAAGCATGGGTTAACAGGGACTTATGCGATTTACACACAATTACACAATTGCTATTGTGTTTAATGACAGAATGGATTTGCGTACAAATCCTGAGTACCTACATTAAAGATTTTGTACACTAAAGATCATAAAGATATTTTTGTTGTTTTTAAGCAAATATTTTGAGGATAACAAATGACTGAGTTATACTTTAGGACACACAAAAACAAAACAAAAATTTAGTGAAATGAAATAAAAAAGCTTTGTTTTATGCCTAAAACAGCAAAAAGCTCTTCGTCTATTGGGTGCTCCTTGCCTTAGAAATTGACTTTTTATATAAATTTGTATTGGGTCCTTGGGTAAACAATTTTTTTCACCACCCGGGAATTGGAAAAGGAAGAGTTAATTTTTAAGATAGCACATACAGAGATCATGTAGTGACCGTGGCAGGCGTGTTAAGTGTGTGGCTATGGCATATTTATTTTTTTTTAGATGCAGACATCTTTTTTATTTGAAGACGGATGAACAAATTTGCATTTAAAAATTTTTAAAAATTTCTTGAGCCTTATTTAAAAACGGAAACTGACTTTTCCAATTCGCGGTAGAAAATATATTCATAATAGGGCTTGTTTGATTTTTCTGTACAAATTGAATTTGAAGTTTTAATGTTGAATGGAAATAGATAAATTTTAATATGAAATGCAATAGCTTTAAATTGAAATTAACAATCTTTATTATAATATCCGTTTTAAATCAAATGTTTGGTATAAATTTAAAAGGTTGCATTTGAAATGCAAGAAGTTAAATTTTAAATATAAAAAGTTGAAGTTGAAACGGAAATTTTTTTTTAATTTTATTTTTTTATTAATTTAGGTGTAAAAGCCTGAATTTAAAATGAATAAAATTTAATTTTAAATTTTAAATAGTAAAAGTAAGTAAGTAACCTGTATTAAAATATTGGCTTAAAATCAAATGATTTCTTAAAGTGTATAAGGTTGAGTTTGAAAGGCAAAAAATTAAATTTGAATTAGAAATTAGAAAAAGTTAAAGTTGAAATGGAAATTTTTTTTAATTTTAGAAAATTTAACTTGAACTGCAAAAAGTTGGATTTTAATTGTAAAAAGTTGGATTTTAAATACATAAAGTTTAATTTGTAATGTAAAATGTTGAGTTTGAAGTTAAGAACCTGTACCAAAATATTGGTTTAAAATCAAATGTTTGGTAAAAGTTTAAAAGATTGAATTTGAAATTCAATAAGCTGAATTTGAAATAGAAAAAGTTTATTAACTTTAGAAAAATTCATTTGAACTGTAAGAAAATGAATTTGAAGTTCAAAAAGTTGAATTTGAAATGGAAAAAGTTTGTTTACTTTAGAAAATTTAACTTGAACTACAAAAAGTTGGATTCTAATTGTAAAAAGTTGGATTTGAAATGGATAAAGTTTAATTTTAAATGTAAAATGTTGAGTTTAAAGTTAAGAACCTGTACCAAAATATTGGTTTAAAATCAAATGTTTGGTAAAAGTTTAGAAGATTGAATTTGAAATTGAATAAGCTGAATTTGAAATAGAAAAAGTTCATAAACTTTAGAAAAATTCATTTGAACTGTAAGAAAATGAATTTGAAGTTCAAAAAGTTGAATTTGAAATGGAAAAAGTTTTTTTAATTTTAGAAAATTTAACTTGATTTGTAAAAAGTTGGGTTTTAATTTTAAAAAGTTATATATGAAATGTATAAAGTTTTATTTGAAGTGTAAAATATTGAATTTGAAGTTAAAAACATGTATAAAAATATTGGTTTATAATCAAATGGTTGGTTAAAGTTTAAAAGGTTGAATTTGAAATGCTATAAGTTAAATTAATATATAATAAAAGTTGTATTTGAAATGGAATAAGTTTTTTAATTTCAGAAAATTTAAATTGAAATGAAAAAAAATTAATTTAAATATAAAAAGTTGAATTTTAAATGAATAAAGTTTAATTTGAAATGTAAAATGTTGAACTTGAATTTAGGAAACTGTATAATAATATTGGTTTAGAATCAAATGTTTAGTAAATATATAAAAGTTTTGATTTCAAATGCAATAAGTTAAATTTTAATGATAAAAAACTTAATTTGAACTTTAATTTGAATTGAATTTCAGAAAGTTGAATTTGAAATGGATAGTTTAGGAAGTTTAATTTTAAATGTAAAACGTTGAATTTGAAGTTAAGAACTTGTATCATCATATTCGCATGAAATCAAATCGTTGGTAAAAGTTTAAAAGGTTGAATTTGAAATCCAATAAGTTAAGTTTGAAATAAACAAAGTTGAACTTGAAATGGAAAACTTTTTTTAATTTTAGAAAATTACACTTGAACTGCAAGAAATTTAATTTTAAGAGTGAAAAGTTGAATTTGAAATGCATAATGTTTAATTTGAAATGTAATATATGAATTTAGGAACCTGTATTAAAATATTGATTTAAAATTAATGATTCATAAAAGTTTAAAAAGTTGCATTTGAAATGCAATAAGTTAAATTTGAAATAGAAAAAGTTAAACTTGAAAAGGAACTTAAGAAAAATTTTTTTTAACAAAAGAAAAATTAATTTGAACTTTAAAAAATGAATTTAAGTGTAAAAAATTGAATTTGAAATGAAAAAAGTTCAATTTGAAATGCAAAATGTTTAATTTGAAGTTAGGAACCTGTATAATAATATTGGTTTAGAATCATATGTTTAGTAAACACAAAACAGTCACAACTTAAAAACCATGACTTTTCAGGAAAAGCGAAAAATGAAACTCTTTGCTTGTAACTGCAGAAGAAAAGCTATTTTTATTTAAACACACAAACTTCATTCTTCCAGTTAATAAAGAAAATAATGAAAAAGATAGTGAGATATGTGTTTTGTGAATCGATTTATAACAAAATTCGATATAAAAAAATTTTGAGTTGTGACTGTTTTGTATTTAGTGTGCGATATATAAAAGGTTTAACTAGAATACAAATTAACTTTAGAAATAAAATTAATTTGAACTGTAAAAAGTTGAATTTGAAGTTAAAAAAAATTGAATTTGAAATGGATAAAGTTTAATTTAAAATCAATTATTTAGTTAAAGTTAAAAAGGTTGAATTTGAAATGCAAAATGATAAATTTTAAATTTAAAAAGATGATTTTAAAATTGAAAATTTTTGTTAGTTTGATATTGAAAAAAAATCAAATATTTGATAAAAATTTAAAAGGTTCAATTTGAAATGCAGAAAGTTTAATCTGAAAAAAAGTTGACTTTCAATTTGGAAAAAGTGAAGTTTGAAATGTAAAGGGTTGAAGTTGAAATTAAAAAAAACGTAGTTGTAAAACTTGTGACGATTAGTAAGTTTTTGTGAAACACTTACAAAACACTTACAAAGCGAAATAAATTACTCTAATGCCAAGTTTTTTAATTTTTTTTTCAAAAAGAAAAAATGTGCAACAATTTATTAATTTTTTTTACCAGAAGAACTCTCTAAAAACCAAATTAAATTCTTTGCTGTAGACTTTCAATAACTCTTAGCCCTTTATTTTTGGACACCTAGTTTTTGGAAAATGTAATATAAGTTTAAAATTATTTAATGAAGATTCTGCAAATTTTTGCAAAAACCACGAAGCAACAAACGTTATACAAATCAAAATAAGCCAGAATAAATTCTTATCATAATATTAACAAACCAGTGCCACTCAAATAATTTGATCCGTTTGACATGTTTTTGACGTTGGGACGCTGACAATAACCAGCCAAACGGTTTTGCCTCTAACATTCCTATCATGCCATTCGTCGTTGCTCTATTTGGTACGTACGCTATTGCAGAGTCTATGAATACATTCGTCAGTACAAAATGTTTATCTGGCGGTCTGTCTGCCAGATACAGTAAATGTGTGTGCTTGTCTGTCAACTAAAGGCATCAAATTTCAATTTAAGATTTTCCTAACGAATGCTAAGCGTAACAAAATGTCAGCAAAACGCTACTGAAAAAAAAAAGAACAATTTTATCCAAGGTGTTGTTAAGCAGGAAACCAAAGAGCAGTTTTTAGAGATACATTTTTTAAGGCATTACAAGCAATTGCAAGCCAGAACCAAAGGAGAGAAAAAAATACAAATAAATTTCATTAACAGACAAAAAATAAAAACACTCAAATTAGGGCTGAGCCATAACAAAAATTCCAAAAATTACATTAACACTTAGCCAAATACTTGAAAGAAAGAACAAATCTACAACATAAAAACTAGCTGATAAGCAAACACAAATATATATATAAAAGAAAACAAAATCGAGTAAAGGACCAAAAAACAATATTTGAAACCATGCTCGACTTTCAATTGCATCACACCTTATAAGAGGCTGCAAGTGTTACGCAGAATTATTTAATCCTGCTTCAACGGAAAACAGAAACGCACACACTCTTCAGAGATTTTTTGTCCTACAAAATATTTTAAGCTGTTGTTAGCAGTTTTGCAAGATTTGCGCAATAGCTGGAAGAATCTCATTTGTGGCTAGCAAGAGCTGTGTTTTATGTTAGCAACAACAAGTGTGTGTTTTTTATATTCATAACGTTGCTTGTTTATTTAAGGGTTAATTTAACCCTACTTTATATAAATTGATGTGAGTTCTTTAGTTACTAGTGGTAACACCCTCTTTCCTGGTGCCAGGCATCTAAGTTAATTTTATTTTAAGCTAATTGGATGCGTGTCGCAGATTTAAGACTGTGAAAATACTTCATGGCACATGTTTTATTTTATTTTGCACAAAATGTGTCAAATTGACCACGTTGACATATAAATACAAAGGTACAAACAATCATTGCAAATAAAGTTAAGCTTATTATAATTAAATTCATACACTTGATTTAGTTTGCTTATTTGGCCAATTTGTTTACGAGATACAAAAAAAGCAACTAACCAACTGAAGAATAATGGTGTTTTACAAAGCTGATGAAGGGTTTACTGGGTTACTTTTTGTAAGATACAAAGAAGCAACTAACCCACTGAACCATTAGGTGTAAAATAAGTTGGATCGATTTTGTAGGGAGAAAAAAAAACCGGCCGGACACCGACTCAAAAGTTAGAGGGACTCTAAAAAATTATTTGTATAGTTTTTTTTTATTGGAGAAATATCCATTGAGCAGTTTTGTTTCGCCTGAACCCCTTTTTACACCCTTTTTTCGTTTTTCCCCCTTTTAAAAAGTATTTTAAAAGCAATATATATCTAGTATAAAAAAAATATATATCTAATTTAATTTTTGTACATTGAACTGTGTCGAAATATAAAGTTGAAAAAGTGCACCCGTTATTTTAAAGAAACTACGGGACTGTTCAAAAAATATTTTATTTTTAACCCACTTAAAACCGCCAAATGGTCTTTTTTCCTTAACTTATGCATTTTTTTGTCCGATCTTAGGAAATGATGTACCGTTAAAAAGGGCTTTAGTAGAACTACATGTTCCTCTTAGGGCACTCACTTCTCACTTCCAAGGTCATATTCGATTGGTAAGCCCTATTTCCCCGATTTAACCCAACTTGAACTCGAATTTTTTGCTCATAAAATTAAACTTCTTCTTAATGTCTGCACTTCTTTGCAAGTTAATTAATAATCATTTTTACTATATATCATCTAAGATCGGACACAAAATGCTTAGTTTTGGAAAAAAACCATTTTGACAGTTTTTCGGGGGCTCACAACAAATTTTTGGAACTGTCTCCAGGTCATCTTTTAAATAAGTGTGCATTTTTCAAGCTTTTTTTTTTTTTTGAATGGACACCGATCCACGGTTTTGTTCACAATAATTGAGTGCAACTGAAAATATTGGTTGTCTATTTCTAAAACAATTCTGATTTTTTATAAATATTTTAACTAAATAACATGATTTATTACTTGTTAATTTTTCATATTTTGCCATAAAAAATTAATACAGACAAAAACTATATTTCAGTTAACGTTTGACGATAATCCTTAAAAATACATGTGAAGTTTTATGCTGATTCGGATAATTCTGAAATGTATATAAAAAATTGGACGATATGAAAAGCAAAATCCTTAAATTGTTTGATTGATTTTTTAAGAAATAAAATTGTTCACATAATAATAAACCTCATTGTTTTTTTTTTTTTTGTTATTTTTCCCGTTTTCCTTTTTAGGTCGAAAATTCCAGTAAAATGGGTAAAACTCTTCTGGCAACATTGAACACAGAGCAACTCTATCGAACTCAATTGATGCGTTTGAGTCGAGCATTGAAGCAAAAACTGCCAGAATACGAGCAAAGGCACTACTAGGTCCTAAGTAAGCCCTATTTTGTCCCAGTGAAGATCAGCACTTTGGTTTTTTTTTACATAAAGCGTCGAACTTGAAAAAAAACTCCATCATAACTTTTTTTAAATACCAAACAGTATATTTTTTAATGTAAGTTATTTATTTATTGTTAATGTGGGACTCACTTATGAGTAATCATACGAGTACATTTTTTTGATGCGAAATTCAAGACGCGTATAAAATACAATCTTGAACTAATTTCCTCTTTCCGAGAAGGATAGTAAAAGTATTTTGAAATCTTCTTTGAACGAGAACATTCGGGGCTTAACGTGAAACCCTGTCGCACTTAAAATTAACCAAACTTTTTGAGACTTGTGCTGAGATGGATAAGGTATTCTAGTCTTACAGGGTACAAATTTAAAAAATTCAAACTCAAAATCAAAATCAAAATCAAAATCACTCTCAAAATCAAAATCAAAATCAAATTCAAATTCAAATTCAAAATCAAAATCAAAATCAAAATCAAAATCAAAATAAAAATCAAAATCAAAATCAAAATCAAAATCAAAATTAAAATTAAAATCAAAATCAAAATCAAAATCAAAATCAAAATCAAAATCAAAATCAAAATCAAAATCAAAATCAAAATCAAAATCAAAATCAAAATCAAAATCAAAATCAAAATCAAAATCAAAATCAAAATCAAAATCAAAATCAAAATCAAAATCAAAATCAAAATCAAAATCAAAATCAAAATCAAAATCAAAATCAAAATCAAAATCAAAATCAAAATCAAAATCAAAATCAAAATCAAAATCAAAATCAAAATCACAATCAAAATCAAAATTAAAATCAAAATCAAAATCAAAATCAAAATCAAAATTAAAATCAAAATCAAAATCAAAATCAAAATCAAAATCAAAATCAAAATCAAAATCAAAATCAAAATCAAAATCAAAATCAAAATCAAAATCAAAATCAAAATCAAAATCAAAATCAAAATCAAAATCAAAATCAAAATCAAAATCAAAATCAAAATCAAAATCAAAATCAAAATCAAAATCAAAATCAAAATCAAAATCAAAATCAAAATCAAAATCAAAATCAAAATCAAAATCAAAATCAAAATCAAAATCAAAATCAAAATCAAAATCAAAATCAAAATCAAAATCAAAATCAAAATCAAAATCAAAATCAAAATCAAAATCAAAATCAAAATCAAAATCAAAATCAAAATCAAAATCAAAATCAAAATCAAAATCAAAATCAAAATCAAAATCAAAATCAAAATCAAAATCAAAATCAAAATCAAAATCCAAATCAAAATCAAAATCAAAATCAAAATCAAAATCAAAATCAAAATCAAAATCAAAATCAAAATCAAAATTAAAATTAAAATCAAAATCCAAATCAATTTTGATTAAAATTTTCTAGGGTGCAAATTTTGGGTGTTTTTTAAAATTCTATAAAAAAACTTAGAATATTTTTATTAGCCATTTGTTTATAAGATATTAATTGATGTTTTAACAATACAAAAAAATTAAAAATACAATTTTTTGAAAATTGAAAAAATTACTGGCTTGTAAATTAGGGGGGGGTGGTAAAAAAGTAAGGATGCATCATTCTTGTCATGATTCCAACCCATCTGGCGATTTAACGAAGAAAACAAAAAAGATTCTTAATAAGTAAGAATGTCGCTATTATCTGAACTACGGAAATTAAAAAACATTTTTTTTACAAAATGGCGGCTATTTGAAAAATTTATTTTTTGCCCTTTTTTCAAAATTTTTAATTGAAAAAAAATTTAAAAAAAAATTAAAAAAACAAAATCAAATAACAATGTTGTTGTAACAATAAAAATGGCCACATAAAATTTCAAGTTAATCGGTTTATTAGAACTTGAATTAGAACTGAGAATTACGTCAGATGTATTCGAAAAAGTTGTTTCTGCAAAAACGCATTTAAAGGTTTAAATCAGTGGTCATCAACACACGGTTCAAACAACAACAAAGAGAGCTTTCCGAGTGCAGAGCTTTACACTGAAACAAGAAGTTTTGAAAAGCTTTCGCACCATTGCGTTAAACAAATATTCTCAAGTGTTCGATTAACATTATAATGTTGTGTTTTTATTTTTGTGTTTGTTTGTTGCTATTAAAAAAGCGTGTTAAATAATAGAATAGAAGTTAAATAGAAGTTAAAACATAAAAAGAGCAAAAGAGATGGTAAAAGTTAATGAATATAATGTTTTAAGAAGTTCAACAAAAAAGCATATCATACATTGTGGTTCACAGTCAAATTTGTCAGCAAATAAAAATTGTAAGCACCATCTTTCCTGAAACATTGCAATATATTTCTATTCATCAAGAAACCACCGAGCGACAACCTCACCGCATGAACGCTAAAAACAAACTGACTAAAAATTTAAAGCACAGCCGAAAAAAGAAACTTTTACGCAATGTACGTTGACAGCGAGCCGAATGCTACTTCGTGTTCAAAAGCTCAAAAATACACGACGCCCGCGGGCTATGGGAAAACATTTGTTGATGACCACTGGTTTAAATGTTCAAAACTTTTTTTAATTTATTTTTGTATTCTTAAAATATCAATTAATATTCTGCAGAAAAATAGACCAAATTTTGAATAGTTCTGAACTAGTTCCACATAGGGCCAAACTGGTCCCACTACAATACCCTTTAATACCCTTAAAAACTGACGCTTTTTATGGATTGATGTCATCGGAAAACACAATTGTCCTCATAACAATTCCTTCACCTCATCTGTACTAGTACAATTATGAGTAGATCAAAACTGGTCCGTTTTAATACAGTCTAAAAGTGGTTACATTTAAGATCAATTAATAGCCTTTTTTGAAACACGTTTAAAAAAATCCTCTGGTTCCGATGGCATACCGCCAATTGTGTTTAAAACTCGTGCTACTCTGGCTCGACTATTGCGCAATTTCTTCAACATCTTCTAAAGGTCAGGAGTATTTCTATCTGATTGGAAGGTAACGTTTATCCAGAAAATACCCAAAAAGGGTGCTGTCACGAACCCCAGGAGCTATCGATCCATTGCGTTATGCTCTGCACTTTCCAAAGTCATGGACAGTTTAACCCTTTCAGTATCTTTTAAGAAATAATATTAAAACAAAAACTTAGAATGGCCAAATTTAAAGTAAAATGTAACATTTTATATAACATCAAAAAAAAAAACAAATCAATTAATTTATAAATATAATAAGATAACATAAACGTTCACTCACTTTGGTTGTTTTATTTTCGGCTCAACATGCTCTCCTAGAAACGGCACATGCTATTGTTATGAACATAAATCTCGAAATTGAAGACAAAAATAGAGGAAAGAATACATCAATGCACTGTTCAAAATGCATTCTTTATCAAAAATAGCCGTTTGCATTCCGCTACACTCATTTCAAATGCATGTCCATTACAATGGACATGGTTAACGAAAGGGTTAATAACCTTCCACATGATGAACTATCTGGCACAACAAATTTCTCAGTGACTATCTGTATGGTTTTTGCAGGACCCGCTCTACTGGAGATTTAATGGCATTCCTAAAAGAGAAGTGGAACAATTATATCCACTTTTTTGGTGAGAGTAGGGTTGTCACTCTGGATATTTCAAAGGCGTGTGATTGGGTGTGGTAAAACTAATTGAATATGGTGTCGATAGTTACTTCTATCAATCTACCGACACGAATATTTGTAATTATTTTTCCTTCTAAAACGCCCGAGCTCTTTAGAGGTTGAGAGAAAGAGTTAAAATATGAATGACACTTTTATTGCCAACCTGAAAAAAAAAAATCTACGAGTGGGTCTTACTTTTAGAGTCGAGATTAATATAAGCAAGACCAAATGCTTTATGTTAACCGACAAGCGAGTGAATTGTCTCTTAACGCCCCTTAATATGAATGGGGTAGATATTACGAAGGTAGCAGCTTTTGACTTTGTGGGCGTATCAATCCAATCCGATGTGTCGATGTGTCGAAAGAAGCGGCCAAGTGCCTTGGAGCTTTTTTAAAACTGTGTAAGAAATACTTCAGGGGTTTTCATGGCCAACTAAGGAGAAGGAGTAAGAAATACTTCATTCCAGCTGACCTTTGCACAATCTACACTTCATATATATTAGTCCAAAAAATAAGTACAATTTGGACAGGGACAGCTTCTTTTTTTTTTTTTTTATTTTTTTAATTGAACCAAGAATTCCAGGTGTCAAACCTATTCAGTCAAGTCTGCCTTGGTTCGGAAATGAGGAGATAGATTAGTAGGAGAGAAAGTGGAATCAAGAGAAACAAGTGTAGAATGTTGTATGTGTGGTGGACCGCTATTTCAGCATGCGAATTTGAATCTGAGGCAAGTGTTATGCCTTTGCCTCAGTCAATTCGAGTTATTAAGCAATCTCATACCACAAACATCTCTACC
This sequence comes from Tetanocera ferruginea, assembly GCA_958299015.1. Lineage (NCBI taxonomy): Eukaryota > Metazoa > Arthropoda > Insecta > Diptera > Sciomyzidae > Tetanocera > Tetanocera ferruginea. The sequence continues at coordinate 16,842,028 of OY282644.1, read as the reverse complement.
ATCAATTACAATTTCCAAAGAAGTATGTATTAATGAATTTTTAATTTCAGTTGATAAGAAATGAGGAAAGAATTAAAGAAAGGTAAGGACCATGGCTAGACCGGGATTCGAACCCAGAACCTCTAGGTTGGCAGTCGAGCACGCTAACCACTCGACTACCGAGGCTCCATAGGTTCATGATAGGGAATGAACACATTTCATCTTCTCTCTACTCTCTTGAACAGCGACGCTTAGTTGGTTGTCTCTGCCTTCTGTATAGATATAACCAAGGGAAGTATTCACGGTATTTCATGGGAAATGCACCAACTCATGTGTTTCCTAGGTCCATTCCGAGGCGGCCTTCCTAGCCCATCCCTATACCATTGCCGTGGTGGCCAATAGAACTTAGCATTTCAGCAACAATTCGTTGTTGTAAAATTGTGAAATTATCTTCCTGCGTCCGTGTTTTCCGACGGTTTCGAAGTGTGCAAATTTAAAAAAACATTCACCGTTATTACTCCATATTTCCACCCTACAACTAACTATCACCTCTCTTCATAATCAACATAATGCTTGTGTATTTATGAGGGGCATCCCCTAAGCGTTTGTTTAGCTTAAAATAAACCATGAAGAAAGATTTTTTTAAATTTCTGACCACGTTACAATATCTGTAATGCGACGTAACGTACAGTATCTTTAACTGTAAAATTGGTAATGTAGTTTATGATCAGGCCCTTTTTGAAGGTTAATATTTTTTTCAAATAGATTTTTGTTTTCGAACTTGGAGTTTAGTTGATATTTTTGGTTTACTGGGTTAATTTTTGTGACATTTTAGCGCATTTTATTTGGTTTATTGTTTTTGTTTTTGTTTCTGTTTGTCATTGAAAGTATCTAATTTATTTAAGGAATTCCATAGAAATCTCTTATGCAAACCGTTATTTTGTAATGTTTTCAATGCTTTTGAATCTGGTACACTTCGCTCAAGACAAGTTTCAGTTTTCTGAACATGAGGAACATGAGCCAACACCACCATTTCATTCATTCTTGATTTGAGGATTCCTCTTACAGAAAAAAATTAGCTTTTTTGTACAATGTTAATAAAGCTACTGCAAGTTTTTGTGGAGGCTATATTTTGAGAGTTTTTTGTTAGCCTTTAATTTTTTTATAAAGCTCAGATATGGCTAAAATAAAAAGAAAGTTATTTCAATATAAAATTTTTAATTCGAGGTTAGAAAAATTGAATGCAATGAAGTTAAACATAAATAGCTTTTTTAAATTAATATAAAATTACATGTAAGTATTCTTATATATTGTGGCGTTCCATAAAAGCAAGGTTCCTAAACTACCTTCCATCAAGTAATAGATATATTTTCAATATTGTTATCTATTTTGATATTGTTTTTTTACACATTTATTTTGCTCCAAACACTATTAAAATAATAATAAGTTTTGTCCATATAACCTTGGCACCTTCTTGATTACTCTTTAGACAATATAAATAAATAAGCATTTATTGAGGAATATTTTTCGACATCAAAATGGCATAAATTGTTATCTTCCCTCTGCTTCTTTACCAACCGCTAACTGGCTGCTGGCCTCAGTTTCCCACACTCGACCATTTGCTGAGTGGTGCACATTTTGTAAACTGGTCAACATTTCTGCTGGTGTCCAATTCGCAAAACTGTCAAACAATGCAGTTTGCAATATTTTATTTTGTATCTTTTGTTTTTTATTTTTATTATATATTTAATATTATTCTAAACAAAATTCGCTCCATGAAATTCATAGCGATGCACAATTATTTTCATATGTTGGCAACACTTGTATTTTTCTTCTTTTTTTTTATAAATAAACAACGACAACAGCAATTAATACTGTAACGAACTTTTATATTTTATAAGAATGAAAATAAATTGTATATGAAAAACAACACAAAAAAAACCAATGTTTACATTTTGCAGTTTTGTGAATGAAGTCGCTGTTGTTTGTTTATTTTTGTAAGCAAAAAATGATAATAATTTTCTTGCTGCAGTTCAATGTAATTCTGTGTAATTGTTTGAGAAGCATAGAACATTATGTTTAAACTGTTGGAAATATTTATTTTAATGTTGATTTAAGAGCGTTTATTTCATATGAACAGGGGGAAAAATATGAAAAATGTAGAAGTTTCAAATTTGTTGCAAAGATTGTTAATTCTGTTTTAATGTCGTGATTACTATAAATGCAGTCTCGTTAATAATAAAAAGTATATAAGTTAAATGCAGGGACGTCCATTGAAGCAGGCAAAGTAGAGACTCGCTTTAATAAAATTTTGATTAACATGTTTCTGAATTACTTCAGCCTTAAGAAAATATTGATTTTTTTAACGGTTTTCGAAATCTTTTACCACTTGTTCTAATAAATAATTTCTCTGCCTCTATCTAAACTACTATCTATGTTTGTAATTTTTTTTATTACTACTAACAAAATTAGATTAAAAAACTAAACAAAAATAGCAACAAAAATACTTAAACTATAAAAAAATATGGAAACATATATATAAATTAAACATTAAAACAATACAATGAAAATATATACAATAAAATAAAAAAAAATTAAAAACAAAAAGAAATATTAATAAAAATTACAAAAATAAAAACAACACTAAAACTCAAAACAATAAGAAAATTCAAATTCAATTCAAAATCATATAAAACGAATAATTAATATCACAATCACTCTCAAAATCAAAATCAAAATCAAAATCAAAATCAAAATCAAAATCAAAATCAAAATCAAAATCAAAATCAAAATCAAAATCAAAATCAAAATCAAAATCAAAATCAAAATCAAAATCAAAATCAAAATCAAAATCAAAATCAAAATCAAAATCAAAATCAAAATCAAAATCAAAATCAAAATCAAAATCAAAATCAAAATCAAAATCAAAATCAAAATCAAAACCAAACTCAAACTCAAACTCAAACTCAAACTCAAACTCAAACTCAAACTGAAACTCAAACTCAAAATCAAAATCAAAATCAAAATCAAAATCAAAATCAAAATCAAAATCAAAATCAAAATCAAAATCAAAATCAAAATCAAAATCAAAATCAAAATCAAAATCAAAATCAAAATCAAAATCAAAATCAAAATCAAAATCAAAATCAAAATCAAAATCAAAATCAAAATCAAAATCAAAATCAAAATCAAAATCAAAATCAAAATCAAAATCAAAATCAAAATCAAAATCAAACTCAAAATCAAAATCAAAATCAAAATCAAAATCAAAATCAAAATCAAAATCAAAATCAAACTCAAACTCACACTCAAACTCAAATCAAAATCAAAATCAAAGTCAAAATCAAAATAGAAAATAGAAAAAAAAAAATAGAAAATAGAAAATAGGAATTAGAAAATAGAAAATAGAAAATAGAAAATAGAAAATAGAAAATAGAAAATAGAAAATAGAAAATAGAAAATAGAAAATAAAAAATAGAAAATAGAAAATAGAAAATAGAAAATAGAAAATAGAAAATAGAAAATAGAAAATAGAAAATAGAAAATAGAAAATAGAAAATAGAAAATAGAAAATAGAAAATAGAAAATAGAAAATAGAAAATAGAAAATAGAAAATAGAAAATAGAAAATAGAAAATAGAAAATAGAAAATAGAAAATAGAAAATAGAAAATAGAAAATAGAAAAAAGAAAATAGAAAATAGAAAATAGAAAATAGAAAATAGAAAATAGAAAATAGAAAATAGAAAATAGAAAATAGAGAATAGAAAATAGAAAATTGAAAATTGAAAATAAAAAAAAAAAAAATAAAAAATAGAAACTAGAAAATAAAAAATAGAAAATAATATAAAAAAAAATTAATATAAAACATAAAAATAAAAAAATTAAAAATAATAGGCACATAAAAATATAAAAATATAAAAAATAGAATATACAAAATTAGAAATGAAAATGCAAATAAAACAATAAAGAAATTATCTTCGGCAGAACCGAAGCTTAGAACGAATTTATTAAGGTATTATTTTTTTAATGACGTCTCTTTTATGGGTGATAGGCGTAGTTTTTAACAAATTTTTCCAAAAAGCTATAATTTTAGAAGTTGAAATAGAGCTCCACTTAATTAACCTTGTCCTCATAAATGCCCAGAAACAACCTTGTCGTTCATATTATACAGCTCCACAAAAGAAATTTGAACTGACCCCTCTTCTCAAAGAAATCGAGCATGTTCACACGGAGTCCGGACTTTTTTACTCTTCTGAAAGTACTTTTTCGGACGTGAGAGTACTTTCTGTTAATCTATATACAATTTTCTCCCGTGTTTCTCAACCGATTTTAATTTGTTTTTTTTTTAAATGAATTAGAGTGCAAAGAGGAAGTGCACCAAATATTTTGTATCTATAATTATAAAAAGGCAAACAAAAAATTGTTTGAATTTCGACCCTAGGCGATACTAGTATCATTAAATAAGCTTTTGTTTTGTTGCTGAGGCACTAGGGATGGGACAGAGATGTATGGAGATACTGGGATTTTGATATCCAGGAACCCGAAATTTTGTGAGGTTCGCAAAAAATTGCTTTTGAAAAAAAAACAAATTCCGAGTGGGGTTAAATGGTGCTGCATCGGTGTTAAAGGTTAGTGGAAAGTGGAAAAATAACTATCCAAGTATTGCCCCTAGAGTTTTTACTATAACTATCCAAGTATTGTCCCATTAATTTTTTACCCCCCAAAAAATTTTTCAAGAACATACCTGCCCCAATCTTCACCCACTAAGGGGGCTCCCAAACAAAATTGAAATTTTTAGCAAATTTGACCCCACCACTTCCAGGATGCGCCTAGTAGGACTGCCATTGGTCTTTTTTTACAACATTTTATCGCAAAATACCTACCCTCTATTTCCAACTATTATATAGAGATATTGTGTAGATTACGCAATATTTCCTGCGCTTGTTGGTAATCTTCGCGTTCAGTCCAGGTTTCTGGATCGGTAGCAATCAAATCAGTTAAAAATTCGAAGCTTGCTTTCTCAGGATTTGCTATCTTAGGAATGACATAATGGCTTAAATCACTTTTTAATGCCTGATTCACTTTTTCCGATGTCAATTGAATCTTTTTTACACCTCTTTTAAGCCTCTTTTAATCCTCGCTATCATCTTCCTCGTCTTCTTCGATAACATCAACGACATTATCTGCCTCTACATTAACTTCTATCATGTTCATCGTCAGACGATTCGTTCATCTGAAAATCCATCTGAAAATTTTTTTTGATCGGATAACCTAAATAAATACTGTTAAACTTCTCTTTGTGAGTAATTTAAGAGAACAATTTTTCGGTTTGAATATTGAGAACAAAATGTTAATCATGCCTGACGTTTACTTTTTTTGACGTTTACTTTTTTTTCTGAAAGTACTTTTTTGGGCTAAAAGGAGTAGGGGACTTTCGAAAATCGAAAGGAGGTAAAAAAGTGGATATCCACTACAAATATTATCCCTGCTTCACAAGTACATTCAAAGTATCATAGAGGAAGAACAATACTTTCGCTCTCAAGTTTAGACCGGCTGCTAGTCTGAGCTTCGAATCACAAGCAGGGTTGCCACAGCCTAAAATTTTCTTTTACCAAAATTCCAAAAAATATTTCACATTTAAGAAAAAAATTTCACACCCACAAAAAGAATATAAAATATGTGTGATCAATCAAAAAAACGTAATATTTTTACTTTTTGACATATGTTTCATCCAATAAAATTGTAATAACAAAAGCTGTGTTTGATGACTCCTCTAGATTTAGATTTCTTACTACAGATCAGTAAAAACTGTTAATTGAGGAAATTTTTCTCTTTTTACCTCCTCTTACTTGATATTGCTCTTTGTTTTTTGAAGCTGCTCTAAGTTACGCTTTCAGCTCTTTTGTACGCTTATATTTTTTGTGGTGAAAGTAAGAGTAACATGTAAATAAATCAAGTATTTTGGTTCTTGTTGAAAAATTCGAAAAATTGAAAGAGCATGAAATAGGTTCTTTGCTTAGCTATTTCAACAGTTTAATGAAAACTTATAATTTTTCTGGTTTATTTCTGAATTTGTTTTGGCACTGAGAATTTGTCATCGAACACAACTAATATTGTTGTATACCAGTATTCATGTATTCAGGTTTCAAATATTTTAAAACATGTAGCAGATATCATGGTTAATCGATAAATTTCCAATGATTTTTCTTAACAATGTTTGGAACTTAAAATTCAACTTCTGAAAAGCGCTTTATTTTTGTTGCGATGATATTAAAGAAAACGAGTAATATTGAGTTTGAGTTTTACGGTCTTTGGTACTACCCCATTTTTATATTTTAAATACCTGTTTTCAGTGTCACTGTCTGAAAAATCTGAATCTTGTTTTTGTGCATGACACGTAACCGCGACTCTTATCCTTTAACCCTAAACTGTAATTAAATTATTAAGTATTACGATGGTACAAATTTAAAAATGTTCTTTTCAAAATGATGAAGGCCAATAATTTTAATACGTTTTTAAAACTAATTGGGGTTTGATAGTGGCCGAAATTCGACCTTGTCACCTTGTTTCATTCTCTCGATACAAAATTAATGTGAAAAACAAATTTTCTTAATAAAAATTTTTTCAAAAAAAAATCGGTGCACTCGTTCTCCGCACTTTGATTCATTTAAAAGAAATTAATCAAAATCGCCTAGAAACACGTGAGAAAATGGTTTTTTACTATTTTCCCTACGCCTTTTTATATATAGATAAAAAAAAGAGACGATAATTTAAGGGCGGTAAGGTTTTTAACCATTTTTTATATGAATGCTCAACATCTTTAGAATATTGTGTCCAAACTTGAAGTCAATCCGAGTAAAACTAACGGAGGTACAAATTTTTATCCCTAGAAGAACATGCTTATTTTTAAAAAAAAAAATAAATAAAAATAAATAAAAATAAAAAAATAAAGGTCATGCTTCGTCTAATCGACGACATCATTTTTTAAAAGGCCTCTACCGATGTCCTATGCGGTAAAATTTTTAGAAATCACTTGTTTTTGATTATTTAGATTAAGAGAAATACCAAACAATTTTATGTATAGTAGTTTTTTATAAAAAAATAATTTTTTTCTGTTTGAGTTCATTCGGCTTTTTTTAAAAAATGTTCATATAAATATTAAGCATTTTGCGTGGGATGATTTTTTTGTGTGTCGTGTGTTTTTTGACACAACGTTTTTGGCGAATACTTTAGGGTATTCCTACAGCCTTTAATACTCTTCGTTCAAAGATAATATATATACTAAAATAACAGATATATCCTGCGCTGAATGAATATCTAACTTTGGATTTTGTCACTATTATATTAAAGTCACAAAATAGTAAAATATAAGAAGAAAAATGCATGCTTTTATGTAAGAAAATCAATCATCAGCTGCTTATGTGCCTGCTGCTTTCTTTGTTTTTCTTTCGTTGTTTATGTTTGTATGCTTTGGTTTTGCACGAACTGATTGGTTCGCTTTGGCAGCATTGTAAGCATTAGTTCGCATTGGGTTTATGTATGCACTACTGTTCTAGTATACTATTTTGAAACCAGAGGTCAAGAACCTCTTTGCAACTCAGTCAGTGAACTCAATCTGTCAAATTTAAGGAAATGGGTCTGTGATCCGGTTAGATTTAACTCTTATGAAAAAAACGAGTTGGATCATATTTCTTTTTATGCTTTTACCCAATAGATGGCGTAAAATTTTAATTTTTGCTTTTAATGCAAATTAATTTGGATTCCACATCCCACTAGCACTAGCGAGTGTAGTTTGCAAACTATACATCGAACAGAAAGTGCAGGTAGCAAACTACATATCAGACAGAGACGAGAGGAAAGGACATGTGCTCAGCGTGAAATTTAGTAACCATACGATTTTTTAAAAATCGGGGTCTTAATTTTAATTTGAAATTAGTAGTTAAACTGACTGTAGCTCACCAACTATATATCGGGCAGAGACGAAAGTGGCACCAATGGAAAGTGCATTTGCTTCGCCTTCTTTTCAACTAAGTCAATGAACTTAACCTGTCAAACTTAACAAAATTATCGAAAAAATTTGAAATTTTCCTTGTTTCTTTTTGCTTGCTCATTTAATCATACTTACTATTTAACTTTTTCTTTGTTTTGGCATCGATAAGTAGTCCATAATTGAGTGTTATTCATTTATTTTTAATTTTTGGAAGATCAATAAAAATACGTGCAAAATGAACAAAACAATCGGACCAAAGAGACAAAGTAGAAGAGGTTACAACTTAAACGGAATTCTGCGTCTACACTTACGATACTATCGAAACTGTTTCTTTTTTTCTTTAAGATTATGGTTTTTAGCTGGGAGAACACTATTGATTTTGTACCTCTGTCGATTAAGTGAGAACCCTAAGCTATCACCTTATGTCCTTTTATTAGTGCAAAATGTAATTTTTCGCAAATGTAGTTGGCGTGATTGAGGGTGTTTTTCTTGAAACATGTTGTAAAACATGTTGTGCGCTTGAACTATGTAAGTATTTTAGAAATTCATATTATTCATTCATGTAAATTCGCACTAGTCTGCGCGAACAGCTTGGAACACTGTACATTTGATGAAATGCCTCAAAGTTTCCTTTAACAAGAGGTACATCGTCTTCACGATGGTTTTTATCATGGCTCCTCTGACTAGTTTTTGATCACCCAATGTTTTACTGAGAACGACCTCTTCATCAGTCTGATCATTATAATAATACTGATGACAGTCCATGGCGTAATTCAGAATTTTTTTTTTAGTCTCCACTGTACCAAAGCGAGCCCTGAAACAATAAATTTCATCACTCACAAGTTGTAGTCATCACACATCAATAAAAATTGTTTAATTTTCTTAACATTTATATATGTTTTTGGCTGCAGATTTTGCGTTCCAGCAATATAAATCGAATATTAATACAAAAACTACAAACAATAAAACCAAAATATGAAGCTGAAAAAGTTACTCAAAAGCCATGCTTTGTCGTTTCGACGACGATAATTCTTAAAAATCATACTTACAAACTATTTTTTCAGTTTTACGTCAGCGCATACGTTCAAGCTAGACTTTGACTGGTGCTATAGGAAAAATCAGAACAAAACATATAAAAACAAGGAAGAAAAACGATATAATATGACCATGCGTCGTCGATTCGACGAAGCATGTCCTTCCAGGGTTAAGTAAGTGTACCTCGAACGTACAAACGTACGTGTACAAAACTTTAAAGCAGTGTTCCCACAAGTTGTGTTTTCAAAGTCCGTATTCACTGCCAGTCTTTTAGAAACTTCCGATTCATTTCAAACTTTCTATATATAAAATACTTTCCTCCAACGTTGACTAAATTTAAATGGCTTTTGATTTCAGATAATTTCCGACCGAGACATAGTGAACACCGCAAATTGCTATTTTTCCAAGACGCTCTGGGAAAAGCTCTGTCACCAGCTTGTTTTCCAATATTTCCGGAAGAAAATTGTTAAAAGTACACTCAATAACGTACAAAAGATTTTAATAAATTTGCTCAATCCATACTCTTAAAAAAATTCACAAAAAAAGTGTCTTTTACGCTGAAACCCTCTCTTCGCCCTTAAGCTTTTGGGTAATTTTCATAAAAATGTTTTTCGTTTTCACAAGAAATTTTACCAAAATGAAACTTAATTTCACATCGAAAAACAAATTTACCAGTTTTGGTAAATTTTTCACATTCTGGCAACGCTGATCACAATTGCTCAAATGACTAATACGATGTTATACTCTCAGGATCTCGATAAATTACTTTTCAAGAGCTGAAACCGAAGCACGCACAATAAGCTCGTTCACAAAAATTTTAAACTGCCTTCTTGTCTATGCATCTTACTTTCATTTTATGAACAAAAATAAACTTCCAAAAAACTAACAAGGCATTGCCATTATACGGTGTATCCAAGACATTTTAAAGAAAAGTGAAATTAATTTTTGTGAAATAATTTTAAAACATTATTTTGAACAATTTCTATTCTTCGACAACAACTATTTCGATATGTGATGGGTTATTTTTGGTTCCTTGCAATCGATTAGAAACTTCAATGCTTCAAAGTAATTCTGAAATGATTGAATCATTTATAAAGTTCCCGCACATTTAAACGTGTATTTAAATAATTTTAATTTACAAATTCCTTTATTGATTTTCTGATGTTCTCAACGTCACGTTTTCTAGGTCAAGGACTGCAAGTAATTAAATATTGAGCTTCAATCAAAGATATTGGATATTGTAAAACCTTGCAAAAGTTTAAAGAAAAATTGACACATACAAAAAACAAAAAAAAAAAAAACAAAAAAGAAAACCAGAATTGTTCGAATTTCAAAATAGCGCAAAAAATGGCGTCCAATTCTAAGGTAACGCCTCTTCTAACTTGACAGGATTAAGGCACAAAAACAACCCTTGAATGCAATACAGAGTAAATTCAGTTTCCATGTTGTTCCTTAGCAGAAGCAAACAAAAACACCCACACTGGTGTTAAACGTTCACACACACACACACATGCAGGAAAATAATTTCAATTAAAAAAAAACAAGAACACACAAATGCAGCTCGTTTTTATGCAGCACTTCGAGGCTTCATCCACATTTAGCCTTTTTCATTTCATTTTCATTTCGTTGCGAACAACGTGTACGAGCGGTTCATTTAAAATAGCATAAATATAAGCGCAATTGTGCAGTGCAGTTAAACAAAAAAGGATTGCAAATATAAAAATTTAAAAAAGTTGTTTTATGTGTTACAATTAAATAGTTAAAAAAATATAAAAAGAGTTATAAAATGTTTGTATAACGCTTACGAAAATTATAACGAGCGTAAAAAAGTTGTGTTTTGCATAGAAAAATTAAAGAATTTTGACCATAATGCAAATGTTCGATAAAAATATGGATACCACACTTTCATCCTCGCTCAATGGTGACCTGGATTCGACAAGTTCCGGCGGCACGGCATCCGATAACTCCGGCATGCAGCAGGATTTACACTCGCCTGTTTCATATGGCACATTATTTTTACCCAATTCAGGTGTGATATGAGTTAAATCATTTCAATAATTGAATTGAACATGGAATATAACGATATGGTTTTTTTGTTGTGTATTTGGAAATTTGATTTGATACTTTGCTGAATACCTTGAATTAAAGTATAGGACAAAGGAAGAGGTTTTAGAAAAAAATTAATAAAATTTTCAGTTTATTTTAGTGTCTGCATTAACCTCAAGCCACCAGCTACTTTCGAATATAACACTTTTCTCAAAATCATCAAAATTCGGAGAATCCATTTTAAAGTTGAGAACTTTAGATATCATAAGAGGGAAATACAAAAAAATAGCATTATGGGTATTCACTATGGCCAGTATATGTCGTTGCACAGTGCAAGAAAATGAAAAGTACAATGAATTCAATACATAACGGATTGTTCTTTTCGGAATTCGTAACGTACAAATGTGGAATCTAACGAGATAATGCTTTATCGAACAAAATTATTATAAGTGATGAGGCTTATTCTCATCGCTTTGGGTATGTCTACAAGTAATATTGTCGCTTTTGAGGTTCTGGAAATCCAAGAGATATAATGGAACAACCACTTTTGAAATTTTTTTTAAATCCCGAGTTCAATCCTCACCTCGGGCAAAAGTTTTTCAATAGAAATAAATTTTTCTGTTCGGACGTCACCTCTCAGCAGGCAATAGCAAGACCCAGAGAATAAATAATACCATGTAAAGCTTCTTGAGAATATGAACTTAACACATTCGGAGTCGGCATAAACATGAGGTCCAGTTCTCGGTCAATTGTGTACACACATTTATAACACACACAACACAACTGGTCGTAAGAAGCTCGATCAAAGTACTTTCAAGGGCTGAAATGGCCAATTTTTTTTTTTTTTTTTGAAAATGATGCTGGTTCAACCATTTTAGTGACATGAAAGCTTACATCAAAAGAATGCCCATCTGTAAGACAAGGCATGACTTTTTTACAATAAAGTGCTTCATTACTATTTCTAATGTTAGACTATATCTTTGTTTTTTGGAAAAAGTTTGATTTATTTTTTTAAATTAATATGAACCTTTTGTCGAAATATCCTAAATTAAAAATCCATTGTGTATATCTCCCATATGGAACGATAAAATATTAAACGCAATAGATTTCTTAGTATTTAATAGATATTAAAAACTAAACTAAAACAAATCTTAAATAAATGTGTAAAATTAAAAATGTACTCTCTTACATCCCTACCTTCCATACAAAATATTCCACAAGATTTGCTTAACTCTTCAAGGTCAAAACGGATACTTTTCATACTACCGTTTTTGAACTGTGGATACTACTTCATGTTTATAAACATTTTTATAAAAGCTATCGCACTTGATATTTTCGAGACTGTCCTTTTTGATGATGTTTATAAAAGTTCGGAAAAAATTCGACTCAAAATTTCAGTTTTAAATGAAAACTTATAATACATTTTTCATTGTGGTATGAGTTAAAAATCTATTAAAAGCGTGGTCTCAAAGCTATCAAAAATTAATTTTTTAATTATTGATTCTTCAACATAAAGGTTCGAGGCGACAATCTCATTTTAAAAATTGTGTTTTTTAACTGTTTTTTTTTTTTTTTTGTTTTCAAATCAATTTAGAATATTGAAGTTTAATGACATCATAACTGTAAAACTTCGACATTGTTTTTTATTAAGTTAAGAATTAATTTTTGATTAATAAGATTCGTTACATATTTATATCCAGGCGCATAATGTTGATATATTTCACTCCTTTGTTACAGAGTTGTTTTATTTTGATTAAAATAGCTATAGCAATAGATAAATTCAGTATTTACATCATAATAACTGAATAAATTATACTATATAATTATAATTATATAATTATATCCCGGTCATAATAACCGGGACCATTATATTTAAATATCTTATTATAAAGCTTTTCATATTTATAACCCAGGCTTCATTTCTTTGTGTTTTTAAACTTTTCAACCTAAAAAAAAAAATTCCTAGCGGGGTCTTGCAAACTTAGGGGCGGAACATATTTTTTTTTACATATTTAATTTTGGTGGACAGTGGATTTCTCTTTAATTCAACGCATCATTTTTGGGACTCCAACTTTTCCAGTATTGGGGTTAGAGGTTAAATAATCATTTTCAAAACAATTCTTACTGAATATGCACACTAGTTGATAATTAATCAACAATAGGTAATCAATAATTGCTCTGGCTGAACTTTTACAGAAGGGAACACAAAAAAAAAACAGGAATATCTTAAAACTTTTTGAAGTGTTTTGTTCCTTATTAGAAAATGGTATGATATATTTGTTGGTAGAAAATATTTTGAAAATCATTGTTTAACGCCTTTATCCCAATACCGGACAAGGTAGAGCCCAAAAACTGATGCGGTGAGTTCCCACTGTTCATCCAAATGAAATATTTAAAAAAAAATATGTTCCGCGCCTTAGTTTTCAAAACCCCGCTACGGGTTTGCTCTCATGTGGCAGTACTTTCACCTGTATATAGTGGTACATACGAATTATTTTCAGTGTTTCACTGTGTACAAAATTAAGTTATTTTAGGTTTTTAAATAAATTTCGAAATTCGAATACACCGTAAAGGTTTTTTATTTCAAACTATATATGTCGTCTGAATCATCCCATCTTATCGAATTTTAAAAAGTTTGAAGATTTTTGATTTGCACCAACCATTATTATTATTATAATAACATAATTCCATCAAATATGAGTGCGGAACGGTTGATATTTTTGAAAAATTTCATAACATATTTTTAGGCATTTTCTGCTTTGTAATTTATTAAAACTTCAAAAACGTTTTGTATTTACAAAAAATGTTTAAACTTATTTCATCGTACCTACTATGGTTTCCATTTTTACTTTTAGGTATTTTTTTAAATATTGGGAACTCAAAATTGTTATTTGAATAATTTATATTCGAATATATGACCATCGCTGATTTCATTACATCATCTTGAGTGGTCGACTAAACTGATAAGTGGTATTTTTCACTAAGTCGCCTTGATCAAAGAAATATTGAAAAAATATAGTAAATGTTTTCAAAGTTTTAATTAATTTTAAGATTTATATGTAACCTGACTGAATAGCAATACCGCGATGCGTCTTTTATTAGTCTTTAGTATGAACTGTTGCTTTTACCGGTGGCATGCGTTTTAATATGATTTTCTTCGGAAAGTATTATCGAAGTTATACAATATTCTATTTGGAAAGAGGTCATCAATTTGAAAAAAGGCGTCTATCTTTTCATTTAACCAATATTAGCATTTATTACTTTTCTTAATCCTTTATTACTTTTAAATGACTAGAAAAGCATTCACAAGTAGGTACTACCAGTAATTATGATTATTCGGGGCCGAAATTGACCATGTCTTTAGACGGAAATTAAAACTATGTGATGGTATAAGTTATTTCTAAGCATTCGTAGAAAACTATAAGATTTAAGTATAATTTAGCTAAATTTTAATTCTAACTATGATCAAATGAACTCTAATTGAGCTTAAAGTATATCAGTATTTCAAGTTTTTTTCCTTTTTAAAAGCGGGCCCGTCATTTTTGATTGGAAATAACTAGTTTTTAACGAATTCGAAAATTTTTTCTTGTTTTATACAAAACGTTAACGTAATTTCTCAAACTTTATAAATAATGAAAACTATCCATCGACTTTTTAAATTTCCTAAGATTTATTTAAAATTTGAGCCGAGTATCTATTTTTTCTATCAAGAAAAAAATTTAAAAAGTCTGTTAAATAGGTTTTTACTAAAAATTTTGACTCTATAGGTTCTGTACATCATAAATCCTACAAATTTTTAGCATTTCTACAAAATTTTGAAAATGTGACTTACTTTAATTAAATTCTAAACATGTTTTCCCTAACTGAAGTTATTGTTTTTTAAACAAAAAAATAGAACATAAAAGTTTCTTTTATAAAACAAAATGAGAATAAAAAATTTAAAGAGCAATATTAAAAAGAGCACTATTTCGGCTAGATTTTTAAAAAAAATAGATTTTTATAAAATTACAAAATTCGAAAAAATAGATTGCTTGTTAGAAACTCAAAGATATGGCATTCTTAAAGTTTATTTGTACTCATTTGGAAGCTTATTTTAATAAGTTTTTCTTTAAAAAAAAAAAGTAACTTTTGTTGTAAAGAGTTTCCGTTGGATATTTGCAGTTTTGCAACATATGATAGGGATTTAATATCGAAAAGCACACTACTTGGCTAAGATTCTGATAAGTATTATACGAATGATGTATTTTCTTTTTTAAAATTTTTAAATTTTTTAATTTTTAAAAACTAAATTCTTTAAAAAAATATTTTTTTATAAAATATTCTCTTTTAAAATTTTTAAAAACTAAACTCTTAAAAAAAAAAATATGGGGAATGTCGTTTAATAAATAAATGACCAATGAATGAAACCGTTTGTAAATTTTTTACGAGACTGATACATTTCAATCTAAACTATGTTGAATTATTTTAAAACATATCTAAAGTATATTTTTTTAAAATAGAAAAAATTTCATTTAAATAATTATTTAACAAACAATAATTTTCTAATTAAAATTAAAGATTTCATGTAATTTAATGAAACTTGATGAAATCTGCACTACGATAAGTATTGTACATACATATTTTTGACAAAGATGCCTTTGACCCACGTCAATACATTCTTTACTTTTAAGGTCACAGGCTTAAAGGTTCAATGGCTTTTATATTTTACTACCCACTTTTTCTTTTCAAAGATAATTCTACTTCGTCAGGTACTTGTCTAATAATTAAAATAGCAGGCGCCGGTTCTTATTCACTTCTTGTATAACTTTTGACGCCTTAACATAAACCCCCAAAAAAAGCTTAGACCAACACATATTTCAGGAATAAAATTACACAAAAAGACAATACAAGTTCGAAATGAGAAGTACAAAAATAAGTAAACTAAAACCTGGCATGTGCAAAACAGCGTCACCAAACAAAAGAAGAATTAAAAACAAAATTGTATAAATTTTATAACATATCAAATCGATATTTGGCCGCAATGAGTCAACAATAATTTGTCATATTAACAACATACATAGTAAGCATTAACAAAGAATTAAATTAAATGAAAAACGAAATCAATGCAAAACGGGCACGTGAGAACGTCTGCTCTAAAGTCAAAAAGTTTTTTTGCTGAAGAATTCAAAATTATAAAAAAATAAAAAGTGGAAATAAAGCTTTGGGTAGTTTTGAGAACTTTAAGTGATTCACTAGGTAAAGTGAGGTTCTTTAATTGCAAATTTAAAAAATTTTGCAATTTAATTTCAAATCTAAACATGATTTGTTATTGTTTTCACAGGCTATCGTGGCAACATCTCCTGCAAGACGGTGCTGCATCTGGACAAATTTTCGCCCTATTCCAATGACAAAGAGATCGAGCGACGTTTTCAGGACATTACCAGCGACTATGATAAATCACCGCCACCCACCGCGAATAATTCGCCCAACCTCTATCCCACACTAAATGGCGCCATTTTTGAAAATGGCATCAGTGATATGAATGGCAATACAAAAAGCTCGCTGGCGAGCGATGCATTGTCCGCCATGAATCAGCGCACAGTGGCGCTAAGTGTGACGGCAAGCAATGGTCAAATTATATCAAATCTAAGCGCGCACAATATGGCTAACGGCAGCTTTCAGCTAGATCGCAAGTTTCTGCAATTCACTACAGATCAGGTTTGTAGTTTAAACTCTTCTCTTACTTACGCCTACTTACTTACTTTCTTTTCAACATCCCACAGATACAATGCATGTGTGAGGCGCTGCAGCAACGTGGCGACATTGATAAGCTAACCACCTTTTTGTGCAGCCTGCCCGCCAGCGAACTGTTCAAGACCAATGAGAGCGTGCTGCGCGCACGTGCCATTGTTGCCTATCATCGTGGTCAATTTCATGAGCTCTATAATTTGCTGGAGACGCACTGCTTTTCGATAAAACATCATCCAGATTTGCAGAGTCTTTGGTTTCGTGCTCACTACAAGGAGGCGGAGAAGGTGCGTGGACGCGCCTTGGGCGCCGTTGACAAATATCGTCTGCGTAAAAAATATCCACTGCCAAAAACCATCTGGGATGGCGAGGAGACAGTGTATTGCTTCAAGGAGAAGAGCAGAAATGCTCTGAAGGACTGCTACTTGACCAATCGTTATCCCACGCCTGATGAGAAGAAAACATTAGCCAAAAAAACTGGTCTGACGCTGACGCAGGTTTCGAATTGGTTTAAGAATCGCAGGCAACGCGATCGAACGCCGCAACAGAGACCGTAAGTATGGGAAAATTAACAAAGGAACAATTTTTTTATACTAGCAGAATTCATACCGAAATTGGGATAACTATTGGAATAAATATATCCAGTAATGCCCAAGAAATATCAATTTTGGTATTTTAATATGGTATTATTATTAAACGTTTCAGAAAAAGGTAGTGCTATCCTTATCATAACCCTTTTTCGATCTCCCTTTATATATATTTTTTTTTTTTTCAAATTATCCAAAACTATTGATTTCAAAACTACTGAAATCGAATTATTATGAACACCCCATTTCTTGGATTATCCCAAAAACTGCTTCGAAGCTGCTATAAATTCTAATGAAAATGCAAAAACAGCGTTGCTTAGGTCTAAAAATGTTTCAGCTGTTATCTAAAAACGAAGATACTAATTTTTAAAAAAATGTATATATCGGTAATGTAACAGTAGCACAGATTCCAACAAGTTTTATATCATTTTCTCGTTTTTGTTTTTGGCCTTCTTTGTTTCAGCCTGACATCAGTTTTACGAAAATTCAACTTCTTAAATTTAAATTCACATTAAATGTGACTTCTCTTTGCTTTGAGCACCTGCTGGATCCTTTTAGGTATACTATTTATTAAGTTATTCAACGTTCGAGTATTTACCTTTGATCCTTCCGCAGTAACAACCATCCGTAGCTCATCGAAGTTATTCTGCGCTGGATTCTTAAATATAAATTTTTCTTCAATATGTTTTACAACCCAAAAAAACACATTACTTCTAAAAGAAGGTAAAGTGGAAGGGAAAGTCGTAAGTTCCATCCCTCCTGCTTTCATGCCTACCCAGAAGGTATTCTTTTCACTATGTCATTGGGAGGAATGCTTTCCTTAGTCTTCTCTTAGAGTGCTTCTAGAATTTTTCAATGAACGATTTCTTTGGGGCCTTCAATGAAAGGATTCTAGTAGGTATTTTTCAGACAAAACTTTAAGAAGCTATTCCATGATTCAGAAGGCATAAGACAAAATGCTTCTAAGAATATATTTAACCATTGCCTTGCACAAGCCATGCCATGGAAGCAGCCTTTTAAAAGCTTATGAGAATGCCTCCTGAAAGCACTTTTTCATAAGACTATGGAGAAGCACAATTGGAGTTTTAGAATATATTCTGGAAGAAGATCATCTAAGAATGCATGTCAGGATTCTATCTAAAATTTTGCTGGGAAATTCTGGATCCGATAAAGGACTAGCGATTGTGGCTGCTGGCTGACTTTATATTTAGTGGTTCAGAAAGCGGCATGTTAATTTGATTTGAGTAACCCAGGTTGGATCTTCAACCTGACACTTGTCACTCTATTTTTAATTTTCGATTATTAATTAAATGTAATATTCGATTATTATATTAGCAAATATTTATATGAAAAAGATAAATACTGCTCAAAATGTTTTATCTGACAATACCAGGGATTGAACCGTGAAGCATCGCAACCATCTAGTGATGGGCACAAAAGAGATTTCAGGTGAGTTTGGCTGTGCTCACACGTTTATCAAATGATTGAAGAATAACGGGATTTTTTTGTTAATTTTGCTTTCTCTGAGAGTATTTGGCTGAAGTCTGCTCACACGTGATTGTTGACTGAACCGCCGACGCAGGCTTTTCTGCTATCTACTATTTGCAATTAGTATCGTTTTGCCTACTTTTTTATAACTTTGTGTCTTGTCGCGCTGTCTGCATAAAAGTTTACAAAAATGGAAAATGACACTCAAAATATTGATATTAGAGTATTGATATTGATTTCATTAGCAAATCAATATGTCGGATATTTTTTTATTTTTGGAATGCATTTATAAAATATTCTGTCAGTTGTCTTGTCCAGGAAATAGTTATTTTATATTTTTAATATTTTAAAACACACTGTATTCACAGAAATTTACTGCTTTTTTTACTCAAAAAAGTAATTTTTTGTTAAATCTACTACCTTTTTATCAATAACTTGCTACTAAGCAGCAGCCGAGTAAAAGTTTTCAACGCTGTGACTCAGTCAAATCAGATTGACATGATTCAGGGCCTGGTGAGCGTGGTCAAAACTTTGATTAAAGCGATGACGTATTAAAAGTTAATTTTCTCTCTCGCAGAGAGTTCATTTTTTTTTTAGTTGGACAAACAACAACAAATTTTAATTCATTCCTTCATTTGATTGACATGTGAGCACAGGCTTTGAGGGAGTTACTCATTTATCAAAATGAAGTGATGCAATGTCCCACTTCAAATGAGGTGTGCCTCGTGTAAAAAGAGGTTTTTAGATGAAAAAGTGTTGGTGAGGTTTTTAAAGCGGTTATGAGGAAAACGAAGAATGATCAAAAATACTACTTAACTGAGTTTGGTTTTTGCAAGTAAAATTGAGCAATAAAAACTAATTTCAGCAAACAAAAATTTAATTTTTAATAAGTAGTTGTTCATTGCAATTAACGTATTAGAATTTAAAACAAAAAATTATATTAAAACATCAATAGAAATTCAAAGCAAAAAAATCAATAAAAAAATTATATGAAAAATATTACATTTTATATAAATATATGTCACATATTACAACAGTTTTGAAACTTTGTTTCCAGTAAGTCTATTCCTTTTTTCTACAATTACTTGTGCAGACTTCGAAAAAAGACGTTCCGAAGGTACAGAGTTTACGTTTGCATATTTTGAGCAACAACATGTTGTTTTGTGAATATTGAAGCGGTACAAATTTTTTTTTTGAGGTGATGGTACACTTAAAGCTCGTGAATGGGACCTTTGAGTTACCTCTAGTATGAGTTATCCAACACTACAGCCATCGAATAAGAATCGAACGCGCTAACGCAGGTTCGTTATTTCAGCCGAGGGTGTGGGGTCAAAATTAACTGAATACAAAATTATTTTTATAAAATTCCCCTTTTAAAGATTCCCATTTTCAAAATGCACCTTTTTTAAAAATTACCTTTATAAAAACCTAATTAAAATCACCTAATAATACCCCCCTTCATTTAAAAGTCATTCTTTTCGAAATTCCTCTTTTGTAGAAGAAAACTTCTACAAAAAAAAATATTAATAAGAATATGTTGATACTGATAAAAAGCACGCGCTTTTCGTAAAAGGCGCTTTCTAAACTTTCTATAAAGTACAATTTCGTAAAGGTGGATTTTGTAAATTTCCTAAGAGAGAATATAAATTCCTAAGAGAGAATATAAGAAAAAGTGAATTTTGTAAAATCCCATTAAGTGAAGGTTAATTTTCAGTAAGGGAAATTTTGTATGAAATGAAAAGTTCACCACTATGTTTAAGTTATACCTATACTTTTCTTGAACGTTCCTTTTGAAAAAGCTACCAATTTTACATTTTCCAATTCCAAATATCCTCAAATAGATGCTGCTTAAGTTCATGGTTGCATTTGTCCGCTAAAAATTTTACTGCATTTTCTTTTGAAATTTCATTTTCTCCAGAAATTTGAACCAATTTAAAGTAACCCAAACAAGAACAAAAAAAATAACGGGAAAATCTAAAAACTAGCTAATTTATTTGCTTCACACTTAAAAACAAAACATATGCCAGAGTTTTGCTTTGATGCGCTCACGACGCACTTGACCATCATTCGGATATCCAACAGCGACACACTCAGACACATACGCTGAAGTGCAAAATCAGAGTTCCATTCATGCCATGCTTGAGCTATGCCACCAAGTCTCGTTGGTTACAAGCCCCATAAAATGGCACGCACTCATTGTTGTTGTTATTCTGTGCAACGGCATGTGCTGCGCATGCGTACTTCTTGTATACGTTCATTTTCTTCAAATTTTTTTTTTCAATTTGTTGGCCTGACTACGTTTGCGTCCAATGGTCTAAAAATATATCAAGTGCAGCGGCAATTTTTATTGAAATTTTTTTGTTATTCTTTTAATGGTCAGTTATAGTAAGCGTTGCCATATAAAAGAAAACTTTTTCAATGATACTACTTATCGTTCTTTTTCCACATACGATATGTTATTTTGTTTGTCTTATATAAAACCTTGACAATTATTCACATGATTATCCTCTACTTTCTACCGACGTATGATTAAGTTCTTGCTGTTTCCCGAAAATAAATATCCTTACTAGTACGAATTGTATGTCATGCCATTTTCTAACATAGGCAAAGTTGAATTCTATTATTTGTATAAAAAAAACTTACTGTTCATCATAGAAATTGATTCTTTCATATTCCTCGGTTATTTGAAATATTTTTGTATTTTTTGCTTTAAGCAACCACCACATCATTTTCTTCCATTACATCTTAACAATCTCTAATGAAACTCTTTGGCTACTAATTTTAATTTATTGCACAGGCTGGCAACGCCAATAGAGCCATTAACTTTATTTTTATGCCAACTTAAAACAGTGCTTTAGTTTTTTTTTCTGTTTTAATTTTCCTCCCACGAACTACATTCATACATATGTGTGTGTGTGTGTATGTGTGTGTGTGCGTGTTTGTGTGCATGCGTTTTAAACACTTTGTTTTACGAGTTATACGGAATTCTTATGATTTTTATGGAAACACTTTGGCCCATTGAAGTGGCTACCCGCAGTGCAAAGTGTAATTTTTTGAGCCAGTTCATTGTAATTACAATATTTATTACAATGAGTTGTTTTTTTTTTTTTTTTTGTTCCTATTTTCTTGTATTACTTGGTATAGAAAAACTGAAATTCGAGAAGTTACTGCACATATTCAACAAAAGGAACAATTGAAGAATAGTGGAAATGGTCTTTTTTCTTTTTTTTTTTTTTAAAAATGCGTGTTTTGAGCTAACAAATTGAATGGTGAAAAAATTAAGCGTCGCTCTCAAGTAGTTTAGAAGTTATAGGGGTCAACGTTTATGAAAATGGGCTTAAAAACCTGTGTTTTTTTGTTGTTGTTTTCGAACATAAGTAAACGTAATGGATATCAAAAGAAAGTTTATGCTAAAACCTTTTTGATGAGCATTCAATCATAAAAATCTATGCATTATTTTGGATGATATAACTGTTTTTGTACTCAAAGAATTTGAGGTGTGCTAATTTTGGTTGTCCTTTTGAAGTGTTTGTCTTTGAGACTAGAAAAATAAATGTTTTCATAGAAGTATGTTATTTATTGTTATTTCGTAAAAGGGTGAACAGTAAAGTGTGCACAATATATAAAGTTTTATATTTTAACAATTAATGCAAGTACTTTTCAAGTTTTTTGTACACTTACATATAGTATATTGAGACGAAAAAAAGCGCCGCAGCCGAAAAATTGTAAAACATTTTTCATTTTTGGATAGTTAGCAATAAATGGATTTTTTATAATTAATACCTAACTGAATAGGTCATGGTATGACCTCTTGCTACCCATATTGCTTAAATTTTATTAAAAAAAATCGAAAAACAGGCAAATGTGTAGTAATTTTTCAACTTTTGATCCCTATAACTTCTAAACCACTGGAGAGCGACTCTTAATTTTTTCAGAATCGAACTTAGGAGCCCCAAATCCATGTAATTACATGTAAAAAAAAACAAATTTTGCATTTCCATTATTCTTCAATTATGCCCAACAAAATTTCATTAATTTTATGCGATACTTAATTTGAGTTTTGTTCTTAAATTGGTCCTTAGAGGAAGTTTATTTTGAAGGCACAGTTAAGCAATAGAAGTCAAATATTTAAAACTATTGTTTTAAAATATAAGATAGACTTGTGAACGAAATCGAAGCAACGCTAATGGTCATCTGGCAAACAAATCGTTTTATTTTTACATTAAAATTTCAGACAAGACACAATAAAAGCTGCACTCACCACTTTTTCACGGTTTTTTTTTCTTAATCAACTCGTTTTTTCCATCCACTCGGTTTTGGCCAGATACTCAAACCAGATACTTTTCCTTCTCCTGCCTTTTTTTCAAATACTTATTTTGGCCCACACTGTTTGCTTTTACGTTATTTGTAACCAAGAGATAACTTCTTTTTGACTACTGTGCAGAACATTTATGACATTTTATATGAATTAAAATAGAGATGAGCAAATCATCACTGTTGTTATCGAAAGTTTAAACGACGCTTAAATGTCATTTATCGTTTTCTGTCCAGGAACAACTCACACCATCAATTAAAAGATTGAGAAATTTAAGGTTTTTTTTTTCTTTTTAAAAGAAATCACTTAAATGTTTCGTTAGAAATGATGGCACGATTACGATTTCCGGGGCGCTGCGATTTGAAGATGTTTTCTGGTAGAGAACAAGAAAAAACATGATTCGCTGAACGAAAAATCGATAGCTCTATTAGTTATCGAGTTATCGATTTTTTAAAAAAATTTTTTTGTTAAAAGATCTGTTCAAAAAAACATCTATATCTTTACCGTTAATCAATGGATCTTTAAGATTGATATTTCATTTGAAAGGTCATTAAATGACCTTTTAAATATATTTGTTATAAATATCATTGCTACAATATTTTTAGTTTTATAAGCGAATTTATTCCAGAGTTGAATTTTTTAATGAAAATAACCGTTATTTTCTAAAAAATTTACGTTATTAAGTTACTAAAAATATATTTTTTTTGAAAAGCTTACAGCTAGACCTTTTGTTTGATATATAAAAATATACATATTTTATTTAATTTCACACTATATTACATAAAATTTAAATTTTCCAAGTGTTTTCTTTGTTAAAAAATCTGTTCACAAAATTTTCTATATATTTGCCAATATCCAATGAATCTTAAAGATTGACATGCTATTCGAAAGGTAATTAAATGCCTTTTCAACGATATATAATACAACTATAATTTCAAAAAAGTTTTTAAATTTATAACTGAATAAATATCAGATTTGAATTTTTTAATTAAAAGAACCGTTTTTTTCTACAAAATTTACGTTTTTAAGATACTAAAAATATATATTTTTTTGAAAAGCTGAAAGTTTTACCTTTTTTTCGATAGATAAAAATATGTATATTTTTTTATTAACTGATCGAATAAAAAATACAAATTTTTTTCACTGACTCGAAAATTCCGTTAATTCATATAAATATTGTAGCTACAATGTTGTCTTAAAAACAATTATTTATTGTAATGGCAAAATTCGTCAATATGGAGCAAGAAAGCCAGACATCTAAGGTACAAATGAGTGAAATAAGCAATTTCCCGTACAAGGGCAAATCATTGTATCATAAAAAACACCACAAAAACTCAAATAAATGATATATATTATATACCAAATGAAAGATAAATTGTCAAGCTTTAATAATTTACTTTTTATAATTCATAGTAATAACGGTAATTTTTGAGAAAATAACGGTTTTGTGCAAGAAAATATTTTTTTATTGAACAAAAATGTCTATAAAATACAAAGTACTCAACGGATTTCATTAATTTAAAATTTTTCTAAAAGCTTTATATATAACCTTAAATATAACACCAATCATTAATATCGGTTATATATTAAGAATAATATAGCCGATTTTCTTCATAGACTTTATAGCAAAAAAAAAAATTTTAAAAATCGATAACTCGAAAACAAATCGATAACACAACATTTCCTTTGGCTATTCTTATTTTTATTAAGAGTACTCTTCGAATCCATCGTCAAATCGCGGCGCCCCGGAAATCGTAAATCGTAAAAACGCAGTCAACGTATGTTTGTCTTGCAAATTTTGATGTCGGAAACACAATCTGTTTGATTTATAAAAATATCTTAAAATAGCTTTAAAATGTTCAATAGTTAAAAAGCTTTTTAGAGTTGTAATGCTGTTTAAGATTTTGATGTTCATAAAAATATTGTTTCAGCTTTTTTGTTAAAAAATGAACACTTTCAATTTGAAGTAGGAAAAAAACAAAAAAAACAAATTGGCCATTTCAGCCCTTGAAAGGACTTTGACCGAGCTTCTTATGATCAATTGTGTTGTGTGTGTTATTAAATTTTTGCACACAATTGACCGAGAACTGGACCTACTTGTTTTATGCCGACTCCGAACGGCTCAAGTTCATGTTCTCAAGAAGCTTTACATGGCATTATTTACTCTCTGAGGTTTGCCATTGTCTGCAGAGAGGTGGTGACCGATCAGAAAAATTTTTTTATTGAAAAAACTTTTCGCCACGGCTAGGGATCGAACCCGGGCTCTCGAGCATGCTAAGCCACACACTTAACCTGCATGCCACGGTCACCACGGTCATCCATTTGAAGTAGGAACAGTGTTTAAAATGGTTTCTGAATTTGAAAAATTCAATAATTTTTTGTTTAATTGTTACAAGTTTATCAATATTTATACATTCAAACAATCAAAAAATTTTGTTTTCTATGTTTTGATCTGAAAAACTTGCCACTTATTATTATTTTTATTCTCAATATTTTGAAATGTTTTGCCATGTTTTCATATTTTTTTAAATATTTTAAAGTATTTTTGACAATATTTGCTCAGATAAGAGTAAAATTTGAAAAATATTTAATCAAAGGTTTATTGAATGTTTCTCATTTATAAAGCCTTTATAAGAATGTTTTGTCATTATTGGACGTTTATGGATAATGTTTTTGATAGTTTTCTGGAAAAGGTTTTATGAGAGGCTGATAAATTTTTTCAAAATTCATAGTTATAACTATAATAAATGATTATTTATTATTAGACGAATAATAAATGATTTTTTATTATTAGACGAATAATAAATGATTTTTTAAAAAAATTTAAGTTTATTTTACTTTTATACACAAACAAATAGAAAAAATTAATATCTTAACGAATGTGGTTTATTTTACTGAAAGCTTATTAAAATGTCTTAAAAATGATGCTTTAACCATTCACATTGGTTGTTTCCTAATAAAAATATAGTTAGATTTTTCAGATCTTATAACAAGAAACAAACCGATAAATTTTTTTGTCCTTCGGCCATTCGTATTTATATCGAAAGTACTTTACGGGAAAAATAGCCAGTTTTCTTAGAAAATCTTATAATAAAAAGAAATTTACTATCTACTATTAGCAATTAGTATCGTTTGGCCTACTATTTTATTTTCGGGGCGCCCAGGAAATCGAAATCTCCCAGAAACTACTTGTCGGCCATTCCACGCCTAAAGCAAGTCGTGATTGGCTTCACACTCTTCGGTTTGCTTGAAATTTTGACTATAAGTTCCACTTATAAGAATATAAGTTATTTGATATTTTTTAATCGCCATTTTTTCAAAAGTTATGGATATAAAAATGTTTGATAAAAGTAAAAATCTTGTCATTTCCAATATATAGAGTCATTTTCAATATATCGTCTGTCACCCTATTTCTGTAAATGAAGTGTCAATAGAAAGCTATTGAAGAGCTATTTTAAAAATTGAAATATTTTTGGAATTTTTATGCTAGAGTTGCCAACTTTTTAAATTAAATATTAATTATTATTTATTATCATATATATAAAAATCTCGAGTCACGGTGTTAGTGTTTGAACTCCTTCGAAACGGTTGTACCGATTTTAATAAAATGTTTTTGTATATTTAGTAGGTATGAGAATAGGTCGTTAAGTATTTTTCACGTTCCTACCCGCAAAGGGCGTGGCACTTTTTCAACAACAAAAATTTCTTCTTCTCGGTTTTATTTTCGTCTACAAATCACACATAAATGAAACTCGATAAAAGTTTGCTATTGAGTCTTGGTTTCGAAAACTCCATAAACCGGTTTATGTTTCAGCTACAGGTTTATGCTCAAAATTAGTATGTCTGTTTGCTACTTTATTCCATTCAATATTTGATTTTAAAGTAGTCCTGTTAAAACTCGATTTTAACGAAGTTTCGACCTTCGTGCTTAGTTTGTTTCTTGAACGATCTATAACCCTTTTGCCTATTCGGCCGATTCGAATATTCTTGCAACCATTTAAAGAAGGAAGATTTTGGGCATATTTCATTGTTGCATTCAATGCAAATCAAAACAGTGCATGTGGAAATTTTCCAATAATATAACTTGTTTTTTTATATTTTATTTCGATAAATACGACATTTTGAAAACAATGTTAAAAGTCATGAATATTGATAAATAAATTATTGTAATTTCTTAGAAATGAGGCAAGAATTGAAGAAATAGTCAGGCCAGAATTAGAACCTGGTACCTCAGGGTTGGCAGTCAACCACTCTTGCCTTGCCTTAACTATTTGAAAATTGCAATTTTCTCAAAGAGCGCTATCTCGATTTTGAAAAAGTTCCAATATTTGACATTATAGATTCAGAATAAGTTATAAAATCCTTTATTATTTATACGAGTTTCAGTTAAAAATAATAATAAAATATTAAGTTTTTATCAAAATTTAGCAGATTTAAAAAAAAAATCTGGCAAAACTTAAACATAGCAATAAAAACATATAAAACTCAAAATTTATCTAAAATACTCACTTTTATAGCTTATCGCTTGTCATAACCAATAATTAATATTTTTATTTCTTTACAGCGATTTGATGTCCGTTTTGCCCGTCAATCAGCTAGATCCCAACGGTTTCCCACGCATGTTCAACGCACCCAGCTATTATCCAGAATCAATTTTCAACGGGCAATAACAATAAAAGCAACTATTTTTTCACTGAAAAAATAATGAGCAGATTCATAAATTTCAACTGGAATTGAAATTTTGTGTAAATACTAGATATTAATGAGAAAAAAAACGAGCTACTTTAATTGTCATTTAATGGCTTAGCTATAAGTAAGAATTTCATCTAAAATTTAAGAAAATTAAATAAGAAATTAAATATTTTATAAATATAGCTAGCACAGTTCCTGTACAATTTAAATGATTTAGTAAAATACATATAAGAAAAAAAAAATAAAATTTTCAATTATATCAGAAAAGTACAGTATATTTAATGCAATATTAAATAAATTTAAGTATAAATTAGTTTCAGTACACAGTTTTTAAATAAACAAATAAATACAATTTAAATAAATAAATAAATCCATTTTTTTTCAAATATGTCTACAGCGGTTGAGAAAGCAGTAAGAAACTGCAAAGTTCCTTCATTGCTCGGGCAGCTTTGATTTTTTAAGATTGAAGATTGATTTTGTAAAATTTTCCTAAAATCCCTAAAATAAATCCCATTCAGTTCATATCTCGAATAATTGTTGAGAAATTTTACTATAAAAATTTTAAACATGACGTTTGATTATGTGGGAAATTAATTTTAATCTAAGGTTTTGGATTTTAAAAAGGTCATTCTTAGAAACGTTTCTTCGTAATCATCTCTTACAATATAAATTTTGAGTTCTTACAGTTGTGTTTGAATTAAGCAACATTAATTGTTTAGATCAGATGTTTTTTGCATATTTTTTGCAGAAATGCTTCTTACAGTTATAAATCAGAAAATATCGAAAAGCGACCTCGATTTCTTAAACATTTGTCAAATAACTTATACTCGTAAGTGAGGAAAATCGTAAAATAACTTCCATTTTTTTCTATTTTTTGATATATGTCAAAAATATTATATTTTTCGTATTTTATTCGTATTTTATTTACTGTCAGAATAAGAACTTTCCTGTTGAAAATCTAAAGAAAGCTCTAATTCTTACATGAACTGTGTTTTATTTGCTTGTATGTTATAAGCTGTCATTTCTTATTTGAAGAAATAATTAAGTCTTTGTCAAATTTTGCTAATGTCGCTTCTTAGCAAGAGCTTTGAAATTCGAAATGGAGTATAAAAATCCTTCAAATAAAGGTGTTCCACTAAGATCGCCTATTTTTAATTAAGAGCCATTTTTTATTGTTCGCACAGTTTTTATGTTTCACAGCTATCATGTGTAAGTATTGAGGTTCAGTCCTAGAGAACGACATGGACGAAAAATGCATAAAAGTTGTAAGAATCTATTGCCACGTGGCACAGTAAAATTCACATATCCATATGGTGATTGTATCAATATTCAGCAAAAAGGGTTCGATGAGTTCTTTTTTATACTATAACCTGCTCTCATGTGCTCTGGATCTTTGCTTTTGAAGCTCTGCACTTGCATTCGAGAATTTTTCAGCTTGTATGAAATTTGATGGATCTGATTGAATATCTTAAGAGTTAAAGTTTTTGGATTTTGTTGTTTTTTTGAAAGTAAAATAAAATGCGACCCACCATTGATGTATTGAGATGGCATTTTTGTCAAACTTTCATCAAAAATTTCTAAAATTGTTCGTAAAAAAAAATGAATTTTTCCAAATCAGTATGCATTATCATTTTAATCATACAAATGTTTAGGTTTTAGTTTTATTTGGATTAAACATCGTCAAATTTGTTCCATAGATTTAAAATTTACGTTTGAACTTAAAAAATTTGTATTTTTGATAGTTTTTTTTTGTCATGCTTGCATAAAATATGATTTTGCTGTTAAAAATGTTACAAACATCACATAGGATAAGATGCTGTTAACAAAACTTAGATATAACTTTGCAATAATATATACAAAACTAGCTATTTCTAAAATTCTTGTCAATACTAGCAGGTAAGATAAAATTTTACGGCACGATTACGATTTCCGGGGCGCCGCGATTTGAAGATGTTTTCTGGTAGAGAACAACAAAAAAACATGATTCACCGAACAAAAAATCGATAACTCTATTAGTTATCGAGTTATCGATTTTTAAAAAAATTTTTTTGTTAAAAGATCTGTTCAAAAAAGCATCTATATCTTTGCCGTTACTCAATGGATCTTTAAGATTGATATGTCATTTCAAAGGTAATTAAATGACCTTTCAAATATTTTTCTTATAAATATCATTGCTACAATATTTTTAATTTTATAAGCGAATTTATTCCAAAGTTGAATTTTTTAATAAAAAGAACCGTTATTTTCTAAAAAATTTACGTTATTAAGTTACTAAAAATATATTTTTTTTGAAAAGCTTACAGTTAGACCTTTTGTTTGACATATAAAAATATACATTTTTTATTTAATTTCACACTATATTACATAAAATTAAAATTTTCCAAGTGTTTTCTTTGTTAAAAAATCTGTTCACAAAATTTTCTATATCTTTGCCAATATCCAATGAATCTTAAAGATTGACATGCTATTCGAAAGGTAATTAAATGCCTTTTCAACGATATATAATACAAATATAATTTCAAAAATGTTTTTAAATTTATAAGCGAATATATATCAGATTTGAATTTTTTAATTAAAAGAACCGTTTTTTTCTGCAAAATTTTCGTTTTTAAGGTACTAAAAATATAAACTTTTTGATTAGCTGAAAGTTTTACCTTTTTTCTATAGATAAAAATATTCATATTTTTTATTAACTGATCGACCAAAAAATACAATTTTTTTTCACTGACTCGAAAATCCTGTTAATTCATATAAATATTAGGGGTATTCACACTGAACTCGTTAGTTTGTTATTTGGTTAGTTGTTACTTCGTTAAATTTGTTGACTGTGAACACACCCTTATGTTTTATCTCGTTAGCCTGGTAGTTCTTATTAAATAACAGCTGATTTTGCTTTGCCGAACTAACGAAAACTTTATCAGTGTTGTTCAGTTGTTACTTTGTTACTCGGTAGTTCGATAGTTCGATAATTTAACAAAAACAAAGTGCATGTAAAAAAATAACAAGTAACAACTAACAAACTAACGAGTTCGGTGTGCATACCCCTATTGTATTGTAATGGCGATATTCGTAAATATGGAGTAAGAAAGCAAAACATCTAAGGTAAATATGAGTGAAATAAGCAATTTTCCGTACAAGGGCAAATCATTGTATCATAAAAAACACGAGAAAAAGTCAAATAAGTTATATATATTATATACCAAATGAAAGATAAATTTTCAAGCTTTAATAATTTACTCTTTATAATTCATAGTAATAACGGTAATTTTTGAGAAAATAACGGATTTATGTAAGAAATTCTTTTTTTATTGCATAAAAATACCTATAAAATACAAAGTTCTCAACAGATTTAATTTAAAATTTTTCTAAAAGCCTTATATATAACCTTTTAAATTTTACCTTAATCATTAATATCGGTTATATATTAAGAATAATATAGCCGGTTTTCTTCATAGACCTTATAGCAAAAAAAAATTTTAAAAAATCGATAACTCGGAAACAAATCGATAACACAACATTTCCTTTGGATATTCTTATTTTTATTAAGAGTACTCTTCGAATCCAATTTTACAATGAAATTTTTAATTAATTCAATTAATCAACTCAAAACTTCGATTACGATTTATAGAAACTTATATAAGTATAACTTTTTTACGCATACCAACGATTTGCTGTTCCAACTATATTTTTTGTGCGTAAAGCCTAGTACTATGCTCGTTCGCGTGAAATTTCGCTGGCAACATCCATTTATTTGTTGCGTGAAAATTTTGACAGAAGTTTTGTTGCGAACGAACAGCTGATGGTTAGCTTATAAATTTCAACAAGAAGTAAATAAACAGCTAGAATTTATTAAGGGAAAGCAGAAAATCATTTACGTTCTCTAATTTTAAGTATTTATGACTAAATAAATACAAAATAAATATTTACACGAGTATGTAAATGAATGATGTGCTTTGTTGTAGAGTAGGACAAGACATTGGTTTATGGCAGCCTGCAAGCTGCAAAGTCTTGCAACCGCCAACACAGCGGAAAGATGCATCCGTATTAACAATTTCCAACAACTGCAATTATTAATTGCAAAGCTTTAGAAATAGTACAAAAATATAATTTCAATAAACTTTGTTCTTTTGCTTGCACTTTTTTCTTAAATTTAATGACAACTGTCACTTTTCACGACAAATTAAATGGTCGGTTCAATTAAATTGCCGTGAAAATAATGTTGCTAGATGCATGTTGCGGAGAATAGTACTAGATTTTCCGCAGCGAAGCATAGTACAGCTTTGATGAAAATGTTGTGAAATATTCACGCTTGTTTCACAGCTGTCATTTTTTGTATGGAGATTTGAGTGGAATTTCACGTGAAGCCGAACAGAGTACTATGCTTAAAGGTTAAGTTTTTCGTCGCGCCATCTTGTTGTCATAAAGTTCTCATACCAGAGCAGCTGCAACTTTTCGGAACACTTCCCTTATATTGCGCTGTCAATTGCCACATATGACATTTGCAAGGAATTTGACATTTTTTCACTTCATTTTCGTTTCATCAGCGAAAAATTTTGTTTTTTTCGCATTTTTCGCCATAAAATTACGAATTTAATGCCAAGTTTTATATAAAATATTATTAAATAATATTTAACTTTATTGAAAATAAGCAAACAAAATGTCTGGCTGATTTGGGTGCATTAGAGGAATAAGGAGCACTCGAAGCGCTGCTGCCAAGCTCTACATGGAAACGCTTTCAATGTCAAACGTCTCGGTAGAGACTCAAGCGGCCCACGTAGCTGCTGCAGTGGCGGCTGTGGCACAAATGCAGCAAGATCATTTACAACAACAGCAGCAACAACTTTCACCCAACAATAACTCGCATAGTGCTGTAGCCATGGATCAGGAAGATATGCAAGAGAATCTGGTAAATCTATCGGACATGCAGGAGATTGAGGAAATACAAGAGGACATTGTTTCCATACCTAAGGAAGTTATATTGATCTCGCTCGTGTCGCAAGAGCAAGCTTTGTACAATCCTAAACATGAACACTATCGAAATACGCAACGCAAAGATGCCAAGTGGCTGGATATTGCCGAGAGCGTGGGCTGGTCTGGTAAGTGGTGTAACCGCCTGTTGCATTAGTTAAAAAATTGCAAACTTAAACTTTTGTTTTCACCCCAAACATAGAGACCCAATGCAAGGCCAAATGGAAAGCTATGCGTGATCAATACTGTCGCGAGCTTAAACGCTCCAAATTCAATGCCAAAGCAAATGTCAAATGGAAATATTTCAAAGAGTTAGATTTTCTGCGCCCCTATGCCTTATCTAGGAAGTAAGTATCTCTGAGTTTTCTTCTTTATTTGCATACTTTTTTGGTATGGCTTCGAACAATGTTTAATATTATGAATTCTTATCGCTTCTTCACGATTTCTACTCACGCTATTACGGAGCAACATTTAGTTAAATGTTGAAAACGTGTTTGTTTATGATAAGATTTAATTGAATCATATTAAACGATGCTCTATTGTGGTAGATAAACATTTAGGATCTAGTACAACCAACGTTGCTTGTTTATAGTCGATTTTGCCACAAGCTGTAAAATACTTGTTTAAAATATTATTTGTATTCATTGATGTTTATTTGAGATATTTCAAAACATATAAAATAAAATATTCATTCAGATTTTTATCTCAAAGAGGAGACAACGTTTTTTTGAATTTGAAAAGGAAATTTGAATTCAATAAAATATTTTAAGAATATTTTTTATTTAAAAACAAACACGAGAGTGACTGGCGTCCCTCGTTACAAAGCGACTTATTTTCTTATTTCTAATTATTAAGCATAAACCCTTTGACATCAAATATTTTTGTGCTGAATTTTGCAGCAGGCTTATTCTATTACGACGAGTGTGACGTTTTGACTTCTTTATCGTGTTGAAATTATATTATCCAGTAAAATAAAAGCATTCCATTCCATTGGAAGCATTAAGCAGTTCATTAGAAGATGTTCCAAGGATGCAAGATATTAAAAAAAAATTGGCCATTTCAGCTCTTGAAAGGACTTTGACCGGGCTTCTTATAATCAATTGTGTTGTGTGTGTTATTAAATGTTTGCAAACATTTGACCGAGAACTGGACCTACATGTTTTATGCCGACTCCGAACGGTTAACTTTGTGAAGCTAATAAGTTAAGTTATATAAAAGTAACTGATAAAAGTTATACTGATCAGTCGGAGTAGCGTCTGAAGAAACCATGGTCTAGTCTGCTCAGTTCTTCTGAAAAAGATTTTTGTTGTTGTAGCAACCTGTTACTTCATGAATTATTTGGCATAAAGCTCAAAATATAATTCTTAAAAAAGACATTTCTTAAGAATTATAAAATAACATAAGAAATGCATAAAAGATAGTTTTAAATTGAATTAAAATTCGAAAAATTTATAAGCTTTTCTCAAACTAAATTTCAAATCGATTAAATAGCGGGTTTTTGTACAAAAATTTCATTTCTGTTTTAAAAGATTGGGAACGCCCTGAAGCGAAATCACAATTTTTAAAAGTGGTTTGCACATCTACAGCCTAAACCTAGTTTAATGACATCTGAATCGATAAAATCGGTCCATAAGTCTGAGACTTAAAGTCACAAAAAATACCTGAGCCTATTAATTATATAGATTCAAGCCATCTGCCACACAGAACATTCTTGACTTAAATATAATCAAACTTTATATATTTTTTGATGAATACTAGTCGTAATCGAATTAATAATGGTAACTGTTAATTACCATTATTTTCTAAACTTGATAATAGAACTAATAACAAATCCAAAAAAGTGGCTGTATCTTAGGATTTTTGAATATATTCTTCCACCTTGACGTCACATTATCATTCGATGGCACTTTTTCTCCTAGTCCAAAATAAGAATTTCAGATAGATTTTTGAGGTTTTTTCAATACCCGAATTGTTCTAATTGCCACCTGGCCAGATTTTGTAGGATTGCATAGTGGACCCTTGGAAACTGAGCTAATTGTTATCTTTTTTAACATTGCTAAATTAATTATTTTTAAGATGTATCAAGAGATGGCTGTTTTTAACGATTTAAATCTAAACGAAATATTTGAAATTTTTGTTCAACTCGTAATTTGTGAAGTTAAATCTTAAAAATGGTCTCCTGAAATTTTAAAAATGAGTTTAGTTGTTATTCCGTTTTGATACAGACTTGTCAAAAACATAAAAAAGCGCTGAAACTCAAAATAATGTTGCAATAGAAGAAACTTTAGATTCCATTTTAATGCAAAAGCCAAAAATTACTTAAATTCATGCCTTTTAAGATTCATGTTTCCGTTCCGCATTATTGTAGAATCAGTCAAAAGACAAAATCTGCCTTTTTCGTAATTGAACTTATATTTGCATTGTTGCGATGATTGATGAGACAATTTTTGCTTAATTTAAAAATACCTTCATCTTCTCAAACGCCGTTAATATCTATATTTGCATACTTCCAAAAAAGATCTCATGGATTTCCTTCATCATTCATCATTCATCATTCATATTATGGGGCGTTCATTGACGTGAGACGTTAAGGGCGTGGAGGCTTAAGCCGAATCTAACTCACTCTTACGTGGGGGGCGAGCGGTTTCTCGCTAAGAATAGGTAATTTTTTTTTAGCAAGAAACAAACATTTTTTTTTATTTAGAAATCTTTGCTGTAATTTCTCA
Organism: Tetanocera ferruginea; assembly: GCA_958299015.1. NCBI lineage: Eukaryota > Metazoa > Arthropoda > Insecta > Diptera > Sciomyzidae > Tetanocera > Tetanocera ferruginea. The sequence goes on along the minus strand of OY282644.1, from coordinate 16,806,474 downwards.
GTCTGTACCATATAGTCTCAAATTATCGACAAAACTTGGCATACCCTTGGTATACAAAGGATTAAAAAACACTTCGCAATAACAGAAATTGGGCTTGGAAAAAATATGTCTGTATTTTGGACTCAAATGACCTAGAAATCTACAAAAGTTTATTTCTGAAATTTCAAAATCTTTCAGCTGTTTTGTTTAATTTATATTTAGACAATATTAAGCTGAGAATATTGTGTGATCCAAAGAGATTTTTGAGGTTCATAAATACTAAGAAAACATCTGATGGATTTCCTTCATCTTTCAAAACTCTTGATGGATTTACGGATGATTCTTTTATAATTTGTGGTCTTTGCCAATTCTTTCAAGAAATCTTTATGTTCAAACTCGTTTCAGACCTGATGAAGGATACTTTGATTATATGAACTCTTCACCCACGGTCTCTTTGAAGTCTATATGCTTTACTTCAAAAAAAAAAATATCTTAAAGTATATTGGGACAGGCGATTTTGGCGCTGGACCATATGGAACTCTTGCCTTAATATAAAAAAGGTTGCAGAAATTATGTTAATAATTATAGGCCCATCGCTAAGCTTTTGTCGATTCCTAAGTTGGATCGATGGATTCTAAGTTGTCGTTCAATATTCATATTGAAAATCATTATAAAAAGCGTCCCCAATGCTTGGATTTATAAAACGCTGGGCCAAAGAATTCAGTATTATTATTATTATTACCACTACAACATTTTATTATGCAATTGTGCGTCCTCACTTGGAGTACGCATGTCAAGTTGGATCGAATTGAAAGTATCCAAAAACGTTTTGTTCAGTTGGCTCTAAGGAGCTTAAGTGGATCCTTCCTTCTTATGAGGATCTCTGCAGATGTCTCGTAGCAGCTCTGCAGATAGCGTATATTTACACCAACTCAAAGCGGTGTATTCGAGTAGGAAAAGGAGTAGCAGGCAAGAGTAATATTTTACCTCACGATATTTCATTATAAAGGTTTGATCATTGCCGTTATTGCAAATGACTAGATTTGTAATTAATTGTCACTCACTTCGTGTCTAGACGGTCGTACTGTCCCGTTTGCATCGCCCCCATTATTGGGATAGTAGCAAACGCTTTCAGTAGTCCTGTAAGGTTGTTGATGGTAGAGGGCCCTCATTATCATAGGCTGAATAGAAAGAGGACAGTTTAAACTTACTTAGCTCTGTTTCTAAGCTGTCCGTCTTCAGATTTAATTCGACATATTGTAAAAGAATAAAATCTTAAGTTGCGCTCTCGTGTAAATACATGTACGTGGTTTATTCCTACAGTTGGCTTGGTATAATGTATATTTTGGCGTCCGCAAACCACATATCCTATCACCAGTGTTCCATAGCTCTTTAACTAGAGCAATGTCTACTTCACCTGACCCCAAGCGAAGCAGAAGGACAGCTGATGTTGCTTGACTATGATGAAGGTTTATGTGAATCACCTTCATCACAGCTTGGATTTGGCATTTTCACCATCGTGTCGTCAACTTTCTCTTCTTCATCTTCGCTAAGAACCAGCCTTTTGTCACACATCCTTGCCAGGCTTCCTGCTAGTTCAAAGCCTGACGATATCTTATCTTCGCTCTTATTTTCGACGATGATTTCGGCTTCAGCATTGTCAACAACATTTTCATGGTCACTAGGAGGTTTAGCTGCAGTTTCGCTGCAGGCTACTTTTTTGACGAGCGCTTCTTCTAATCACTTTTTTATACCGTCACTTTTGAACCTGTATCTTGCTTCTGTCGCTGCACCCGCTTACCCTGGTAAGCTGAGTGAAGGATGTGTTGAAGGAGGATACAGGATTGCTGAGGGTTGTACTATAGACCTCTTGGCTGGTTTGATTTTTTTTTTATTATTTTTCGATATTTTTGCGTTGTTTTGCTGTCTTTGTGGTGCAGAGTGCTCAACCCAGACAAAGATCTGCAGTACCCGGGCATGACTTATTAGAACAAGAGGGCGCCAGGACTATTAACAGTCAAAACACCGTAGCTGCATCCACCCCATGGCTAACCGCCATCCAACATGATTTTGATATGCGACTTTAACTTTCGATCAAAATGTAGAACAGCATTTGAAATTCATTTTGAATGCAATTTCGATATCAAAACAATTCCAAGTTAGAATTTAGAACAGGTTACACTACAACAAATGATTTAATTATGAGAATCAGGACATGATTTTCGACATATAGTTATGTTAAATTTTCAGAATCTTGACCCGGATTTGAGATTGAATTTTTATTAGGCCTCAGCCTAGGCCGGATGAAAAACATTTTACATTTTAACGCCATCATCAAATTTGATTTTTTCTACAAAATAGTGGATATCTTATAAAAAAATATATATTTTTTATTAATTAATAAAAACTTAACACAAACTCAAAATGTTTCTTTCAGTTACCGACCGCGTAATTCAATCAATATCAGCAACAATAACAACAACATCTCTATTCTGCAAAACAATGCAACAACAATTGCAAGTGTAGTCAACAACAACAACAATAACAACAACAACCAACAACAGCAAGAAGACAATAAATTTCCCAACATCAAAATTGAAGCTGGTCAATTTAATCCAAATGAATTTGTAACAGCAACACAAATTAAATCAAACGATCGTTTGATTGCAACCCTAACCGATGAACAGCTGAATGTTATGCAGCAGCAACAACAAGATGGCAATTGGAATTACATAACAACAGCAACTGCGGCGGCATTAGCGCGCAACAACAATGAACTGCATATCAATAACAGTAGCGGCAGCAATAATAGCAACAATATGCATGCGACAACAACACCAACAACAGCTGTAGATGATGCACTGTACAATTCATTTGTAGCGCAAATAGCGCAGCAAAATAATATATTGGTAACAGCATCTGGTCAAATTCATCAACAGCAGCAGCAGCAGCAGCAACAACAGCTGCAACAAACACAAATGCAGCATAATGCAAATAATCCGGAAGAAGAGGATGACGATCCGATACACACCTTTCTCAACTACGAAAGCTATTTCGAAAAAGAGCTTATAACCATGATCCAACAGGAAGATATACTCTATAATAGTTTTCATCCGAACTATCGTAATGTCAAGATGAAGCTAGAGGTATGGGACGAAATAGCGCGCAAGCTGAAGAAGACAGGTGAGTTGAGTTGAGTTTATGCTCAAAGATTGGTTGATGATAGTTTCTTGTTTTATTTCTTATTTATAGTCAAGCAGTGTCGACTCAAGTGGAAGGCCTTGCGTGACCAATATATACGCGAGCACAAGCGGCTGAAAAATCGCGAAAATCCCGAATCGCTGCCGCGCTGGAAACACTACGATGCCTTAAGCTTCTTGCAGAAGTTTATCAAACACAAATCGGGGTAAGTCGGCTGTTGAGCATGAAGTTAGGGCCACATTTTTCTGTCTTGCGTAGAAAAATTTTTTTTATCTTTCCATTTTTTTCTTTCATAGTGAGCTTGAAAAAAATATAATTGAGATACCAAAAACTGAAGCCGATATTGATATGGATGAGCCTTGCCTGCACTCACCCACAGTGTCACCCATGCATGTGGCTAATGACTTGCAGCAACAACAGCTACAGCAACAGCTGCAACAAGCGCTGCCCTCGCTCTCAGGTCCACATTCGGTGGTCAACAGTAGCACACAACAAGTACAAAACACACTGCAACAACAATTGCAGCAATCTTTGCAACAGCAGACACAGCTGCTGCAACATGCGCAACAGCAACATCAAAATCAACATCAGCAGCAGCAGCAGCAGCAGCACCAGGTGCACGAGGTCAATGAAGACCACGACGAATCTTTGTGTGGCGTTGCTAGCGGCGATGTTAGCGGTTATGATGAAATGGATATCAACGACTATATCATAGGCGATGCGGATGATGGTGCTGGCGGTCCTGACGATGAGGATATCGATGATGATGATGAAGATATAGATCGCAAATCGCAACAATTTCCTGTCTATTCACCGCATATTGATACTGCAGCCAACTCCCATGATGGGCATGAAGCAAACGATGACTTGCAGCACCAACACGTGGAATTTAAAACCTCACACGATAGCTCTTTGACGCAAGCGCAAACGCCCAACTCGCACTCGTTGTCACAACAATCGTCAGTCATGCAGCAGCATCTGCACCAACATCAACAACAACATATCATCAACATTGATAACGATGATGATTCTGTGGGCGTTTTGACGCATCAGCAGAATGAGCCGAACTTTGCCGACTCGCTGCAAGCGTCGCTGCTTAATGGCACTGTAACGACGGCAACAACTACGGCAACAACAGCTGCCACAACCAACGAAGCTTTGCATGCTGCAGTTGTCGGTGTTGGCCTGACTGTAAGCAACAGCCACAATGTTGCAGCTGCCCCTACCAACACCACCACCACCAACAACACTAGCACAGACGATGATGAAGTGGGCGCTTTCTTCAAAGCTGTCGCCATGAAGATACGCAATGCCAAAATGTCGCCAGTGGCCTTCACCGATTTGCAAATCGACATACTGCGCGTCATCAATGGCACGCTGCGTAATCACTAATGCAACGATTTTCAAAAAAGTCTCTTGAATTGTTATAATTTTGATTCAATTCAATTCAAACTAAGTTTTTCTCTCCTATCCAACTTAAACGGACTTGTTTTTATTTTACTCTTAATTGCAGCAACAGCTGTTTATATGTTAAGCTACATCTGCAACTCAGCGTGGTTTAATTCTTATTTATTTAATATATTTATATTAATTATTTTACTCCTTTTTTAATGCTAGTTTTTGTTGCCTATCATTTAAATATTTTATCCCTTTATATGCTTATAAATCTAAGCAATAATCTTAGTTTTTCTTGCTTAAATTTGAATGTACAAATTCTCAGTTTTTTTTTTTTTTAAAAAAAAAGAAGAAAATACTTTTTATTGTACATCTTGTAGGTCCAACTATAATTATATTAATATAATTATATATTTATATGCCTATATACATAAATATATATATATATATATATACTATATATTTATAAAAATAGTCTAGTTTTAAAGAATGGTTATTTTAACGTATGGCAAAGCATGTTTTGTTTTTTTTTTGTAATTTTACATTTAAACAAACAAAGAAACTAATTGAACTATATTGTATATAAATGCAGTGAAATCAGTGTTCAAACACATCATGATATAGTTAATTAATTATAATATTTTTGTGTAAATAAAATAGATATGGTTTTAAGAACGCAGTTTTAATCACAATTGCCAAGACAAACAAATCAAAACAAAAAAATTTGAGTTAAATAGAAGAAAACCTCAATCGTAAAAGCAGTCTATCGTATCGTAAAGCAAATGTATAAGAACGCAGGCGATGTTCTGTTTAAATGCATTCACAAGCATCTATGCAGAATATGATCTGAAGCATGCATTCCAGACGTTCCACAAGAAAGGCGATCCCACCATATGCGCCAACTACCGTGAGATAAGTCTTCTAAATATCGCATATAAGGTTATAACGAGCGAAAAACTGAAGCCCATCTTAAACCAATTGATTGGAACTTATCAGTGTGGCTTCAAACCTGGAAAGTCCACCATCGACAAATCTTGGAAAAGACCTAAGACAAATAAATCGTCACTCACCATCTTTTTGTCGATTTCAAAGGCGCCTTTGACAGTCCAACAAGGAATCGCCTATATTCCACCATGTCTGAATTTGGTATTCCTGTAAAACTAATACGTCTTTGCAGGATGAGGAGGACAGCAGTAGCGCCATCGGGTAAGACCTCTTCCCTTTGTTCGTTACAAAGCGAGGTTTCAGACAAGGTGATTCCTTATCGTGTGACTTTTTTAATGTAGTAATAGAAAAGATCATTCAAGCTGTTGATCTGAAACGCAGTTGACATCATTGGCCATAATACATGTGAAGTTAGTGCAGCATTCTCCAGGTTAGAAAAAGAGTCGAGTCGAATGGGTCTTGCTGTGAACGCAGATAAAACGCCGTATCTTGTGTCAACAAACAAACAGTCTTCGCGTCTTGAAAACCATGTCACTGTTGACCATACCGCCTTTGAGGTTGCTAAGGATTTCGTTTACTTGGAATCCAGCATCAACTCCTCCAATGATATCAGTATTGGGATTAAACGAAGGATAACTCTCGCTAACAAGTGTTACTTTGGGCTAAGTAGACTCTTGAGAAGCAGAGGTCTCTCCCGATGGACCAAACTCACAATCTATGAGTAAATAATAATGCCTGTCCAACTATACGCATCACAAATCTGGACGTTGAGCAGCACTGATGAAATGACTTTAGGAGCATTCGACAAGAAAATCCTTCGCAAGATCTATGGTTCAATCTACGCCAATGCCGAGTACCAAATACGATAGATTCACGAGGAATATGAGCTTTATGCCAAATGTTTCAAAATCGAAAACGAAACGGGAGTTGGAGTACTTTGGTAGTGTTTTTGTAGTAATAATTTTCGCGATTCAGAAAGAAGTTCTGACAATTTCTATAAATGACAGAAATCCATCAATGATTACAAGCTTTGAAGACAGCCAATCTGGGGAAAAAGTACTCTATACTAAGATCAAATTCAAATCTTTTTGAAAATTTCCTCGAGTTCCTTAAAAAATTTGTTATCACTCAGGTTTAAATATCTGGGTTTCAGGCAATACCGACATAGAAACAAAATTCATACAGATTGGCTGGAGAGGCACCTTAACTGGATAGAAGCGCTATTGGGGCACGATAAAGTAATAGCTAATATGAAGTCCTATTCGATTTTTTGTATGCATATTGGCGGCGTGCTGGAGCCTTGATCCCGGTTTCATTCTCTTATCTGGCAGAAAGTTTTTTCAATTGAAATCGGTCATCATCTCTCTTCTCAAGAAAAGACAAACCTTAGAGAGTAAATAAAACCATGCTTTTTGAGAATATGAACATTAGACATTCGGAGTGGGCATAAAACATGTAGGCCCTGTTCTGGATCAATAACATATGTATGTGCAAATATACTATATAATTTGAGATACTGACATATATTATAATAGTGAGGTTTTTTCAAACCCTATAGAATTAAGATTTATGACCCGAAAACACTTTCTATTAGGAAATGTATATTAGATTCCAGATTCAATTAAACTGGAGCATTTTTAGAAGGAAATTTCAAATGTTGGTCTCCTCGATATACAATAAAAATAAAGTAATGATATATCAAGTTTTAAGATCCGACTCTAAATACCGACGCTATGACGACAAATTTCAAAAAGGGAACATTCGGCAAAAAAAGAATCAAACTATTTTTGAAAATGGTTCTATGGAAACAATCAAAGTACATACTTCCTTAAGGAAGTTTTAATGATTGCTTGCGAGCTTTAATTTTCTCACTAATAAATTCTTTTCTATTCTATTCTAATAAATTCGCATTGGATGGTACATTCGAATGAAAAGTACTATGGTCTGGTGGGTTATTAATTGAACGGGGTACTTGTGGTAAACAAACTGGATGACGAAGCAAAACAAATGGTATTGTTAAGAGAAAAACATCAATATAGCATACTTTAAGAACGGATTGCATGCCGAATCGAAATTGGAAATTGCCATCCAAAAATGTTTCGGACTCGATGGTGAACGGTGTATTTTTTATTTTGCATTTAAACTACTTGATCGTACTATTTTATAAATGACTTTTTTAAACATAAAAATTTTAGATCTAAAAATTTTTAGTGGAAATAAATCGCATTTTTCATATTTAACATTGAATATCATGTCTCGGATAATATGAAAAACAAACTGTTTAAAATTTTATTAAAAATTTATAACTTTTGGGACTTAATGGATTACACTAATGCGTAGTACTATCTTGTTAAGCCAAACATGTTACAAATCTAAATATATTTCCGAGTCAGTTCTATGCTGTATGCTGTACATTGGGTTAAAATTGTGAAAATATAAAAAGCTTAAACATTTTTCGAAAAATATATGTACATCGTTGTCCATTTAATGGTGATAGCTGACCTTTTCATATCTTTCGGGTAATATAATTAGTTATTTGAAATTCTACTTGAAATTCTACTTGTAAATTCTACACAATAGAGCATATTCTGCATGACCTTAAAATTTTCTTAAAAATCATAAAAAATGATCTATCATTGATCAATTAATGAGACCAACTGATCCTTATCATAACCAAAAAAAAACAAATTGGTTATTTCAGCCCTTGAAAGGACTTTGACCGAGCTTCTTAGGATCGATTGTGTTGTGTGTGTTATTAAATTTTTGCACACAATTGACTGAGAACTGGATCTTTAGCATACCTGTTTTAAAAAATCTACCAATGAGCTTCTGACATCCAGTAGGTCAGTTCTTCGTCGCATTAAAATCTCTGAAGCGCTAAGAAAATAGTTTCCTTTTGCTGGGCACGATATCTCATGTTTGGAAAATCTGTAAAACAAAGTTCACTTTTAAAACTAAGGATTGACAAACAGTTTTTAACCAGTAATCTTGCCCGCCGATCTTATTTTTTGTTGCTTCAGAGTTTATTAAAAAAAAAAAAAAAAAAAACAAATTGGCCATTTCAGCCCTTGAAAGGACTTTGACCGAGCTTCTTAGGATCGATTGTGTTGTGTGTGTTATTAAATTTTTGCACACAATTGACCGAGAACTGGACCTACATGTTTTATGTCGACTCCGAACGGCTAAAGTTCATGTTCTCAAGAAGCTTTACATGGCATTTTTTACTCTCTGAGTTTGCCATTGTCTGCAGAGAGGTGGTGACCGATCAGAAAAATTGTTTATTGAAAAAACTTTTCGCCACGGCTGGGGATCGAACCCGGGCTCCGAGCATGCTAAGCCACACACTTAACCTGCATGCCACGGTCACCAGAGTTTATTATAAAGAGAAAAAACGACATCTGCTTTCAAATTTTATTGAATATCTTTAGTCATATAGTAATTATGTACCTCAGAAATTATACCTACATTCTTTAACAAAAATGGATATGACATAGCTCTCGTAAAGTTTTCGTGATCCCTTTAAAATTTTTTCGACCAAGATTTTTTCTTCAGTTTGCAATTGAAATTAAAAACAAAAAAATCAAGAAATTGAATTCAAAATTTACAAATGTATTGAATTTAAGAAATTCAATTTGAAATTCAGAAAAGATATTTGATAATTAGAAAAGAACAATTGAAATAAAGTAAACATCAATTAATATTCAGAAAAGATCAATTGAAATTAAGAAATATCAATTGAAATTAAAAAAATATCAAATAAAATTCAGAAATTGCACTTTAATATTAAAAAACATCAATTAAAATGCAGAAATTCCATTTAAAATTCAGAAAACATTTGATGAAATTCGGAAAATATCGATTAGAATACAGAAAAGATGAAGTGAAATTCAGAAATTAAATTTAAAATTCAGAAAAAAATGAAAAGATATTCAAAAAAGATAAAAACAAAAAATTCCGAAATTCCATTTTAAATTCAGAACGCTTCAAATGAAATTCAGAAATTCCATTTGAAATGCAGAAAACTTATATTAAAATTCTGGAATTTTACTTGAAATTCAGAAAACATTAGTTGAAGTTACAAAACCGATTTATTGAAGTTCAGAACCTATGAAATGAAATTCAGAAATTCCATTTTAAATTCAGAAAAATTAAATTGAAATTTCGAAATTTTACTTCAAATTTATATTAAAGCAATTTTTCAAGCTTTTTGTATCAAGAGTTCTACAAAAGCTTTTTGGAAGAACATATTAGAAATAACTTTCAGAAAATGCAGTTCCATTTATATAAACAACCAATTTTAACATTTATGATATGTGAACTGGTCTGGCGAACATGTAAAACAAAAGAAAATTTCATTGAAACAGAACTTCGATGAAACCTTTCTAAAAAGCCGCAAAATGTACACTAAAATGTTAAAAATGCAATTGAATAAATTGTATTTTAGAGGGGTCGAGGGGGGGTGGGGGGGGGAGGAAATAGATAGAATGTTAAATACATCGCACAGTGTAACGAGAGGAACAAAATTCAAAATATCGTCTTGTTTTTTTGAGAAAAAAAAAAGTATCACGATGTGTTCAAAACATTCCAATTAAGTAAATTCCAAAAGAACAAGATTTTCCATAATTTTGAACTTTTTGGTTGATTCATTAAAAAACAAGTAAAGAAAGTCTAAAGTCGGTCTAGGCCGACTATGAAATACCCTAAACCCACTTTTCAAAAAAAAAATTTTTATTGTAAATAAGCGTGTCCGTGGGCGGATGAAGCCTATATTTTATATGCATTTAAATGTTGATAAAAAATTTACACATACCAAGTTTTATTCCTGTAGCTCACAGTTAATGCCTTTATTGTGCTTTCGCTATTGGAGGTGGGCGTGTTCATGGACGGATTACTTCCAATTTTTGAACACACCTTAGTTTTGGTATAAAATACATGCATACCAAATTTAATTTCTCTATGACAAACATAACCTTATTTATTGAGTTTAAAGCTTTTTGGGTTGTATGGGAGGTGGGTGTGTCCGTAGGCGGATGACGTCCATTTTTCATAACCATCTTTGTCTTGTCATAAAAAACATACGTGCCAAATTTAAGCTCTATAGGTTAAACAGAGGCTTATTTATTGCGTTTTCAATTTTTGGGTTGTATGGGAGGTGGGCGTGTCCGTGAGTGGATGACGTCCATTTTTCGAAAAAATCTTTGTGTTTGTATAAAACACAAACATATCAAATTTTATTGTTGTAGGCTAATTCTGAGCTGAGTTATGCAGTTTTCAATTTTCGCGTTGTATGGGAGGTAGGCGTGTCCGTTTGCGGATGATGTCCACTTTTCAAAACCATCTTTGTCTTGTCATAAAAAACATACGTGCCAAATTTTAGCTCTGTAGGTTAAACAGAAGCTTATTTATTGCGTTTTCAATTTTTGGGTTGTATGGGAGGTGGGCGTGTCCGTGATCGGATGACGTCCATTTTTCGAAAAAATCTTTGTGTTTGTATAAAACACATACATATCAAATTTTATTGTTGTAGGCTAATTATGAGCTGAGTTACGCAGTTTTCAATTTTCGCGTTGTATGGGAGGTAGGCGTGTCCGTTTGCGGATGATGTCCACTTTTCAAAACCATCTTTGTCTTGTCATAAAAAACATACGTGCCAAATTTTAGCTTTGTAGGTTAAACAGAGGCTTATTTAATGCGTTTTCAATTTTTGGGTTGTATGGGAGGTGGGCGTGTCCGTGAGCGGATGACGTCCATTTTTCTAAAAAATCTTTGTGTTTGTATAAAACACATACATATCAAATTTTATTGTTGTAGACTAATTATGAGCTGAGTTATGCAGTTTCAATTTTCGCGTTGTATGGGAGGTAGGCGTGTCCGTGGGCGGATGATGTCCACTTTTCAAAACCATCTTTGTCTTGTCATAAAAAACATATGTGCCAAATTTTAGCTCTGTAGATTAAACAGAGGCTTATTTATTGCGTTTTCAATTTTTGGGTTGTATGGGAGGTGGGCGTGTCCGTGAGCGGATGACGTCCATTTTTCGAAAAAATCTTTGTGTTTGTATAAAACACATACATACCCAATTTTATTGTTATAGGCTAATTATGAGCTGAGTTATGCAGTTTTCAATTTTCGCGTTGTATGGGAGGTAGGCGTGTCCGTGGGCGGATTCCAAAAATATTCAATAGTGCAGATCCTTGGGTCCATGTCACCATGTGTACTAAGTTTCATCCAATTCTCTCAACTCATTCTTCTTATCCTGTGTATACGGACAACACACAGACGGACAGACGGACGGACGGACGGACGGACGACGGACATGGATAGCTCGACTCACGTGGTGACGCTGATCAAGAATATATATACTTTTCTATACCGGACTCGCTTCGTTCTATGCGTTACAAACGTTTGCACAAAGTTAATATACCCTGACCTTTCAGGTTTAGGGTATAAAAATTGCCAAAATTGCGAAACAGACGTTAAGATTAAAATTGTATTTATAATATATTAATAATAAACTGCCGTTACTTTAGTAAAGCATTCAATTAGTTGGTTTAATGGGCGTCCGCCAGGGTGCAGGGGAGGAAAGTTTCTTCCCCCAATGGCCTATAAAGAATGAAGCGTCAACGCTAGTTATGTTGTATGTTTTTTCGTGGTGAGAAGTACTCTTCCAGATGTTTTAAATTAAAAACTGAAAAAAAGCATTATGTAGATTTATGTCAAATTTAAAAAACCCTGAGTACTTAAAATGTAAACTTTGTTGAAATTAATAAAATGCGTTCCAAATTCTTTTTTTTCTTTTTATAGCGTCGAATCATTATGGGAATCATTATATGGGAAGTGGACGTATACGTAAACGGATTACGCCAACTTTAAAAACGTAAACGTTTAACTTTTGATGTTATCTACACTCATACCAAATTGTATCCATGTAGCTCAAATATATGCCTCTTTATAGAGTTTTACTCTTGTGGGTTGTATTGGAGGTGTACGTGGCTGTGGGTGGATCACGCCCATTTTTTGCACATACTTTAGTTTTGATGTGACATATAAACATACCGAATTTTATTGCTGTAGCTCAAATATATGCCTCTTTATAGAGTTTCACTTTTGTGGATTGTATGGGAGGTGGGTGAAGGGCGAGGCAGATCTTGATGAAATTTGGTGTGGCGTGTTATATTTATGAAATAATGATACATGCCAAATTTCATGTTCCTACGACAACTCCTTCTATTCTTGTCCCTCATCCCATAGACATCGTTACACTGTGCGTCGTCAACATAACCAAGTTTTGCAATAAAAGTCTTCTCTCCGTTATTTTTGGTTACTCTATAGACCTAACCAGACAAAAAGTGCACGGTACACCATTTTATCTGCAGCATTTTTAAAAGGAAATTTTGAATTTTAGTCTTGTCGAGACAAAAATATTGATGGCTCTGTGAAATAGACCCCAGGAAATAAGGCCCCAATATCAAAACCGGAATAAGGTCCCAAAAATGGTATGTAATTTCATAAATAAATAAGGATTCCACGAAATACTGCCCCAATGGGATGAAAAAAAGGCCCTAAATATTGTATAGGAGTAATTTCAAAAACGATATAAGACCCCAAATGCTGCAAGGATTTTGTTTTATTTTGAAATTTTGTGGCCTTATTGCTTAATGAAATAAAACCTCACTAAAAAACGAAATAAAGCCCCAATAAAGAAAATAACAACCAAAATATTTGTTTGGTTGTTTTATATATAAATTCTTGGTGCCTAATTTTGTTTTAAGTTTGGGGCTTTATTTCAAAGAGCCAATGTCGATATATCAAGTTTTAAGATGAAACTTTAAATAACGAAGCTTTGACGAAAAATTAAAAAACGAAACCGTCCTACATTGTACCAAAAAGGACACAATAATGATGAATTTTTACATAATCTCCATGAATCCCATTCATGAATTTTGGTCCAGTTACCAATTACATGAGTCACATGAACTAAACATGATGTCAATGTACAAAATACGCAAAAGAAAAACGCTCGAAAATATGAATATTTCGTAAGCCTTTGTTTTTAAACTTAATAAATAATTTTTTTAGCACAAATTAAGCAAATTTGAAGGAGTTGAATCTTATGAGGAAAAAAAAAATAAATTTAAGGGGGGTTAAATCGGATTAACGGGGCCTACTTATTGAATATAACCTCAAAAGTCAAAATGACTTACAAGAAAATGTAGTGCTCGTCAAGCCCTTTTCAACGACATATAATTTTTTAAGATCTGACATGTAATGCTCAAGTTTTGCAAAAAAGACCATTTTGGCTGTTTTTCCGGTGGTCCAAAAAATTTTTTTTTGTTTTCGGAATCCTCTCGAGGTCAACTTTAAAATATTCGGTGGTTTTTTCAAATTTTTTTTTTTTCGACCCACTCTTATGTACCTACCTACAAGGGAAACGTGAACTACATTCTGAGTTAAGTGACCGAAATTCATATAATTCATGTACAAATACAAGTTCAGCAAGCATAGTTCATACCATACGAGAGTCAAAAATGCATAAAACTCAATCTAGAATTTTTATAGGTGCATTTAACCCTTATGTAGGTACTTGGGGCTACGCCACTGCATAAACAATGCCACATTTTTATACTAGTTTCATCCACTGTACCATATGCAACTGCTATATTAAGTGTTGCCTCAGAGTAATCTTGCTTAACGGACAGGCACAACAACAACAACAACAACAACAACAACAACAACAACAACAACAACAACAACAACAACAACAACAACAAGCTTAACATATGTACAGGTTGATTTTTCTTGCTACCGTTTTTGTTTGTTTTTTTTTTGTACTCAGGTGGCAACTTCAGTACCAACGCCATATCATGGAGAAACAACAAAAACAACAGCAATACAAGAAAATCAGTAGCAACAACAACAACAACGAGAATAGAGCCTGTCAGCTGTCACCTAGCTACTGCAGCTGCGGCCATATAAGAATTATATGAACAACAAAATAACAACAAAAACAATGTTGAAACTTGCAACAGTATTAGTCAGAAGAGAATATAAAGAATAAGAAAAAAAATAACAAAACACAAGAAAATTAAAAAGAAGAGCCAGCAAACAGAGCGTTCATAAATTCTTAACAGTCAACCAAGGCATGCCAAGCTAGCACCATTTTTGGGTGAGGCTCCTACAAAAGCAACAACAAAAAAAAGAAAAAAAAAAGTAGAATTACAACAAATGGTGATGAACGAGATAAGAAATGTCGTAAAAAGCGTTGTATTGTAATGTGGAAGAGAGAGAGAGAAAGAGTGACTACCTTGTCAAGCGCAAAAAAGTGCAACAACACGATGCAAACGCACTCAGCTGGAGAGTAAAACCGGTTTGAGAGCGCACTAACCAATGAGAGAATAGTATATGTAAATATTTGTACATAAAAGAGCGCTGGGCGTGTCTACAGAAAAAAGCGGGGAAATCTCAAGGGCGTGTTTTAAGGTTGCCAGCTTTCTATATAAGAAAAAAGTAAATGCAATTTGAAAGTTAAGAAAAAACAAACAACAAAACATTTATATGTTTTATGTCATCAGGATATGATGATGATGATTTTCAACTGACTTTGCAAGTTGTTGCAGTTTTTGTTGTTTTTCAAAAGTACTTCAACGCGTTTGTTCGTTTGTTTTGTTTCTATTGTTTTTTTTTTGCAAATTGACGTTTGTTGTAATTTTCCAATTCATTGATTTTGCATTTTATAATGTAAGGTGGGTGCGGCACGCAGTCAGCTCGTTATGACGTTAAACAAAAAATATGTTGTTGACCAACCATGCAATTTTGTGATAACATCTACATATTGAATATTGAGTGTTTGTTTTTTTTTGCATTTTAATTTTTTGAACAAAAATTGATTGCAGCACAAATATTGATTCAACTTTGCTGATTTTAATGTGAAATGCCTGATTGCTTAAAATGTTTTTTTGAAACTTTTAAAAATAAATTTGCTGTTTCAAATAGTGTGTAAAAATAATTCATCATTCATTTAGTTGAAATAAAATAAACTGAAAAAAATAAAAATAAACATTTAATGCTTCATTTGGCCTTAAAATATAAAAGCAACAATTTAAAATCACAAATTTATGACAAAAGTAATGAACGACAAAAGAAAGAAACAGAAAAAATGTCAAATAAAATTATCAATTTACGAAAACTAGCTTACTTATGTCATCTTAAAAACAAAACTAGCAAATATTTCAAATCTTTTATAACTGTGAAAACTCATATTTTTGACACAAAAATCGCATAAATGACTCCAAAATTAGTTTTTAACACTTCATAGTACGCGAATCGCGCCCCAGCACATCTTGCCTTATTAAGATTATAGAACTTACATGACTAAAAATTCGTTTTTCTATAAGTGTTCTTCAGCGGTATATTGTTGTGCGATCGATCAATGAATTACAAAAATGTTTGTCAAAATTTTTAAAAGTTTTCATCAAAAACTTTTGAACTTAAGCAAAATCATCATCAAAAATGTTGCTTTTTTATTGAAAGTTTTCATATCTTAATTTTATAGATGTTCGAAGTTCTCCATTTAATAACCTGTATTTCTTATAAATAACCTTACATATCGTCGAAATAATTGTATGGCCAAGTTTTTTTCTGATCTCACAACCAGATGAAAATTGAATAAGAAAAGAAAAAATGGAAGAAAATGGAGAAGAGAAAAGTACATCTTATAGAAATAAATGAATTCCAAACCACTTTAACTCAATATTGCACACCAAAAAATATTTCCCTCGAAGCTGAAATCAAACTCTAAATCATTATCATTAAATTTCAGAACAAATAAAAGATATAGGTTTTCTTAGTGATTTCATATTGTTTTGATTATTATCAAAACCTGCAACTCTTTGCACAAAGATGCAATGTTGATAATACAATTTGACGAAAAATTGTAGATGATTTAAAAAGTGGAAGAAAAAATCTTTAATTTTTTTATGAATTTTTTTATTGTTAGATACCTAAAAACTCTTTCAAAAGCTTTATAACGACATGTGTAATGTACAAAATTGCGTACAAGCAGTAGCGTAGCAAGGGGGGGGCGGGGGGGGCGGTCCGCCCCGGGTACACGCCAAAATGGGGTGTAAAATTTGGCAAAAGAACTTTTTACCACATAATTTTTTAATAAAAAGAACACACCTCAATGACTTCGGTTTTATATTTGAATATCAAGAGGGTGCAAAAGTGAATGAAAATATTTTTTACCATCACCACGACTTCGTTTTTATTGAAACAAACTTAAACTTTATTTTAAATTTTGTTCAATATTAACGCTCACACTAAAACCCAAGTCAATTCCATATGTAATTTTTCATTGGTTAGGGGTGCAATCTCCAAACAAATTATATTAAAACTTTCATGATATTAAGATGGAGTACAAAATTAAAAATGTAAAAACCCTTTTTTTTATATTTCATTAAGTTTTATAAAAAAGCACTTTTTTACATCTTATATTCAGGTTAAGAAGTGTCCAAACTTGCTAGCAGAGTAGACATTTCTAAAACCATTAAGTTTCGAAAACCTGCATGATTTTCAGAGTATGATGAATGGAGGCGTCAGTTGTTTTGTAAGCAATACATTTCTCCAGAACTTTTCAGAAAAACATGTTCATGTCATAAATTTCAAAAATAAAAATATACTTTATGATTTTGTGATAACTAAGTTCTGAGACTATATATCATGAAACAAACCTCACTTACAGCTTTTAACCTGCTATAACATAATTTTGAATAGTAATATGTTTTGGGTATACTGTTACATAAAACTACTAGTTTAAAAATCATTAATAAACTTTTTACTTGCTTAAAAAAATTTCTAAAAAATTAAATTGATTTAAATTCATTAAATTTTTTATTTAAATTAAATAAATGGCGTTTAATGACAATTTTATGGCCTTCTGACGTTTTTTTTTTTATTTTGTTTTGAAGATGTCCATTAAAAACTCTAAGATGGTTTTCCGACTCCTTTATTTTGCTAAAATAATTATTGTTCTGTTCAAAAATCAACCAACGAAAACTAACAAAAATATAGTTTTTAATAGAAGGTATGATGCATAGTTAATAATTAAAATTAAATTTTGTTCTCAATCAACGAATGTGAAGAAACACCAGATTTCTTGGAATTGTCAACTCTTTTTGAGCCATTCATGAGTCTTGACCTTGTTCAACCTGGGCAAGTTTGCTTTGGGAATTATGTAGATAATGAGAATGAAAAAAAATTTCTGATATCAATTTGGTATCACTGTAATATTGTGATACTGAGATATTTATGGTGGTATTTATGGTGATATTTATAAAGCAGTCAAATGTTACAGACCTCAATCTTGTCTATAAAAGTCCAAGCGGAGATTAATATAGATACACTGAGAAAAAAACATACTTTAAAATTAAACAAAAAATATTAAAATAGAAATTTAACGCCTTTGTTTTTCTACAAAACAATATTTAAAACAAGTGTGTTTAATTTTCACCTACCTATAAACTCCTTTGTTTTTTTATTTTTCTCTTATTATTTTTTTGAAAAAACAAACAATCATTTGAATTCAATGACAATTTTTGAATTTTTTGAATTGGTTTGACAAATATCGAACATATGATAAAATAAAAACTAATTAATTAAATATTAAAATATTTCAAATGCAAACTTCATCGAATGAAGTTTACATTTGGTATTCGGGAGGTCCCGGGGGTAGCTGGTTGTGAATCTGGTGCTAAAACTCGGAAAAGTTAATAAAATGGCATCGAAAAAAATATGCTTTAAAACATGAGTTTTTAATTTTAAAATGTTTGTTTTAAATTTGGTTTTCATAGAAAAAACATTGTTTTAAAAAAAAAAACTTTTGTTTTAAATTTAACTTTAAAAACAGCTCTGCTTAATTTTTTTGAATTTATTTCAAGCTCTATTTTAAAAACAAATTCGTTAGATATGAACACAATTTCATTTAATTTTAACACATTTTTTCCTCAGTGTACTATAAAGAAATTGATAAAAATTATGAAAAATGTTTATAAATGAATTTTAACATTTCATTTAAATTTTATATAGAAAATGGGGGTTGATTTCGAAAAAAAAAATAATTATATTAATAGTTATTCAGAGTCACTAGGGAAAATTTGTCAACGTTTTGCTTCCAGGTCCTATTTTTTCTTCAATTATGCAAAATTTTTCGTAATTTTTTCAAAGTTTTCTATATTCAACTAACTAGAGTTTTTATATTTAAACTGATATTGTGTGGTTCATTTGGTACATTTGTCTCTCACAACTTATAAGCCCGGAGACAAAAATATTGGAACAATTCAGAAAAAATTCTTTCTTTTTTTGAAAGTCTTTTTCTTTTTGAAAAAGTTTCTGAAAATTTTAGATTTTTACTTCTTTTATCAAATACTCATGGATAGCATAGTTTTGTTTTTTTTTAATCTCTTCTAAAATATGTCATTTTTGTAGAGGTTGATTCGAAAATATGTAGTAAGATTCATCGACTTATTGTATAAAAAACAATCTTCTTAAGGGGTGCACAATTTAGTTTCCGCCCCGGGTGCGACCAACCCTAGCTACGCCACTGCGTACAAGTATACAATTTTCAATTATTAACCCATAATATTTAAGCAATAATTGAAGGGCTTATTGTAAAAACATGATAACACATGCCACATAAAAAATATTGTGTTCAGCAAAATATTTTTATTTAAACTGCATTCGTACTTTTGCTTAGAGGCATAACTTTAACATTACGTAGTTTTTTTACAAAAATCAAAGCATTTTAAAATCGTTATTTTTTAATGTTTTGTCAAAAAATAACTTTATCCTTGCAAGAGAGGAGAATGTTCTTTATTTTCCATAATGAAACATGAAACTTTTGAGACCTCTTAAAATGTAAAATTCGAAAAAAAATTTAATTCGGTACGCCTCAATGTATATTAAATGAATGCTTGAATTTCTGAAACTCTGAAACCGCTCCCCTCACAAATAGCATGAATGCTTTTTGCTTAAATTTATAATGTGATATATTTTAAAATGAAACCCGAATGAATAATATATGACAATAAATTAGCTGAACTTTTAGAATTTGTAAAAAAAAAAATAAGAATGGATTGTGGCTATCAAATTTTCGAATATTTTTTGCCCCTTTTAAATTCAATTTTCAATTTATTTGCATCGAAATCTAATATGGTTGACTGTGTTTACTCAATAAATCGTCTTCATAGAGCCTTTTTTAAAAATTATATATGCTGGTTATATTGGTTCTACAAAATTTATACCAAATGACGGAGTCGAAATCGGGGTGTCTACATTTTCCTTCTTCAATTTAAGTTTTTGCTTCGAAATCTAACTGATCTTACATCTATGGTTCCTATATTTATTAAATTCATAATTGCCTTCATAAACCAATAATTTAAAATTTTATATACAGGTTAAATGGGTTCTTCATAATTTCAGTTCCCAACATTCTAAATGTCGGCTCAAGTATGGTGGACATTGTATTTTGTTTAAATTGGAACTTAATATCCGTACCATAAATTCAACAAAGAATTGTCTGTGCTTTCAGAATTTGTCATTGGCTTTGAAATTTTAATGAATTTATTCTATGTAGCGTGTCCGCCAACCATAAGTTTCAAATTCTGTTGGCGATTAATATAAAGTAGCTATATAAAAAAGATTGTTATATTTCTTATGCCTCCTATTTCAGTTCATATCTGCCGAAATGGCAGTCCAAGTGTGACAGTTTGAGTTCATTGACTGAGTTGTAAAAAGGTTGTGATTGACATCTTGTGTTTAAATAGAGCACTCATTTCAAAGTAGTATATACAGAACCCAATAAAGAAGTAGTACATATAAGAACCCAACGAAGACACCTGCGAATCAGTTCATATTAAAAAACAAACACAATACAAGCAAAAACAACGAAACAAAAACAAATAAAGCAGCAGGCACAGCATAAGCAGCTGATAATTGATTTTCTTATATAAACACATGCATTTTTCTTTTTATATTTTACTATTTTGTGCTTTTAATGTAAAAGTGACAAAATCCAAAATTAGATACTCATTCAGCGTAAGATATATCTGATATTTTAGAATATATATTGTTTTTGAACGATGAGTATTAAAGGCTGTATGTATACCCTAAAGTATTCGTCAAAAAAGTTTCATGGCCTTGCAAGAATCTGTAAAAATGACCTGTAAAAAATAAACTATAAAATATTTTGACTTGATTTTTTTCCTGTAGCTTCTTAAGTGTATTTTTTAATAAAAAAAAAAAGTTTCATAAGTTAAAAATTTTGTAAAGTAAGTAAAAAAAAAATATAGCGAAAGCATACGGATTGGTATTTTATGTCAAAGCACAAAAATAGTGGGTTGTAAATGATACCAGTGTGCCGAATAAGGATTAAATGCGTCTAGAGTTTTTGCAGTTGTACGGTTAAACAATCAAAATGGACTCAAAAAATATTTAATTTTATGTAATTTTCCATGAGTTGTTTTGTTCTCTGAGTACTCTGAGGCGCTTAGAAGCAAAGTGGGAAAAAATTTATTTCATAAGATTTTGGCATATCTATTATATTATTTTGGCAATAATATAACAAATATTTTCACGGTGCCTTTTTTGCAAAAATACTTTTTGAAATGAAAAATAGTCTGACCAACAAAAAATGTCATTGCAATACAAAAGATAAAATGATTTTGGCCTTTTTTAAGTCGGTCGTTTTCTTTTAGATCAACATGAAATTCATTAATTTTTCTCGATTACTTCAGTATGTGGATTGCACCACTACTTTGCTTCTGAGCACCATATCTTGTTATGTGTATTCATATTTTTTATATTATTTTAGACTTTTTTTAAAAACTCCAATTCTTTAAGGAGAACACTTTTAAAAATCGGTTTCGATCTAATCAATTTTCGATGCTGGAACTAATATTTTCAATATAACGTATATAAAATTTTAAGTGCGGATCCTTGAACGCAGTATATTTGGTAAGCATATGAATCTCTCAATACGATTTTAATGCAAAAACATGAATTGAAAAGAATTATCAAAAACATTAAGGGTATTCACTTCACTGCTGAAATTTCCGAAATCGGAAATTTCCGAAAATTTCAGTGAAATTGTTGTTGTTTTGGTTTTCCGAAGTTTGCTGAAATTTAATCATCTTCTGAGTTGATGAAAAATAATCGTCGGAAATTTGCGAAGAAAAGATATGTTCAGTAGTCGTAAGTAGACTTGTTTGATAGATGTGAGTCATTGTGAATGTGTACAAATTCAAAATACAAAATTTTTTTGTCAAATCAAATCAGTTGTCAAATTTTTTTAAATAATTTTAATTTAATTGTTTATATAATGGTAGAAACATCTTTAAAGGTTATTTTATTGTTGAATTTTAAATCAATTAAATAAATATTTCACGTTTAGAAACTTAAGCGGGTGGCCAACTACCGTTCATAATACCGTTCAACTACCGGCAATAATAATTTCTTGCTTTACTTTATTTTCAATCAATGTGAGTAATGGTAGTTTTCGGTTTGACAGAAAAAAAAATTTTAACAACGGTCGCTCACTTCAACTCTTCGTAAATTTCCGGTTTGTGGATTATTATTATTATACTTATTATTTTTTGATAAATTTGTAGAAAAATTGTGAAAGTTCATGGGTCGAATATGAAGTCTTATTTTACCAAAAAAATACTGTCACTTAAATGTGCAGAAAAATTCGTCAGTCCAGACTAAAATAGGTTAAATTGAGTCAAGTTCATTCATAAATAATATTTATCTACATTAAATATTAATTCAATATAATTTTATAATGAAAACATTGTAAAATCTTCATTATTTTTATCGATTTGCCATTTTGGCTTCTTCGAATATAAAAAGTTCATGAGTTGCAACAGTCTTGCTATGAAATAAGCCATGAATTTTGTAATAAATTTGTAAAAATAAAATTTTAATTTCATGAACTTTTACTTGTTCCGCGTGTGGCTACACCGAAATGGTTACTTACTGGTAAAAATGCTCCATACCAACCGCCATATGCCATAAAAATGTCAATCAAATAAAGATTAACATCGTAGTTATTTTCTACGATATCTGCAAAAAAAAAAAAAAACCCACAAAAACTGAAACACAGTCTTTAACCCACACTTACAAGCGCCCAACAAGCGTTGGTTGTTGAACTTACTGTAATTCTCATTAAGGCACAGCTGGTCAGCTTAATTGCCAATAATGGCAACAACAAAAAGAAGGCAAAAAATTTATATAAATATTCAATAACAAATGTTCATAACGCATTTATAAAGATGAGAATGTGTGTAAATAGGAAGTAAAAAAACAAAAAAAATGGGTGAATAAACCAACATGGCTTAACAACATGGCTGCCCACCAAAAATGGTGTCAATTAATTTGCAACTGTTGAGTGATTTATAATGTTTGCAATTATTACGCGCATTGATTTTTTTTTAAATTAAAACAACAAAAGTTAACAATTAATGATTTATTTTGAGTGGTAAAAAAATTGACAAACAGCTAAAAGCAAGTTGCAAGCAGCAACAACATATGGCAATATCAGCTTCAGCAGCTCTTTTCAACTCTGCTTTAGTTGAATGCGTTAAAGTCGACGTTGTGGCTATGTTTTTTTGCCAGTGCAATTGACAAATTTGTTTGTTGTTGTTGTTGTTGTTACTTTTTTGCAAACCACAACAACACAAATTACGACTCGTTTAACAAAAAACAGCAACAACGCAAAAGGTCTCTCAATGTTGTTGCATACAATTTATCATCAGATTTTTGGAGTTGCCAACGCTTGTGTGTTTGTGTGTTTGCGTCGCTTTTTTTATTCTCCGCTGACAACATTGAAATTAAATTTTGACAAGTTTTTGCCTGCATTTTTACCCTCTTCTTTTATTGTTTTTTTTTCCATTTGTTTACATTTTTTGTTCGGCCTGATGTTTTGTATGATTGCTGGTGGTGGCATCACTGGCAGCGACAAGTAACTCCCTTTTGTTAACAAGTACAATTTTTGTTAGCCACGGATACCAGCTGCGTGGTTATCCTTTTTTTTTTTTTGTGATGTAAGCTTTAAGCCATGAACAAATTTATTTATGATTTAAACATTCAAATTTATATAATTTATAGGCAAGCAAACAGGGTGTCGGAGTTTTCTTTTCCCCCAAATAGGTCAAATAAGAGTAAGTGTCGATATGCTTACATTGCCAATAAAGGAAATGCATTTTCATACGAACATTTTGAACAAATTGCTTAATCCTGCTCAACCAATCCTTTTCAACCATCCAACGTGCAGCTGAGTTCAGAAGAAACTGAGAGTGATTTTAACTGCTCGTAATACATGCATTTTTGTCATCAAATATAATCGACCAAATTAAAAAAACTTTTACTTTTTAAGCCTAGTACTCTGTTCGTTTGCGTGAAATTTTGCTCGCAACATTCTGTTTTTTATTGCGTGAAAATTCTGACAAATATTTTGTTGCAAAGAAATTTTAAAATTTCAGAAAGTCATGATTTACTTTTCAAAATAGAGAAAAATAAATATATAAAAACAAAACATTTACAACAACTGTCACTTTTCACAACAAAATAAATAGACAGTTCAATAAAATTGTCAAAAAAAATGTTGCAAGAGAAATGTTGCGAACATTTTTCACAGCGGAACAGAGTACTACTTTGACGAACATGTTGTGAAAATTTTCACACGTTTTTCACAGCTATCGTTTTCTGTATGAAAAATCAAATGAAATTTCACATGAACTAAACATCCGAAAGTGTCCAGTCCTTTTGGAAAAAACCTTAAAATATTTTTTTTAGTTAAAATAAAATTCATTCAAGAAAAAATTTATTTCATGTCATCATGTAATTTTTCTTGAAAATCATGTAAAAATTCATTATTAAAAAAAATATTAAAATATTATTTGTTTTTTTTTACATGATTTTCATGAAACACATTCATGCATTTTGGTCAAGTCACCAATTACATGAGTCATATAAATTATTCATAGAATAAGTGTACAAAATACACAAATACAAAAAAATGATTATTTCATAAGCCTAGTGTTTAAAATTCATAAAGTGTGTGTACAAGATACATGAAGCATTAAAAAATTTCGTCATGCCATGAAAAAATACAAATGAAACATGCATCATTTTTAATTTTTGTGAATAAAATTCATAAAATTCATGCACAAATTCGAGGCGAAAAAAAGATGCATAAGATAGGAGAAAAACTGTATGGAGCTTCATGGAGTACATATACAAGAGAAACGTAAACTACTTTATGAATTCAATCAACAAAATTCATATAACCCATGTACAAATACATGTTTAGCAAGAATAGTTCATAAGCTAAGCGTGAACTACTTTATGCATTTAGTGCATAATATATTTTATAATGAAATCTTCATGCGCTTGTGACAGGCCCGTAGCCAGAAAATTGAGCGTCAGAGGGCAACCAAATTTTTTTAGAAATTACAAAACCATAAAACTAGAATAAATTATAATAAAAAGGGGGGTGTTTTGAACCAAATTTTTTTTTAATTTTTTTTAAAGTGTAAAATGATTAATTAATTAAATTTTTAAAGTAATTTTTAAAACAAAAAAAAATTCATGTTAAAAAATTATTTAAAAAATAGTATTTTTTTTTTTGATAATTAATTAATTTAATTAATTAATTAGCTTGTTTATAATAAAGTTATAATAATATAATGAATTTTGGAACAATAATTTTGTTAATATTTTTAAAAGTAGCAAATTTTACCCATAAAATTATATATAAAAAAAAATTTGTTCGAGACACCCCCCATTTTATATTTAAATTCCTTCTAGTTTTATGGATTTCTAATTTCGAAAAAAATTTGGTTGCCCTCCGACCCATAATTTTCTGGTTACGGGCCTGGCTTGTGTTTTTCTTCTGTGTTAAGTAGCGAAGAATGCGCAGTTCTCCGATGATTTCAAAATCATCCTTCTCTCATTCCGGTGATCGTTGCAAGATATATCACTTTTCTATCGCGCAAGCGAAGAATGCGCGGTTCAAAAAATTTTCAAAATCTTTCTTACTTCATTCCGACGATTGTTGGAAGATGAATGCGCGATTCAAAAAATGTACAAAATCTTCCTTCGTTCATTCCATCGAATCTGAAGCAAGCTCTGAAAAATCGTTAAAATTAATCAAACTGAATTGGGATGAGATCACGTCTATCGAATCCGCTTGTGTAAATTTATAATAACTTGTAGTGTTCAACAACGATGCTTCGCAACAAATCGCCGAGGACCCCTAAAAGCCATATGTTTGACACTCTTGTCGGCGAATCGCTTACGACTTTCTTCTCGACGACTCGTTGGCGAATCTTCCCGGCAAATCGCTTAACACCCCTTTCGGCGATTCGTTTGCGACTCTTCCTAGTGAATCGCTTAATACTCTTCTCAGCGATGCGTTAGCGAATCTACCTGTCGAATCGCTTAGGACTCCTTTTGGCGATTTTCGGCGAATCTTCTCGGTGAATTGCTTTTATGACCTTAGCTGCTTACATTCGCCGATACCCGGATGACTCTCAAAAAGGCTCGCCGGCGATTGTATCGTCTTCCAAGTGACTCGCTGGAGATCCTCAGACGATTGAAAATGTTTGCAAGATAATCTCATCTTCTTTGGAAAAATTTTCATGCGATTATTCAAAATTTTTGGTATTTTATAAGTACTTTAAGCCGGATTGAAATTAAGAAGGAAAGTTACAAGGACTCTTAAAATCTATTTCCACATGATTTTTTTTTTTTTAGATCAAAGAAAAATCCCATGGAGGGATTTTGGTTCTCCTGAACTTCTTTTTTTGCCAAAAAAACAAATTTTTTGCTTATAACTTTTTTTTCTTCAGTATGTATCCCAATATAAGCAATAAAGTACAAATTTTAATAATACACAAATATTACTGAAAAATAATTTTGAAATTTTTTAGCAATACAAATTTTTTCGAAACCCCAAAAATAGATATATTATCTTTTTCGAAAATATGTTTTATTTAAACGCACATAATATATGTGATTTTCATGGTATTCACATGCTATATTTCTTATGGTTTGTGGTTTAAGATGATATGGTGTAGTGTCCGGCGAACTTTTTTTTCTCGATGTTTATCGTTCCGGCTTAGTGTGCCTTATTTAAGATAAAAAAAAAAATAATGGTGTGCTAGCCAAAGCGCTATAGAAATTCTGCTAAATATGCAATTCTGCTTTATATGTCCAATTGGTAGCGAAAGGGTAAAAAAACAATTCATCTTCTGTTGAATTTGTGAGTGTCCTTCAATATGACTCTCAACAGTGTGCAAAACCACAACAGCAATTTTGTTCTCCACAAATGCATACACAGTAATAGATGCATTACCGCCACCAATAATTGCTCTTCTTCCAAAACAGTTCTTTTAAGTACCTATATTTTAAAAAAAAAAGATGACTTTTAAGCTGACTTGGTTAAAAAACGAGATATAAGCAAAACGTTCAATATGTATATATTTTTTGTTAATCTTAATATATAAAACGCAAGTGTCACATTCCGCACCAAATATCACTCAAACTGTTCATTCTTGCCCTTACAGTGCTTTCATTATACAACAAAATTGTCAGCCTGAAAGTATGCACATAAAATTCTTTTGATATTTATAAATAACGACACATTGACGACAATTGCAACATAACAGCATTCAAAGTGAATGTAAAAATTTCGTCATATCGACCTGCTACTTAATTAATTATATTGAATGCGAACCATCGTAGCATGCCCATCGGCTTTTTAGCTAGTATATATATGGGGCTTGATCTATATATATATTCTTTTAAAATTTTATTTGAGCACCTACTTAATATTTTTAAGTAATTAATATATTTCACTTTAACTCGATAGACTCATATCATTAATATTATTCAAAGCTTTGGTTATAGTTAGCCATAAGCTATGACATAATTACCTGCATTTTTTGATTCAATTTTTATTTTGATGAATTTTTTGACAGCATTACAATTTTATACAAAAGCTTAAAGTTAAAGACATTTAAACGTTGTGAGTATCAATTTTCTTACATTATTTTTTTGTATCAATTTTAAAATCATTATTTGTCAACAGCTTGCCAAGGTTTTACAGACATATAGCCGAAAGCAATAAGAATATAAAAATTGTGCTAAGTTGATAATGTGACGAAGATTACACGTAGCCCGAGGAGACAAAATAATGGAAAGAAAATTGATATTCGAGTGTGTTTTCATAAAACGACAAGGATGCAACCGTTAAAAAAATCCATAACAAATTTAAAGCCAGCAAACTATTGAAGTTGTGCTCGTGTAGATAGGCAAGTGTTAATATAGGAAAAGCATTTTTTTTTTTTGCTTCAATTTAATTTCAAAATCGCTTAATCAGGCGAGAAAATAGTTTCCTGTTATAGATGAGAAAAATATTAAAAAATGTATTTGAAGATTTTTTTAGAGAGGCAATTTTGATTGGTGCTATCAAATTTGGAACGAATATGAAATGAAGTACTGAAGAAAAGATATTTAAAAAATAACTGATTTTTGTGAAGTTATGGAGTTAGTTTGAAGAAGTTAAGAAATTAAATGCGGAAAGTTAAGAAAACTTATGAAGAAAACATGTTGTTATTACTGGGGTATCACAATTATTAATAGTTAATTACAGAACATAATTATTTATTATATTTAACATAACATGAATTAATATAACATAACATAACATATAACATAACATAACATAACATAACATAACATAACATAACATAACATAACATAACATAACATAACATAACATAACATAACATAACATAACATAACATAACATAACATAACATAACATAACATAACATAACATAACATAACATAACATAACATAACATAACATAACATAACATAACATAACATAACATAACATAACATAACATAACATAACATAACATAACATAACATAACATAACATAACATAACATAAAATATAACATAACATAACATAACATAACATAACATAACATAACATAACATAACATAACATAACATAACATAACATAACATAACATAACATAACATAACATAACATAACATAACATAACATAACATAACATAACATAACATAACATAACATAACATAACATAACATAACATAACATAACATAACATAACATAACATAACATAACATAACATAACATAACATAACATAACATAACATAACATAACATAACATAACATAACATAACATAACATAACATAACATAACATAACATAACATAACATAACATAACATAACATAACATAACATAACATAACATAACATAACATAACATAACATAACATAACATAACATCAAAAAATAACCGAACACAACAACATAACATAACATAACATAAAATAACATAACATAACATAGGGTTACCTTACATAACACAACATTACATAACATAACATAACATAACATAACATAACATAACATAACATAACATAACATAACATAACATAACATAACATAACATAACATAACATAACATAACATAACATAACATAACATAACATAACATAACATAACATAACATAACATAACATAACATAACATAACATAACATAACATAACATAACATAACATCAAAAAATAACCGAACACAACAACATAACATAACATAACATAAAATAACATAACATAACATATGGTAACCTTACATAACACAACATTACATAACATAACATAACATAACATAACATAACATAACATAACATAACATAACATAACATAACATAACATAACATAACATAACATAACATAACATAACATAACATAACATAACATAACATAACATAACATAACATAACATAACATAACATAACATAACATAACATAACATAACATAACATAACATAACATAACATAACATAACATAACATAACATAACATAACATAACATAACATAACATAACATAACATAACATAACATAACATAACATAACATAACATAACATAACATAACATAATATAACATAACATAACATAACATAACATAACATAACATAACATAACATAACATAACATAACATAACATAACATAACATAACATAACATAACATAACAAAACATAACATAACATAACATAACATAACATAACATAACATAACATAACATAACATAACATAACATAACATAACATAACATAACATCGATTTGAATTAATTTGAATATTTTGCTCTACACTTCAAACCAACAGCTGCAATAATATTCAGCTCACATTCTAATAGCTGCCAAATCCTGTCTTAAGTTTGAGTTTGTTTGCTCTACTCTGCCAACACTTGCCACAAATTCTTCCCGATTATCTTTTGTCTTATTTGGCGTGCTGGTCCTTTCTTTGTTGGATGTTGGATTTTAATCCCAGCAACCATAGCAAAAAGGACATGCTTAAACTTCTTGAACTTAAGGTTTGTCCTTTTTTTTTTATTAGGTTTTTTGGGCACTTGATGGTGTTTAGTATAGTTTTAATGTGACCGATTTTTGTTGTTGTCATAGTTGCTGCTGTTGTTGATGTTGTTGTTGTTGATATTGTTGCAAGTTTATTGAGCACATGACTTCGATAACCACTTTGGCCACAAATGCTTTCCAATGACAAAGGATAATTGGGCTTAAATGATGCTCTTGTTGATAATAATGATGATAATGTTGTAGCTGATGCGGGTTTTAATAGTAGTTGTTGCTGCTGTTGTTTTTGTTATTGTTGTTTCTTAGAACACTTTTGTTTTTATCGGCAAGGACAACAAGCAAAAGTGGCAGTTGTTGTTGTTGGCGTTGTAGCTTATTGACAAGCGTGTCAATTAGACGCTTAATTAGTGGCCGATTTAAAGTGGCTGTTACAGATTTATGACAACAAAATAGTTAAGTTGAACAATTTTTAGTCTTAAGATTTGTGAGTGTATTTTCAAAATTACAGTTAAGAGTATGTAAACTAGATAGGAACTATAAAGACTGCTGGCAATGAGTACAAATATGAAAAAATAACAACCTTGAGACAAATTTTTTAAAAACTGCTGAAATAAGCACGTTCGCGTTAGTAACTTGAGTGTGGAAAATGGTCTACGGTTAAGAAAATACTCTGTGAAAATCATCGATTTATCATAAAGGAAGAAATTTGCAAAACATTTGAAACAATAGCAAAAAAGCAACCCACAAAAAAAAATTGTATATGTAAAGGATGCCAAAAATTGTGAAATACGACTAACTCGTCACATTGCAAAGCGTGTTAATCCGCAGGACTTACATGAGTTGTGGCAGAACAACAACAACAACAACTAAGCACAAAACGAGCAGCATCAAATGGGGCAGAAATCAAATGTGCGGCATAAAAACAAGCCAACAACTGACGACAACTTTGACGACAAACAAATGCCAAACCATGTTGGCCACAGCGGAAACTAAAATCATGCCAGCAACTTCCTTCCGTTTGTTTGATAGAACGTTAGCAAACTTAATGGGGGATGCGACTAAATTGCGTTGAAAACATTTGAAAAATTTAGCTACTTTTATGTCTGAGTGTATGAGTGTGTGTGAATATTCGAAAGTACTTTTTGCAGTTTTTAGTAGTTGTAAAATATGGACAGCCCAAAGGAGGAACAGACAAGCAAACACATACATATAAATATCTATCTAGATCACTTTATTGTAAAATAAAATTACTTTGTTAAACGTCGTTGACAAAGTTGTTATGTATGTTGTATACTTCTTTGTTGTTGTTGTTGTTACTCTGAAAAATGTGCGTTGCTGCTGAAAGTGGCACGAAAAAAAAAGTACTTTGTGCACATTTAAGAGCTTAGTTTCGGGCTACACATTCTAGAGATAAACGACATGTTTGGCGCTTAGGTTGAAAAATGTGGTCAAGGACGGTATTTCATGTGGGTACCAAATGGTATAGCAAAGAAGCGCAAACGATGCATAGGGTGTGAAAAATATCTTTATTGCACAACGCTT
The DNA here is from genome assembly GCA_958299015.1 of Tetanocera ferruginea. Taxonomy (NCBI): domain Eukaryota; kingdom Metazoa; phylum Arthropoda; class Insecta; order Diptera; family Sciomyzidae; genus Tetanocera; species Tetanocera ferruginea. The sequence continues at coordinate 16,774,933 of OY282644.1, read as the reverse complement.
CAGCGGTTTTGTACTATTTTTTTTTTTTTTTTTTCTTTCTTTACTTATTTTCGGCAGATAGTAAAACACACACACTTTATAGAGTTATCTAGATTTCGGCACGCTGCTGTGAAGGGTTAAATTTTAAAATAGAACATTTTTTTTTTATAAATTTAAAAAAAAAAATTAAAGCAAACTCGATTTAGAATACGAAAATTTTTGCAGAATAGAAAGACTTAAACCTAAGCAGATTCCTTGTAAATGTATTTCGCTTATAACAAATCAGTTGCCAACCACAAACAAGCAGTTGCCAACACAAAATCCCATACAAACATATGTGTAATAACCCCACCACACCCATACCTCACAACACACACACACACACACACACACACACACACACACACACATATATATATGTGCACACGCACAGCTAATACAGTTGCAGTCATGCTCACTTCAAAGTCATCTACTAATCCGGCATTTAATCAATGTCATCGCCTTGATGACTGATAAAATCCTACACCAGCATCAAGGATTTCCGCAGGAATTAAGCACAGTTGTATTAAAAGCTCATTAATCGGGCAACAACTTCCAAGCTAAGCACATTATCAGTGTTTAATTGCTATCAAGTATGGTATGGATGGTGATGTTGAAGACTATAGCAATGCTGTTGGTGCTTGGGAGTTGTAATAACAGGAAAAAGTTCAACAAAATAAATAAATTGCTTGCAAATAAATTTTGCTCAAAGATTCTTCAAGATGCTTTTAAATATTTTCGAAAATTGGACACACTTTTTGAGTGGAAAAAAAAATTAAAAATTAAAATAGGAATTAAAATCATTTACATTGCCGCAAACATTTTATGAGGCTCTCCAAAAAATGACTAAAAATCGTGTTTTTTTATGCATGTTTTATGATGACTCATTAAAAGGACTCATGAAAGAATCTTTAATATGACTGTTAAATGATTGTTTAAAAATAAGACTTATAAAAGATTCATTATTGTATCTGCTGTATGAGTACTCATAAAAGACACTCATTAAAGAGTCTTAAATATGACGGAAATATGATTGTTACAAAAAAGACTCATAAAAGAATCATATATTGATTGCTAAATGCGTTATAATTAAGAAGACTCATAAAAGTGTCTTATATACGAGTGTTTTATGAGATAATAGAATCGGATTATTGCAAAAGTACCATTTCTAATAAATAAATAAGAATTTTATAGAGCATATTTTTTACTTATTGTAAAAAACTTTGTAATGGTCCGTTATGGTCACATGCTATCCTGGCGTCGCTTTTCGGAGAATTGTTTGAACTACAACAAATGTTCATTCTTCTTTTGAGTCCTAAAGAGTATTGAATATGAGTATTAAAAGAGTACTTAATATGAGTCGGAAAAAAGTATTTAATATGAGTCGGAAAAAAGTATTTAATATGAGTCTTAAAACCGTCATTGCTATGAGTCCAAAAAGACTCGTAAAAGAGTTATTTTATTGAATCATATTTTGGGGCCCACAACATACGAAAATGTACTCAAAAAAAAGAGTCTTTTATGAGCGCATTATGACGATAACACCTCATTTATATGAGTCTTGAAAGTGTCTTTTAAGAATCAAAATGTCTGCTGGGATATAATATAAAGAGTGATTTGGTTGCTATTTGTTTTTTCAGTGTACATTTTTTGACACCTCACGCGAGATTCGTAACATGTGGCAAAGCCAAAAAAAGGCTCCGTAAGGTTTGCCTTTTCACCATGAATAGATTAACAAACGAACGGTGCACCAAATCATTGCATTTTATTACAAAATTTTGTAAGAAATATGTTTCACAGATAACGTCCATTTTATGTTCGTCATAATTAGACTGCGGGTTATATGCAATTGCATATATGTTGCATACCTTGCATATTGCATATATTCTGCATATTGTATATATCTTGAATGCGATGCATACAAGTTGCGCACGTTGCATATATCTTGCATATGCTGCATACAACTTTCATATGTTGCATATATCTGGCATACGTTGTATACAACTTGCGTATATTTTGCATACAACTTGCATATGTTGCAAACAACTTGCATATGTTGCATACAACTTCCTTATGTTGCATTCAAGGCTACAAGGGGGACCAAAGGTTAAAAATACCTTCATATTATCTTGATTTCAATGAGAAATCATATTTTCAAGTTGCATATAGCTTGCATATAACCTGCATATAACTTACATATAACTTGCATATAAATTGCATATTGAAAGAAACTGTAGGATACTCTATATAATACAGAAATACAACGGTAAGGTCTGTTGAAACAATAATATTAAGAAAACAATTTTTCTGCATAAAAATCCGAAGTCTTGTCGTAATCGACCCACCGAACAGGCTATTCAAGGTACTGTAACCAAATTTCGCACCAGTTTCACTTTATTGGACATGAATACACCAAGTCCTACGCAATCTCCGCGTACCCCGGAGAATATTGCTTGTTGCTGTATCGGCAAGGTTCAATGAAAACGCGGTTTTCAAAAATTGTGGTAGTGTTTTCGACCACCAGAAATATTTTACGCAAGGACCTTGGTGTGAAACCATACTAAATACAGCTGGTGCCTCATGACTTACCACAATGACAATTGTTAGGTGAATTGGATGAAGATCCACTTTTTTATCCAAAAAATTGTCTTCAATGACTTCAGTAACTCATTTTTGGCTTAATGGCCACGTCAACAAACAGAATTTTGACCGAATTTGGTCTGAATAGAAGCCAGAGTCAGTTCAAGAGCTGCGAATAAACCCTGAAAATGCACAGTTTGGTGCGGTTTGTGTGTCGGCAACAACATTAGACCATTTTTTTTTCAAAAATAATGAAAATTACAACTTTCTAGTCAATGGAGCAAGGTACCATGCGATGATTACCGATTTTTTTTTTTGCTCAAAATTTAAGAATTGGACCTGGTTGATATGTGGTTTCAACAAGATCTCAGTAAAATTTTTTATACAAACTTGACATGCATTCTTAGAAATACTGCGTCCAGAAGACATTCTAAAAATCTAATTGTGCTTCTCCTCAGCCTTATCGAAAAGTGCTTACAGAAGACATACTCATAAACTTCTAAAAGACTATTTGAATAGCTTTAAAGAATGCTTCCATGGCATGGCTTGTGCAAGGCAATGGTTAAATATGTTCTAAGAAGTATTTTGTCTTATATCTTCTGAATCATGGAATGCCTTTTTAAAGTTTTCCTGAAAAATACCGACTAGATTGCTCTCATTGATGGGCTCAAAGAAATCTTCCGTTGAAAAATTCTAGGAACACTTCTAGAGAAAGCTAAAGAAAGCATTCCTCCTATGACATGCATATGTTAAAAGAATGCCTTCTGAGAATAAAAGAACAAGGAATGGAACTCACGACTTTTCCTTCCACTTTACCTTCTTTTGGAAGCACTGCTTTTGCTGGGATGGTGCGATATGCCACACGGCATGCGATACCTTGGAAATATTGAGAGGCGAGTTTGGTGAGCAATTCAAAAATTAAGAACTAAAAATATCAAGCTTTGGAGCAAAGACCGCCAGCAGTTTGAATCCACTAGCCTATTTTTTGTGGTGCTACGTGAAGTATATCGTATACGGGACAAAGCCAGCCACAATTGCAGCCCTGTAAGACAACATAACAGCTGCCATTGGTTAGATACTAGCCGAAATACTGGAAAAAGTGTGACAAAATTGAAGCTAATGGATAGACCACCTCAGGCGGAATCGCGGTGAACATTTACGTGAAATAATCTTTAAAAAGTAAATGGCAGGAATTGATATTTTCAAAAAAAATATTTCACTTCAAAATGCAAATTTTTATACCCTAAACCTGAAAGGTCAGGGTATATTAACTTTGTGCAAACGTTTGTAACGCATAGAACGAAGCGAGTCCGGTATAGAAAAGTATATATATTCTTGATCAGCGTTACCTCGTGAGTCGAGCTATTCATGTCCGTCCGTCTGTCCGTCCGTCCGTCCGTCCGTCCGTCCGTCTGTCCGTCTGTGTGTTGTCCGTATACACAGGATCAGAAGAAGGAGTAGAGATAATTGGATGAAACTTGGTACACATAGTCACATGAACCCAAGGATCTGCACTATTGAATATTTTTTGAATCCACCCACGGACACGCCTACCTTCCATACAACGCAAAAATTGAAAACTGTATAACTCAGCTCATAATTAACCTACAACAATAAAATTTAGTGTGTATGTATTTTATGTTAACGCAAAGATGTTTTCGAAAAATGGACGCCATCCGCTCACGGACACGCCCACCACCCATACAACCCAAAAATTGAAAACGCAATAAATAAGCCTATGTTTAACCTAAAGAGCTTAAATTTGGCACATATATTTTTTATAACAAAACAAAGATGTTTTTGAAAAAAAGACATCATCCGCCCACGGACACGCCTACCTCCCATACAACGCGAAAATTTAAAACTGCATAACTCAGCGCATAGTTAACCTACAACAATAAAATTTGATATGAATGTGTTTTATACTAACACAAAGATGTCTTCGAAAAATGGACGTCATCCGCTCATGGACACGCCCACCTCCCATACAACCCAAAAATTGAAAACGCAATAAATAAGCCTGTGTTTAATCTAAAGAGCTATAATTTAGCACATATTTTTTTTATGACAAGACAAAGATGGTTTTGAAAAATGGACGTCATCCGCCTACGGGCACGCCTACCTCCCATACAACCCAAAAAGTTTAAAACTCAATAAATAAGGTTATGTTTGTCATAGAGAAATTAAATTTGGTATGTATGTATTTTATGCCAAAACTAAGGTGTGTTCAAAAATTGGGAGTAATCCGTCCATGAACTCGCCCACCTCCCATAGCCAAAGCACAATAAAGGCATTAACTGTGAGCTACAGGAATAAAACTTGGTATGTGTACATTTTTCATTAACATTTAAATGCATATAAAATATAGGCTTCATGCGCCCACGGACACGCCCATTTACAATAAAAATTTTTTTGTTTTTGAAAAGTGGGTTTAGGGTATTTCATAGTCGGCCTAGACCGAGTTTAGACTAAAACCCAAACAATGGGCTGACTAGTGAGTTATAGGTGCTCAGTCCTCCCTTCTTCCGAAGCAATACTTAACGGTAGTCCCGGGGGGATATAGGGGTCAGATGAAGAGGTGTTTTTATCGGGTTAAAGTCCCGCACTCAGGCTTTCGATGCTTTTCATCTCACGGGGAAAAAAAAACACACACAGCACAATTGATCATAAGAAGCTCGGTCAAGGTCCTTTCAAGGACTGAAATGGCCAATTTGTTGTTTTTTTTTTAAATTTAATTCTATTTTAAGTATAAAAGAGCAAAGCTCTCAGTGTAGGGTTGTTAATATTTAAAAACAAGAAACAATATAAATAAAAAATAAATTAAAATAAAAAGCAGCTAACTCCAAAATACCAACTCCAAATCTTAACTTCAACCTTTTGTGATCTGTTCAAAGACTTGAACGGCAACCTGCAACATTGCGACCACTTGCTGTGAGCAACGCGTGAAAATTGCTACCAAGTTACACCACGGCGCGAACTTTTGCCAGTCTGCACAAAAAACAAAAAACCTAAAAGTCAAACTTTGCAATCTGACCGAACTGCTACGAGAAGACATCGATGTTACTTTTTTTATTATTTGTTGGTTAAAATTGTGTTTTTTGCCATCTTCATCAAGAAAGAAGCAATAATAAAGTTGTGACGTGATGACGTTTCTGATGAGAATTGTTGCCGCCGCGGCTACTGTTTGGCGTTGTTGTTGTTGTTTATTGAATTTCGCTGCTGTTAGCTCGACAGCAGTTTTATATGATCCTTGGTCCTTTTATATACATTTTTTTTTTTCATTTTGATTTTTGTACACGTCTTTGTGGCTGGAATCTATCAATCTCACTTAAGTTTTTATCACAGTTAGTTAAGAGCAATTTTTTGTCAGTTTGGAGTTGATTTTTAAAGTATTTCCAACTGAAATTGACATCTCAATCGTGTTGTTTGAGTTCGATTGTTACCTGAACGGTGCTGATCATGGTGCTGCCGCTGCCGGAGACGCAGCATGCTTGGTGATCATGTTTGGCAACAGTAGCAATGACAAAGTCGTCAACAACGAGCAAGACGGCAACAACAAAAAACGAACAACATCATGATGAAGATGATAATAATGATGAGTTGATGAAAACCGACAGACGCTAATCAATTTGCAGATAAGTCAATAAAAAATATTTGGTAAAATAGCAGACTATAGGGCAAAACGGCCATAGTTGGCAACATGACTTACTTTAAGGCTGAGGAAATTTTCAAGTCGGTTTAATTCTTTCTCTGTCTATCAATTTTGTAGATAGAACGATCTCTTATAAGACCTTGAGATTTTACCAACGTTGAAATCGTTGTTGGTGCACCCTATATTTGAAAATATCTCCGCGCCTGCTATTCCTTTTGACATTCCGCACTTGGTCTCCGCAGACATGAAGACGTCTTTAGCACATTGCTTGAGCTCTGCGGCCTGTATCTCACTAACCCGTGGTCAACTCTTTCAAGTTCACAAGCCAAACGTTAATTCATATTGATGACCATTTTTGGTATTTCAATTAAATTTTGTAGAATATTATGAAAAGCTGTCTGCTTGTCAGTCAGTCAGTCAGTACAGTTGGCATGATATATGAAGAATGACAAAAGGTGCAACTAGCTAGAGCTCACATCCATCCTTCCAACCGAACAAAGGACAATTCTGCTGCTTGTTGTTTGCCGACACTTTAAGCTACAAAACTTAATTGTAATGAGTGTGAGCTGATCATTAAATGCTTTTGTTTTATTTATATGCTTTGTATTTGTTTTGGCTTTTTTTTTGCGCTCTTAAAATTTTCTACCTTTATGAGTCGAGCCGCCTTGAAGTTGGTCTTAGTTCGCGCTAGTCTAGACCTTTAAAACTAAAACTGTCGTTGGCAAGTTGACGTTTTTTGTTCACTTAATGATGTGTGATGTTGGAATTTTGCGCCTTTTTTTTATTTTTGCTATTGACTCGATCCTGCTGCCATTCTTGTTGTTGTTATTGTTGTTGTTGTTGTTGATCTTTTGCAACACGAAATACCATTTTTTACAATTTAATTTAATAATAAAGTTGATAAACTTTATAAACGTTGACATTTTCTTTAGTGTCTGCTCTGACGTTCGGTATGAGTGCCTCTAAGTATATCATTTAAGGGAATGTGATAATAATTTTGTAGCTACAAAACTTTTGGTATTTTTGATGTGTATTAAATTGGTTCACAAAAGGTGGCTGGATTGTGGTTAATGTTGGCAGGTATGCATGTTTAAAACATGTCTTGTATAAACATGTATAAATTGTTTCATTAATTTCGACAGCAGCGAGATGGAATTTAAATGTTACGACACATAGATATAGAAATCTGGTTTTTAAAAATTTTTTTAAATATCTTATAAAAGTAAGAATATGAAAAACCACATTTGGAAACAATTTTAATATCTTATTAATATCTTTGCATTCATTGTTTTAAAATCGAGTGAAAAAGTTGTCTCTACATAAGATATTTTCTAAACTGATCTTCATCTAGAATTGTAAGTTATAATAAATCTATTGAGAATTCTCTGGGTCATTGATTGTATTACAAATCAAATAAAAACTTGTCGAGTAGTTCCACGACTCGATTTATCAATAACTTGAAATGCTCGCATAGCTCGAAATTACAAGTAACTCCAGGAATTACCTAGTGTTGTGAATTTTTCTCTCACATATTCTCAACTTCACTACCAATTCTCCCTCAGTAAAACATACCCAGTAGAAATTAAGGCCTAATGAAACCATAAGACATAAATAATGCAACATGGAAGACATATCGAATCTGATGTTACTCAACGGCCAACTCAAGCTAAATATAGATCGTTGAATATACAATACAATAGATTTATATCTATTGTCCAAATTTTCAAAATTATGTCATTTTTTGTCATAGTGTTGCCATCTAATAATATGCTTATTGAAATGTTTTAAACACTATGTTACAGTTTTAAGAGGTCGGTGATTTTGAATCTGATGTCATATTTTAAGCTTCAAAATGGTGGAAAGAGTTGCCAACTTATTTATTTCGTTTAACGAATCCCGTGCAGTGGCTAATACAAGGTAAAAATGGGTCGTTGAATACGAATCTCTTGTCGGAGTGTACAAAATTATGTAATTTTGTTCCTAATGTTTTCCACCTTATAATATTTTGTTTTTTTTTAAAAGTTTTACCCGTTATCTAACATTATAAGACATCGAATCTGATGTCAGAATTTTAAAATTCAAGTTAAGTAGTTGATATGGTTGCCACCTACTTTATTTTTTATACCCTAAACCTGAAAGGTCAGGGTATATTAACTTTGTGCAAACGTTTGTAACGCATAAAAGCGAGTCCGGTAAAGAAAAGTATATATATTCTTGATCAGCGTCACCACGTTAGTCGAGCTATCTATTTCCGTCCGTCCGTCCGTCCGTCTGTGTGTTGTTCGTATACTCAGGATAAGAAGAAGGAGTTGAGATAATTGGATGAAACTTGGTACACATGGTCACATGTATCCAAGGATCTGCACTATTGAATATTTTTGGAATCCGCCCACGGACACGCCTACCTCCCATACAACGCAAAAATTTAAAACTGCATAACTCAGCTCATAATAAGTCTACAACAACAAAATTTGATATGTGTGTGTTTTATACCAACACATAGATGTCTTTGAAAAATGGACGTCATCCGCTCACGGACACGCCCACCTCCCATACAACCCAAAAATTGAAAACGCAATAAATAAGCCTCTGTTTAACCTACAGAGCTAAAATTTGGCACGTATGTTTTTTATAACAAAAAAACGATGGTTTTGAAAAATGGACATCGTCCGCCCACGGACACGCCTACTTCCCATACAATGCAAAAATTGAAAACTGCATAGCTCAGCTCATAATTAGCCTACAACAATAAAATTTGATATGTATGTGTTTTATACCAACACAAAGATGTCTTCGGAAAATGGACGTCATCCGATCACGGACACGCCTACCTCCCATACAACCCAAAAATTGAAAACGCAATAAATAAGCATGTGTTTAACCAACAGAGCTAAAATTTGGCACGTATGTTTTTTATGACAAGACAAAGATGGTTTGGAAAAATGGACTTCATCCGCCCACGGACACGCCCATTTACAATTAATTTTTTTTTTTTTTTTTTTTAAAAGTGGGTTTAGGGTATTTCATAGTGCCTAGACGGACTTTAGACTTTTTTTACTTGTTTTTTAAGAGTTTTACCCGTTATCTAACATTATAAGACATCGAATCTGATGTCAGAATTTTAAAATTCAAGTTAAGTAGTTGATATGGTTGCCACCTACTTTATTTTTTTTACCAAATTTGGTGCTAGCGTAAAAATGGCATGCTTAATCCGAATCTGTTGTCAGAATTTTAAAATTATGTAGTTTTTACCATAGGTTTGCCAGCTAATAATGAATTCATTCAGTAAAAACGAAGCCAGGTAGACCAAATATAGATATATCGATACGCACAAATGGAGGAGTTGCACCTTATAAAAATATATAAAATTAAAAAATTTCAAAAAATTAGAAAAACTATCAAACTATTAATAACACAGTGCGACAGCCGAAAAGTATTGGAGAAACCGCTGAGTAGTGGTACTTCTAGTAGAGTAACTCTTCCAAGCTTTGTTTTGCCGTAGGTAGCCCATTTTTTTTTTATTTGGTCAATTCATTCTGCAAATTATGGGACTATTTCGAGTTTTTAAAATTAATTTAATATGTGAAATCCCTGCATACAAACCAACTGCTTTTCAGTTTTTAAATTTACTAAGGAACTGAAGCAGGCACTCGACATCCTCAGTACACTCAGAAAAAAGTTCCTCGGAATATGATAAAAAAAGGCATCATATTTAGAGCATCATATTTAGGTTTAGACTTTGCTCCAGAGAATGCTTTTCTCTAAATGTGTTAATAAAAAATTACCTAAAAATGATTAAAAGCTTCTACGAAAAAGAGAAATATATAAAAATATATCGTTTTTAGAGAAGTTTTTTTTTTATTTTGGAGAAAAATTTGTTTTTATTGAAGAAAATACTTCGCACAGTGAATTGTTTTTATAAAAATATAGGAAAAATTTTTCTTTTTCAATAAATTTTGCTATATAAATGAGAATTTATTTTGTGCGAGAAAAATACTTATCATTATTAGAGACATGAAATATTTCCATTTCTCACAAGTGAAGAAATATTTCTTCGAAAATGTGAAAATTCATTTTGATTGAAGAAAAATTTATTCAATGAAAAAGAAAAAAATTGCTATTATCGAAAATAGAGAAATTTTTATCGCAGCAAGAGAGGTGTTTTTTCTGAGTGTAGTGGCCCAGCATCAGTTAGAATAGTAATATCTTATTTTGGATACATTTTTAGTGGCCAAATCCTTTAATTCTTCATTTATGTTTTTCTTTCTCATTTTGACAAAAAATGACAAAAAAAAAAAATGAATGCCCACAACCCCACAACCCACAACCTGCACAATGAATTGAACTATTAAAAATATTGAGACCCTCTACAAAAAAAACGAAGTATGAGGTCGTGTTCTGAGAGTGATGCTCTACTAGAAACAAGCAGCTGTTTCTCTGATAAAAAAAAAATAAAATTGTCGCACTATTTAAAATTAAAAAAATTTTTTAACTTTGCTTTTAAACCAATTTTCGACTGGGTATTTCTAGTAATAAGTTAAACTTGTCAAAGACTCGAATAACTTTGAATAACTTCGAGAACGAAAATATGATGACCACAATGTTCTCGTAAAACGCGATACGTGGGCATAGAAGAATCAACATTTTTATAGAACAATCTAATAATTTTTTTTAACTATACAAAACAGCAGTTTGGATGACATGAGGATTTAACAAATTTAAATGCAAGCTCTGTACTTTTCGAAACCCGAAATGGATAAACATGTATATTAGACCGGATCGAAATTTAGATGCCACCGTTCAAAAAAAAAAAAAAACACAAATTGGCCATTTCAGCCCTTGAAAGGACTTTGACCGAGCTTCTTATGACCAATTGTGTTGTGTGTGTTATTAAATGTTTGCACACAATTAACCGAGAACTGGACCTACATGTTTTATGCCGACTCCGAACGGCTAAAGTTCATGTTCTCAAGAAGCTTTACATGGCATTATTTACTCTCCGAGGTTTGCCATTGTCTGCAAGGAGGTGGTGACCGATCAGAAAAATTTTTTATTGAAAAAACTTTTTCGCCGCGGCTGAGGATTCCACCGTTCGGGCTCTCAAAAAATAGAGCAACTTATTAAAATGATTTCTGCATACTTTAGTTTCAAATCGAAGAAAATCCGCCAAAGCAATTTTGATTTTAAATCTAATTTTTTTTTTCCGTCCACAAGCATTAAGGTATAAAAGTGAGTTCTACACACTTAATGAAGGTCTTCTGCTACGATTACAAAACAAAAAATAGACAAATCATGCTCAAAACCAACACAAATGCCAACACATTGTGTTTAAATCCAAGAAAAGCTGAAGTGGCGCTGCAAGACCAAAAGTGCTTAACCGAAAACAAAAACAATGCCAACAACAACAATAAAAATAAAGTGTTAAATCAATTTCGACAGAAGACTGAAGAAAATACGAATTCCAGCGATTAAAAGAAATAAATAAATTTGTAAGAATTTTATTGGAAGATTTAGTGAAATTTAAATATTTTTAAATGACGCACGACAAATGATATAAATTATCACAACTGATTTGAGCGCCCCAATGTCAACTGCATTGAAAAGTCATGTTATGCTACCTTATTGAAAAAGGGGAGACATGCCTGGGGTACACTTGAAAAACATCATTTATAAACTTAAGGCGAGTTGAATGTCTTGAAAAACGTTTTCAACTTCAGGATGCCTCTTAAGGAATTTATATCAAACAGTTTCTGCTCTATTGAGAGTTTTTGAAGCTTTCACTCTCCTTTTTTTTTCATTTTCAACTTCCTTGTTCGGTATGCAAGAATTCTATCTTGTATTGAGTACAGATTTTCTTCAAGTGCAGCCATTAAACCACAGCGCGACGTGTGTCAATGGTTCAAATTTTAACCCCATTCGGCGCACTCCCAATTTTTGCCGTTGATATCTTTTTAAAGATTTGCTGCCATATTAAGACAGACCGAAAAACAGACAGACAGACATCAGAACGAATTAAATAAATGTTTTCAATTTAATTTTAGGCATTTTCGACATTTTGACATACGCTGGCAGCACTTAATTGCGCTCATTATTGCTGTAGCTCTACTCTGTGCTGTTGTTGTTGTTGTTGTTATGGGGATCATTATTATGATTATTCTTGTTGGTTTTTGTTGTTTTTCTCGCTTCAAACCGATACACTTTCAATTGTTGTAAACATTGTGTTAAGCCCACAGCAGCCACTCATTGGCAACCCTTTACAGTGGCTGACGCTAAAATTAGCCTTATTTTGCTAGGACTTTCGAGTGTCGATGTCGTTGTTGTTGTCAATGTGTTTGTATGCTTTACACACCGGCTGTTTGCAGTTGTTGGCACACTCAAATGTTTACTTTAATGTTTACGCTTTGAAATGTAAACTTTGCTCTGGATTAACACGCCGAATGTGGCCAGAGTTGCTGGGGTTCGTATTCATCCTTGGCTGACTGCTAAAAGGGAGATGCGGCAGCAAATGTGCAGCCATAAACTGTGTGCGTGACGATGTGTTGCCTTAAAATTTGATGACTTTAATTATGATAGAAATCTTCGGAATGTTGTCTGAAATTGTAAAATTTTTGCCAACAGTCGCATTAAGCCAAACAAGCTGTTAATTTTAACGCATTTAATTGTTATCAGTGATTAGCAACGATCATCATTTTAGTCAAATATGTTAAACTCACAAGCAATATTTACTCCCTCTTGCGCCCATCTTCAGCTCCTACATCGTGTTGCATTTGTAAACAAAGCTTTTCATCACTGAGCTGTATAAAATGAGTGTCTGAAAAACCCGCACCGCGACAACAACTGTCAAAATTCGGCGATTTATTAACGTCAATGAAGTATTGAAAGACATTTTTGTCGTTGTTTGATTTTTTATGTTTTTTTTTTTTTTGCTTAACCTCGACTACTGACCAACAGAGTCAACCTTTGCCGACCTACAATTTATAACTTCAACAATTTGTTTGATGTATTGCTACAAGCATACGACAAAAGTTCTTTAGAAAAAAAACCTGCTTAGTACAAAAAAAAAAAATAAACAAAAACCGTAGAGAAGGACAATCCACATTTGCAAAATCGACAGTTAGCTTGATTTTCTTGTAGTGCTCTCGAAATTTATAACCATCTATTAGACTATAGACGCGTTGACGATTTATTTGTTGTAGCCATCTAAGCGTCGCGCTATGTTTGTTAAGTCTTTCATGCGTCATATTGTCTATGTGCTCAGAGCAGTCAACCACGCCAGGTTCCAACATGACACGACACACTCCACCACTTAAGTCCATGTCCAAGTCCACCACGACGAATACATTGTCGTCATCGTCATCGCCGTCGTTGTCGAAGTCATCTGAATTTGTACTCAAATCGAGTTCGAGGCTTGACAATCTATGTTTTGTGCCTGTGATCTCTGCGTAAACATGTCAACATATAAATCGTCATGCAGAATGGAATTTTAAATCGTTTTTGACATTTGCAAATGTTCGACTATCAGATTGTAAGTAAATTTTGATGCCGTAAAAGATAAAAAAAAAAATAATAGAAAATAAAAAACTCAAATATATCAATAGCCATACAGCATGTAAGGTTGTAGCGATTGTCTTGTCTACGTTGGGAGACGGTGACGGTTCTTCGATACTCTATTTTAAAATTGTTATAAATATAAAAGTCGATATGAAGTTGAAAAATTTTATTTTTGAAATAAGTGTTTAGTATATTTTATGAACTTTAATCTGAGATGATAATGTGTATTGTGTGTTGTGAACATACAATTTCTCTCGAAACATGGTGAACGTCATTGCAGCTTAAAATAATATTGAATATTTGCTTTGTACTATTTTCTAGTAAATACTACTAGTAAATATTACCATTTTCTTGTAAAAACATTATTTTTATGTTTTATTTTTCATGGCGAACAAGAAACAAGCATTAAATTACGGATATAGTTTTGAACTTATGTAATTTGTATTCATCCTTAAGTACTCCTAGAAATATACTAAAGTAAATCTAACAAAAAACTTATGTTAGTTTACACAAGTGCTTCGACTGTTTGGTACTTACTAAGTTTTAGGTAACCCAATGTAAGTGATAAATTAAAGATACATCAACAGATTCATAGAAATAACTTGTATACATTTTTTGACTGACAACTTTAAAATGTATAATTTTTGCTTCCACATTTTTGAAGAATCCTCTTATTAATTCAATGACTGTGAAATTATTATTTGCATTTGAATTTTTTTTATCGTATTTACCTTTAACATCTTACAAATATAAACACACTAAGAACACTTGCTCGATCCGGAATTCGAACAAACTACCTTGCGATTTCAAGGAAGACATGCTTACCATGAGAGCACATCAGTCGTTTATTTTACTTCGCTTTGGTTGCTTAATAATTAATCGACGGGAGTCTATAAATAGATTCAGTTACACAAATCGTATGTATGCTTTATACAAAAAATGCTTTATATATAAAACATTTTTGACTTTTATAATTTAAAGATTTTGTTTTTGTATAATTTATCGAAGTTTTACTTTTAAAACGACTTAAGCTTTCACAAAATATTTGGTTTTTCAGTTCAGAACAATTTTCTTTACAAAAGCTAACTTATGTAATTTTACAATGGTTTTTTCTTTCGATGTAATTACGTATAATTTATTTTGACTCATTCACACTTGTTGGGTTTGGGTATATTTCTATTTATTTATTTGTTGGTAAAGCCTAGTTTGAATACTTAAAAATTAAAATTTATAATTAACAGGGAGTATCTTAATTTACAATGTACCGGAGTAACATTGAATTGTAAGAAAGAAGGAAAGAAGTGGCGTTGGAGTTAAGAAAGATATTTCGAAGTCGAGATCCGCTCAGATGAAAGTCGAATTCATTGATCAAATTATGTATTGGTTACCCGAAGTATTCTGGTTAAAGGTTCATTGCATTCACAGTTGGTACGGTAAGTGGGTTGGTATTAAAAGATATAAAATGGAGTAGTGCTGGGCAGTAAATGGTTCCGCATACTAGTTGATGAATGAAGACAGCATCGGCAACTACCCTTCGTTTTGCAAGAGTTTGCATGTTAATCAACTTCAAACGGTCGGCATAAGAAGGTAAGTTGAAACTGTCAGAACCAGAAAGACCACGAATGGATTCGCATTGAGTGGGTGTTGTAGATGGGAGACCAAACCTGGCTGGCATATTCGAGGATGGGTCTCACAAAAGTAAAATAGAGAGATTTTGTGAGGAAGGATTGGAGAACTCTTTTAGACCTAAGGTTAACTTTCTTGTCGCAGGTAATACCTTAATCCCGTAAAAAGCTTACAGAGGGAACGAGCTGGCTTAGAATGTAATAAGTTCTCGGGAGAAGTCTGAATTGGAAAATCTAAAGATGACATTATAAGGGTGTTCTTCGAAATATTGTTTTTTAGCTGAACCAAGGATTTCAGGTGTCGAACCTATTCAGTCAAATATACCTTGTCAAGTATACCTTGTTAGATCAGTACACTGAGAAAAAAAAACACATACTTTGCTCCGGTAAAAAATTTCTCTATTTTTGATAATAGCAATTTTCTCTTTTTCAAATAAAATTTTCTTCAATTTGAATAAATTTTCACATTTTCGTAGAAATATTTCTTTACTTCTGAGAATTGGAAACATATCAATGTCTCTAATAATGATAAGTATTTTTCTCGCACAAAAAATTTCTCATTTTTAGAGAAATTTTATTGAAAATGAAAAACTTTTCTTATATTTTGATAAAAAATTCACTATGAGAAGTATTTTCTTCAATAAAAACAAATATTTTCTCAAAAAAAAAAGTATTTTTCTCTAAAAATTATATATTTTTCTATTTCATGGTAGCTTTTTATCGTTTTTAGAGAATTTTTAGTAACGCAATTAGAGAATAGCATTCTCTGGAGCAAAGTCTATACCATTTTTCTCTAAATATGATGCCTTTTTTATCATATTCCGAGACACTTTTTTCTGAGTGTAGGATTGAAAGGGAAATCAAGAGAAACAAGTGTAGAATGTAACATGCAAATTTGAATCTGGGGCAAGTGTTATGCTTTTTCCTCAGTCAATTCGAGTTATCAAACAATCTCATGCCACAAACGTCTCTACCACAAACTACAACTTCCAAAGTCGTATATTTTGATGATTTTTTAATTTCAGTTGATTAGAAATTAGGAAAGAATTTAAGAAAGGTAAAAGCGTAGGACCATGGCTAGACCGGGATTCGAACCCGGAACCTTTGGGTTGGCAGTCAAGCACCCTAACCACTTGACTACTGAGGCGTCCACTTGACTACCGAGGAAATGAAATCGGTATCATTTCTAAGTACTTTTTGATGCGAAGGTATTATGTACGAATTATTCCAAAAATTTGGAAAAACTGATCTATAAACAGAACGTTGAACGAGTGCCAAAATGAGCATGAGCCAACAAGTACGCTCATTTTTTTACAGGCAACCCAATGGCTCCAAGATAACAGCTGTTCTTATATCAAGTTTCTTAAAGAAGAAAAGTATATAAAGTCTAGTTCATCGTTCTGAATTGTAAAGGACTTTTATAACTTGTAAAGGACTGACTGAAGAAATGTGCAAATAGGCTTCCAATTATTTCCGGGTTGTCTGAAAAAGTAAGGGTAGATTGGTAGTTGTCGGATTTGTTTTTGATATTGATGAACTTGTAGAAATTTTTAAGATCCGACAACAATTTAGCTTGAATGTGAGCAAGATAAGACTTGTAGATTTTCACAGAGTGCAGAAAGAAGGATATAGGCCTGAAATTAATTTATGAGGTCAAGATAAGAACAAGAAATTAATTAAATGCTTCAAAGTTTGCTTCTATTTTAACGGAGTGAATTGAAGGTTAGGAACCTTAAAGTTACCAAGAAATATAATAGCGCCAGATCGATATATTAGATCAAAACGTAAATCAATTGCGTCTACTGCAAGCTGATAACCATTCACTGGTTGAGAAGGGCAAATATAACAGCAAATAACACAGGACGACTAAATTTAACAAAAGTTCAGACCCAGGGACAATACCTAAACAGACCCGAAGGATTTTTATGCGCTGAATCCGAATCCGTGCTCAGAGTTGCTCCTTTATGTCTGGTTTTCGAGATATCCTAACCTAAAAGTGCAAAAAACGTGCTTTTTACAGTTTTTGAGGTTCGTGACGGAAGGAAAACAATTTTTATCAAAAAACGTCAATTGCGTAGCAATTGAAGGTACCATTCTTCCCCTTTTAAATTTATTTGGATTTTTCAAAATATCTTTCATTTTCACCAAAATATCCGAGACAAAACAGATATTGCAAAAATTCAAAAAGAGGTTTTCAATGGTAAGATTAGCACTTTCAGGTACTGCAACAAGATATCAGAAAAAAAAAAATCGCGTCTCAATATACCCAAAAACTGTGTTTTTGCACTTTAAGGCTAGAATATCTCAAAAACCGAACATATAGGAGCAATTCTGAGCACAGATTCGGATTCAGCACATCAAAAATCTTTAGAAAAGTATGGTCTGGTTTTTGGGTTAAATATCTTGTCGGCCTGTGTAATGAATATGTTCCGTTTTGTGATATAATATTTGACACATATAAATATAAAGTATCGGAATTTTTTTAAAAGCTTGGATCGAAGCGATTGTGAATTGAAGAAAGGATTCTACGACCTGAAGAGATAGCTATATTTTCACAATCAGCTAGAATTAATGTGATTCCAAACTGATGAGGATAGGTGGGGGAGAAGAAAACCGAGGTGGTGAAAATATAAAATGAGTGTTACTTTCGATATTTCCTCAATGATAGAAGATGAGTCACGTCGGGGTTGTTGTCTGTAATATTGCTGATACATCAGGTGCGGATCTCGGACACGCAAACTTGCAGTGTTATGGCCCTGTATTGAGAAGCATAGTCGACGCTATAAATTCAAGTTGTTAATACTTTTTCCAAAATCATTAAAATTTCTTTAAACTTTGTAAACATACCATGGGAAACGTCTGAACCGCATAAATAAAGCTTTTATTTTGTGGGTTTAGTTTTTGGACCTGGTGAAATTTTGATCGTTCATAGAAAACCAGTGCATTTTGATTAAATTAAATATCATTCTGTCTTTCACGTACCTCAACATATTAAAACACATGAATATACTTTAATATATTGCTTTAAAAAAAAAAAAAAAACAAATCAAGCCAATCATGATTCCATCAGCGTCAACTTATATTTTGCAAATTTATGATGACACAAACGCGTTGAATAGCTTCCAAGCAGTTTAAAATTTGGGCAAAACAAATAAAACAACAACAAAAAAACACTAAACAAAGCCGAATAAACTCAAAACTTCAACTTATGCAAGTTGGTAAAGAAAAAAAACTGGATCATATAAAAGTAGATAGACGGCTACAGCAAGTAAGAAAACAATGGCATATTTTTGAAAGCTCAAACAACTGCATCCCACATAAATAAAATACAAAAAGGGGTATATCATAAAACAACAACAACAACAACAACAACAACAAGACACTATCAAACGACTATAAGCTTGGCTGTACTACTCGCATATTTAATGCGTGAAGTTGGCTGCGCTTTTGCACTGATTTATTGCCATTAATAAAGCGAGCAAGCGACGACCAACAACGGATGGACGAAAAAAAAAACAAAAAAAAAAATGGACTTGAATTGTTTCCTGGAACATCTTTTGCTAGCCAGCCAAGTCATCTTACTACACAGCAATATGTTTGCCGAGTGTCAGCAACATATAAAAAGTTGCTACTCACACGAAAGCTACCAAAGACTGTGCGAAGTTGTTGTTGTTGTTGTTTGTTTGGAGTAACTTGCTGAGTTGTATGTGAAGCTTGTAAATGTTGGCATTAGTTCGATTACGCCTCGCTGACAGTGGTTAAAACTAGTGGCAACTTATTGTTCTTGTGCTGCTTAATGTTGTTCACTCGGTAGCTGTTTGTGTTGTTGCTGTTCTTATTGCTTTTGTAGTTGCGCAGTGAAGTAGGCAGGCAAGCAGGCAGGCAGGCAAGCAACAAAAATGTTTTATTCATAAGTAGCTGCGCGGTCTTTTGGTGTGCTGTTGCCAACCCGTTGCGACTCTTGAGGTATCATTGCGGATATGGTAATTCGATGCACAACTATCGCCCGAACTATCAGCAGCAACAACAGCAACGTCAGTAAGTTGTTTGCAATCTTTTGTTTCGGAAGCTGTTTTAGTGTTGTTTTTTTTGTTTTTTGTTTTTAATTTACTGTCGGTGCTTCAAAAAAGGCAACCCGCAAGGCACATGACGTTCAAGCAGATTGTTATGTGCAGCCAAATCGTGCGCCTAACGGCTCAAAAACAGTGTCAACAATAACACTGTGGAGCAATTATGAAATTTTTTTAAAATTAAAGCCTTTGAGATCACGGCCAAAATCGACTTAAGATTGGTAGCGCCAGCTAAGTAAGTCCCACTGTGACCACGGTATAAATTTTGTCAAAAATTTTTAAGTAGAAAATTTAGATTGATGGCATTTTTTTTGTTGTTGTTGATTTTGTTGAAATAGTATTTAATTTATAGTTAAGTTAAGCGGACTTATGAGCATTTCACGCATTTTTTTGGTTTGCTCCAAATAACTGCAGCAACTGCAAATAACGATTGACTCACTTGCAACAACACTTAACATATACAGTAGCCAAAGCAATAAGATGAACAACAACAAAAACAACAACAACAACAACAACAACAACAACAACAACAACAACAACAACAGCAACAAACACCACACGAACAACATGCCGCTGGCACAAATCTGACCAAAAGGTATTCCGCCAGCGGCATCCTCGCTAACCTTTTGACTATATCGCATGTACATCGATCGAGTCATGTTGTCAGAAAGCGTGATCCGAAAATTATACGATTTTTATTGTGTTCAGATTATGTCGACACAATGTTCAACATAAAATAAACAAAAGAATTTGCATTGATTTTTATGCAAATTCCAAACAAATCGCTGCACGCGAGCAACGAGGAAGTGACTGCAGAAAAATATATTGGAACTGGCAGATAGATATATAAAGTCAAGACAAAAAACAAAAAAAAAAAAAATAAAACAATAAAAAAGTGTTGCACCAAAATAAATGCTAAACTTAACACCAGCAACACTAAAAAGAGAGTTTGTCAAAGTTACTAAATATTAAGTAAAAATTGAGAATATAAAAATTTTTATGACCCATCTCCAACATCCACCAATTGACTCAACATTAGGTCAAGTTGACCTTAAAACTTTTTTTTTTTTTTCAATCATAACTCAAACCATACATTTGCCTGCATCGATATATAATGCAAAGCTCAAGCTGTTGGAAGATTGCACCCTTTGTGGAAGAAACTCATTCACAGTCACTGCTACTAAGGCGATTTTACTTTTTATTGTCATTTTTTTTATTTTTATTTTTTTTCTAGACTTCCTTGTGGTGTTCCATGCTGTTCGGCATGCATCTTGTTTTTGCACATTTAATATGGTTTTTTTTTCTGTTGCCTTCGCTCAACTCTAGGTTTAACATTATCCTAGGCTAGGCTTATCCGCCACTCTAGATCCAACTGTCTTGTCATTTGAATAATTTTTCTTTCTTATTTAAATCGTTACGTATTCATGTTCAGAGAAATGTTTGCGTTTTGCTTTGAGTTTTTGTCGTGGTGAAGATGCTATTGCGCTGAAGTATGGTGTGGAAGTTAAGTATACGCCGCAGATAAATTTGCATAAAAAATTGTTGAGGGTTAAGCATTTTATAACTTACTTTTTTCTAAAAACTAATGTTCTCCAGATATAGAAGTTAGATGCTTTTTGCGGTCCCGGACAACAAGCGGGTGACCAGCTAGGGTGTGGAAGGGTGTAGTGTTGGACAGGAACTGCATCTTCATCAAAAAAACCACAGAGCCCGTAACTGGCACCGTCAAGGCGAGTCGGAGCCGCCTCAAAAGCTACATGTCCAAAACTCCCTGTCTTCTCTGGATTATAAGTTTGAGAGGTCTCTACAAGAACTTAAAAATGAAATATGTGTAGAGTTAATGTCCCAACCACGTTAATCATGCCCAATGCAAACTTAACCACCCTCGGATATGAACCCCCACTACGTTGACGACCACTGCAAACGAAAAACGTATAATGATTTATGGATATGCACCTGGAATGTCCGGATCTTTTATAGGAAAGATGCCTCTATCCAACTGGCGGTAACGCTCGAAAAAATAAAGGCTGACATCACCGCCATCCAGGAGATGCAATGGAAAGGATAAGGCTGCTCTAAGAGAGTAGACTGCGATATCTACAACAGCTGTCATGCGGAGAAGTGCGAATTTGGATGCAGATTTGTCGTAGGCCAGAAACTACACCATCTTGTTTCCCGGTTAATACTTGTGAACGAAAAGCTGGTGACAACCGGCATGAAGGCAACATTCTTCCACATGAGGCTTATTTGCACACATGCCCCGACGCAGAAAAAGGACGATTCTGTTAACGACGCTTTCTACGCGAGCCTAGAGGACGTATATGATGACTGGCCGGCCCATGACTTCAAAATAGTCCTCGACGATTTCAGCGCAAAGTTTGGAAAAGAAGGCATTTTGGTCAGTTCAGTCTCCACGAAACCAGTTCGAACAACTGTTTAAGACTGATCGACTTCGCAGCGGCACGAAACATGGTAGTTAGTAGCACCTGATTCAAGCACTTTGATAACTACAAGGTCACCTGGCTGTCCCCAGATCAAAAACGTACAACCAGGTTGATCATGTTGTGATTGAAGGAAGGTACGCTTCAAGCGTATTGGATGTGAACAGATACGAGTAGAACAAGAACAGTTTATGAGATATGAGACAAAAATGTATTTATCTAATATGCATATCGGGGGCCTGCCATGAAAGAATCATGATTCGAGTATACTCGCCAGTATATTCATGATTCATACTCATACTCATAAAAATACCTTCCCTATACAAACGCATTCAACTCTTTTTATATAATCCCTGCAAACATTTGGAAGACGATTGGAAGATTTGATCATTTGGTGACGTCCTAGCGATTCGCCTAAGGGTTCTTTGGAAGATTGATCGCTTTTCGATAGCCGAAGCGATGAATGCGAGATTCTCAAAAAATTTAAAAATCTTCCTTCGCTCATTCCTGCGATCGTTGGAAGATGGATCGCTTTTCGATCGCTGAAGCGATGAATGCGCGATTGACAAAACATGTTTAAAATCTCCCTTCGCTCATTCCGGCGATCGTTGGAAGATGGATTGCTTTTTAATCGCCCAAGGGATGAATGCGCGATTCAAAAAAATTTCAAAATCTTCCTTCGCTCATTCCGGCGATTGTTGGAAGATTGGTTTTTAAAAAGCTTTCAAAATCTATCATTGTAATATGAAGCAGGCTTTGAAAAATAGTTTAAATTATAATCAAAAAATTTAACTTTTAAAAAACTTCATGAAACTGGGATAAAACAACGTCTGATGAGCCCGCTAGTTCAAACTTGCAACAACTTGTAACATTCAACAACGATACTCTGCAACAAACAAAAACCCCTTGTGCCGAATCTTCCTGGCGAATCGCTTAAGACTCCTCTCGGCGAATCAGTCGCGAATCTTCCTGGCGAATCCCTTAATACTCCTCCCGGCGATTCGTCGGCGAATCTTCCAGGCGAATTGCTTAAGATTCCTCTTGGCGATTCACTGGCGCATCTTCCCGGTAAATCGCTTTTAAGGCCTCAGCTGCTTACATTCGGCGATTCCCGGAAGACTCTCAGAAAAGCTCGCCGGCGATCGTTTTATCTTCCAAGCGATTCGCTGGAGATGTTTGCAGGGATTAGACATGGGTTACACTCAGACTCATTTGTTTACCCCTACTCAACTTGGACTGTATAGTGGGGCAGTCAACGTACAAACCAAAGAGGCTTCATACTTCTCGAGGCGTTCACATCACTTGACGTGATGCTGCTCAATACCGGATTGCAGCACACATTTATCAGTGCAGTAGGAAGCTCCTTTGTTGATCCGGCATTCGCTAGTAGTAAGCTCGGTATTCAGACTGGGTGGATGGTACGAGATATCCATACGAACAGTGACCACCATGCCATTACATACACGCCAGGTAGACAACATCGCAGCCGAAGGAATAGTAGCGAAAACAGATATAATAATAGCCGACATACACCTCGCCGGCACAGCAAGTCAGGACAGCTTGCGACGCGCCCATGCAAACGACACCGCAGAACACTGTACTGGTGGTCTCCAGAAATTGCAGAAGAACGCAGAAAATGCATTCAAGCTAGAAGAAGATATTATCGCAAGATATTATCGAGAGGTTGAAGTTTTAAAGTTTTTCGCGAATCCTACCTAAATCCACTTCGTGTATCTAAAAAAGCTTCAAAAAAAAAAGCTATTAATACGAGCAAGCGCGAGTGTTTCCTGCAGCTATGTGATGAAGCAGTAGTAAGTCCATGGGGAACCACCTAAAAGCTAGTAACAAAAAAGCTGAAGGGGTTCAGACAATCCACTCTTATAGACCCACACCTGCTTGGCATCGTAGTAAGAACTCTCTTCCCGCCACAACCAGCGATTTCGCTCCACCATGCACACAAAGATCTCTATCAAATAATGGTGTCATCTCTTCACCAGTGCTTACGTTGAAGAGATGACAATTGCCAAATACGTGAAGAACAAAAAGGCACGAGGGCCAGATGGTATTCCTAACTGTGCGCTAAAACTAGCCATTCTAGAGCAACCTCGAGTATTTGTCCAGCTCTTCAACGCCTGTCCAAGGCAGGGTATATTTCCAGCTCAGTGGAAGGCCCAGAGACTAGTGCTCATGCCAAAATGCAGCGCCTCCACGGAAGATCCCTCAAGCTACAGACCAATTTGTCTGCTTGGCACATTAGAGAAAATCAAGGTGCAACACAATATTGCCTTGTAGCAACGCTTGATGTACGCAATGCATTCAACTCAGCTGACTGGAGTAAGATTTTGAAAGGTATTTGTGTGTTTAGAGTATCAAGCTACCTCACGAAAGTTATTGCAAATTATTTCGATGAGAGAGTGCTGCAATATTTAACCGAAAGCGGCGCAATGACGAACAATGTTACTGGCGGCGTTCCACAGGGGTCAGTACTAGGGCCCCTTCTGTGAAACGTCATGTAAGATGGTGTTCTAAGGCTCGAGTTAGCTACAGGTGTAAAGATCGTCGCATTCGCGGTTGATTAAGCGGTTGTGGTAACAGCTAAACATCTAGAAAAAGTGGAGGCCCTTAGTTGCTATTAGCACTATCTACGGCTGGCTAAAGTCCGCTGGACTTAGTTTAGCAGAACACAAGACGGAGGCGGTGCTTATCAGCAGCCGTTAAAAGCAGTTATTAACGTGCGCGGGACGGAGATACACTCAAAATCATTTATTAAGTTCCTCAGCGTGCTAATAGATTCTCGACTCTGTTTCAAACAGCACCTAGAGAATGCTCACAGGAAAGCAGCCACTTCATGCCAGGCGCTAGCAAGAATGTTGCCAAACACACGAGGACCAAAGCAAGCTCGCAGGACACTTCTTCTTAGGTAAAGTCCTAAGTAAGGTAAAGTCCTACCGCCGAGGAGTAGAGTCGGTGTTTAGACTAGGCGCTCTTAGAGTGTGCTGCTCTTTCAGAACAGTGTCTGAGGATGCAGCTCTGGTGCTCGCTAGCTCGATCCCCATCGACCTCTTGATGGAAGAGGCCCAACCAGGAGCCCAATCAGGGCCCAAGAAAATGATTCGAGAGCGAAGTATGACACAGTGGCAGGCACGTTGGTATAGGTCAGGTTAAGGATGCTGGACCCATCACCTTATCCCTAACTTGTGCATGTGGTGTGGTAGAACTTACGGTTCAGTGAACTTCTACCCTACCCAAATTCTGAGCGGGCACGGTTGCTTTAGCGCATACCTGCATAAATTTAAGCATGCCAGTGACAGATGGTATTCCTAACTGTGCGCTAAAACTAGCCATTCTAGAGCAACCTCGAGTATTTGTCCAGCTCTTCAGCTCAGTGGAAGGCCCAGAGACTAGTGCTCATGCCAAAATGCAGCGCCTTCACGGAAGATTCCTCAAGCTACAGACCAATTCGTCTGCTTGGCACATTAGAAAAAATCAAGGTGCAAAATAATATTGCCTTGTAGCAACGCTTGATGTACGCAATGCATTCAACTTAGCTGACTAGAGTAAAATTTTGAAAGGTCTTTGTGAGTTTAGAGTAACAAGCTACCTCACGAAAGTTATTGGAAATTATTTCAATGAGAGAGTGCTGCAATATTCGACCAAGAGCGGCGCAATGACGTACAATGTTACTGGCGGCGTTCCACAGGGGTCAGTATTAGGGCCCCTTCTGTAGCACGTCATGTATGATGGTGTTCTAAGGCTCGAGGTACCTACAGGTGTAAAGATCGTCGCATTTGCGGTTAATTAAGCGGTTGTGGTAACAGCTAAACATCTAGAAAAAGTGGAGGCCCTTAGTTGGTATTAGTACTATCTACGGCTGGCTAAAGTCCGCTGGACTTAGTTTAGCAGAACACAAGACGGAGGCGGTGCTTATCAGCAGCCGTAAAAAGCAGTTATTAACGTGCGCGGGACGGAGATACACTCAAAACCATTTATTAAGTACCTCGGCGTGCTGATAGACTCTCGAATCTGTTTCAAACAGCACCTAGAGAATGCTCACAGGAAAGCAGCCACTTCATGCCAGGCGCTAACAAGAATGTTGCCAAACATACGAGGACCAAAGCAAGCTCGCAGTACACTTCTTCTTAGGTAAAGTTCTAAGTAAGGTAAAGTCCTACCGCCGAGGAGTAGAGTCGGTGTTTAGACTAGGCGCTCTTAGAGTGTGCTGCTCTTTCAGAACAGTGTCTGAGGATGCAGCTCTGGTGCTCGCTAGCTCGATCCCCATCGACCTCTTGATGGAAGAGGCCCAACCAGGAGCCCAATCAGGGCCCAAGAAAATGATTCGAGAGCGAAGTATGACACAGTGGCAGGCACGTTGGTATAGGTCAGGTTAAGGATGCTGGACCCATCACCTTATCCCTAACTTGTGCATGTGGTGTGGTAGAACTTACGGTTCAGTGAACTTCTACCCTACCCAAATTCTGAGCGGGCACGGTTGCTTTAGCGCATACCTGCATAAATTTAAGCATGCCAGTGACTCCTATGGCATTCATTGCTCTAGTAGCATAGTAGAAGACACTGCACACTCCCTCTACGAGTGCCTTAGAGTGTCCATGTTCAAACCAACAGGTCAGTGGCAAGTTCTTTGTCCGAACGCATAATCGACGAACTTCGAAGAGTCGAGCATTACCATCTAGGTCAGCGTCAGATAGGAAACTAAATACGAAATTTAGGGTTCTCCCCGACCCAGAGTCAACATCAAGTTAAGAAGAAAATTAAGGCTCTTTACTTGACAGTCCCCGACAAACAAAATTGGTCCTTCAGATTTCAGCTCAGTGCTGTTCCCTCATCCTGCGATGTTATGCCTTTCGGCGGTTTTTCGGGATTCATAATGGATCGAAGATTCAATGTGGAGGTTAATGTTTATTGCGTTAAAGTCGCACACTCATACCTGCATGGATGGGGGGTCTTTTGAGGGTGACCATCGCGGATAAAATAAATAAAAAAAAACTCAACTGAGTTAGATTCATGTGAAGAGAGTGTAAGTGATAATCGAGTGTAATTTTAAATATCTCTCTCTGTTTCAGCTGACACGCCATTGTGTTGGCAAGATTGCCAGATTGACGTTACAATGTCGGCTTTTTTTAGGACAAATGGTAGGGTCATATTTTGATAAATAGTTCAGTAGCTTTCTTCATACGCTATTAATTTAAACAGAATTTTAATAGATTATTGAAACAATACACATATTTAAGTTCTTACAAAATTATTTTGTTATGTGCAAATTGATGCAAGCATCCCTATTTTTAGTATTTTCAGTTTTAATCATGGTATATTAGTGCCAGCACATAACAGAATGAGTGAACATATCAAACGCAGGTACACTTCCTAGAAATCATGCTACGCCAGCAGTACTCAAATGATTTAAATTTCCGAAGAATTTTTGAATGTTTTATGCGTATCGGCGAGTCTTTTGCGTTAATTGAAGAAGAGTAATCATAATACTCACAGCCGAAGACAACTTTCACTTTCACTTAGAGTCATTATAAAAATCAAATAAGTAGTATACAAGATATATTTAAATAAATGCAACTATATTTGAAAGAGCTTAAAAACAATTGTATTCGATTTTCGTGTTTAGAGACCCCAAATCTATAAGAAAAAATAGTGAGGTGCCGTGTACAAAAACAGTGGCGCATAGTGTAAGTTGGAGATTCCTTACAAGTTCATATGATCAGTGAACGCAGAATTCATGTAGATTTTTTATGAACGCATACATACCTGATATTTTCAGTCTAATCCCTGCAAACATTTTTAATCGCCTGAGAATCTCCAGCGAATCGCTTGGAAGATAAAACGATCGACGGCGAGCTCTTCTGAGAGTCTTCCGGGAATCGCCGAATGTAAGCAGCTTTGGCCTTTAAAGCGATTCGCCGGGAAGATGCGATTCACCAAGAGGAATCTTAAGCGATTCGCCTGGAAGATTCGCCGACCGATTCGCCGAGAGGAGACTTAAGCGATTCGCCGTGAAGATTCGCCAACGAATCGCCGAGAAGAGTCTTAGGCTATTCGCCAGAAAGAGTCGCGAACGATTCGCTGAGAAGAGACTTAAGCGATTCGCCGTGAAGATTCGGCAGAAGGGGTTTTTGTTTGTTGCAGAGCATCGTTGTTGAATGTTACAAGTTGTTGCAAATTTGAACTAGCGGGCTCTTCAGACGTTGTTTTATCCCAGTTTCATGAAGTTTTTTAAAAGTTAAATTTTGTGATTAATTTAAACTATTTTTCAGAGCCTGCTTCATATTACAATGATAGATTTTGAAAGCTTTTTAAAAACCCATATTCCAACAATCGCCGGAATGAGCGAAGGAAGATTTTGAATTTTTTTTGAATCGCGCATTCATCCCTTGGGCGATCGAAAAGCGATCCATCTTCCAACGATCCCAGGAATGAGCGAAGAAAGATTTTTAAATTTTTTGAGAATCGCGCATTCATCGCTTCGGCTATCGAAAAGCGATCAATCTTCCAAAGAACCCTTAGGCGAATCGCTAGCGCGTCGCCAAATGATCTAACTTCCAATCGTCTTCCAAATGTTTGCAGGGAAGTTTCGATTTTCTCGGGTGTTCACCGACACATGTGTTTTTTTTTTAAATTTCGAATTGAATTTTATAGTAACACATTTTTTCTTAAACTTCTCTAGCAAATTTCCGTTGCATAAATCAGTTATTTCATCACAAAATATTTAAAAAAGATTCTTTCCTGACTTACTTCTCATAACAATTCTTATGTTCTGCTTTGCAAACAAGGGTAACGTCTTTTGTCGTTTCAGTAAGCATTTAAGATCTTATGAAAATCCAAAACTAAACAAAAAAAAAGGGAAACAAGCCAAAAATTCCATGTTTCGGTTGCACTTTATGTGCGATAGTAGACACTACCTACTTCTTTTTTTCTTCCTCCTACCAAAATCGACACTCGGAATTTGCATACAAAATTGGAAAAATGCAAATATTTTTATTGTCATGCGGTGTATAAACAATATTTCTGTGACCAAAAACCATGTCAAGATAACCGACAAATGCAAACCAAAGAAAAAATACAAGAAAAAGACAACAAATATTTTGCATAAATAAGAGCGACAAACTGGAGCAGTTAAGCATGGTCAGCAAGCAAAGCAAAAGATGGCCAAACAATATGAAAGTTGTTGGGTAGTTGTAGCCGGCATTGGTACGTTTTACAAGCAAGCCGAAAAAAATAGCTGCTGTTAAGTTGGCTGTGTTGAAAAATTATTATCGAACACCTGTACCCTATCAACGTACATGAAGACAATTCAAGCTTCTACAATCAAACATACACACTCACGAATACGCCCTTGAGCACAAGGAATGTCTTTTTGCTTGTGGCATGATGAAGATTTTCTTGGAACTTTTTGCATATGAATGGCCAGTATTTGTCTTGGTCCAGGGGGAATAGCTAGTTGTTGCAATACTGCAAACACAAGTAGCTGTAGGTAATAAAGTTAAGGCTTTGCATCTGAATACAATGTGCAGTTATACTGCACTGGTCACTGGAATGGGTTGTCAGTCAGTTGGGTTGGGTTGTTGCGAAGTTAACTTTGTGTGTCGTGAAAAACTAGACTCAAGACAAAAAAAAAAACTGTTGCGGTAAAAGCGCAAAGCAGTCCTTGGAGACTTGATAGAGACTCATGAGTGGTAGAGGCAAAAATGAATACGCTATTCTTCTTGGCTACAAATGTGTTGACCACTGGGATTTAATTATTTTTAATTGAAATTGAGTTAAATAAAGCAGAAGAACTACAATCAGTTCAAATTTAAGAATTTAAATATTTTAACACTATAACAAAATTTTAAGAAGAACCTCTGAAACTGCCTTTAAGCTGAAGTCGTATTATTTCACAAATACAAACATAAATTGAGTACATTTTCAAGTAATTCAATGTCCACAATAATGCTCTTAAATTGAATTTGTGTACCACATTCATAACCTAGACCCCAACTGGGCTATCACACACTCGCACACACCGCCACACATATACGTTCTCATATAAAGCAATAATAATAATGCAGCATGTCACATTAATAACGGTAAGTAACGTAGAAATTAATATAATAATTCATGGTAATAATTTAACTACTTTCATGCGGTTTACTAGATGGTCCACAACAAAACCACTTGCTGACAACCATGAAAAATGTAGGCAAAAAAATAAAGGCAACAAAAGAAAGAAAAAAAAAAAACATGCAGCAAAAGTAAACCTAAGGTTTATGTGAAGACATTAATTCATTTAACATATGAACCAGCCACTAGAGGCACTGCAAAAAGTAAACAACACACGCCGGGGGTGGCAACAATAATGTGCGGGTAGACTAGAGTGGCATGTTTGTTTTTTTCTTAGTTTTTCATTTCGTTTTACTTGAAAATTGATCTATATAAAACAAAAAAAAAAAATATTTCATGATTTTTAACTTTTTTAAGAACCACGCAAAATTTTTTTATTTCATGGCAAACGACTTATCAATTTGATTTGAGTAACCAAGGTTCGATTCTCAAACAGACCGTGTTTTATTTTCATTGTGTGTTATAAATGACTCTGACTCTGACTCTGACTCTGATTCTAATTCTGACTCTGACTCTGGCTCTGACTCTGACTCTGACTCTGGCTCTGACTCTGACTCTGACTCTGACTCTGACTCTGACTCTGACTCTGACTATGACTCTGACTCTGACTCTGACTCTGACTCTGACTCTGACTCTGACTTTGACACTGACTCTGACTCTGACTCTGACTCTGACTCTGACTCTGACTCTGACTCTGACTCTGACTCTGACTCTGACTCTGACTCTGACTCTGACTCTGACCTTGACTCTGACTCTGACTCTGACTCTGACTCTGACTCTGACTCTGACTCTGACTCTGACTCTGACTCTGACTCTGACTCTGACTCTGACTCTGACTCTGACTCTGACTCTGACTCTGACTCTGACTCTGACTCTGACTCTGACTCTGACTCTGACTCTGACTCTGACTATGACTCTGACTCTGACTCTGACTCTGACTCTGACTCTGACTCTGACTCTGACTTTGACTCTGACTCTGACTCTGACTCTGACTCTGACTCTGACTCTGACTCTGACTCTGACTCTGACTTTGACTCTGACTCTGACTCTGACTCTGACTCTGACTCTGACTCTGACTCTGACTCTGATTCTAATTCTGACTCTGACTCTGGCTCTGACTCTGACTCTGACTCTGGCTCTGACTCTGACTCTGACTCTGACTCTGACTCTGACTCTGACTCTGACTCTGACTCTGACTCTGACTCTGACTCTGACTCTGACTCTGACTCTGACTCTGACTCTGACTCTGACTCTGACTCTGACTCTGACTCTGACTCTGACTCTGACTCTGACTCTGACTCTGACTCTGACTCTGACTCTGACTCTGACTCTGACTCCGACTGTGACTCCGAATCTGACTCTGACTATGGCTCTGACTCCGACTTCGAATCCGACTCCGACTCTAAATCTGACTCAGCTTCCGACTCCCACTGTGACTCGGACAAAAACGCTGACTCCAACCAAATAATTAAAAACTTTAATAACTTTTATTATAAAAATATTGTAATAAAAATTAATCTCAAATTTAAGCAGTTTAATATAAATGAAAACATATTCTTTTAAAAAATGGATATAAAATGTACCTACTTCAAATTAATTAAATAATTCCTCTACGAAAGGACGGTCACCTTGACATGGGGTAAAGATGTAGTCTTAAAGGCCGTTGTGGACCAATGAACAAATGCACCCCCCCTTAACCCAATGTGTCATGTCGTACCGGAACAATTGGATGTGTTTGCAGTTAGAGGGTAGTACCGGCTGTATTGGAACGGTGTTCCCACTGATACCTGGCCGCCTCAGTGAGTAACTTGAGTGGCTTTAGTGAGTAACTGACCCCTTTTCTAGATACTCGTCGGCCAATAAAATAAATCCAACAAATAAAAAGAACACAAAAACACCAACAACAACAACAACAGCAACAACAACAACAACAACAAAAACAACAACAATAACAACAACAACAACAACAACAACAACAACAACAACAACAACAACCACTGCAACCACTGCAACCAAAACGGAACTAGAGATAGGTTTAGGTAGCGACGAGTATAGGACAGGATTATCTAACCTGGGCAACACCGTCAAGGACGGAGACCTAGACAAAGAAACCTATAGTTCCTCAAACCCAACCTGCTGCTCCCAACTCGGAGATCGAATACTCCGACTCCGACGTGATAGTGATTGAGTCAGGTGGATTGGTGGTCACAAGTAGATCTGCTTGTTCCAGATAAATGAAACAACGCAGATTCTACAGGACCGCAAAAAAAACATCTGCCAAAAATTGAAAAAAGCGATCCGACTTCTTTCAGTTCCAGGAACAAAGCTCTCATCAGGAAGCACGCGAAGTTCATGGCAAACTTCGAGCGTCGTAATGCTTCCAAGGCGTCGACGGTTGGAGGTGCCGCTACTCCGCTTGCTTCCAGGAATAAGAGTCTGAGCAAAGCTGGTCCTTCACAGTCCAATGTCACAAAGAGACAGATGGGAGTGTGAAGTGGAGAAAAGAAAGGAGAAAGTAGGAAAGACAAGGTCGGTAGGGCTGAACTGTTCCAATCCAATATCGCCAAAGTCGGCAAACAGGATTGTGAAACGGGTGCAGCAAGGATGGGACGAAGACGACTAACGCAGGTCTAACAACGTCAAAAGCGGCAAACAGGAGTCTGGGGGGTGCCAGTAAGCGCAAGGATAAAGAAGGGTGAGGTAAGGTACAAAGTTACCTCAAACAGGAACCAACAGAGGGATGACCACAGTCTCACGTGAAGCTCCGAGCACTTCTGGATCCAGAGCCAATTGACAAAGATCTGCGGACAAGGTGGTCACGAGTTGCTCGAAGCGCAGCAAAGCTGATTGTAGCTTCGAGAACTCGCCCGAAGACTTGCAAGTAGTCATTATTGTAAAGATAGACCCTGAAGGCTCTTTGACGGTATAAAAATGGTTGCTTGTAGAAAAAGTGATGCTCAAAGCCATGATAGCCAGTATCGAACACGGTGATCCCGAGAATTGCGACGATGTTCGACGTTGCTGGTTAGCAAAAGGGTAACAAAGTCGTTGGATGTGGAACGAAGGAGTCACTGCAGGTCTTGACCTTGACGCTTTTTGAAGAAATCTTGTCAAAATGTTTGCTTTTTTATATTTAAGGGATCTTGCCTATTAAGCCGGCGTCTTTTTATATTTGTATTTTGCAATTTTTAAAAAGGATCCAACGCTAGAATCATCATATTGAATCCTTTTCAAGCGAGCTGTCAGTTTAAAGAGTTTTTTCTTTAAAGTCCCCATCTTGAAGTCTCTCGCTACTTAACAATACCCGATTGACAGGATTGACATACACTGAGGAGCAAATGAGGAGCAATTTGAGAAATAAGTGAATAACTTTAAGTGCAACACTGATCAACACTGTCAACAACCATCTGCGACGCTTAGTTTGTGTTTGTCAGCCATTGAGAACAATAAATCTTGTGAATTCTAGCGAAAATGGAAAAAATTAAATGGGAAAAAACGCAAAAAAACCATCAGACAAGCCCTGGAAAGGCTTGATAAATATTATGAGGACTTTTCACCACCAATTGGAATGATTCAGAAGTGATTTATGGAATTTCGATGCGGTCGTACAAGCACAAGTGACGCCGAACGTTCTAGACGCCCAAATGAGGTCACCATACCAGAAATGGCGAGAGTTTTGTGGCCGTAGGCATCTCAGATGAACGGATGTGGAATATTTAGCGAAATCATTTGGATAAGAAAAACGTATCCGCAAGATAGGCGCCGCGTTTACTTACTCACGACCATAACGCAATCATGCGACTTATTCAAAGGTGTGTTTGGCGATATTGAGCAAAGATAAGAAGAATTTTTTTCCGTCGATTGGTAACCGCGGACGAAACATGGATCCACCACAACACCCCAGAGACAAAGGAACAGTCGAAACAGTGGACTCTACCCACCGAACGTGCTCCGAAGTAGGCGAAAACGGTGCTATTGGCCGGAACGATGGCATTGGCCGGGTTATTGACAGTATTTTGGGATAAATGCGGCATAATCTACATCGTGGTGAATCAATGGCGAATACTATGCAGCCAACTTGGACCGTTTCGGTCTCCATTTGGCGAGGAAAAAGTGCTCTTCCATCAAGACAATGCGTGTTCGCACCTGCTCAGCATCCGTGGCAAAATTCCATGAGTTGAAGCACGAATTGCTTCCTCATCCAGCATTTTCTCCAGATTTCACACCGCGCGACTGTTTTCTGTTTCCAAACTTGAAAAAATGGCTCCACGGAAGGATATTCACCATCCGAGAGCAGCTCATCACCGTAACAAAAGCCTATTTTTCGGAACTTCTAAAAACGTATTTTTTGGATGGGATCAAAAAATTGGAGGAACGTTGAACGAAGTACATCGAGCTACAAGAGACTATATTGAGAAATAAGTAAGTTTCTTTTGCCGTAAAAATCATTCCTTTTCAATTTTTCACGGAATTATCAAACAGCACTCGTGGAGTTTCTTTTCTGAATTTATTTCCGAGGATATTTTCTGGAGATACAATTTGAAAGTAAGAATTTAATTTAAACTGTTGACAATATTTTAATGGAATGGAGCCATTTCAGAAGGTTATGATATACGTACTTTATATCAAACTTGTATAGAGGGGCCCATGATGCGACGCACAGTGTTGCGAGCCCATACAAAAGTTGGACAAAAATAGAAGGAGTCGTCCGATTTGGAGTGGTGAATTATTTAAGGTCACTGATATCAAATATGAAAAAAAATTTAAAAAAATTAATTCCATCATGTCTAAATTAAGGTTATAAATTTCAATTTTTGAGATTTTTAAGTTTTTTAAAAAATTATTACCATATTTAAAATTCATAAATAAATGGTTTAATAAATGGTTTATGATTTATCAAAAAAAAATTATTTCTTTGAAATGTGTTATATAGTTTAAAAGATATAAATATTTTTGTAAGAGTATTTTTGTACTAAACTATTCTGGAAAAACTTATATATTTTTAATACATTGACGTTTTCTTCTTTTTGAAAGATATTCGCTTTGAATAATAAAATGCAAATATTAATTTTACTAATAATTATTTAATATTTTCTTTATGTACATTATTTGAATTAAAAAAGTGCTAATCTTCATCTTTATTTTCATTATAAATATACAAATTGATGTTAGAATCTTCCTCAATTATCTTTTTATTATATTTACTTTTTCTTTGAGAAGATAAAAGAGGGTCTGATGAGATTACCAAATAGGTCATAAGATCTGTATTGGTATTTTCTATTGAGCACTTCCGCGTGTGATTAAGACGAGTATATCGAATATTTTTGTGGCTTCCTTCTAAAGCTTCTTCAGATAAAGTTCCTGCGAAAATAATTATTGTGAAAAAATATATCTTAGATCGAATTACTTCAAACTACAATATTAAAAGTTTAGTCACCTATTGGTAAATCGAAACATTTTACTACTTCGCATCCATGTACTAAAACTTTGTGTACAGAGCAAGGCATATAATACCAATTCTAGCACTCTATGCACAAGTTCCTCGTTTTTCTCAGCAGCTTACTAAATTCATCAATTTTAATGATTTTGCCACATGAGAGGATTCTTAACACTAATGCAAAGTTGTATATAAGATCTTTGTTAAGTCCTGTGATTTCTGCAGATACTTCATAGTTTAAAAAAAACTTCCTAGCCGTATTTCCGTCGTTTGTGGTGCCATAACCTGTTTTTACATAATCCACTAGCAGGCCCAGTCTCTCTCTAAACTCTCTTTGTATTCGTGTTTTAGTTTCAGCAAAAACCGTTTTATGTTCTGCTCTTACTTGCCAGTTTTTAAATGCCAATCGATAGGCTATATGCAGTAAACATTCAAAAAACCTTATCCAACAATGTAGTTTCTTTGAAGTTTTTGACAAAAAACGCGTACTTTTTGTTTTACTTGATTTTCATCAAATCCTCTTTCATCAATTTTTTTCTTTAACAAAAGCTACGATGAAAGATACTTTATCTCGTGGTCCAGCACAAATCCAACTATTAAATAAATCGGAATTATTAAAAATATATGACATTTTTACTACAAATCTCGCGTTAAACTCTTATGTAAAATGTTTAATTAAAAGCGGTAAATGCATTGTGGGTGGCAATAGTAATCATAGGTGTACTCTACTTAAAAAAAATGTACGTAATTTCCAGTAATTGCCTAAAAAACTATTACGTTAATATATGTTTGCAAAAAAAATATATATATTTCCGAAAAATACAATTAATTAAATATGAATCTTTTAGTTTTTAGTTAATTTGTGCCCAATAATTATTGCAAGATCTTTAAAGCCCTTCTTTAACTTGTAGGGTACAAATTTTTAAAATTGTTCGCTTATTTCTAAAATGAATTAAGTTTTTTTTTCCGGTATGATATATATCTTGTATATATTAAAATACATATTATTCAAAAAATGTCCTATAATATAAAAAAACATCTAAAAAAACAGACTTAGATCATTTTTTAATAAAATAGATAAGAAACATGTTTGTTTACATTTGTATTGCTGTTAAAACAATAACAATTTTTCGAAAAATTATGAAAAATTGCATTTTGGACCATTTTTAAAAATACGATTACTCAAAGAATCGGACGTATTCGGAAAAGTTTTTTATAGATTCTAAAAGATAATAAACCATACTTACAAAGGTGATCAAAGGTGATCTCAGCGGAACTTGGAAGAAGCTGACTAATAAATTTAACAAAATTTTTTATTTTTCCATAGTTTTATCAATTTTTGAAATTTTTGAAAAAATTAAATTGAACTTTTTACTTCCCAATAACAAACACCTTATTTTTTACTATAAATTAACTTTAAATGAAAATTAAGAATATTAAAATATCTTGAAAAATGAGTTAACAAAAAAAAATTTGCCAAGTGCTCGGAAATAAAAATTGTACCATAAAAAAACTATGAAATTGTATTGACTTTAAACAGGTGTAGCGTCTCCAAAAATTATTTAATGGAACTAAAAATTTAAATTCTTCTTAATTGGAGTATTTTCTTTACAACGATACCATCATACGATGTATGATTTGATGAAAAAAAAATTTTGATTTTTGTCCACTAGACGCAACACTGTGCGACGGGTCGTAATCAAAATAATTAAATAGCAGACGATATGACAACATTTTAACACTCACCTCAAATGTTGTTTTGTTCCACTTATCGTCAATCATTACCAATAAATATCAAATAACTTTTGTGTGCATACTTTTAGGCTGGTTCAGGTTCTGGTTCAGGCTAAGCATGTCTTAAGAAGCATAGCAATAACAACTATGAATAGTTTGAAAGATATAGAGCACGCAGCAAGACGCTTGTCTTTAATACATTACTATTATGTTTTAAACAATCACATATTAAAAATGGTTTTTCAGAGTATCTTCTCAGAATTAACTACACACAATGATACACAAAGTTGAGTGTTCAAATAATTATTCAAATAAATATAATTAATAACTACCAATTAAGTGATTCATTCAATGTGTTCTGTGGTTACGACTGACGGAAAAGCCAACACTTACAACAAGTGCGTTAAATTGTTTTCAATTATTTATAATTACACAAAACTGCCAAAAATACACACTCAAAGCCATCACACACAAGCACACACATACTCAAATAACTTCAACCCCTTTGTAAGGAGGAAGGAGTTCAAGCAAAAATCATCGAGGCACAAATCACAGAAGTACGTAAGTTTGTCAAGCATTAGCAGACACACACACATCATGTGCTCTTTGCTTGCTGTTTTAGTTGAGTTGCAACAAATTGTTGGCTGTTGGCTGCTGGATTAAATTAGCACTAAGAGTGGGCGTTGGGGGTGCAGTTTTAAGTATTTACACAAAATGCGTTACAAAGCTAATTAAAAGCTAATTTTTCATTTAAATGTGAATTTGTAACAGTTCAAGTTTTTGCGGTGGATGAGGCTGTTGTACAAGTAATTATTTAAAGTCAATGAAGGAGGGTAATAAGGTAAGTTGGGTGTTATAACATAAATTGGACGTATAGGAACATATGTTGCCAACGATTTCAAATGCAACTATCGGTCAATCGTGGTTCAAATCAGAGGTTATGTTGCCAAACTTTTTAGCTTATGTTGGTATGTAAGGGGAAGTTAGACAAAATTTCAATTGCTGTGAAAATATTAAGTTAAAAACTCAAGTTAGGCTTTGTTGAATTAGTGGGCGGACTCTGAGCTTTTAATACGAAAAATGCTTCAGTAAAACTAACAAAAACTTATGTAAATTTAGACAAGCTCTTCAACAGTTTGGTGCCTAGTTTGGATAAAAATGTTCATATACAAAAATTATACAATCTACTTGTATAAATCTGTTTATAAGTTGGCACTAAATAAACAATAAAATGCGTTAGATTTAATTATAAAACTTTGTTGGATTATGTACGAACTTGGCAGTCTCAAAACTGTCGAAGCCATTGTATAAATTATCATAAGTTTATTGTTATTGTACCTAAGTGTTTTTCTGTTCTATACACGCAGAGAAAAAAAACGTTTATCGCCAGTTTGCTGCAAACGAACTTCGTTTGTCATGCTTCAAATCATTGTTTGTAAACGTTTGAACAGTTGGCATAATAATGGTTAGTTGCGGGAAACACGTTATTTAGTTGCAAGAAATTAATTTTGTTTGTCATAAACGGCAGGGATTTTTAAATTGCAGCAACCGAAGAATTTGTTTTTTCCAACTGAAAACTTCGTTTGCAGGAAGAAAAATTTATTTGTTATAAGCGAATAGTTCTCGACTAACAAAAAAATTGCTTGATTTCGGTGATGAAAAGATGATGATATTTGCCATCAACGAAAAATAAGTATTTTAAGAGTGTGAACAAACAGACACACAACTGTGAATCACAAGCGCAGTCACACAACTGCTACACAGCTCGCTTTCGTTGATGACAAATGTTAAATATTTGCCATAAACGAAAAAAACAAGAATGTGTTACAGCTTAAGTAAATAAAAAATTCATTCTAGACAATATCTCACAATAGCTCAATGGAAGCATGCTAGACTGTCGGGCGGAAGAAGTGTGTTCGATTCTTGGCTGTGTAAGAATCAAAAATTTTAATTTAATTATTGAAATTCTAATTCTGTTTCATTAACTGCTCCGTCAAAAATAACCGTCAAAATAAGAATAATAAAAATAATAATAAAAAACATTAATTAAAAAAAAAAATATTTGGTGTTTCTGTTAGGAATTGAACCCAGGTCACTCAAGTTCCTAGACTTGAACGCCAGCACGCTCGGCTAAACTTGAACTTCCAAAACAATGATAAAATTTCATTAAGTTCGATGTTTTTTCGTTTCAAGCAAGAACATTTTTAAGTTGATGACAACTGAATACTCGTTTGCAGCAAATACAGTTCGCAAACGAAGTATAGTTGGTGAATTTTTCAGTTACGATAAACGAAAAATTTCTTTGCGTGTATCATAACAAATCCAAAACTTTCTGATATGGTTATTTTTAAAAAATGTTATGCCTTGGCAGAGAAGTTGTTTCGATCCAGAACTTTTTGATGGAATCAAGGTCAGTCATGATTATTAAAAGATTGCTTAAAAGATACACGAGGGAGTTATAAGAATTTGTCCAAATAATATAAAAAATTTTTAAAAGATTATAAGTTTCATATATCCGCAAAAAATTTTAGTTTTTCTAAAAAACACTCTCTTCCTTAAAACCTTACTTACTCCCTCCATAGATATTATTTTAACAGTGCTGGTAGCAACATTAAAATTCTTGTCTCAATGGGCTGAGGAAAGCCCATAAAAATCAATGTTCCTTGATACTCAGACTGACTCAATTATCACACTCAACAGCAGCCAGTTGCACGATTTGCCACATTAAGCGTCGCAGCACTTCTGCGCCAGCTAGGAATGTCAAAAAATGACAATTGCTGGCAAATTAAGTGCAGCCTGGAGTGAAGTTGTGATGCGCTTAAATATCGGAACCGGAAATGCGTTCATAAAAAATCGCTTTCAAGCAGCGTCTGATGCAATTTTTGCAGCAGGTGCAACAAATGTTGTAGCAGCTAGACTGTTTAGCAATTTGTAGCTAATTTGTTGCTGATGTTGTTGCAATTGTTGCGCATAATTTAACACGCTCGATAGACGAAAATCATAACAATTTTAAAACGCAAGCTTATGATACAGAAAATTAACATTTGAA
The DNA here is from genome assembly GCA_958299015.1 of Tetanocera ferruginea. Lineage (NCBI taxonomy): Eukaryota > Metazoa > Arthropoda > Insecta > Diptera > Sciomyzidae > Tetanocera > Tetanocera ferruginea. The sequence continues at coordinate 16,734,649 of OY282644.1, read as the reverse complement.
GTTTAATATGCCGCTTAATACACCCCGCTTGTACCCTAAAAATCATTGTAAAATGCAACAATCACAGTCTAAAATAAGAGGGTGTGCCTGTAACAATCAGTTTTATTACTTTGGTCGTCAGGTTTTTTATATCAAGTAGCAAAAAAGAGAGAGAAATTAAAAAAAAGTTCCTAAGATTTTCACTTAAATATGTAGGGTTTTTTTTTTTTTGCTTGACGCAAAATTAAAACTCAAAAGATTTCTTTGATGTTGCACGAATTAGCGGCAGGTTTGCGACTTATTAAAATCAACATAAACGCCACTTAATCAGCGTATAAATTGGCTCATCATCAACATTATCATCATCATCATCGTCATCATCATCATCATCATTACCGCCATCTTCCTCATCAGCGGGGCCCGAGAGTCATCAAGATGCAGCAGAAAAAATAAAAATTTAATTAAACACACAATCAACAGCAAAAAAGGCACAATTTCCTCCCCAAAGTTTTTAGCTGCAGCAACACCTGCGAGCATTTTTTTTTGTTTTGCCTCTGCCAAAGCTGACCTTTTTTCGTATGATTTTTTTTAATCTTAAGATTTTTATTTAAAATGTATTTTTTTTATTTTTAATTTAACTTCAAATTTTTTTTTTCCTTTTTTTTGGTTCAGACTTTCTGCTTTGCAACGGAAACGGAAGTATTTATACAAGTTTCAAACTTCAAAGTGTGAAGATACAATCAAATTATCAAGCAGATAAAAAGTAGAAAGAAATCTTATCTCAAGTGCCTGAAAACTCAAAAGATGTTCGCCGATTTTCGGCTTTAGTTGATATAAAAATGAGCGTCAAAAAAAGCGGGGATTAATTGAGCGCAAACAGCAAACTTTTGAGAGAATTTTTCGCCCGCCAAAAAGAAAAAACTTGGTGTATTTTCAGAATAAGCTATTGAGAATGTTAAGGTTGAAAAAGGGGTGCATCAATGTCGCTGGTTTGAGATTTCCTCATAATTGTCAAAAAAAGATAAAATAAAACAGCACTCAGAAAAAAGTGTCTCGGAATATGATAAAAAAGGCATCATATTTAGAGAAAAATGGTAATTGCGATACTTAAAATTCTCTAAAAATGACAAAAAGGTTCCATGAAATAGAAAAATATATCGTTTTTAGAGAAAAATACTTTTTTTTTTGAGAAAATATTTGTTTTTATTAAAGAAAATACTTCTGATAGTGAATTTTTTATCAAAATATAAGAAAAGTTTTTCATTTTCAATAAAATTTCTCTATAAATGAGAAATTTTTTGTGCGAGAAAAATACTTATCATTATTAGAGACATTGAAATATTTCCATTTCCTAGAAGTAAAGAAATATTTCTTCGAAAATGTGAAAATTTATTCTAATTGGAGAAAATTTTATTTGAAAAAGAGAAAATTGCTATTATAAAAAATAGAGAAATTTTTTACCGGAGCAAGGTATGTGTTTTTTTTCTCAGTGAGTGTAGAATGTTAAACAGTGTCAATTTATAGTCGATTCGACCGCAAACGGAACTAACGTTTCACCTTTTCGGAATGATAGGCTTGTGAAACTTGCTGATATATAGTTTTTCGGGTTGGTGATAACGAATCTGAAGTAAGTTTTTTCTATGTCAAAGTCAGTCAAAGTCATTTAAAGGTCAGAAATACGATGCTCATTTTCCTGATAAAAAGGTTTCTAGGCCGCTGATTCCGAATTCCGAGCTCAGTTTTTCTATATTTATGTCATTTCAAGGTCATTTCAAGACCAAAATGGAAAAATTCGAGATCCAACTTCCTAATATATAGGTTTTGACGGCTGTTAATTCTTAATCAGATCTCAGTTTGTCTATATTAAGGTTATTTCAAGGTAATTTTAGAAACAAAATTGGAAAAAAACAGAAATATGATTTGCAACTTCCTGATAAAAAGGTTACTTGGTCGCTGATTCCAAATCCTCAGCTTGTCTATATTAAGGTCAATCGAAGAACAAAATTGTAAAAATCAAAGATGAGAAGTCTATTTTACTGATAAATAAGTCATTTCAATGTCAGAATGGGAAAAAAAAGGACTACAATGTCCAACTTACTAAAATTATACAGATTTTTCGGTCGCTGATTTCGAATAAGAGGTCAGTTTGTCTATATCATAATGGGGGACAAAGCAGGCATCACAATGTCCAACTACTTCATATATAGGTTTTTTGGGTCATTGATTCCGAATCCGAGGTCAGTTTGTCTATAATAAAGTTCAATCAAGGTTATTCTAACGTCCAAATGAAAATATAGAGAGACGATATCTTACTTCCTGATATATAGTTTATTTGGGGGGCAGTTAGTTCAAACTTTGCTTTGTATTAAAATATAAAGCATATTTTTAATTTCAAGAAAATATTTCTTTCTATTGATACATATAAAAATTTTTCCAATCATTATATTAGAAATACACCAAAATTTTACTTGTTTTTTATTTATGTAACAATTTTAAAGTTTCTTAAATTTTGCAATTTTATTTGAGTTGGTGTGATTTTATCAAGGAACTAGTATAAATCCCTGTCCTACGTCAGGTTGAAAACTGAATTTATAGAAAAGAAATGTTTAGTGCATACTTTCAGGCTGCAAATCTTTTTCGTCTAGCATAGTCTAGTTTGAAAAGCACTACAATAGCAAGAAAAAATACAGTTTGAGAGATATTAGGTATGAAGTATACCGCTGGTGTTTTAGATATTAAATCGAGGTTTCTTTTTTAAATATAAAAGATATGACTCACCAATTTGTATAACTTCTTCTTTATTGTTTGTGAAGATTCTTCTTGAGTTATGAACGATTTATAGTCTTTTTGAATACATCATTTGTGAAAAACAGATCCTGACGCAAGCTCATTCTTCAATATCAAATGCCATTTTCAAAGTTGATGCATTATGATTTATGTTTAACCCTCTTAAAGAGTAATTTTTTTACTTGGAGTGTATGTTTGGAAATCTAATGAGTTAAATTGGTTTTTTTACTATTATTATTTGTAGTACTAAAAAAAAAACTTATTTTTAAAAGTTATATTTTGAGCTTTATGATACCATGGTTTCGCCAGACGCTACTCCGGCTCATCAGTAGTATCCGCAGTTCACTTACTTTCATATGCTTATAAGCGCCAATGCAGCAAAACTAAAACGGAACCAAAACATGGCGAGGATCCTCACTGTAATAAAACAGTGCTTTTCTACTCCTTTGCTAGTCGTTTTTGAAGTCGCTTTTTCAATAGTACAGCGGTACTATTCATGGAATTTATAGTACATTCTATGAATTATAATTTTAAAACATTTTTTCTGTATGTTAGTGAGTAAAAAACTTATTAGAAAATATGTGACTTTAAAACAAACAGTACATAATGCACTGCCGCGTTTTATAAATCAACTTCGGGACTATGATTGGAAGTACACTTGAAAGAAAGAGACGTATAGTAGATGTGATCCGCCTCCTAAGTATCTGAATAAGCCGAGTTAATTTTTTTCGGTTTAAAAAAAAAAATAGTAAGAAAATTCTATCGTCAAACTTGCATCCTTTGCAAATTAATGGCTGACATAAGCCAATAGAAACTGAGATGAAAAAAAGCTGGTTTTGAAGTATCAAAGTTTTGGAAGAAAATATTGTAAAAAGATCATCGATTCGTGTATGAAATCTGCTTAGTGCCAGAGTTGTGATTTCAGTTCTTCACTGCTGTTTGGCGCCATTGACGACATTGGAGTGGGAAGGGCCTGCATTGGCTGTTTTCTTCTCGTCCCTTTTGCCACCTTTTTCACACTTGCGTTTTTCGCTTTTGATGCCATTGGACTGTGATGGCCCAGCGCTACCTACCTTGTCCTTTCTACAGTTCCTCTTTTTCATTTCAGTTTCACACTTAGGTTTTTGACTTTTGGCAACATTGTAGTGCGCAGGAACTACCTTGCTCAGACCGTCATCAGTAGAAGCAGGAGGATTAGCAGTACCCTCAATCGTCGATATCTTGAGAACATAACGGTTTGATGAGAGCCAAGTCCCTGAAACTAAGAGAAATCGGGTCTTTCCTATTATTTATTTATTTATTTATTTATTAGCCGTGGTTTCTGTCTGCCCTGCAGAATCTACGGTGCTGCGATTCTATTGAACAAGCAGATCTACTTGTGACTGACTACCAAACCACTCGCTTTAATAACCATCACGTCGTAGTCTAAATTGAGTAGATCGTCTACAGTTTTCAGGCCAGAAGTACTAGATTAGACTTGAGACACAGTAGGTTACTCCGTGTGACTTGATATGCACACCCTGTACAAAATCCTCAGAGTCATCAAGTCTATATCCCCGCACTCATCGGTATTGAATTGTCTCACCAGGTTAGATGATCCTAGTCTACGCTCGTCATATCCTAATTCTGTACCTGATTCTGTCTTAGTTGATGTTCCCTGTAGTCTAAGACTTCGTTGACGAAAAAGCTCAGTTGATTTATAAAAGAAACTTGATGCTTGAGAACAATTGAAAAATAAAAAAATTTCATGAATTGAAAACTTGTTCAAAGTTGCTGAAAGATTTCGTGCACGAATTTGAGATTTTTATGTGAAGTTTTCGTCAACGAAATGTATGGTTCTTCTCCTCAGCCTTATCTAAAAGTGCTTTCAGGAGGCATTATCATAAACTTCTAAAAAGCTATATGAATAGCTTCCAAGAAAGCTTCCATGGCATGGCATGTGCAATTCATGCTTCTGAATCATGGAATGCCTTCTTAAAGTTTTCCTGGGAAATACCTACGAGAATCTTTGCATTGAAGGTCTCAAAGAAGTCTTCCATTGAAAAATTCTAGAAGCACTTTTAGAGAAGGCTAAGGAAAGCATTCCTCCCAATGACATGCATATGTTAAAAGAATGCCTTCTAGGTATAAAAGTAGAAGGGATGGAACTCACAACTTTCCCTTCCACTTAATCTTCTTTTGAAGCACTATATTTACTGGGTATCTTATGAACTTTTTTTGCTGCCCTTGTTTTTGAACATGGATTATATGAATTTGGTCACTAAACTCATAAAGTAGTTCACGTTTCCCTTGTATATGAACATGAAATTCATGCATTTTTGTCACTTACCTCATGAGCTTTTCTTGCTCTCCTCGTATAAGTACATGAATTTGATGAATTTTATTTACAACAATTATGAATAGTTCATGTTTAACTTGAATTTTTTCATGCCATTTGCGAAGTTTTTTAATGGTTCATGATCTCTTACACATACTTTATGTACTTGAAATATTAGTCATATGAAAAATTCATGTTCTTGTGTTTTTTTTTTTTTTGTAGTTGGTACATTGATATCATGAATAGTTTATGTGACTCATGTAATTGGTTACTGAATCAAAATTCATGAATGTGATTCATAAAGATTAGGTAAAACTTCATAACTATTGTGTGCTTTTTTGGTCCAGAATGGCCAGGGAAAAATCGAAAAATTTTTTCGTCACCAAATGTGAGTTTCTGAGGTTTAAATTAGCTACAATATGTTCGTTTTAAAAATTATAAAAATTCTCTTAAATCACCATTTTGAAGGCGGTCACACCCAGATCTGCAAGTATTGAACTTAGGTTTACATGGCAAATTTTTACTGAATTTAATTAAGACAATGTGAGCCACGGTATCAGTTCTTTAAATTTCTAAAGTTCAACCCAGAATTATCCTCTTCTTGCCTACGGTTATCTGTACTCTATATAATCCCATATATGTCTCATTTTACAACTATTTAACCCACTACTTAGGTGGAATAGTTTTTCCTTTATGTAATCAAGAAACGTTTAAATATTTATTGTTTAACTTATGAGCAGTTTTTAAAACATGATTTCATGCAGCATTTTTATATGTATTTTTCGTATTGCTGTCGTCTGATGACTTTATTTTTGCATTTCGTGGCCATAATACGTTAATTAAATATTGGCATCGCTGCATTGCTGAAATCTCAACCAAAATCTACATAAATAAATCTCAATTTTTCTGCCATCTGTCCCATTGTGTGGACACAACAAGCCAGCTTTATTCATTCAAAAGAGCCAAGAGCCAGCACGCTGAAGAACAACAAACAATTTGCGGATTTCGCGTTTGTCTTTTTTTTTATGCCGCTTGATTTTCATATTCATACCATTGAAAACCATGGGCCAGGGCCAACACTTTGGTTTAACGCAGCTCAGTCGAAGCGCCTGTCTCGTCCATTTACACGATATGGATTGGATTAACAATTCAAATTCCATTTACAAATACAAATTCGAATTTATAGTGTGTCTGCCTAAAAGGCGTTGTTGGTGTTAATGTTGGAATGGAATTCCAAAAGTTAACGAACTAGAAGTAAAGTGTTTTTACATTTAAAGCGAACAAATTTTTAAATGAGCGATAAAAAAAGAGGAACAAGCCATGGAATAAATGTCAAATTTGAATAATTGCTAGACAAACAAAGTAATAAACCGTTTGATTCCATTTATTTTTTCAAGGATATTGAATTATTGGTTTTGTGGTATGGTTTTTTTTTAAACTAATTGATAATGATATGCTTAGTTCTATAATCAAATATTGTTATGATTCATTTGAATACCGAATTTATTTAGATGTAAATCAAACTGATAATTTTCTTAATCTAATTTATTTAGATGTAAATCAAACTGATAATTATCTTAGTTCTTAATCTAAAAAAAAAAATTGAAACAATCTTTTTTCATTGAAAAAGGATTTTTCGCTTTAACAGCAATTATTAAAAAAATTTGGCAAACTGTCTGGTTATTGCAAAAAAAAAAGTACCCAATACCGAATTTGAGAACTACAAACTAATCTAGCTCAAGATTTATGCATGCATGTGTTTATGTTGCGCACAAACAACATGCAGCATATGTGCCTCAAATGGCTTAACATGAGGCGAACAACATTTTCATTGCTATGCTTTTTGTGAGCTCAGCACCAATGGACAACTAAAACTAATGATGAATTTTCTCTTGACAACTACGAGATGCATTGAAAATGATTTCAGTCACATGTTGCATGACAATCAAACTGATGAGTGGCTGTCTGTGTGTAACTTTCTTCCTGTGCATGTGTATGGGTGTGAGTGTGTGGGTGCGTGCGTGATTGACAATAGACGACAACACCTCTGGTTCAAGTCTGGCGTGATGATAAAAAACTTTGTTTTATTTTCTTACTTTTAGCCAAGCCTGGCTATTTAATAAACAGCACACGTTGTCTGCAACATTTTTTGGCTAAAAACTTTTATAATAAAGTCAGTTAGTTAGTCATCGTCGGCGGCAAGAAGAACAAAAGTAACAACAAGTCTAATAGTAGTGCTTCAAAAAATTGCTACAACGTCAGCTGTATAGAAGCTGCAACATTAGAGTGAAAGCAACAAAAGTTTTTGCTGCTATTGCTGTTGTAATACTGGTTGTTGTTGTTGTTGTTGTTGTTTTTTTTTGTTGTTGTCGTTATTGTTGCTGTTGACATTTATGACATTAATGCTGCTTTAATAACTTAAACGCCAGACACTGCAAAAATTTGTGCCCAAAAGTCCGGCAACTTTGTGTAGTTTCAACAACAACAAAAGAACAAACAATAAACAACAAATTGAGCTTATCATTGACGAATTAGCACTTTCACCCCTACAGCCATAGTGGTGAGGGTAGTTGTTGTTGTTTGTTTTAGTAATAAATCCTGCTACTGTCTGGCCATACAGTATATTGTCGTTGTTGTCAATATTGTGTTGCCTACTTTGCGGCGCATATTGTGCCAAATGACTTTGAAAAGAAATTGTGGCACAGAACAAGCAGAACAACAACAGCAAAAGCATATTGATGAAGCATTAATACCGCCGCTTTGGTCAAGCATAATCCTGGCGAAAAGTTGAAGGAAAGCATAACAAGCCAACAAAAGCCAAAAAGTACAAGCATGTTTGTTGACATGAGCGACAAGTTAAGCATTTAATCTATGAGTTAAACTGGCTGCTCTGGTGTTTTTCTATCTACTACAGCTGACACTTTCACCCAAATGCTAAAAACCACAAAAAAACTGAGTAGAAAAAATCACACTTATGCAACATCATGTCGACAACAAACAAAACCGCAACGCAATTAAACGCACTAACATATGTTAAGGGGCACCAGAGAAAAAAAGGGTTTTTCGCCAAAAATTGCACAACATTTTTGTTTTTGTTTTTTTTGCATTTTTTTATGATTCGTATTTGAGTAAGCATTTGTTAAGGATTTTGGAGGATTTATTTTTTTGAACACTTGTTTTTCATTTATATATGATCAGAAGTCCACAGATAAAACACGCTTAAACTGCAATTTTGTTATTTATGACATGTCAAAAGATTGATTATTTTTTATATAAACGTAAAGCTTAGTTGTAAAAATAATTTTTTTTTTCGTGTAATGATTAATTTGATTATCTACAAATGGTACCATCTAATGAACACAGTTGCTTTAGGGTTGGTTGCTCTAAACTGCCAATAGTAATGCCTGTGTTTTTCAGATGAGATAAATATTTGTGGCAGTTCTTTAAGCTATAGAAATAGTTGTAACTTAGACTGAACATTGTTTTTAATAGTGCTCTAGAATCAGGTGCAATATGACAATATCGTACTTTTTCCAAAGTAAAAGAATTTTCTCAAGGGATTCTCATAAAAGATAACAAGCAAATTCACATGTTTCGTCTCACAGTTGCTCGTTTTAAGAAAAGTGGTAGCGAAAATCAATTTTAAAGATGAGTCTCTTTAGCAAATTTTATATTCAAATAGCATTAGATATGTTTTGAGCTACGAAAAGTGGAATTTTGAACAAATTTTGATAAAAAGTATGATTTATAGAGCTACTCAAAGTTGAGTGATTTTTCATATTAACAAAAAAATTAGTTTTTGACAAAAAGTGCATGTTTATGTTAGAAAAATTAGAAAATGTTTAGTAAAATATATGTGTATTTTTTCATAAAAAAAAGGTATTAATAAGTATCACTTGAAAAGAAAATCCAATAATTTTAAAACAACTTGTTTGTTAAACAACGACAGAACAGTTGTTTTGAAACTTCTAGCTAAAGATCTGTTACCGTTCTCTAAAGTTTTAGTCACATTTACCAGTTTTGAAGGTTTAAGTCAGAGAAGCGTTCCTGTATTCGAAAAAATGCTAAAAGAGAGTGCAATTGAGAGTAAAAAATTACGCTTACTTGTCAAAATTTGCAAGTTTTAGTTCGAGAAAATTTTTTCTGACAAAAATGGCAAAAGTGCTAAACAGCAAAAGGAATTAAAATATATCAAAACCCCTTGAAAATGGAAGAAAAAACATGGAAAAAGTCTAAAAACTAATATAAATACTAAACTTGATTATTAATTCAAATATTGTTGTAATCTTAAGCAAATAGTGCGGAAACAGACCTAAAGTTTAAAGAAAATCCCTCCTTTGCCCCCTTCTGGTTACAAACAGTGTAAATTATAGATATTTTATAGCATATTTTTGAAAATTAATTTTTGAACCAGACCATAATCTTGAAAAATTATCCCTTTTGACCATAATACATAATCTGCATTTAAAAAAATAAATAATAATCATAACCTATTTTCTCCAAATGTAATTTTTGAGATATATGTACACTGAGGGAAATATGTGTTAAAACTAAATGAAATTGTGTTAATATCAAACGAATTTGTGTTTGAAATAGAGCTTGAAACAATTTCATTAAAGTTAAACACAAATGTTTTTAAAGTTTAATTTAAAACAAAAGTTTTTGTTTTTAAAGCATTGTTTTTAAATGTAAAAAAAAATTTAAAACAAAAATTTTAATATTTAAAACAAATGTTTTAAGCTTGATGTCTTCGATGCCAGTTTTTCATTTTTTTCTGCGTTTTCGACACGAGATTCGTATTCAGCGACCCCTGGGACCCTCCGAATACCGAATTTCAACTCTACTCGATCAAGTTTGACTTCTAAATATTAAAAAAATTAATTAGTGATTATTTTATCGTTTATGTTCGTTACTTGCAAAACCAAAATTTCAAAAACTGTCATATTTTTCAGATAGTTATTTTTTTGTTTTTTCAAAGACATAAGAAAAATTATAAAAAAAGAAAGGAGTTGATAGTTGAAATTTAAACACGTTTGTTTTAAATTTTGTTTTGTAGAAACGCAAATGCTTTTAATTTCTATTTTAAAATTTTTTGTTTAATTTTAAAGTATGTTTTTTTTCTCAGTGTATGTATTAGGCTGGGTCGATTTGTATGGAGGCGAAAAATCTGATGTTACCTGGGCAATTTTCGGTTCGGGTATGAAAAGTTATTAAACAAAAACAAAAAAAGGGGGCTGGAGGTACACTTTACCCCATCGTATCCTCAATTTTGTGAATTTTTTCTATAGGAATTTTTTTCAAAATTTTTTTTCAAAACGTGTACAGTTAGGGCAAAACTAACGCCAGATATGAAATCCTCACACCCGATTCAAACAAAAAATGGCCTAACATTTATAAATGTCATACAAAAATTTACCGTAACAAATTCCTAAAGAAAAAATTAACTAAATTTAAAGTATATTCTTATCGTTGGTGCGTATGTAATTGTGACCATCATGATTAAAGTTATCACCAAAAAGCATATTATTAATTATTATTATTATGGATATTCTTCTACTGTACACTAAACCAAAAGGGGACACAATAGTAATGAATTTTTTCATCATCTTCATGATCTCGCATTTATAATTTTTGATCCAGTTATCAATATTATGAGTCACATAAGTCACATGAATATTTCACAAGCCTAGTGCTTAGAGTTCTTAAAGTGTGTGTGTGTACAAGATGTATGAACTATACAAGGGAAACGTGAACTACTCTATGAGTTTAGTGATTGAAATTCATATAACCCAAGTACAAATACAAAGGCAGCAAGAATAATGCATAAAATAAGAGTTAAAAGTGCGTAAAACTCATGTACTTATACAATGGTAGCGTAAACTTGTTAATGGAATTAGGTAGCAAAATTCATTTATTTTATATTTAAAAACAAAAATCTGATAAACTGTGTTAAGATATATAACTTCCTGCTTTCAATTTATCATGAGTGAAAAAATAACACTGCAAGTATTTACGATCTCTTACAAACAAAAGCAATTTTCGCAAATATCACGATCGAAAACATTTTGATTCAATTGTCAACGGTTTGCTCACTCATGATCGTTCGATGGTGGTGAACGTTCATTTTAAAACTCAATGAATAATTCATATTTTGAAGATTGAATCTTAAATTGATTCTAGGAATATTTTTAAAGTGCTAAATTGTTTCTCTCCATGACATCGAAAAATAAGTGCTATTTTATTCAATTTATAAAACAATACAGGTAATTGTATTCAAAAAATATTTTAAGTGTTTTATTTTAATTATTGAAATAATATTTGTAATTATTTTGTCAGTTGTTTTTCACACGAAAGCACTTCAAAAAATGTATTTCTCTTTTATAGACACCAAGTTTTTTCTTAGCAATCTTTGATACGCTACCCATTTTCAAATTAACCCAGTGAACGCACAACAAAGCAATTTCAGAATCGATCGCTTGATGTATTCTTCTGCCTGCACTTTATCCATGAACTTTGAAAAATACTCTCACGAACGATAAAAAATGCAATCTTCTCATAATAACTCATTTTGCGATTGTATTTTATAGTGATAAATATTTAAGAGAGAGTAAACATAAGCGAGCTTGCCAAAGCGATCGTTGATAGTTAGAGCACGGGAGCAAACAATCATTGCATTAAGTCTCTCATGAGAGAACATGATGGATATGTTTTCGTTATCGTTCGATTTCTTAAGTATATATCATAATAAAATACAATCGCAAAATGAGTAACCATGAGATGAATGAATTTTAAATCGTTCATGAGCGAGTCTTTCTGCACCCTGCTTACAAGCACTTCGCCTAATCATTTAACATATTTGGAAAAATGTTGAAGACTTGAAGAAAATAAAGAAAAATTGTACTAGTTAGCAGCATTGTGTGTATTAGAAGAACAAAAAAAAACAAACAAATTGGCCATTTCAGCTCTTGAAAGGACTTTGACCGAGCTTCTTATGATCAATTATGTTGTGTGTGTTATTAAATGTTTACACACAATTGACCGAGAACTGGACCTACATGTTTTATGTCGACTCCGAACGGCTAAAGTTCATGTTCTCAAGAAGCTTTTCATGGCATTATTTACTCTCTGAGGTTTGCCATTGTCTGCAGAGAGATGGTGACCGAACAGAAAAATTTTTTAATGAAAACATTTATTCGCCGCGGCTGGGGATAGAACCCGGGCTCCGAGCATGCTAACCTGCATGCCACGGTCACCACTTAGAAGAAATGCTATTATAAATAAAGGCCGACTTACTTATATGTTTTTTACTAGTATTGCGAAAAGTAGATAGTTTATATAAAATATTCAATTAAAAACAATAAATTCTAAATTTTTGCAGTCTTCTTAATTCAATGGCGGTTTACTATAATACATATCACCCTTCATTAAGGGATTTTTTTCATTTGGAAAATATTTTTTCTTTTTTTATTCAAACAAAGATTTGTTTTAAAGGTCGAATCTAAATATATCTTTAATAATAACGAGTATATTTGTATTTATATTTACATCGATCTACAAAATATGCTGTCTATTGTTTTTAAGTTTTACATTTTTTTGTTCATTGAATGAAATAAAAAAATTTATTGGAAAAATTTGTTTTTTAAATACACTGAGAAAAAAAACATACTTTAAAATTAAACAAAAAATTTTGAAATAGAAATTTAACGCTATTACACTGAGAAAAAAAACATACTTTAAAATTAAACAAAAAATTTTGAAATAGAAATTTAACGCCTTTGCGTTTCTACAAAACAAAAATTAAAACAAGTGTGTTTAATTTTCAGCTACCTATAAACTACTTTCTTTTTTTATTTTCTCTCATTATTTCTTTGAAAAACAAAAAACAAAAAAAAAAAAACAAATTGGCCATTTCAGCCCTTGAAAGGACTTTGACCGAGCTTCTTATGATCAATTGTGTTGTGTGTGTTATTTAATGTTTGCACACAATTGACCGAGAACTGGACCTACATGTTTTATGCCGACTCCGAACGGCTCATGTTCTCAAGAAGCTTTTCATGGCATTATTTACTCTCTGAGGTTTGCCATTGTCTGCAGAGAGGTGGTGACCGATCAGAAAAAATGTTTAATGAAAAAATTTATTCGCCGCAGCTGGGGATCGAACCCGGGCTCCGAGCATGCTAACCTGCATGCCACGGTCACCACTTAGAAGAAATGCTATTATAAATAAAGGCCGACTTACTTATATGGCTTTTACTAGTATTGCGAAAAGTAGATAGTTTGTATAAAATATTCAATTAAAAACAATAAATTCTAAATTTTTGCAGTCTTCTTAATTCAATGGCGGGGTACTATAATACATATCACCCTTCATTAAGGGATTTTTTTCATTTGGAAAATATTTTTTCTTTTTTTATTCAAACAAAGATTTGTTTTAAAGGTCGAATCTAAATATATCTTTAATAATAACGAGTATATTTGTATTTATATTTACATCGATCTACAAAATATGCTGTCTATTGTTTTTAAGTTTTACATTTTTTTTTTCATTGAATGAAATAAAAAAATTTATTGGAAAAATTTGTTTTTTAAATACACTGAGAAAAAAAAACATACTTTAAAATTAAACAAAAAATTTTGAAATAGAAATTTAACGCTATTACGTTTCTACAAAACAAAAATTAAAACAAGTGTGTTTAATTTTCAGCTACCTATAAACTACTTTCTTTTTTTATTTTCTCTCATTATTTCTTTGAAAAACAAAAAACAAAAAAAAAAAAACAAATTGGCCATTTCAGCCCTTGAAAGGACTTTGACCGAGCTTCTTATGATCAATTGTGTTGTGTGTGTTATTTAATGTTTGCACACAATTGACCGAGAACTGGACCTACATGTTTTATGCCGACTCCGAACGGCTCATGTTCTCAAGATGCTTTACATGGCATTATTTACTCTCTGAGGTTTGCCATTGTCTGCAGAGAGGTGGTGACCGATCAGAAAAATTTTTTATTGAAAAAAACTTTTCGCCGCGGCTGGGGATCGAACCCGGGCTCCGAGCATGCTAAGCCACACACTTAACCTGCATGCCACGGTCACCACGAAAAACCAAACAAAAATTTGAATTTCTTTGAAAAACCAAACAAAAATTTGAATACAATGAAAATTTTTGAATTGGTTTGAAAAATATCGAACATACGATAAAATAAGAACTAATTAATTAAATATTAAAATATATCAAATGTAAAATTCATCGAATGGAGTTAACATTCGGAGGTCCCGAGGGTAGCTGTCTGTGCATCTGATGTTAAAAACTCGGTAAAGCTAAAAAAATGGCATCAAAAATATGCTTTAAAATATTTGCTTTAAATTTTAAAATTTTTGTTTTAAATTTGTTTTTCATAACAAAAACATTGTTTTAAAAACAAGAACTTTTGTTTTGAATTTAAATTTAAATACAGTTGTGTTTAATTTTAATGAATTTGTTTCAAGCTCTATTTCAAAAACAAATTCGTTAGATATGAACACAATTTCATTTAATTTTAACACATTTTTCTCTCAGTGTACTTTTGTTTTTCATTCTGGAAATAAGTGGGATACTGCTTGAGAAAAAAGTGTCTCTTTTGGTGATAGAAGTCCATTTCAATGGAGGTTGGCTTGGATCTCAAGTGAAGGTCAGGAGAAGATACAGCAATGAAGATTGGAGAAACGAACTAGAGCTTCACTAGAGGTCAAGCTCATCCCTAGGCTTATTGGGTTGGTTCATAAATGAACTTAAAAGTTAAGCACTTTATAACTCACACTTATTTTTCTCTATCTTGTGCAAAGTGACTTATAGTAAAATTGAACAGAGTACATTTCTTTGGAATATTTGCATTGGTTTAGTTTTTTAATGAATTTAAAATATAATATTGTTGCGAAAATATTATATTTTCTTAGAAATCCTCAAGGATATTTAAGGATTTAATAACAAAAGAACGTCGTCTCAGACTTTTATAACGTCAGATTAATTGAGCTTTTTTCTTTTTAAAAAAGAAGTTGTATAAAAAAATTGTTTTCTGTAATTTGGCACCTTTGTTTATTTAACTATTTTTTTGTGATTATTTTTAGCAAACAAGGCAGTTTATTGACTTGAATTAAATTTGATTAAAATGAGGACCCTGAATGATCTGGCTAGGATTCAAACCTGCGTCCTCAAGGTTGGCAGTCAGGCATGCTTGATAAGTAAGACCTGGAACAGATTTTAAGCTATTCAGTGACAATCACAGTAAAGTGGGCGAAATTACTCATGTGGTCATGGCACTTAAGAGGGTAAACTGTATCTTATTACATATTTACACTTGAGTTTCGATTTATGCCACTTAGAGGGGCCTTAGAATCATACAAAAAGTGGATGGGACTAGAACATATAGATGGAACTTCTATTTCCATCAGTTTGAAAAAATATCTCTTAGTATTTTTTGCATTAATAAATGGCTTGTTTCGGGCAGTGTGACCAAAGAACTTGGAGTGGATAACACTTCTTTTTAAGGTGGAAATTCGACAAGCAATTCTAAATATTTTCTAATAAATTTATAATTGAATTAGAATGTATTTCTCACTTTTTCAAAATCTGCTTATTAACTGATCAATAGACAGCATATGTGGAAAATTTTCTGACTATAGTCTTTAAAACGGCAACTGATATCGGTATTTAGGTATGGATCATTTAAGCTTTGATCTGATTATTTATTTGAAAGCTGTATAATTCTACATATCTTTCTATAGAGTGTCTGAAACTAAAACGAATGATGATGAATGACGGGTTTCAGCGAGTCCTCATTTCTGTAGAAAAAATTATTCTATTTTATATATATTTTTTTTTATTCTTAATAAACAATTTTTCTTCAAAGAATAAAAAGCACACGTTTAACATATTAAAAATGACTGTTTATTGAGTGCCAAAAAAATGCCTAGATACTAATTTAAGAAACTGTTGAAAAACAGCACGTCAAGCTATAGTGAAATATACAAATTTTTTAAATATTATAGAGCAGTGTGAAAAAAACTCATAAAAACAAAGAATTTGAGAAACTATGTGGCTTAATTTTATTATAACAAAAAAAAAAAATATCTGACGGAATTCAGACATAAAATTAAATAAACAGAAAACTTCTTAGAATTTTCTGCGCCTGCAACCCATCGAACAGTGCAAAAACCTCCTCAGCAGGAAACTCTATAAATTAGCTGCCAACTGGCAAAGAAATAAAACAAAATTGCCAAAGCAAAAAAAACAATGAAAAAAAAACAAAAACAAGAAAAAAAGTAGAGAAAAAATTACTCATTTAATACAGGCAGCTACAAAAGAGGTGCTAAAACAGCACAAACAAAAAGCAAAACAAAAAAAAATATTGAAATAAATAAGTTGCATAAAACTAGAGACAAGAGCAACAAAAAAAAGAAAGCAAGTATTTAATTTTGTCGTCCAAATAAGTTGCTGACAACATAAATAAAATGAAGAATCTACTAAAAGATTAAGTTTACATAAGCAAGAATCAAGTTCTTTAGAGTTCTACTAAAAGGACAAAGGGACAAGGAGATACAGGGAAGAACATCACAGCAGAAGGTGTTTCAGAAATCTAGAAGGCGGACTAAAGGCAATAACAACAAAGAAGTTCGAGCAGAGGAGACTCAAGTATATAAAAAGTAGGCGACATTCCAGAGACATGCGCAGAATACAAACAAGTTTTCAATATTGAATACATGTGCCAAGTAAACTTATATATGTAACAGCAGTACATATATATAAACATATATATTTAGTTATTATGCCAGTGTATATATTATAAGCTACACAAAAAGTAGCTGAAATTAAGATGTTAGCAAAAAGTTGTGCCAACTACAAAACTTGGCTTAAAAAAAGTGTGGCTAAAAAAGAACGAAAAAAAAACACAAACATTTATTTCTACTGCCAGCAGCAGTTGTTATTATAAACTGAATTTTGTGCAGTAATAATTTATGCTGCAGCGTTACTTTAACGAGCAAACAAAAAATTAAGGTACAACTCAAGAGATGTCAATCGAGCAACACTGACCAAAAAGGCGTTAATTAAAAGCTGCTGCTGGAAACACAAACAGAGCCAATTAAAGCCAAAATAGAAAAGATTAAAAAATAATAACTTCACTTTGATGTAAAGACAACAAGAACAACAAAAGAAATTTACAAATACACAATTTTAAAAATTTACAGACCTACAAATTTTGTAAATTACAAATTTGTAACTTTGTAAATTTGTAAATTTGTAAATTTTAAATTCTTAATTTTAAATTTAAAAAAATTTTAATATAAAATTTAATTATAATTTTTAATTTTAAACACAAAATTTAAAATTTAAAGTATAATTTTGTTTTTATTGTTATTTTTATTGTTATTTTTATTTTTATTTTTATTTTTATTTTTATTTTTATTTTTATTTTTATTTTTTTATTTTTATTTTTATTTTTATTTTTATTTTTATTTTTATTTTTATTTTTATTTTGATATTTATATTTAATTTTATAATAATTTAAAATTTAGTTTTTAGAATTTAATTTTAAATGTTAATTTTAAAGGTTAAAAATATAGAATGTTTACTCAATGCTTTTTAATTTCTACAATTTTAAATTATAAATTTGTAAATTTGTAAATTTTAAATTTTAAATTTTAAATTTTAAATTTTAAATTTTAAATTTTAAATTTAATTTTTAAATTTTAAATTTTAAATTTTAAATTTTAAATTTTAAATTTTAAATTTTAAATTTTAAATTTTAAATTTTAAATTTTAAATTTTAAATTTTAAATTTTAAATTTTAAATTTTAAATTTTAAATTTTAAATTTTAAATTTTAAATTTTAAATTTTAAATTTTAAATTTTAAATTTTAAATTTTAAATTTTAAATTTTAAATTTTAAATTTTAAATTTTAAATTTTAAATTTTAAATTTTAAATTTTAAATTTTAATATAAAATTAAATTATAATTTTTAATTTTAAACACAAAATTTAAAATTTTAAGTATAATTTTGTTATTGTTGTTATTTTTATTTTTTTTTATATTTTTATTTTTATTTTTATTTTTATATTTATATTTATTTTTATAATAATTTAAAATTTGATTTTTAGAATTTAATTTTAAATGTTAATTTTAAAGTTTAAAATTATAAAATGTTTACTCAATGCTACGATTTCGCTCTCTTTGCAATTCCAATATAAGTGACTTATTTTTTTGTGCCTCTATTATGAACAATGGCTGTCATACAACAACAACAACAACAACAACAACAACAACAACAACAACAACAACAACAACAACAACAACAACAACAACAACAACAACAACAACAACAACAACAACAACAACAACAACAACAACAACAACAACAACAACAACACTGACTTTTTCACATGCTCTATAGAAACCTCATAAAAAATAACCCAACAAATGCATTAATAAACACAATTCCGCAGTCTACAGTTGTTGTTAGTTGTTGTTGGTAACAACCATTTCACCAACTTCAACTATTTCAAGCCGTTAAAATGTCAAAAGCTCCTTTTGACTTGACGCATTTTTTCTGCCTACATGGTTTTTTTTCTATTCTCTATCTGTATATCTTAGCTACTATTTTGTAAAGACAGACAGACAATCTTAAAGGTTTTTCTGCTATCTGTCGTTGTTAAGTTTTTTTTTTGCTTGCTGCCATTACCTTTTTTACTCGCAACGTATACTTTATTTAGTATTCGCTTCATGTTAACACAGTTAAACAGATACTAAAATCACTTTTGTGCTCACAAAGCAATCAAACATGCGGACATTTCTATGTAGAGGTTTTTTGAAATGGAAGCCAACACATGATGGCCACAGCAATGGCATGGCACAGTGGGCATGAAAGGTATTTCAGTTTTTTAAACTTTTTTAAATACTCAACAGAGTTTTTATTGAAAGATTTAGATAAAGAAACGGATTTCATATTTATAAAACATTTTCAATGTAAAAAATTTCTGAAATTTTTATATATTTGGGCGAAAACAAGATTTTCAATATAAATTGTTCACTCTTACTTCTGATAAGCGTAAATATCATGTCTCTTTAAATGAAGACATGTTTTTTTTGCTCTAGATCTTTTTAACCTTTTCTTAAAATGAATCGTACTCTTTGTTTTGTTAACGTCAGAACTATCTATTAAGTAAAGCATTACAAAAATTTGACACAAATAAGTTTACATAAAAAGCAGAACACTGATTATCGAGTTAAAAGCTCTATGGCTGAACCTTGAACATTCCCTAAAAAATCTCTTCAAGCACTTTGTAATGCCTTACATCTGTGAAATAAAACCAAAACTAAAATATTGACAGCCTGCTTCTGCACGTTAATTATTTTAATCAAAAACTTTAAAAATTTTGTAAGTCGTCTTTTTGCAGTCAGCTCAGAAATCTAATTTGAAATGAATATGTTTACTAGAATGAATATGTTTTAGAATGGAAATAGCAACCGTTAAAGTTCTATTAACAATTAATTATATTTTCAAAAACGTATCATGGTTTTTTGATCGGTCACCAACCCTCAGTAGACAATGGCAAACCTTAGAGAGCAAATAATGCCTTGTAAAGCTTCTCGACAACATGAATTTTAGCCGTTCGGACGGCATAAGAAATGTAGGTCCAGTTCTCGGTCAATTGTGTGCGAACATTTAATAACTGAAATGGCCACTATTTTTTTAAGTTCTATTTTAAGCAATAAATACATCATTACTTAATAAATCGTTGGTTCAGTCGTTTTTTGTTTCTGTTAATGGTAAAAAGTGCCTTAGTTGATGGAGCCACTTGCACATTTCGTCATATTTTCCTCAGACGCTATTTGAGCCGCTTGTTCTCGTGCTTGTATACCAAAATGTCATAAATTGGGCACAATTCAAAAATACACAATTATACAAAAATACATATCATAAATTGAGCGTATTCATATTTTGATTATCGTCCCCAAAATTTCTCAGATTGAACATGCATATTATTTTTTTTTTATTAACAATCCATAACAGGCATCCATTGCGCACAAATAAGCATGTTTCTTTCACAAGGGAGCATATTAATCTGTTGATAAGCAATCCAAAAATGACATATATTATGAAAAAACGAGTTTTGATAAACAATCACATTTATGCTTTATATCAATAATAGTATGCCTTATCTTAGAAACATTCCCAACATTAATTGATTTGGGATTGTTTTCAGCTCAAATTTCTTTCTGTGTTTCGGATAATAAGCAAAAATCTTAAGCACTTCTACAAAAACGGCGAACTCTCGACAATATGGAGGCAACTTAACCTGCCGTGACCATTACTTTGTTAAGAGCAATAAAAAAACTTATGAAAACCTGGGATTCCAACGATTCTCTGATAACTATTTGAAATCGCTTTAGAAAAGCTAGTATTATTAAGAGCTGCACGAGTTATTGAAACCTTGCAGAATTACAAGCAATAGGACATCTTATGCATAAATTTCCAATAAATTTTCGTAGGATGATTATATAATTATCGATGAGAATGTGTGCGTGACTGATTTATCATCCAAAAACAAGTTAGAGATTTGGAAAGAATGAGTGGCTTGCTTTAAAGTATCAAAGAAAATGCTTTATGATGAGATGAAAGTTAAGAATCTCATAATGACGAAGTTGATGAATTCTGAGGTCAACATTTTTCAAAGGAATTCACTTCACATAATTGATAACAGGAGGAACATTGAATACAGGAGGGATGTTCCAAACAATGTTCAGAAATCATTAAACATAATCAACAATTTTATGCAAAACGTAGAATACCCAGCGAAATCTTCGCGTACATGTAATCGAAAAAGTAATCCAGAAAATTTCATTCATTGCTTACCTTTTCGCTTACGGAACCCATTATTTTTATACAGGCATGTCATTGGAGGTAATCGAAAGCGTTGTGGTTTATAACTGATTTCACGAAATTGATGCTTAAATAACAACTTTCAAGTTGATGGTGAAGGCATTGCCGTGAATTTATTACAAATTAAATGTAAATTCTTGCATTAGCATTTATGTAATGCACTTTAGAATCGCATAAAAAATAAGCCCTAACGAAAAATTTTGCTGGGATATGTGTGTAAAATACAGAAAAAATTAGCTTTTCTCAATAACTTGAATTTTCTCAATAACATTAACATTTCTCGAGTTAGAGAAATTTCGCTGTATTCATAATATTATAAAAATTAATTTTAAATATAAATAAAAATGATAATAATACTGACGCTTTTCTTTAGCGACAATTTTCAATTGTGCAAAATTTGAGTGTATGTTACATAAAAGCGCTCCACTGTGCACGCCATATGAAGAGCAATGCTCTGAGCTTTCATATGAGCTTCGAACAACTTCGAATGACGTTTTGCTTACATTGCCAATTCGACTCGACTGTCCAACAAGCAAACGAAGCCCAGGTGGCAGCAAAACAACAACAACAACAACAATTATAATAATGACAGCAGCAGGCAACACCAGACAAACAGTCGGACACAGAAATATTTAGGGAACAAGCACTTACTAGCAAGCAAAGCAACAAAAAAAACAAAAACAACAAGAGAGCACAAAACAACCATTTTGGATGGAGCACAACAAAAACAACAAACACGTTTCACAGTTGAATGAACAAAATAATAAAGAAAAGTAAACAAAAGGCAGATAAAAGCACAACAACAATGCAAACAACAAGAAAAGTAAATAAGCAGTTGTAGAGAAAACATATGGCAGCCAAAGCATGTGTGTGCGAGAGAGAGTGTGAGCAAAAAATGGCGCATGCAGTGAAAAAACTGTTGGCGCAAGTGAGTAAACTGTATAGAATAGACAGTAGCACACAGCAGAAAGAATGAAATGACGCTAGTCAGCTGCCAATAAATGCTGAGCTAGCTACAGCTGTTAAATAAAGCAGAACAAGGCGGTGCTAAGCGAGGCAAAAGTTGTTGTTTTTGTATACACTAAATGGAAGAAATTGTTGTTGTTGCGTGTGTTGTGCACCGTGTAGAGCGCAAGTTTGTTGCAGCGCAAAAAAAAGTAAATCCACACCAGCAACAGCAGCAGCAGCAAGTTTTTCGTAACGAGTTCCTCCTGTTCAGTGCTCAGTTGAATTTAGTTACGTGCGGGTGCAGACGCTGCGGCAAAAAGTATATTAAATCGTAACGTCGTTGAACGAAACGTTAGCGAGGCGTGAGAACAAAAAAAAAAAAAATGCAAAAGCAGTGAAAATTAACTCATGGCATGCAGTGATTAGCAAAAGCGTTTTAAGTTAATTACTTACTTAGCCAAGGAAAAAAAATAATTTAAATGCTACTTTAGTCGAAGCAATTATTTAAAAAAGCAAAAAATAAAATAGAATAACAAGCAAAATTAATAACTGCTGAAGTGTAAATAAATTATTTTAAAATTATAGCAATTAAAAGTGCATTTTTTTAAAAAATTGCACCAGTTTATGGCTGTAAGCGGTCTTAAAGTGCCAACACAAAAATTCAACTAAACACATTTTGAACCGAAAAGAATTGTCGAATCTGCCAACTAATAAAAAATAAGAAAAGATCAAATGTTTATATTCGCGTAGCCCGTTGAACGCATTTTTAAAAATATTGTGTTCCGTCGCCGTTGCTGCTGTTAACGGAATATTATGGAAAGTAACGCCTTCGGCAACAGTCATTTGCCATCACAAGCTTTAGTTGTTTTATCGGAAGCTGCATCTGGTCTGCATGAGGCTTTAAGGGGCCAGCGTCCATTTCCCACAAGGGTAAGTCAAGTGCTATAGACTAGCTGGGTTACTACAACTTAAACTTGCAGTCACCATTTTTTAATAAAATTCCGAATTTTGTAATTCTGAGCCTCAAAAAAAAATAAGTCTGCACAGACAAAAAAAAAACCGTATTAATATTATACAAGTTGACTTTTTAATTGAAACAACTAAATTGAGTTGTCGAATTTATGCACAATCTTCATACAAGTAATATTATACAAGTTGGCTTTTGTAAACATAAAATGTACTGAGTAGAAGAACATTTGTATCATTACAAAAGTTATTGTGGAAGCTAATATGATACTATAGTACTCCCACAATAACTTTTGTAATGATACAAATTTTCTTCAACTCAGTACATTTTTTTGTTTAAAAAAGCCAACTTGTATAATTTTACTATGGTTTACAATCAGTGATTCTTACAATCAGTGTAAGTTTTTTTCTAATTTTTTTTTTTCTAAAGCATTTTGTTGAATCAGTCGAAAAAATAGCTATGAACTATACAATTTATGTCTTTGAATCTGCGAAGCGCATTAATACAGACCAAAAATTAATCAGATCTTCTCCATATTTTTTGCATAAATAAATTTAAAGAACTAAGTTTAAAGCTATTTTCAGTTCGATATTTTCATTCTTAATTTGAACACGACATTTCAGATTCTTATTTGAAGGTTAAATTGTCTTATGTCTCAAAGGAACTCAACCTGGATAAGTCAGAATTTATGATTACAAATAATTTATGCTTCTGTTAATCCTGCCCAGCCGCATCCTTGGAAATATTTGAAAGATGAGTGAAAGAGAAGTTAATTTTGCATTAAAAAAGGAAAATCGCACCAGCGATTCTCTTAAGCTTTCTTTGAAAGATGGATCGCTTTTCGGTTGCCCAAAAGATGAATGCTCGATTCAAAAAAATTTTAAAATCTCCCCTTTCTCTTTACATCGATCATTCAAAGCTGCTTTTTGAAAACTTTTCAAAATCTATCATTGAAATATGAAGCATGCTCTGTAAAATCGTTAAAATGAATCAAAAAGCTAAATCTAGTAAACAATTTCATTGAATTGGAACAGACCAACGTCTGTCAATCAATTGACAATTTGTAACGTTCAACAATAATATTTCGCAACACATCGCTGAGGACCTCTTAAAGCGATTCGTTTGTCACTTTTGTGATCGAATTAAAACCACTTCTGCTGATTCACTCTTCTGAACGACGATTTGCTGAAGACCGCTTAGGTGATTCGTTGACAAATCTTCCCTTCATATTGCTTAAAATTCCTCTCAGTGAGAGACATTCACGATTCTTCTCAGCGATTCGTTTGAGGCTCTTCTGCACGATTCGTTGGCGATTCTTCCCAGCGAATCGCTTAACAGCCCTCTCGGCGATTCGTTCGCGACTCTTTAGTTAATCGCTTAAGACCCCTGTTGGCGTTTCTTTGGCGAATCTTCCCGGCGAATCGCTTTTATGGCCTCAGCTACTTGCATTTGGCGATGCCCGGATGACTCTCTAAAGAGCTCGCTGGCGATTGTCTCATCTTTCAAGCGATTCACTGGCGATTCTGAGGCGATTGAAAATGTTTGCAGGGATATTTTCCAAATAAATTTTTATATATTGTCAATAACTTTAGGAAAATGCATGTTACTTAAGTTGCTGTAAGGCATTAAAAGCTATTCATGCAAATAATATCAAATTAAAAAAAAAACTTTTATAATATTATAGAATATATAATAATTCATGTAATAAAAGAAAATTTATTGTGACGGGTGTTACATGTACATGCATTTAAACATCCATCGGTTAGAAAATAAAATAATTTACAGTTTTTACAGTCATCATAAATGACATTTATGAACCAGGTGTGAAAAAAACTTTAAAATCATGGTCAATGTTTGCATAATTTTTATTAAAGTACCTATGGCGGGTGTTAGAAGTACTCATTGAAAATCTGACTTCACTTTGAATATTTGTGGAATTCAGCACAAATATAAATAATAAAAACAAAAATTAATAATTGCTTATTAAATAAAGTTTGACGGTTAACTCTGCATTAAAAAAATTAGAAATACGTTTCAGAAAGGTTTTCATTAAATATTTGAAAGTGTGGCGGATGTTACAAAAATTGTGACGGGTGTTACGAGAATAAAATCTCTATGTTAAAAGTAGTCGAGCTGCATTACTAAAATAAAAAATTGTTCATGAATCGTGTTTTTAAATGTTAATTCATCAACTACAGTGTTTTATACTATTTACAAAAAAAAATCATTGCGTTTTTGTTATATTCGAAAACACACTAGAATTCGATAGTATTAAAATACATAACATTTTTGCCTTGCCAACGATTATGGTGAAATGGCCCATATAGATTATATACATACGTTAGTTCGGATCGAAATTTAAATTCCGCCGGTTGGGGTCTTAAAAGTTAGACGAACTCATTAAAATGATTTCTACATACTTCTTTTTTTCAAATCGGAGAAAAACTGCCGAAGCAATTTTGATTCTCCTGAAGGTCCTTTTTGGTAAAAAACATGTTTTTTTGCTTGTAACTTTTGAATTTTCACAGAACGCATGCCCACATCTGATAAAATATTAAAGTTCTTACTTATAACAATATTCTGATATACAAAAAATTATAAATTATTATAAAAATTATGTTTCATTATATTGATATTTTTAGACATTTAAAGACATTTTTTTTAGATTTACGAGGAAGTATTATTGTTGGTAGGCTATTAAGTTCTTCTTTCTTTCTGTGTAACCGCTTTAAAAGGGTTTTAAAAAAATGTATTTTTAAAAATATCAAAAAATTAAATTTTGGGTGCTCAATAAGAGTTATAATGAAACATAATTTTTAAATTTTTTGTATATCAGAATATTGTTATAAGCAAGAAATTTAATATTTTATCAGATGCGTGTATGCGTTCTGTGAAAATTAAAAAGTTACAAGCAAAAAAACATTTTTTTTTTTACCAAAAAGGACCTTCAGGAGAATCAAAATTGCTTCGGCGGTTTTACTCCGATTTGAAAAAAAAGTATGTCGAAATCATTTTAATAAGTTCCTCTAATTTTTGAGACCCCAACCGGTTGACATTTTTTTTATCCATATAAGAACGATCCGGCCTAACAAACATGTCATGAAATACTTTATTGAAGTAACTACTCCGAATAAATTTTCATATCTAAAAGTCAACGATTCTTCGCAAATATTATAACTAAATTCGCCATAAAAAGTTTTCTACATATTAACTTAAATAGTACAAGTTTACAGAACTTCATAGAAAAATAAACTTTCAATATAAAATTATAAATTTTTTGTTTCAAGGCCAAATAATGCAGTTTTTGGGAAAACATGAAAAAATTGTTTTAGAGTTGTATTTGTTGACAAAAAACATCGATTTCGGAGGGGGGGGGGAGGGGGTGATTCAAGGTAACGGGCTTTCCAGTCGAAAAAGAAACTTCTGAAGTCCAAAAGCTCTGAGAGAAAATATATTGCTAGTTAAACCCTTTTTAAGGGAACATCATTTCCTCAGATCGAACATAAAATGCATAAGTTATTGAAAATAACTGCAATTTGGCAATTTTTTCGAAGATACAAATTTTTTTTTTTGTTTTTGGAGTTGTCTCAAAGTCATCCTTAAGAGAAAAGCTGTACTTTATATATTTTCTTTTCAAGCCACTGTAACAAATAACCTTCCACGAGTCCCATTTCAGATCAATACACTTCTTCCAACGTTTTTCCAACATTGCGCTGCCCTTTGAATAATAATCAAAGTAAAAGAAAAGGAATTTTTTTTCCAGATTTGCGATGGGAGTCGCAAAAATTGAAAAATATTTTTTTTTAATTTTTTTTTTTTTGTAATTTGTTCAATTCTCTACAATAATAAAAAAAGTTTGGAAAAATCTTTGTTTTTGACTGAGTTATGAATTTTTAAATAAAATGTCTGTTTTCTCTGCCGCGAATGTTATGTCCCACCTTAAGACATTAAGCTTAAATTAAATACAATTCTATACTTATTCTTTTTTAAATGATGAGGAATTGTGCACTTTACAAAAACAGAAAACACGTACGTCAAAAATCTACACAACTACACTCAGGGAAAAAATGCTGTTTTATCAAACAAATCATGGGTTGAAATAACAGATTTCACTGTTAAATACCATCCAACAAATGAAACTTTCAAATCAACAGTCGGTTGACTGTTGGTCTATCGAACACGAAACCTGTATAAAAAGTTATTTATTGAAATTTGATCACTGTTTTCAAAGTTCATGTATGGCCGAGTGTGCTAACGTGTGCGTCTAGAACTCGAGTGTCCATGGTTCAAATCCGGCAAAGCCAATAAAAATTTTTTTTTTTATTTAAAATTTTTTTTTAAATACAAAATGAAATTTGCAATTTTTTTTTTTTTGCAAGATTGTAAGCATTTTATTTTGAAGGTTATTTTTGACCAAACAATTAATGAAACAGAATTATTATTATTTCAATTATTAAACTACAATTTTTGATACTTACACAGCTAGGGTTCGAACCCACGTCTCCCGCATGACAGTCTAGTGCACATCCACTGAGCTACTGGCAACGATAATATAAATATTGCAAAACACATATAAAAACTTTTAAGCACAAAAATATTTCAACAGATGATTTTAACAGCGCAAAAATACTTTGAAACGTTCATTCAACAAAGAATATTGTTTACTTAAACGCAAATCATTCAATCAAACAATGTTTTGAAATAACAGCGGCCGACTGTTAATAGTACAGTTCATATTTTTCTGAGTGTACATTTCTTTTTTTTTAAATTAATGAGAAAATGAAATGCATGGATAAATTTTTGGAGCTCAGTATTAAAATGCTCTCCACTAACAATTTAGTCATTGATAAAGATTCATTCAGTAACTCTTGACTAGAAATATATAGTGAATGTACGGAATCGCACCCAGGACCTCATACGTTGTTTTTTCAACATAACCTTGCACAAATCGGCACGAACTTTTTTGTAGTAACTGTCCAATTATCTTTCTGACGGTAAAAGTTTTTTTCAAAGCCAAGATTAAGATTCAAGTCTCACTTCCAAATTAGGTTAAGAAATTTGAATATTTGTCTGCTAGAACTTCGATTGTGTTCAAGTTTCTTTAAAACGCTTACTTAAATTTTTCAAAATTTTGTATATTAAATATTCAAAAAAACCATAAAAATAACTTGTTTTTTTAGGAAATATGAAGTAAAAAGTTCGATTACACTCAGGGAAAAAATGCTTTTATATCAAACAAATCATGGGTTGACATAACAGATTTCACTGTTAAATACCATCCAACAAATGAAACTTTCAAATCAACAGTCGGTTGACTGTTGGTCTATAGAACACGAAACCCATATAAAAACGTACTTATTGAAATTTTATCAATGTTTTGAAAGTTCATGTTTGGCCGAGTGTGATAACGTGTGCGTCTAGTGTGCGACTGTTCTGGTTTGAAATCTCGGCAGGGCCAAAAAATATTTTTTATTTGTTTTTTAAATATTTTTTTTTAATAAAAAATGAACTTTGGAATTTTTTTTTCAAGATTGTACGCAACTTATTTTGAAGGTTATTTTTGACCAAACAATTTATGAAACAGAATTATTTTTTCAATTATTAAATTATAATTTATGATACTTACACAGCTTGGGTTCGAACCCACGTCCCCCGCATGACGTGCGGTCTGGTAGTCTAAAGCACTACCATTGAGCTATTGGCAACGATAATATACAACAAAGAAAACTGTTAACTTAAACGCAAATCACTCAATCTAACAGTGTTTTGAAATAACAGCAGCCAACTGTTAATACTACAGTTGATATTTTTCTGAGTGTAGATACTTTCATTCCGAATCAATGTCAATCTAATTAAAAGCTTTTTTCAGACAAGCTTCAGGTGTCATATGGTTAGGAATAATAGCGAAAACGTAACATCCGCAAGAAATGCGTTCAAGTTTATAATAAGCTTAAAAACATTTGTTCACGAAAGCTTTGTAAGACTTAACTTCAAAAAAGCTTCGGCAAAAAGAAAAGTATTTAACTTTTTGAAAGTATGCTTGTTGAAATTTTTGGTAAAATTTTGAGAAATCGGGCAGCTATTAACGGAAGTCTAAACAGGAACGTTCTGTTCTGAAACTCATATCTATGAGGAATAAATTGCACCAAACGAACACGCATTGTTGCCTTCACCCACCTTTTAATTTAATTTGAGCTATGAAATTAGTAATTTCAATATTTTTTTGGGTATTAAAAGTTTTTGAAGTGAAACTTCTTTGGCGGCGAGTGAAATTTCAAGGTCTCTTATTCGTGACGCTAGGCTAACGTTTTGAGTTCATATGAAAATTTTAAAAAAATTATCATCGCCAACGGGATTAAAACCCAGTCTCGCTATTACGCATCTCATAAGAGTCAAAAGCTCTATCACTACGCCACAAAGGCATATGACAAATGAGCAAACAAAATGCAATTAATATTCAACGAGTTTTAGTCCGTGTATTACATTCCACAGACACACACCATGTCTGAAGAACGTACTGTACATTTGATCCGTACTGTACCATTTGATTTTCATCCTACAAGTATGCACGGAAATTTTATTTCTTTATGCTTGGAATGCTGTACATTACGTCACAAAATATAACAATTGTGCGTTTTTTTTTTTTTTGTTGAATATCGAATCCTAGCTTAAAGCTTAATTTGAAAGAGCATATCATAACGTTAATTGTTATCAAAAACTTGAAAGGTGATTGACAACATGCAAAACAGTTAATACGATATAAAATTAAAGCAAGAAGTGTAGAAAGTGAAATAATAAGACTGCAGAATCGTATTTGTCATGCCAAAAAATGTCCCGAAGCTAAGAAAAGTACCTTAAGAATGCAACTGCAGCTAGTCCACAACTCAGCTCACGAATGTGCTTTTACATTTTCTACTGATTCTTTAGAAATTAAAAGCTAACTGTTATTTTTTGCCTTGTATTTTTTTCGGAGAAAAATAAAGGTTACTTTCTACTTTTATTTTATCGGTCAAAAGTAACAATTATTTTGTGACTTTTAGTTTTTCGGTCAAACAAATTATGCAATTTGTGTTTTTTAAAAGGCCGCTTGACAGATGTTGACACCATCAGTAAAATGTCTCACCGATAAGATGAAAATAATATATCAATAGTTTTTTAGTCGGTAAAATGACCTTTGAAAAAATACAAATTGCCTGATATTTTTGACCGAAAAAATAAACGGCAGAAAAAACTGTTATTTTTGACCGATAATATAAAAATTCAAAAAATAACTGTTATTTTTGCGCAAAAAAATATAGCGACTTATGTGACTTTTTCGATAAAAACCATAAACGGTACGGTCCCTGGAAATAAATATTGAATAAACAGAATATTATTCCATTTTGTGTTGATTGATTTCCTTTTTAGATACTTTCTCTCTATTTCACACTAAAATCTCTCATATATTTTACTGTTTAAGAAGTTTCACTTCTGCCACATGTACGTTGCTACACGCGAGTTTTTTTTAAATATTATATTAAAATTATTCTCAAATGTTTTTATATCATATTTGCTTAGCCAGGCTTTAAAAATGTGGTTTAAAAAAAATTTAAAAATATAGTGCCATAAACAAATATGTTTAATATATATAGTTTATATTATTTATACATAAATAAAGCTGATTAAATTTCTGTTGATAATTTTTTAAAATGTGTTGACTTTAAAAACCATTAAGTTTTAAAACTTGAAGCCTATCTAGATCGGGAACGATTTTAGTTGATAATGTTGAAATGTTGAAGCCCATTTTTGACAGCAAAAAAAAATGCATTGTATACATATCACGGTAAACATATATTCTGAATTTTTACAGTCTTACACGAAATGGACGACATGTTTGTCATATAAAACATATCAAAAGTTTTTTTTAATACAAATAATAACTAAAAGCACTACCAGCATGTTTCTCAAAACTGGTACAGTTGAGTTGTTAACTTAAAAATACAGTTTTTACAGTGCGTCACAAATATAAGACAACAACAACAACAATTCAAGCGTAACGCAATTCCGCAACATCATAACTTAAGCGATCGTTTGTTAAAACCAAAACTAGATCTCACAATCTAAACTATAAAAAGCAGCTCTCAAGACACAAAAAGCAACTTAGTAGTTGTATTTAACAATAAATGATGGCTTAGCAGCGACATAAATAAGTTCGAAAGCATTTAATTTAATTGAATTACAAGCCAAATGCGTTTAATTAGTGGCAACTGCAATGAGCGGAGTACGAGTTGTTGAGGCTAGAAATGTTTTAATGCTGCATATTTATGTTACAAGCAATAAATAGCTGATTGTTGTAACAAAACAAAATAATTGCTGATTTGCTGACAGAACATAAACAGAAATCAGCTTAAATAGATTAGAAATCAAGGCCAGGCAGTGACTAAAAAAATTTTTCTAAGCAACATCTAAGCATGAGTTGAGAAGCATCACAACAAAAGCTCTAAAATTTTATGGTTCTATTGTATTTTTTTTTTGCTTGAAGCACTCAAACTTGGCCAAACCTAACTTCAAGTTTATCATCATTCCTTGAGGTGGCAGTTGTAGTCAACTCAGCAGATATATTGTCTGATGTTTGTGGCACAGGTTTTGACGCTGCTACCATTGAAATGATCAAAGTAAATATTTTTCATCATTTGTTGCATCAGCGTCAAGAATATTGCTCATGTTTATGATGACAGATCAACAGCATCAGCATCAGCGAGCGCAACATTGCCATTCAAACGTAGATACTACAGCAACAACAGGCTGTTGTGTATCTGTAGCCTTCATAAATAACTGCATAAAGCATCTGCAAAACAATAGCTTAGCCAACGGTAGCCGACGCGTCACAAAGTCTCGAGACGGTCAAAACAACGTTCACGTTGTGCGTCAGTCGCTGTTGCTGAGAATTTCTTGACTATAGCCAGAACAAATGACTTGAAAGCTGCATATTTTAAACGATTCGGACTTGATTTATAAGCCCGAACTTTGTGAACAGCCTGAAAAGTTGACTTATAATAGCAAATGTCTGGGCAAGCAGCAAAAGATGGAGGGGTACTGTGTACAGGTTGACGTGGTATTGAATGCAGCAGCAGAAAACATGAATGAAACATTAAAGCTCAGGCGAAATAGAGTTTGACGAATGAAATTTTGAAATTAAGGTGAACTTTTAATAGAAGAAAAATTTCATTTTATAATCGATGCGGTTGCCGGGTAATTCCCAATTATAGTTTGTCATATATATATATATAATATATTTATTATGCCATTTCCATCAATAGCTCTTTTATTGATTGTAAAATAAAACTGCCTAACATCTTTACGAATTGCGGGATTATTTTAGTTAGCAGAAAAGTAATATGTAGCTCGTTTCTGTAACGCGTAGCGATCGCAGTTACCGACTCATATTACCGATTTGACGTCACTCTCACCTGAAATGTTTCTGTACGAATCTGAATCGACTTCTGTTCAATGCAATTGTTTCAAATCAATTATATGTTCTGTTTTCACTTCAATGGAACCTTTTAGAAAAGTGTTTCTGTAAGAAAAGTGAATCGATAAAAATTTTTAATTTACTCACTGACTCTGAAGTAACTGAGAACTTTGCCGATTTATATAAACTAGTATCGCCTGGAGTCGAAATTCGACCAATTTATTGATTGCTTATTTATAATTATATGCGAGATGATTACAATAAGTACGAGGCTATCACTCTTAATTGATTGGAGATAAAAAGCTATTTTCTTCAAACAAATTATTTTTTTATTTTATTATTTTGTTCAAAAACAGAAAAACAACATTTTATAAAAATTTAATTTTGTCAAAGAAATCATAGGGGGTAGCCGTGATTTTTATATGGCACGGACAGTTTATTAATTTAGTGTCAAGACAAAATAAATTCACCTAAAATTCGGTACAGACTTTGAAAGAAAATCAAAAATGCAATTTTGAGTTTTGGTTTTTTTTTACAACAAAAATCATTTTTAACCCATATTTTAAGAATAAATCAAATTTTATGGTATTTTTTTAAAAGGAATAATTTAAATATAAACAAACAAAAAACGGTATTATTTTCAAAAGTTTTTTTAAGTTAACTGATAAGACTTAAATATAAAAAAGAAAAAAAAAATCTATTCACAGATGGCGGAGATATTTGATTCAGAATTTAGAACATTCAATTTGAGACAGTTTTTTTCTCTTTCTTGGCATTTGGAAAATTTAACAAACTTTTAAAAAAAATTAGAAAAATTGAAAAACCGTTAAAATCCGACCAAGATATTCACATGGAAAGTCAAATTTTTTAATTCAAAACACATTTTTTTACTAATTTTACAATTGACGAATGCATAAAACTACATTTTTTTTAAGAAATTGTTACTTTTAAAAAAAATTCAAATTCGACCAACTCAAAAACTCTCTCCCAACCAAATTTCATATTAATCAAATAGCGGATTTTTTCTCAAACATTTAATTTCTCTCTTAGAAAGTTGAAATCAAGCTCAAAGCGTTCCTAACTGAAATCATCTCGATAGAGCTCAAAACCATATCAAAAACATGATGGTTGTTGTTGTTTTTGCACATCAAAAAATGAATAACCGAACGACGTAATTCTCAGTTGGTATTTGTTTCTGTTCATATAAAAGTATATAAAAGTGCTGAAAATAAATAATAAATTATATTTTTAGTTATATTTAGTTATATAATTTATTATATTTGAATTATATTTATGTTATTCCGATATTTGACATACCCTTATAATAAATGATAACCAGGGTTTTATGGTCTCCTAAAATAATGCATGTTTCAGTGTTTTGTTGTGTTTGTTTTTTATACCCTTAACCTGAAAGGTCAGGATATATTAACTTTGTGCAAACATTTGTAACGCATAGAACGAAGCGAGTCCGGTACAGAAAAGTATATATATTCTTGATCAGCGTCACCTCGTGAGTCGAGCTATTCATGTCCGTCCGTCCGTTCGTCCGTCCGTCCGTCTGTCCGTCTGTGTGTTGTCCGTATACACAGGATAAGAAGAAGGAGTAGAGATACTTGAATGAAACTTGGTACACATGGTCACATGCACCCAAGGATCTGCACTATTGAATATTTTTGGAATCCGCCCACGGACACGCCTACCTCCCATACAACGCAAAAATTTAAAACTGCATAACTCAGCTCATAATAAGCCTACAATAATAAAATTTGATGTGTATGTGTTTTTAACCAACACAAACATGTCTTCGAAAAAAAGACGTCATCCGCTCACGGACACGCCCACCTCCCATAAAACCCAAAAATTGAAAACGCAATAAATAAACCTGTGTTTAACCTAAAGAGCTAAAATTTGACATACATATATGTTTTTTATGACAAGGCAAAGATGGTTTTAAAAAAATGGACGTCATCCGCCCACGGACACGCCTACCTCCCATACAACCCAAAAAGTTTAAAACTCAATAAATAAGGTTATGTTTGTCATAGAGAAATTAAATTTGGTATGTATGCATTTTATACCAAAACTAAGGTGTGTTCAAAAATTGGGAGTAATCCGTCCATGAACTCGCCCATCTCCCATAGCGAAGGCACAATAAAGGCATTAACTGTGAGCTACAGGAATAAAACTTGGTATGTGTAAATATTTCATCAACATTGAAATGCATATTATATATAGGCTTCATATATTGCATATGCATTTAATGCAATAATGCATATTAAAATTTTTTTGTTTTTGAAAAGTGGGTTTAGGGTATTTCATAGTCGGCCTAGACCGACTTTAGACTTTCTTTACTTGTTTTTTTATAAAAAAGTATGCGTTTTTTTTTTTTAAGAGATAAATATAAATCGTTTCATTCAGGGCGCCATATATATATAAAAATATATATATCAATCTTTCATAAGTTATAATAACCTAGAAGACTTACATGTATTTAAAAGTAAATTACAAGTATGGTACGTTATATTATACACTGTTAAAAATTCAAGAGTAAATATTCAACCTCTGTGAATTTTTTTGGTTGAAAACAAAATTTTTTCTATATAATATTATATTTTCAACTTTAAAGTTCAAAAGTTCAAGTCCTTTCATTGGTTGAAATCAATAAATATTTGAAATTTAAGCCTAATAGATTATTTTTTCAACATTTAAATTATATTTTTCATCTATTTGAGTCAGGTTTTTTAATTTTTTTATAGTTTTGAAATTATTTAAACGAAAGGGACTAATTTTTCATTCTTAATTTTTCAACTATTTACGTAAAATTTTCAGCTTTCATAAGTTAATAAAATGCATTTTTCAACTTCTTTGGTAAATTTTTTCAACTATTTTGGCAAAGTTTTTCTTCATTGCTGAGTCCAAGAAGTATTTCATCCTAAAAGAGATTTAAAATTTACTTTTTAAATTTTTTATGTACAAATTTTCATCTTTATAGTTTTGAAAAATTTATTGAAAAAGTCAACATGTTTATAACATATTTTTTGCCATGAAGGATTTAAAGGGGGACATGACATTGGCCGTTTTTTTAAATCGAATTTTCATAATAATTTTGAATTTTAGTTAATATTCTTAAGACTCTAAGAAATAAATTTCATGGAAAAATTTCCTACGGGTTCAAAAGTTACAGCCGGATTAGTGAGAGCGCATTTTTAATTTATGCGCTTTTATTTCTTTGTTTGTTTTTCGTACTGTTTGCGGCACTAGCGTTAATTTTTTGACGAAATTTTTTTTTTTTGTATTTTTTTTTTTTAACTTGATTCGCTATCGTATGACACGAGCTTTTTTTAAAAATTTTCTTAGATTTCTTATGAATTTTTAAAGTCAATATTTTTTTCGAAAAAACACACTTTCAAATTTGGAACATCACCAAAAATTGAAAAAAAAGAATTAATAAAAGCTCCTACCATACGATAACCAATTTTTTTTGAGATTTAAAAAAGTCATTTTTTCCAGATCGAACAATTTTTGCGACTCCCAGCGCTGCAACCAGAAGGCTCCGTTTTTTTTTCTGCCGCCAGTTTAGAGCTCTATTAAACCATGTTGGGGTGAAAAATATATTTTTTTTTAATTTGTTTTCTTGTAATTTGTTCAATTTTTCAAAATAATAAAAAAAAATTTTGGAAGAATTTTTGTTTTTGACTGAGTTATGAATTTTTAAAAAAAGGTCTGTTTTCTCTGCCGCGAATGTAATGTCCCTTCTTAAATTTTTCAACTTTTTCGGTTTAAAAGTTGGTCTTTTAATTGTATTGCTAACTTCTTGGGTTGAGAAAGTCAACCTTTCTGTTGAATTCTTCAATTTTTTTCGGTATAAATTTTCGTTTTTTGAACCTTGTAGTTGAAATTTTCAACCTTTTCGTTGAATAATTTGACCAAAAATTTCAATTATTCTACTTAAATAGTTGAGAATTTCATATTATTTTCCTTTCGTTTTACTTTTAGATCTAAATTTTCTACATTACAGTAAGTTTATTCAACTTTTAGGGGCGCAATTTTAGCCCTTGGCCTAGGGTGCCACAAATTCTCGGGGCGACTCTGATCTCATTGCTCAGTGAGTTCATTAGTGATTCGGAATGTTTTCCAGATGATAAACATCCAAAATCTGAATGTTGTGCGCTTATGTTTTGAAACGTATTTTCCCGAAAAACAGAATTCCATAATATTAATCCATGGATTCAAAATTCTTTTATAAGCAACTTTCTCGAAGGCTCAAAAGTATGTCAAACGGCATTCAGATCAGATACCTGTTCAAAACAATGTCTCTGAATAATTTTTAATGCAGGATCCTTGTTCTTACCACAAAGGCTCTAAATGTTCTTCTGCCGTTCCCAACAACTTAATTGTGAGAAACAGAATTCTCAACCTAAGTACCTACATAAACAAAATATCTAAATAGACTGGATGCCGAACCTGATATAAGAATTCAACAACAGTAAAAGCTTCCATAGACGGACGCTTTAATAAGTGAACATTTTCCATAAACGGACACATTCTTTTGGGAACGAACAATTTTTGCGAACGAACACGGACTTTCCTTCAAACGGTCACGGACATACAAACATACATATTTATGAAAAAACAGCTCTAATTAGCGGACCATTTTGTTTTTTTTTTCCAAAAAACTGAGTGTATGTTAGACACTAAAATTTTTTTATTGTGGTCCCTATGGTGCTATTTTGATTTTTTCGTTATATCTTCGGTGTTTCTTGTTCAATCCGGAACAATTATATATCTGTGTGTTTGTTGATATATTTTACCGCGACAGGATTTACTACAAGCTACATGACCGCCATAAAGTAATGAAAAGACAAAAATCGCACAACAGCAACGTGATAAACAATAGCAACAACGACGATCAAAACAACATCATCCTCAGTAGTTGTAGATCTAGCAATAGAAGTTGTGAAAAAAACAGGGTGACATATAAAAAGAGAAATCATTTACGACTAACTAACTTATTTAAGTATATCAAATGCTTTTAAGCGCTTTAAGAGCTGCAGCAATATTATGGTATCTGTGTTTTTGTTGTTGTTGTTGTTGTTGTTGTCTTTGTTATTACTGCTGTTATGCATTTGCAATGTCAAGCTGGCATTTTAATGTTTAATCAATTGCAAATGTTTTAACATATTTATTTGTGCGCAAAAATTTTATTGAAATTTTAATCAAAACCTATTTAAATGGATAACTTAATGGCAGGGTAACAGCAGCTGTCAATGTTGCTTGGTTGTTGTTGTTAGTGTTGTTGAAGCATATATAAATTGACTGAGGTGATTAATATTTCCGTAGTAATGAAACCGACATAAACATGAGCGGTACATGTTTAAGCTTTGTTTTTTTTTATATTATAATTTTGCTAGCTACCAAATTTGTTGAAGAATTGTTGATAAAATAATCATAAAAATTATAATAAAAACTGTGTTAGAAGTTGAACCGTTACAAACCACGCAATTTATTATTTTGTAATTTTTTCCAACTTACTCTTATATAATTTAACACTGAAAATGTGTGCAGGGCAAAATGTCTCTTCACCATTTTTCACGTAAAAAAACAATCACCAAAAATCAGGTATTTTTTTTATTTGTTGTGATTTTTTCAAACCTACTCTTACATTTTTTTAACACTTAAAACATCAAAATTTCCCTTGACTACACTTCATGTAAAAAATCACGTAAAATCACCTACTCTTACATTTTTATAGCACTAAAAATAGCAGCGAATTAAAATTCCCAAAAAAGAAATCACTCAAAATTACGTATTTTTTTTTTTTTGTTTTTTGTGATTTTTTTCAAACCTCTCTTAAAAAATTTTTTAAAACTTAAAATGTGAGCTGGTCAAAATTTCCCTTGACCATATTTCACGTAAATAAAAATCACGTAAAATCAAGTAATTTTTTTGTGTTTTCTTTCAACCACTCTTACTTTTTTATATCAATAAAAATGGGAGCGAATCAAAATTCCCAAAAATTAAATCACGTATTTTTTATTTTTTCCAAACTTCTCTTAGATTTTTTTTAAAACCTAAAATGTGAGCTGGTCAAAATTTCGCTTGACCATATTTCACGTAAATAAAAATCACGTAAGATCATGTTATTTTTTTTTAAAAAAGAGTTGTTCCAACCTACTTTTACATTCTTTGAACACTAGAAATGGGAATGGGTCAACATTCCCCTTGACCAAATTTCCCTGTATTATAATTCACCTTCACAAAATTCCATTTAACAAAATTCACCATTTTCAAAATGCTTTATTTTCAAAATTCTCCTCACAAAATTCCCAACTTAACGAACTTAACGAAACTCTCTTTAACAAAATTCCCTTTTATAAAATTCCACTTTATAGAATTTTCTTTGACGAAAAGTTTATATTAACTTTTTTTGTGGAATTGTGTAAAAAGGGAATTTGAAAAGGAAAATTTTGAAAAGAAAGATTTTATGAAGGGAATACCTCATTCTTTAACAAAATTCCCTTTTACAAAATTCCAGTTTATAGAATTTATTTTTGACGAAAAATTTATATTAATTTTTTTTATAGAATTGTGTAAAGACGGAATTTGAAAAGGGAAATTTTGAAAAGAAAGATTTTGTGAAGGGGATACTATTTAAAGAGTAATTTACAAAAATTTAAAAGGGGAAATTTTTGCTGAATTTAAAAATGTGAATTTAAAAAAAAAGGATTTTGTGAAGGGGAATTTTGAAAAATTTGAAAGGGGAAATTTGTAAAGTGGAATTTTAAAAAGAATAACTTTGTAAAGGGAAAATTATGTATAGATGAATTTAAAAAATATAAATTTTGAAAAGGGGAATTTTGTAAAAGGAATTTTATAAAGAATTATTTTGTTAATATAATTTTTAATACCATTTTTGTGAAGGGGAATTTTTAAAAATGAAAAAGGGGAATTTTGATAAATTCTATGAAGGGAATACCTCATTCTTTAACAAAATTCCCTTTTACAAAATTCCACTTTATAGAATCTATCTATCTTTGACGAAAAATTTATATTAATTTTTTTATAGAATTGTGTAAAGAGTGAATTTGAAAAGGGAAATTTTGAAAAGAAAGATTTTGTAAAGGGGATACTTTTTAAAGAGTAATTTACAAAAATTTAAAAGGGGAAATTTTTGCTGAATTTAAAAATGTGAATTTATAAAAAAGGATTTTGTGAAGGGGAATTTTGAAAAATTTGAAAGGGGAAATTTGAAAAGTGGAATTTTAAAAATAATAACTTTGTAAAGGGGAAATTATGTATAGATGAATTTAAAAAATATAAATTTTGAAAAGGGGAATTTTGAAAAAGGAATTTTATAAAGAATTATTTTTTTAATATAATTTTTAATACCATTTTTGTGAAGGGAAATTTTTAAAAATGAAAAAGGGGAATTTCGTAAAGAAAAACTTTGTTAAGGGGAAATTTTGTATAGATGAATTAGAAAAATGTGAATTTTGAAAAGAGAATTGTGTAAAAGAAATTTTATAAAAAAATTATTTTGTTAAAATAATATTGTAAAACCATTTTTGTAAAAAAAATAATTTTGTAAAAAACAAAAAATAAGAGTAATTTTGACCCCAACCCACTAAACCTGTGTATCGCTTTCCAGTAATCGCTATGGTAAGCTATATATGCTTGATTTATTTGACTGCCAAAAAACCATTTATATCAATAACTGTCGCCATAAAGCGCATAAATGACGATTTGCAAATTTGCAACATTAAATAATGGTTAAATTCAAGCCAAGGAACGCAAAGTTAAGTCATACCAAACAAAGTTAAACCATTATTTATTAAAAAATAAATAAGCAGCGGTAATAAAAATTAATATTCGCCACATTGACAGACACATGCCTGACTCAGGTGGGGGGAAGGACACATATTAAAAAATGTCACATGAGCGCGTATGTTACATAAAAGTAGCAAGTTGACTGGCATAAGCTTTAAAAGCCACGCGTCCTTTTTAGCCCTTTATTTTTACCAACACCCAGTGAGGTGTAAGTTTCTTTGACTTGTCGCAATTTTTTTTTTTTTGAACCACAACACACATGTCTAAATTTTAATTTAATTTATTTATTAGAAGTGAACAGTTTTGCAATATATATTTATGTGTGTGTGTGCGTTTGTGTAATTTTGCTGAGTGTATCGCATAGCACGCAGCAAACATATTTTTAATATGTTGCTGCATGTGTAACAAGCTCAAAATTAATGCAATAATTCATTGCACTCACTTAACTTGCTGAGGCACAGTGGGCCGTATCGCTTCGCTATATACCAACAAATTTAGCTACCAACAAACACACACACATTCATCATTGCAAACGCATCCATAGTTCAGCAATTGTAAATAAATTCCTATTGTTTAGGTTTGTTTAGTATAACGCGGGCTTTCACAACAACATTACCATTGTTGTCAGCGTTGCAGTCGGTGTTGCCAACATTAATTAATTTACAACAGCGTTTATAATCTGACATTGTTGTTATTGTGACTTCGTGTTCCTTCGAACATGGAGCCATGTGTTTGGTGCGTGAATGTAGTAGTTATTCGATAACTGTTCATAACTGTAATTGGGTTCTCATGAAAATTTAAATACACATGAGAAAATATTAAATAATTTAATGAAAGAGTTGATATTTTTTCAA
Organism: Tetanocera ferruginea; assembly: GCA_958299015.1. Classification (NCBI taxonomy): domain Eukaryota; kingdom Metazoa; phylum Arthropoda; class Insecta; order Diptera; family Sciomyzidae; genus Tetanocera; species Tetanocera ferruginea. The sequence goes on along the minus strand of OY282644.1, from coordinate 16,693,604 downwards.
ATTACTTAAAACTAATTAAATTCACGGGGAGAAAAAATGGGCTAAAATCAAGCTCAAAGCGTACGTAACTGAAATCTGCTCAATAGAGCTCAAAACCATCTCAAAACCATCTCAAAACATTCTATTTACGTTCGCAGTTTACGCCAGAATTTGGCTAATGACTGTAATCTTGTGCTTGTTTGTAAAAAAAAAATTAATTTTGTTGTTTTTGTACATCAAAAAAATGAGCAACAGAACGACGTAATTCTCAATTGGTTTTTGTGCCTGTTATAATATAGTGCAGAAAATAAATTGAAAAATGTATATTTTCCTGTCCAAATTGGTTGAACCAATTTAAAAAAAAACTGAACTATGATTTTTTAATAAAAATTTCTGAAATCAAAGTTGAAACTGCCATTATACTTATCTATTAGATTTGATAAAAAGTTATTTCCATTTGTAGAAACTGTGGTTCTAACAGTTTGGCTAATTTTGGCAAAATGACAAAAGTTAAAATTTTCCAACTCAATTTAAAAAAAACTGAACTATGATTTTTTAATAAAAATTTCTGAAGTCAAAGTTGAAACTGCCATTATTCTTATGTTTTAGATTTGATAAAAAGTTATTTTAATTTGTAGAAACTGTGGTTCTAACAGTTTGGCCAATTTTGGCAAAATGACAAAAGTTACAATTTTCCAACTCAATTTAAAAAAAACTGAACTATGATTTTTTAATAAAAATTTCTGAGGTCAAAGTTGAAACTGCCATTATACTTATCTATTAGATTTGATAAAAAGTTATTTCCATTTGTAGAAACTGTGGTTCTAACAGTTTGGCCAATTTTGGCAAAATGACAAAAGTTAAAATTTTCCAACTCAATTTAAAAAAAACTGAACTATGATTTTTTAATAATAATTTCTGAGGTCAAATTTGAAACTGCCATTATACTTATGTATTAGATTTGATAAAAAGTTATTTCCATTTGTAGAAACTGTGGTTCTAACAGTTTGGCTAATTTTGGCAAAATGACAAAAGTTAAAATTTTCCAACTCAATTTAAAAAAAACTGAACTATGATTTTTTAATAAAAATTTCTGAGGTCAAAGTTGAAACTGCCATTATTCTTATGTTTTAGATTTGATAAAAAGTTATTTAAATTTGTAGAAACTGTGGTTCTAACAGTTTGGCCAATTTTGGCAAAATGACAAAAGTTAAAATATTCCAACTCATTTAAAAAAAAACTTAACCATATTAGTTTTACTGAAGATACCTGAGGTCAACAATAATACTGCCATAACACTTTTCTATTAAGTTTGAAACATTTTTTTTTTCATTTATAGAACGAACAATTTTGTCAATTTTTGAAACTGTTTCAAAATAAATTTTCATGCCGTTTTATTTTTTTTTTTATTTTGTTATATATTTTTCGTTGTTTGCAATGAAATTAAAAGTGCAAAATAAAAAGAGCTTTTCTTAGAGCTTTTTATTTATATAAATCTGTTAGTAACAGAGATTTTAAACTTTTTCTCTGTTAAAATTTGCACTGTTGCTAACAGAGCTCTGTTAAGTTTTTTTTCGCCGAATGCTGCATTTCGCCGTATGCTAACTTCACACCAGTTAAATTTTCAATGATATTTTATAGATGGAAAACTATGAAATTAACTAAGAACGGAAAGATCAATGCTTTTGATGAACATTCAATATTTCGATGTTGAATAGTTTCGAAATAAACTCCGCCATTTAGCTATATTTGGGCGAAACTTTTATTTATAAGTAGTGTAATCGATAGTGGTTCTCAGGCTGAAAAAATAAAAGTCTAAAATTTCGTACAGACAATTTTTGACACATTTTTATTTTCATCAACCTCTTTGCATCATATCTTTAGGTATGTTAGCTCTTTTCTTCCTTCAATAATAGCTGCGTTCGATTCGCCAGTCTCAACTCGAATGTGAAAAAAAACGTCTACTCATATTGCTTTTATTTGCTCAATAGTTGGCAACACTTTTGTTATGACAAATAACATCAATATAAGACATAAGACATTTTTAAAATATTTTTAAAATAAAACAGTTGACAGCTTGAAGGAATTTAGTTTTGTTTTTGTACTCACATCATATTTTGACAGAATGTATTACATTTTATCCTATCCCGTACACAAACCAACTAAAAAATAAGAACTTGGCAACGCAACTTTACTCAACTCAATCGGCAGTTGACTTTCTCTATCCTCAACTAGCTGAAGACTTTGTTGTTGTTCGGCAAATCCAGAAAAAGTAAACCTAAACCTTAAAAAATTAAAATCCTTAAGTTCAATAAAAATACATGGAACGTTTAGGATATTGTTTCTGTATTCCTACGATAAAAGCATTTTTAAAATAACTTATTGTAAGCTTAAATTTTTACTGATAGTATTGAATGTAGTATCTGTAAGCATTAAAAAAATGAAAAATTTAAATTTAAATTTAAAAATTAAAATTAATCTGTAGCAAGTTAAAAAAATTGTAGGTTTTTATTTTTTGTAATTTTAAAAAAATTAAAAAAGTTAAAAAAATTGTAGGTTTTTATTTTTTGTAATTTGGTATTTCGCGATTTAAATATCAAAGAATAGTTATATAATATTCATATTTGAAACATTTTCTATTGAAAAGTGAATATAACATTTTGTTTTTTTCAAAATCTTTTCCTATCGAAAAATATAATTTAAAAAAGTGATTTAAGAGTAAATCGTGAGTGACAATTTTTATTGATTAGTTGAATTATCTGAAAAATAATTGGCCTGAAAAAAAAAAACCTATCTTTCTGCTATAAAAAATTCCTCTCTTTTCGATAATAGCAATTTTCTCTTTTTCAAAAAAATGTTCTTCAATTAGAATAGATTCTTACATTTTCGCAGAAATATTGTGGGAAATGGAAATATTTCACTGTTTCTAATAATGATTAGTATTTTTCTCGCACAAACAAATTCTCGTTTATAGAGAAAAATTTATTGAAAATGAAATATTTTTCCTAAATTTTGATTAAAAATTCACTAAGCGAGGTAATTTTTTTCAATAAAAACAAATCTTTTTTCAAAAATGAAAAGTCTTCATCTCTAAAAATGATGTATTTTTATATATTTCTGTTTTTCATAGAAGCTTTTAATCATTTTAAGGGAATTTTTGGAATCACATTTAGAGAAAAGTGTTCTCTGGAGCAAAGTCTATACCATTTTTCTCTAAATATGATGCCTTTTTTATCATATTCCGAGAAACTTGTTTGTGAGTGTAGTTTAAGTTAAAAAGTATGAAAAGCACTGTAATAGCAAGAAATCATTACAGTTTGAGCACTATGAGGTGCGAAACATAACGCTTGTCTACTATCAGTTTGAGATATATAAGATGCCATGACGATTGCCTTTTAAGTGTTAAAAATAACAATATATTGTCTGTGCATATTTTCAGGCTGAAAATTTGTTCGTATAATAAAAGCACTGTATGTAATAGGAAGACTGGACAGTTTCAGCGATATAAGGTGCAAAGCGTGGCACGTTTTATATATAAGGATTATAAGATGTTATTTTGACAGATAATTCATTTCAATTCAGAGAATGCTATATCATGTTCAGATGAGCGCTATAGAGAAGACATTGTTTTCTGCTTGTTTTCCATTTTTTTCAATGACTCAGGATTGTTTTCAATGAAGACACAGTCAGATTTTAACATCCTTTAGTAAGTATGAGATGTTTTTCATACATAATATTGGATTTTGTTTAATTCTTATTAAATCCTTGAAAAACTTTCAAAAGTTAGGCTTTCATCTGGTCCATAAATTACCTAGTAATTACTATACATGTAACCTTTACAACAATATTTTCAAAATTTTATAAAACATTTTTTTTTTATTAAAAGAGGTACTTTTTAATAAGAAAAGTATTTTTAAATTCAAATCTAAAGCATCGATTTGGTACAATAAAATATAATGTGCCTCCATACAGCCTTTTTTAAATGGCAACACAAAATTTAATGTTCAAAACATGTCTGATTTACAAGGAGTACTAATTTTTGTTATATTCTTGTATATAAAAAAAAATTCTTAGTTCTAAATAAATTCTTTAAAATCCACATTAATTTATAACACCATCAAACCAAATACTTGGTGATAAGTAATGCTTAAAAATCACGACTAACAGCGCAGCGCACGAGCTATGTTAATTTTCAGAAAGGGACTATTTTTCGCACATGTCAAAAGGAAAATAAAAAAAACAAAAAGGATCATTTCGTTACATATTTTGCAAATGATATGAGCATCAACACACTTCCGCACACACACACACCCACAGACAAACATAATCGCTTGATAAACCGGATAATAGCACTTTTCTATCTCCAAGGATAACATGTGCGAGCACATGTGTAACAAACACTTTGTCTGCGATGACAGTTAGTGCGCAAGCAGCAGAACAGCAGCAACAACAACAGCAATGGCAGAAAAATGTTGAAAATATAAAATTGGAAAAACTGTCATTTGAAAATTTACATATAAATGTGTTAGAATTTATGTGCTTGTAAGTATGCTTGCATAAGTGTGCGTGTGTGTTTTTGTGTGTAATTTGTTGGAAAATATTGTGTAAATATCCTGTAATCAACAATGTCTGAGCATGAGTCTAAGTCTGTATGGGTTAGCTGTGAGAGCTGTCAATAAATAAGGACATCAATAAGGACATTATCATCACCATCATCCTCATCGTAATCATAATCATTTTTAAATTATTATTGGTGTGGTTGCAAAACTGTGTTACAAAAAAGCAACAGCTCAAGTGCGGCTAGTTTTGTTGAGGGTTCAAGTAAACACATAAAAACACATCCAACTGAAATTGCTTGGAAGTAATTTTAAGGGTTATTCTTGGATATTATTTTTTGTTTTGGTGAAAAAACACAATTTTAGGCAATAAAAATATGAAGCGATGAAGAAGTAAAAATAATGTTGACAGACAATATTTTGAAGCATAAAAGAGACTAACTCGGAACTGGGTCACTCGGAACTGCACAAAAAAAATTATGAATTGCTTTCATGAATTTTGAATCAAAGTAAGAATACAGAACAGAAAAAACACAACAACATGAATATTTCAAAACTAAATTTCACTTAATGCACAAAGAAGTTCACGCTTCCATTGTATAAGTATATGAGTTTCATGCATTTTTGACTCTATCTTATGAACTATTCTTGCTGTCCTTGTATTTGTACATGGGTTATGTTAAGTTCACGTTTTCCTTGTATATGTTCATGAAATTCATGCATTCGAAAAGTGCGTGAGGTTGCAAATTACTTCGAAAATGTCTCTCAACTATCTAAAGAAAGGCATGACCTGATTTTTTCTAGACCTGTATTATTGAACTCTCAGCCCAAACCTTTCTTTATTCAAGAATTTTTTAATATTGATCATAAGAAGCTGGGTCAAAGTCCTTTCAAGGGCTAAAATGGCCTATTTGTTTGTTTTTTAATATTGCTCTAACTTAATCACTCATAAAAGTTGCTCTCTTTTTTCTTTTTCTTAAAAATCTCTTCACTTTCATATGATTTATAATAGCATTAATTAAGTAAAGCTTTTCAGCCAAAAATTTTGTCAATATAAAATTGCAAGGATGTCCTGTAATTTTTACCACATGCTGAGTAGCTCATAAATTATGATTCATGTGTTTTAAGTATCTATGTAAAAAATACATAATTATTTTCACAAGACAATGTAATCATGAAGTAACTCACATGGTTAAGAAATACGGTTGCTGATAGAAAGGCTTAATTTTGATTTATTTACAAGAAAAAGACAAACACATGCACACAAAAACCAAATTATGTGGCTACACATTTTATAGCAGGCATATTTTTATAAGTAACTGAATTTGTGGTGCCACATAAGCCGAAAGAAAAAGAAAAGGTAACATTTAAGTTCAAAATTACTTTAACAAAAAATTTATTTTTTTAATAATGTATGATAATTTGGAATTTAAAGAAAGGACTTAGATACAACTTTTGTTAAAGAACAAATTATTATTTAAAAATATTTTTATTTTTTATAATATTAAAGAATTGCCGAAATTTCAGAAATATTAAAAAGGAAGAAATATATCCTTTAAGCATTTTTGTTGTTGGATATCCGGTCGATTTTCGTTTCAAATTTGCAAAGACGAAAAATTTTGTCAGTTCTTTTATAATTCAATAACATTTAGGGCCAATTTTTCAGTGCTGGGTTAAACTGTAGTTAACAAGAGTTTAGTTGATCGTAGATTAAAGTTAATCAGCGTTTAACCACTCAATCACTTTTTCAGTGCTTAGTTTGTAACGAACTTTCTAGCCGGGGTTAGCTCGCCGGATAGTCGGGGTTCGTACAAAAATATTTTTTTCCGCGTATATTAAACAAATAATAACTCAGTTAGTTTTCGTTAACGATTTAAATCTATTTATTTTGTTTCTTTTCACAATAATTCAAATTTCATTATTTTATATGTTCTGCTGCTTCTCCCTCGATGTCCTTCGAAGCAGGATCCGTTGTCACTCGTAGTCCGTTCGCCTGTCCTCGGTGTACTTGAAACAACGTTGGGCCGTCCGGTATGAAACCACTCGGGCCAGATGCACAATTTAGTCGTGGATGTCGTCAAGCATTGTTTTTGAACAAAATGGACTCACTAGGATGCTTTTAGAGCAGACCGTCCGGTATGAAACCACTCGGGTCGTCAGAAAAAGACAGCTGTCGTGATGCCACTTAAATGTTTTACGGCCGGCCGTCCGATATGAAAACCACTCGGGCCGACAAGAAAACACTGTTCCCTGTTGTCCTTGCTCACTGACGTACTTGGTCACTTGTTCACTGTCCGTTGTACAATCGAATTCACGTTGGGCCGTCCGGTATGAAACCACTCGGGCCAGATGCAAAATTTAGTCGTGGATGTTGTCAAGCTTGTTTTTGAACAAAAAGGACTCACTAGGATGCTTTTAGAGCAGACCGTCCGGTATGAAACCACTCGGGTCGTCAGAAAAAAACAGCTGTCGTGATGCCACTTAAATGTTTTACGGCCGGCCGTCCGATATGAAAACCACTCGGGCCGACAAGAAAACACTGTTTACTATTGTCCTTGTTCACTTGTTCACTGTCACTCCTTGTTCATTTGTTCACTGTCACTTGTTCACTCCTTGTCCTTGGTCACTTTTAAAATCACGGCTCACCGATGTGCGCTGCTTGCGTGTTCACTTCAAAAGAGGCCGACTGTCGGTTTGCTGACTCCTTTTATACCCAAAAAGGATAACGGGACTTTGTTTGTGTCGCATACTTTACATCCGATCTCGACCTTGAATTTCGCATGCCTAAAACTAGCGGCAACCTTTTGCTCTGCTTGTTATTGTTGTTAAAGTCGCTGTTCATTGACCCCTATGTACTTTGTTATTGCCACTTGTGGGTGCTTAGAATGTATGTTGTTTGTATGTTTTGCTGCTGTGATCATACACTGGCTTGCTGTATGTTTTGTTATTGTTTGATTGCGGATCGCACAGCTGCGTGTTTATGAACAGGGGCGGTTCATGGTATGACCGGGTATTTGTCCAGGTGCGGTTCATAGTTGCAGGGCGGGTTAAGGTTCAGTTGGGCCCTCTGTTCCGATGCGGTTCAGAGGGAAATGTAAGGCCTAAATTGGCTAAATTTAGGATTCCTTACAAGTTACGTTACCAGCAATTTTATGCTTATTGATATGGCAGCACCATCAAACGTCAATAATTAATCGATTCTTTTCGATTATTTTAACAGCTGGTGCTAAACTTACCAGCTTTATGATTAGTTTTGTTTCAGAAGAAGAACGAAGAAATCTGCCAAAAAGAAATTGGCTTTGGAATTGCAATAGGTTTATAAAACCGGAGGAGGCCCGAACCAGTTGTTAGTGAAATTAAATTTAAAGATAGTGCTGTTAAAAAAAGAGTTTAGTACGATATTCCAAACTATAGCTCTATCATTCAAAATTCCTGCTGTTGCTTTTCTAAAGCAATTTTTTTTGGCAGGCTTCTTCATGATGAAAATTTGTTTGCAGGATTTCCCAACTTTTTAATACACCTAAGAATTCGCTGTTGAAATACATACTTTCTAACATGTTTTCTTGAATTTACTATATCTTGATTAAGCTTGTTAAAAATATTGCATAAATTAACAAAAAAAAAAATAATCTGTCAGAATCATATGGCAAGTTAACCAAAGCTTAACCCTACAATATTGGGCGTTTAACCTTAGTTTAAACTTTAGTCAATATTCACTGAAAAACTTGCTCCTTGGTTTAAACTTTGTTTAAACCAGAAATAGAGTTAAACTCGCACTGAAAAATTCGCCCTTAGAAGTTTCTTCAGACTTGGTTGAAAGCTCTTAAGACAGTTCTTTATAGCTTGCCTTTACTTTACAGCTAACAGTGATGGCGGTTTTTATGAATTTGTAGAGACTATTTCTTTGATTTTAAAGTTGTTGTAGATTTGAATTAAAACACGGTTCAGCAGTTTCTTTAGTTTCTTTATTTTTGGAACAAAAAAAAATTGACTAGCAGGCGATATGACTGTTTTGCATTTAACCGGCCGCGTAACGTGGGGGGCAGGGGGGGGCGGTCCGCCCCTGGCGGCAATATTTTAGGGGCGGCACTGAAGCTTAATAAAGCCTTTTACAAAATAAATATGTGTACAATATCATTTTAAGGTGTACAAACAAAAGAAAAAACTAAACTTAATGAATAAATTTGGCCACCACTGTAAATGTAACTATATTTATGAGCTTCGTATTGAGCACAACCAAAATATAAAATCGTTTTTCGAGTCTCGAAATTAGTTGCCAAAGAAATAAAAAAAGACATAATATTTAGGCATGTGCGAGAAGTTGAATTTTCGAGTAACTCGGCTGCGACTTGAAACTCGCATTGAATAACTGGTGTTTTCGAGTAACTCAAAGTTTTTTGAGTTTTTTAGTGCTTTAACTTATCAGTGGAAATGCCCAGTAGAAAAGTGGTTTAACAGAATAACGTTTTTCAACTTAGGTATATTTGGTAAAAATAGCTGTTTTGTGCTTTGATGTATTGAGTGTGGGAGAAAGGCGGAATTTTCGTTTGATTATGGCGCATTGTAAGTTCAGAGTGAAATAAGACTTATGCGTATAATTTTAAATTATATTTTTTGTGATTTTTGAAGGGATTTCACTGTTTTAATAAAATAACTTTGGAGAGGAGTAAGGCGTGATCTAAACTGATTTAGGTCATTTTCTAATTTAATAATTTAATTATTAATTTTGAAGAACTGATTTTGAGAAATGACCATAAGGTCATGCTCTTGGTGAAAAACACGCAATTCTTACTCCTTTGATTCTCCTGAATGATAAGTTGGAATGTAAACTGAATGAATTCTGTCACGAAGAAATTGACAAGGAAGAGTTTCTCGTTCAGAGAAAAATACTTCAGAATATTGTTTCTATTGCTCACAAAGAAACTGATTCTTGTATGAAAGGTCCACTTGAACTTTTAAAATTTATTTTTAAATTAAGTCTAGAAAACGCAATTCCAAACATTGTTATACTGTTACGAAAGATGCGTACTAACCATACTAACCATTGCTGTTAGTATTGCCACTTGTGAGAGGAGCTTTTCAAAGCTTTTATTCATAAAAACCTACTTTAGAACTACAATGAGTACGTCTCGCCTACAAAATCTTGCCATATTATCTATAGAATACAAGTTAAGTAATGAAATAAACTTTGACAATGTTATTAACGATTTTGCTAATAAAAAAACAAGAAAAATAATAATTTAATAAAATATTAAATAAAAAAAAAATTGTATATGTATAAATTTCTTTTTTGGTGTCATTAAGGAATAAACTTTTTTATCGTTGGCCTAATTCTAATATGACGTAAGTCAACATTTGGAATAAAAGCGATTATTTACGTTTAAGGGGACTTGACGCCTTCAAAATTTTGTTTATTTTAATTAGTGTCCGACCGAACGTGAATTTTTGCCGAAGCCGAAGCCGAAGCCGATTCTTCGGCAAAATGGAAATAGTCGGCCGAAGGCCGAAACCGAAGCCGAATAAGAAACAAATGTTTTCAAGTAAAAAAATTTAAAAATTTATTCTTTGCTTTTGTTAAGGGCCGATGTTGAATGTGAACCACACCTTTTCTGCATTTCATATGGCATTTCTCAACTTCAGACTAACTTAATTTGAACCATGGAAAGATACATAATCGAGCCACGCGTTAAAGTTATTTAAGAAATGGCAACATTGGATGATCAATTTTCGGAGAAAATCATCTTCAGTGATGAGGAACATTTTCCACTCAGTGGAGTTGTCAATAAACAGAATAATAATCCAAGAGTGATTGTCGAAAAACCCATGCAGTGACTGTTTAGTGCGGTTTATGGGTTGGCGGCATCATCGGGCCGTATTTATTCCAAAATGAGGCCGGTTAGGCAGTAACTGTGAATGTTGTTCGCTATCGTGAGATGATAACGAACTTTTTAAGACCCGAATTAGTAAATATAAATGTGGACAATATGTGGTTTTAGCAGGGCGGTACCACTTGCCATACAGCTAACGAAACAATGATTCTGGCCGTGTTATCTCACGTGGTGGCGATGTCAATTGGCCGCCAAGATCATGTGATTTGGCACCGTTGGACTTCTTTCTTTGATGTTATTTAAAAGAAAAAGTGTACGTCGATAAGCCAGCAACAATTCAAGAGCTAAAGGATGAGATAATTCGGCACATTAACAGCATAAAACCTAAATTATGCCTCAGAGTCATCGAAAATTTGGACCATTGGATGGAGGTGTGCCGCCTAGGTCGAGGCAGCCATTTGACCGATATTTTGTTTCATACATAATTGAACCATACCAATATTATCATAATAAAAAGAAATAACAGTAATTTTCTGAATAATTTTTGTTTTATTCAAAATCAACATCGGTCCTTAAAATTTAACCAACCTTTATATTCATTTCAATACAAAAAAACTTACTGAAATCATTAAATTTGAGTTAAACGCAAGAGTTTTTCTGCAAAATTCGGTTTTTTCTGTAATCGAATTATTGACGTCAGGATAAAGTAGAAACAAATTGAATATATTTTCGATCTAGTTGAGAAAAGCTACAGAAATTTAATACTAACTGAAATCTGGCAGAAAATTTGTAGCGTTAACTCGGCTTTTATATTTCAATCCATAACAAAAGCAAAAACGTAACAGTCAGATTCGCTGCATTTATCATTTGAGTAAAATTTTCAAAGAAAGAACACCAACTCATGAAAGAACAGAAAAGGAGAGAAACACAAAACGAACAATGAAAATGTTTCAAATGTTTACTGAATAATTCAAAAAACTTGTAAAAAAAATTGTTAAGCAAAGCAAAAACATTCGGCAAAAATAATCGGCTATTTCGGCCGAAGCAGAAGCCGAAGCCGAAGATCAAAATATCGGCCGATTATGCCGATTATCGAAGCCGAAGCCGAATAATCGGTCGGACACTAATTTTAATGTTTTAAAGTGTGTATAAGTTCAATAAAAATAAGATATAATTTTGAAAAATTACAAATATATTTTTCGGAAAAATATTACTATTATTATTAAAAAAATATTAAAATATTATTATTAGAATTTTAGAACACTTTATTCTTTCCTGTTTTTTCAAAATCAAGTAAATTTAAAGTTGCTTGGTTTTGTTGTATAATTTCAATTAGAATACAATTGTTTAGAAAATAAGTTGAACATTTGTTACAATTTTAATTTGCAAGTTATTTAGGGAAAATTTAAAAAAAAATTCACAAGTATCTTATTAAGTAAATTATATATTAATCTATTCATTAAACTCAATAAAAAATCGTTTGTTATTATTTTTAACAAAATTGAAAATTTTGCATTACATTTTTTTCGGCAATTGCTGTATGCTGGATGCAATAATATTTTCTTTGTACACTCAGGGAAAAAATGCTGTATTATCAAACAAATCATGGGTTGAAATAACAGATTTCACTGTTAAATACCATCCAACAAATGAAACTTTCAAATCAACAGTCGGTTGACTGTTGGTCTATGGAACTCGAAACCCGTATAAAAACTTATTTATTGAAATTTGATCACTGGTTTGAAAGTTCATGTATGGCCGAATGTGCTAACGTGTGCGTCTATTACTCGAGTGTCCACGGTTCAAATCCGGCAAGGCTAATAAAAAATTTTTTGTTATATAAAAATATTTTTTTTTTAAATAAAAAATGAAATTTGCATTTTTTTTTTTTTTTTGCAAGAATGTAAGCATTTTATTTTGAAGGTTATTTTTGACCAAACAATTGATGAAACAGAATTATTATTATTTCAATTATTAAATTACAATTTTTGATACTTACACAGCTAGGGTTCGAACCCATGTCTCCCGCATGACAGTCTAGTGCACATCCACTGAGCTACTAACACATATAAAAACTATTGCTTAGAAAAAATTGACAATTAAATATAAGCACAAAAATATTTCAACAGATGATTTTAACAGCACAAAAATACTTTCAAACGTTCATTCAACAAAGAAAATTGTTTACTTAAACGCAAATCATTCAATCGAACAGTGTTTTGAAATAACAGCGGCCGACTGTTAATATTGCAGTTGATATTTTTCTGAGTGTAGCACGATTGAAAACGAATGTTTGAGAATCCTTTGTAGTACGATTGGAAAAGATTGTTTGAGAATCTTCAGATCGAGTATCCACGAAATGATTGTCCATGAGCTCTTCTTCATCACTTTTTTTCATTTTGTGGATCAAAATCAGGATCATAGTACGACGATGCAGGAATAAAATCAATTTTACTTTCTCCGTTATTATCGTAAAAATCACTGGAGAGTATACTTTTTTTATTTGTAATAATTTCCAAAAAACAAAAATTCAAGGAACTTATCTTACTTAACTTATACATGGTTTTGATAGATAATTACTTAATAATTTTCAATTTAATCGAAATTTTTTTCAAGTGACGACAGTGTACGCTGTTTTTTATTATATTCGATACGTTTGAAGAAGAAGATGTGAATAAGAAAAAATTTTCAAGAAATAATTTTTCGATTGCGGTATTTTGAAATGCATTTTTTCGCATAAAATTTTACTTCGTTTAAGTAAAGTGCTGAAAAGTACTGAAGTTACTCGGTTTTGTTGTTACCCATTTTAATCTAATCAAGGCATTTCAAGTTACTTGTTTTATTTTTTTTTTATATAAGTGTTAAGAAATGAGATAGGCAAAAATGGATTGAAGTTTTTCGTAGACTTTTTGCTCAAGATTTTAAAACATGATAGAACAACAAAACCACGGATTAAACACGGGAGAAATGAGAGCAAAAATAGACTCATGCGCGCGTGTTGCTCCATTTTTTCCAAATTTGCGTCGTATTAGAAATAGGTTGATGATATGTATATTATAATTTTTTTTTTTATATAATTGAGAACAATGAAAGACCGCGTTCTATATTATATCAAAGATGTTTTTTTTTTTTTTTATTGCATATGAGAGGGGCGGTAAATTTGGAATCCGCAACGGGCGGCTTAGCCTCTCGGTACGCCACTGCATTTACCTCGATTATTGTAATGTTGCAGTCGTTATCAACGTGTCGTTTCTGATAAATATCAAATAAATTTTGTGTGCATACTTTCTGGCTGACCATTTTTTCGTATAATACAAGCACTGTTATAGCTAGAATGAATAGTTTGAGCGATATCAGGTGCGAAGCAGCACGCTTGAAGCATTTGTCTAAATGAAATATTATGTACAGAATAATATCATTAAATTCTGAATGTATAATAATTTCTTAACACACTGTTTATCACTACAATCCCCCATTTCTAACGGGTTTTTATTGCCAACTTTAGCATCAATTATCGAATTAAAATCTAATTTGCGGAATAAATTTATAATGCAGCATTAATCATGCAATGCAGCAGCAAAAAACAACTATAATTACAACAACAACAACAGTTAAAATCTTATCCAACACAATGCAATTGCAGCAGCATATTTTGACATTTGACAACTTCAAGTGTATCCACAGTATAATTAAGGCAGTGCAATTTTTACCCATCACCACACAATAAAATAAGCACAATTGTTGTAGAGTGAAGGACAACAAATATGTACCAACACTTTTGCACTGCGTTTATAACTAGCCAGACACAGTGACCATTGCAGAAAAAAAAAACAAACAACAGCAGCAACAGCTGCTGCCACTCGTCATCATCAGCGAACGCATTGTTGCTAATTTGTTGTTTATTTGTTAAGCATATCGAGATTATTGAGGAATTAGATGATTTTGGTGTTTTGTCGCAATGACTCGCCTTAATGTATGCTATAAGAATTTCAGTTTGCAGTTGCTGTTGCTGCTTGATTTGAAATCTTTATTGCAACATCGGCTACACAAATGCCAACAACATGACTTGCTGTTTTCAAGTGCTAGCCAAGGCTTGAGTGAGTGCCCTTTTAAACATGTGGCTGTGAGTGTGTGGGTGAACTTGAAGCCAACCTTTTGCTCTGGCTTGCTTTTCGATTTTGTTTATCAAACTCGCACCATCTTTGAAATTTTTAAATATAAAGTGTTCAGACAAACTCACAGGCACACAAGGAAACACACATAAGTTGCTTGTTGAACTCATTAGCTTTAGACTGACGCTTGAAAATCCTTTGCTTTGTAAGGACACGCGTATCTAACTATGTATGCGTATTTGCAGATAAATGTGCTTAAGCATATGTGTGTGATTGCAGTTATATGATTTTATATGTGTTGATGTATGTGTGTGTGTGTGTGTTTTCTCGTAAATCGTAGGATTTGTTTTGTTTGATTACAATTTCAACAGCATGATAAATTATCGAGTGTAGATTGACAAATTGCTGCTAATGCGCCGTGTGGTATGCAACGCTTTTGTAACTATAAAAATTTTAAATTTTATGGAAATTTAAAGAAGTTATAAGAAAACTGAATAAGTGAAATTAATAAATAAATTATATGAATATATAAAATTTTTAGAAAAACATAAATTTAAATAAAAAAAATAATTATTACTAATTTTATATAAATTTATATATTCAAATTAAAATAAATTAAAAAAAATAAAAAGTAAACAAATTCTGAAAAAATAACGCCAAATTTGTAAATAATGTAACACCAAAAATATTTATAAAGAAAAAAAATTTATAATATTTTGTCAACTTTTTAATATGAATAAAGCTCAAGAAGTTTAGAAACTTTTTCTAATTTTTTTTTAATTAGTAATAAAATTATTTTTTATGTCTTTTTTTCAAATATATGAAAAAAAATAATCTTTTCTTTCCAATTTTCATACGAAATAAAAAAAAAACTAAAATATGAAGAGTTCTGCCTTTTCAATTTTACTACTATTTAGCAGAGTGTTCATAGCAACCCTCCGAAAATCGTCCACTTGACCCAAAATGCAATTGACCGCTGCTGCCACGTGTCTAATATAGAAACTACACAGCAAGACAAGTTTTCCTTTGTTACTCACATTATGTTATGTTATGCCAATAAAGATAGTTGTTTGTTGAAAAAGTGTCCATCCTCACTTGACTAAGCTTAACCCATCTAACTAAACAATCTGAACTTGCATCTTAAAAAATGAAATTCATGTCATGCACACAATATAACCAACAACAAAGCGTAAGAAATTTAATATGTTTATTTTTTCAAGCAACATGTTTATAAAGGTTGAAATGAAGCGATAAACATGTCTGTGGAATTTTTTTAATAATCCCGAAGAAAAGATTTGGTGAATATAAAAAATGCATATATTTTGTTTAGAACAGAAAGGCAAAGAAGTAAAAAATGCAAGAATCAAAATTCTACAATAGGCTTCCACAGAAATGAGGAACGGAAACGTGAATTCTAAAATGCATGTATTTGAAGTAATTTTTGGTTTTCGAATTGAAGTGGAATCTTAAGTTAGTCCTGCTGCAAAAATATTTTTAAATTAAATGCTTTTTTATATTATTTTGACAATTTAACTTAACAAACTGCGAGTTGAAAAAAATTTTTTAATATTTTGATTTAATTTAAACCTTAAAATCAGACATCTTTTGATACAACTTTTAAAAAATAAGGTTAGTAATATTAAAAAAGATATTAATGTTGTGTTAGAATAGGTTGTAATAATGATTGGTTACTGCGTTTTCAAAGTACAAAATATTTAAACTGAGTGTTTTTTCTGTGTCACACCCGTCCCAAAAAAGGCTAAAGTTTTCCTAAGAGGCAACATGGGCTTATGATACGAATGAAACTTTCCTAAAGTAAGGATGTTGATGTTTTACATAAATTTGTTAACTTTTTTCATTCAATAAATTATTTTTATTCTTTATTTTCGTTACAAGAAGTTGGTCACACCCGGAACGGTTTTCAAAATTTTTTTCTAATAATGAAATATTTGCAAGTATATGAATAAATTCTTTGATTAAAACAAGTTTTGTAAATTCATGTGAAGCGAAATCATTTGTATAGGTATTAATTTGATCAAAAATTCATGCGAAAAATTTTTTGCAAAAAAATATTTTTTTTTTAAGTATATTAAAAACTTGAAATTATTTGTATAGGTATTAATTTGATAAAAAATTCATGCAAAAAAAATTTTTTGCAAAAAAATATTTTTTTTTTTTAATTAATACATTACTTAAAAACATATTTTTTTGATTTAAGTGTCAAAAATATGTGAAAGTTATTATACCCATTAAGTTCTTATATATAATTCCCACATCATTCGCACTCGTCACACCCGGGACAATCTAATGTCACACCCGTCCCATTTAAAAGTTTAAAAAAGAATGGTTATCGCCATTTTTTCAAAATATTTTTCACTGGTATTCAACAGAAAATATATTAAATTTGAATAAATGCAAGTCAAAAATGGTCTCATTGTGGCAGATGGACTGAATTGCAATGTTAAACTCAGAATTTTTAGTTTTTAAACTTGTGCTCGTCACACCCGTCCCAGGTGTTTAAGCGAATGTAACTATTGAACTAGTATAAATAACTGCATTATGTTTTAGCATTTTGAAACCTTGGGGCATCTTCTAAAATACCCTATAGTAAATTGCTAAAATTTTAACCGGTTAATACCATTTTCAGCACGATAAAGTAGGCAAAACGTCACACTCGTCTGTATGGAATGAGCCAATAGGTTTACTTACACAAAAAACTTCACGACACAGTCTGTCTCATAAAAACTTGAGAAAAACTTTTTGATTTCTATCAATGCAGCAAATTTTTTGAAATTTTGCAAAAGAGTAGAAAAACATTACTTTGATTAAGTGAAAAGCTTCTCTGTAATTCCGTTTTGGTTTTGATGCAGTTGAGCTTATTAGCTTTTCAAAGTAAGTGGACTGCATGAACCACAGAGACTACTGATGAGTCGGAGTTACGTCCAACGAAATCATGGTCTAGTCTGCTCTGTTGTTCTGCAAAGAACTTTGTTGTTGTAGCAAATCTGTTGCTTCATGAAGTTTACATGGCATAACGTTTTAAGAAAATAATTCTTAAAATATATATTTTTTTTTTAAATTATTAACTAAAACTCAAAAATGAAAATGCCACATTTTTATAATTCAATTCTTCATTATATTTTTAAAAAATTTTCATTGCTATGAAAACGTAAAAAACTAACAGAAAACTGTCATAAAATGGTTATTTTTTAAAATTAATGTAATTGTATAAAAATTTAAACCATGTCAAATATTAATACAAAGTTTTAGTCCCGTTTGGGTTTAAATTTTAAACTGCTTCAAAATTTTCAAGTATTTCGAAAAATATTAATTCTAATAAAAAATTGTTTCAAAAATGCAAAGTCCAACGCGTTGGAACGATTGGTTTAAAAATTATTCCAAATTTTTAAGCGTGTATTTAAGATAGTGGTGACCGTGGGATGTAAGTTAAGCTTGTGGCTTAGCATGCTCAGAGCCCGAGTTCGATCCCCAGTCGCTGTGAAAAGTTTTTTCAATAAAAAAATTTTTCTGATCGGTCACCAACTCTCTGCAGTCAATGGCAAACCACAGAGAGTAAATAATGCCATGTAAAGCTTCTTGAGAACATAGAGTGGGTCGAAAAAAAAAGTTTGAAAAAACCACCCCCTATTTTAAAGTTGACCTCGAGAGGATTCCGAAAACAAAAAAAAAAATTTTTTTGGACCACCGGAAAAACAGCCAAAATGGTCTTTTTTGCATAACTTAAGCATTACATGTCAGATTTATGTGAAAAAATTATGTGTCGTTGAAAAGAGCTTTACGAGCACTACAATGTCTTCTTAGAACATTTTTATTTTTAAGGTCATATTCAACTAGTAAGCCCCATTAAATTTGTATAAAAGCTAAAGAAGAGTCTATGTTTAAGCCATACATAGTCAGGTCCCGGAGATTTATAGGGACGGAAACTATTAGAGACTTTATCGCACACCCTCTTCAAAAGTGACACAACTCAAAATTTTTCAATTTTGACTTTTTAATGTAATGAATTTGTAACGCACATCTCCATCGACTGTAAAAAATTTTGTTTTAATCTGATTGCTCTTTCATTTTTAAAAAATAATTTTGTGACCTTCTTTTGTATGAAGTTGCTTTGAAAAGAAATAGTTTTTTGCCCCTCTTAAAAATTTTAAAATTTTGAGTTGAGTCACTTTTGAAGATCGTGTGCGATATATTCGGCATCATGGTGTGGTCCAATAATTTTGCGCAGCCTAGATGCCTATGAGGTTCCATCAATTCCTTCGTAGAATGGCTTCCATAAGGATCCTTTAGCCTTCCTTGTTTCTATATTAAATAGTTTTAGAGCAGAGAAGGGCACAAATTAAATTTCCTATACCATGGGATTGGGAGCAAAATGCTGATTGCGCGACGTCGACACATGAACAGTGTAAGCTACTTCGTGTGGCTTACGATCGTGTGCATTCGGCTGTTGCTT